>CM035225.1:76772124-77449624 GCA_020226215.1 Sindora glabra | reverse complement strand
CGATTTTATTAAAATTTTCTATTTCCAGCTATATATATAAAGGATAAAAAGGCGACAAAACGTGTCTTTTCATTAGAGAGATGATTCACAATTCTAATTGTATAAACAGAAAGTGTTAGAAACTCTACGACACTAGTTACAAACGATTACCATGAAAATAGTTGTGCAACATATTATGGTAAAAAATATCTCACCAATCTCTCAAACATATAATATCAAAATTTATAAAATAAGAAAAATAAACTTATTTTAAAAATCTTAATAATATTCACTTTCTACGCACATATAAGTAGAAAGAATAATAAATCATTGAGCAGCCAGATCTATGGTTGTAATGTAAGACACAAGATATTGAAATGAGAAAGTAAGAAACATTTATTAAATGCATAAAAATTGCACATGAAAAACAGGACCTATAAGAATAGGGGCTATATGCATTACGTGGTACATCTTGGGCAATTGTCCCTTGGTTTCAAAACCTAACAAGCTGTATCATGTGGATCTCACTTATTTGGAACCATCCTATATAGATCTTGCTCATTTCGAACCCCCCCCCCCCCCCCCCCCGGAATTATAAATACGATATAATTGTTAGGATAAAACGAACGAGCCTACACCATGGAAAAAAGGAAGTCTTTCAAAAGCCTGTACCTTTTTTCTTATTTGATCGAAAATTATTTTTTTATAAAATATAGTTATAAAATATTAAAATAAAAAATATTTTATTTATTTAATATTAAATATAAAAAATTAAAAAAATGATTTTTTTATTTCAAAAAAATTATTTTTTTATATTTTTAAGTTTTTAAATATCATTTTTTAATCATTAATATAAATAATATATATATATATATATATATATATATATATATATATATTATAAAAAATACTTTTTGTCATAACAAACAGAGTCCAAATATATATCTCTTTTGTCACAAATCTAGTCTTATATTTGATCATCCATCTTCAACGGTGGAAAGCTACTTAATGGAAGCAAGTAGATGAATCATTTCTTTATACGAAGATGACACATTACTATTCATCTAAACTATAAAGAAAGACTCCCCAAAGTAGCATTGAAAACATCTTCCGTACAAACTTTACGTTGTTGTGAATATAAAGAAGGTACTAGAATTAAAAATATACTCCCGTTCGCTATGACAATCCCGTAATTTTGTAAATCTAAATTCACTTCATGAGATTGAGGCATACCTGGAGATTTTTCTGACTTTTATAGGGTATCAACCCCTGTTTTTAACTTTACCACTTAGTAAATTCATCTTTTCAAAAAAATCTACATTACATCATCCAATTTCTATTGATTCACTGCCAAGATATTCATCTCACAAAATATATTCATTAATAGATTCACTACCAAGATATTCATCTCACAAAATACATTCATTAGTGTTTAGTGCATCTAGTAACGACACCTTTGTCGCCTCTGGAACATGAATCGAAAGAATTTTTAGTTTAAGATTTTATGTATTCATAGTATTAGTAACAATGTTAAATTCGACAGTGCTCTATATTTGATCTATTCCAACAAGTAGAAACATTAACATGAAATATCATTGGAATATGAAAAGTGGGGATCAGTGATGCTGCTCTGGTGACTTTGAATATGCAACCAAGTCGTCGTCATCTCTCATTCTCATCACCAATCATCATGTTAACTTCTCCATGCGTTGTGAAGAACCGGAGGCAACAACACCTGAACATAAAGCCGAATTTTGTCGTCTGAAAAACGCCCGATTTTTCAAAATATTTAACATTGTACTTATTTTAAAAATTAGATGATACAGTTTATTCTAAATAAAAATTAGAAAGTATTATTAAAATTTAAGTAAGACTTTAAGGTAATTAATACGGCCAAGCCTATCTAATTATATAATTTGTCCATAAACTTTTTAAATAAGTATCAGATGTTATTAGAATTATGTTTGCCACATCATTTTTTTCACACAATTCCTGCATTATATAATTCATGAAAATTAAACTAGAAATATATAATTCTAATTAAATACATAAAAATAGATTCAAAGATGTGTGTGAAAAATGACATGATAAAGTAATATATAATAATGCTATGATTTTTTATTAACTCTTCAGATAAAAATTAATTAATTAATTAATTAAAATTTGAGTATTAATTTCAAAGTTTTATATATAATCTAAGGTTTTAATTTTAAATTTTCAAATTTGATAGGATAAAATTTAACAACTTAAAATTAAAAGGGATTTTTCTTTCACATTTTTTAACGACACATCGAGTGGAAGAACCACTTTGTGGATTGTGGATTTTGGATTGAATAATTAATGGATTTCTTCCCAAATATAATCTACATCTATTTTCAATTTTAGGCTTTACAAAATGCAAATCATGTGCAAAAAATTAATTATATAACAAAGAAATTGTGTAAAAAATAACAAAATAAATTAACATACAATAATATTAACATTTTTATTTACAAAGATTCATTAAAAAAGATCACATAATTTATAAAATAATTAATTAAATAAACAATAAGTGTTAATTTTAAATTTCATGCAATTTAGCAGTTTAATTTATGTCTTCAAAGCTAGAGGAAGCCAAATCCAACTACATCAAAATTGAATAAAAATATGATAAATTATATTGTGGTACCACTTCTTAAATTTCTTTTTAATTTTAAAGAGGTGTTAGTGTTAATCTTTATTTCAAAGAGATACTAGTTTTATGAATTATTATTATATTTTTAAAATATCTTTTTTTAATTATTTTTTATTTTTATCCTTTTTATGTGAGATTTTTTGTTGTTTCCCGTCCATTTTTAATGTTTTGTGTGTCTATTTTGGATTTTGATCTTTGTTTGGTGTTTATGATTGATTGATCTCCTCTGTTTTCTAATCGTCATTGCAAATTTGATCTGTATTGCTAGAATCTTCCAACTGCTTCTTCAACTACTTCTCTCTGTTTGGTTATTTTGTTGCCTTTCTGTTTAGGGATAAAGAAAAATATTTTGGTCAGATTCATTATAAATTAGGTTAAAAATTGGATAATGTCACATTATTGTCTCGAATAAGACAGTAACATCAATGAAAAAATGATGTTACTATTTACGATACAAATAGTAACATCGTAAATAGTAACATCGTGCCAAAAACACAAAATATTTTCGCAGTTAAGTAGTGCTTCTTAATTATCATTAAGAGTATAGTTCCAAGTAGAAAAGTAACATCAATTATTACATATGCATTGAATAAGACGATAAAAGCAGACATTGTGCATGTTACTATTTTGCATGCAACAGTAACATGTAAAAGTTTGAAGCACAACATGATATATTATTGTCTTTTATTATTATGATGAAATGAACTTAAAATTGCACAATTACTAACGTGTTATTGTTTTATTACTTTCTAGTGCTACACAATAACATTATTTGAAGAGCTAAATTAAGGTGTAGAAAAATAACATGAGAACTGTCATATTGATATTTGCACTCAAGATGGACTGATCAAATAAAAACTAAAATTTTTTATGAGAAAAAGATTAAAGCATAACATGTAGGATTAGATGTTACTATTTGGGATTTAAATAGTAATATCATGCCAAAGAACATAACACATACCCAATGTCAACAAATGCATTGCAATAACCAGAGAAACATAATGATTATGCATGTTACTGTTTAGGTAACTTTGTTGCGCTAGACAGTAACATCAATAGAAAAAGTAAGATTAAATTATGATAAAGTCAGACAAGTACTATCATAATGATATTTGCACTGGAAAATAAATTGATCGAATTAAAACTAAAGTTCCTTACAAGATATAATGTAAAGATAAAATGAGAGATTGCATAGTATTATTTGGTATGCAAATAGTAACATATACAAAAAAATGCACATTTTCAACATGTGTGCTTCCATATTTCTTTTTGTCATATAAATAATAACATAGCTAAAATAATATATTATTATCACTTTCATTATGATGTTTAGACTGAAAATAGAGTGATGATGTTAAAATTGAAATTCGTTATGAGATATAATCTACAAATAATGTGTTAAATTGCATGTTTTTGTTTAGTATCGAAAGAGTAATATATTTCTATTTGCTTCCATACAAATTATATGCCAAAAACAAAACAATATATACGCTTTCATGTTTCTGTTTGTCATATAAACAACATGAAGATTCTCAACAATAATATGTCAATTAAGTTTGCAAATAGTTATTATATAAAATTAATGATAGTAATATATAATAAAATAATGACATGCATGTTCATTATTCTAATTTCTACGATTTCATTTCAACATAGATATTATGTATATATACACAAATAATAACGTTTTTCATGAAATTAATATTAAGATAATTCATATACACAAATTATTTAAGAGGATAAAAGATTTATTTATTGACAATCCATTTTATCAATATCAATTCATGTGCATTACTTTTTGACATTAGTTAAAAGTTATTAAAAGTTAAAAATATTAATTTTTAATGATACAATATTGCCTAAATTTATTTGCTACAATTTTCCAATAATTTCTATTATTGTTTCGTTCAACTAGTCGAATTACTTCATAAGGACTATGTGATGATCGTATGAGATTCGAAGATTTTTGTTTCAATACTTTTATTCATTTTGTAATGCACTGTAAGTATATCATTTTCATCTTTTAGGCTTTATAATAATTTACTGTTTACAAATAAACTTAAATAAAAGAAAATAAATTTAAAGTATCTTATTGCAATAAATTGTAACAAGCAATTCCAACCTAATTTTTTCCCATAAAAATATTTTGTATTTCCCCGGAGCCCAATTTTTAATAATAGGAGAAGTTAAATTATTAAATTTACACACAAAATAATAATTGAACCGTGGTTGCCAAGAGAGTTAAGTGTCACTTGAATTGAAAGCATTTTGTCACGCTAATACTTTTTTCCTTCTCATCTATTTTTGAAGGTGAGATCCATGAGAACGAGAATTATAAATGAATACCTCTATAATAACACAAGAATTACTATACGGAGAGAGATACACATACGATTCCGTGTTAGCACCAGCGGACAAGAGCAAGTCATTACAGGGGAGAAAGATTTTAAAAAAAGGAAAAAAAAGTTAAGTCAGCTATTCTTCTATATGAGAATGTGGATCGGACAAAATCTAGTCTAGTCTAGAGAAAAAGCTCCACTGCAATACCTGCAAATTTCAGCCAAGAGAAAGTTACGCATGGCATCTTTCCGTTCACTTTGATGATATGCAGAAAAATGGTTTTGGTACAGAGTTATGATTGTTATCACAAAATCAAATGTCTCAGTCTTATCCTCTGGTTTCACCGTCTACCTCTTCTCGATGTAGGAGGGAGTACCTATAGCGCTAATGCACTTGAAAAACAAACTTGCGTAGTTATTTCATACTATCACGATTAATCTTGAACAACTATAAATAAGTTAAAAAACACAAAGCACCCGGAAGGATAAAAAGAACATGTCAGAAGATGAAATTCATTTTTCAACTAGGCAATTAAGGTTCCAGATAAGGAATTCAAGTTTTCTTTTTCTTTTGGTTCACATTATAATTGGTGCATGAGAAGAACGATACCACTAAGCACATCAATGATTGCAAACCAATGGGATACCTGTTACTAAACTTCTCTACAGCATCTGCAGCATAGAGAAGGGTTTCGTTGGCTTTCTCCAAAACCATGAAAAGCTCCTTACCCTTGGTAACCCGTGCAATAACCCAAGCATTATTTTTGGCTCTGATGCATATCTCAAGATCCTTCTCACAACCAGAGCTATCCTGCTTTGCTCTACTTTTTTCCAACTCCACTTCTTGCCGAACCTTATTCATAGCAAGCAAAGATTCCTACACCAGACCATAAATATAAACAGTTCTCAAGTTTAGTATGGACATAGTGAGAAGTTATCCTCCATGATCTGGTCGTTCACACGCTTGCCAGTATCACACACAGCCATTAAAATTCAAACCACAGTAAAATGCATGAGATTTGAATGACAAACCATATCTTTCAGTTTGGAAAAATACTTATCATATCAAAAATGTAAACCAGAAAACTAAGTGAGGCCAACATCACAATTCACAAACATCAATCAAATTCTATTCAACATATTAAGGATAAATTGATTAGTAAGGAAAAATCCTGCCAGTCACTGTTTCTTTTAAGCTAAATGGAAAATAATCCATGTTATGCTGACATCGGCAATCGTGCTTGACAAAATAACAATGATATTGGTAAGCTGGAAGACAGCTTTATACTTTGCGTCTCAGTACGCACTCAACTTAGAAACTATGGGATTCAGAATTCAGGATTTTTGGGGTGCTGAGTTAACGCCTAGGACCACCTTACATCATAAATTCATAACTATATAGAAGATGCTTTACCTTGGTTAAAGTTGCAACTTTTGCTGCTGGAGAAGCCCTGGATACATTTCTGTCACCATCCACTAATAGATACCGGTACCCACTGACATGATATGCATTCTCACCACCCCATCCTTTTGATAGCTTTTCTTCAACTTTCAATATCTTAAGTGATGCCTGATGAATTTGGCAAAGAAAAAGATAGTGCTCAGCCAAAAAAATGTATTTGCTACGTATCTTTTCTTTCAATGCAATGTACTTCCCAACTCAGTAATCAGCATGTCTTGCAAATTACAAAGATCATGAAGAAAGTCACAACTGGAATCAGGCAGAGTCAATAATCAGCATTTACCAGCATATCAAGCAAAAGAGGACTATGCAAATATAAACCTAAAATATTATAACAGAGAATTTGGAATTTTCCACATAGCACTCAGCCTGCAAAGCCATTATCTCATGAAGTGCGCTTGTGGTAGCATGCACAATAATTGTAAAAAATGAAGCAGCATTATCATTTTGCCTTGGTTCCTAGCTAACACCTAGATTTACAGTAGCCGTGTACCTGACCCCCGAAGTTAACTAAAAATGGAGTGGGGTTTGGGAAGAGGAAATAATTTTAGTTTAACCAAGTATATTTATATAAAAATGATATAAAATGAAGGTTTTGTCAGGAAACAGTTTTCTTTACTGAGGGTAAGAGACTAACATTTTCAAGCACTTGCTGCTTTACCACTGATATACCTTGCTCCCCATTCAGAATTGAGGATGAAGGAATGAGAAGAATCAATGTAAGGCTTCTATGCTGATATGCACAAAGATACATTTTCTCCCCCGTCTGTTGAAGCCAAATTGTTGGAGTAGCATGTGCCCATGTACCAACTTCAGCACCCCATAAATCAGTAGCAAGATAACCATCTTTACCCTTGGACCACTTGCCATGCTGTAAGGGCCTCACAATATGATAGCGATTGTCTCCACCAGGGGATATATCAGAGGACCCGAAAAAGCTTTCAGAAATAGAGCTAGGATGGGCCAAGTTAGACTCCGCAGCAATATTGGATGTGGTATATCCTTTGCGCAAGTATGACCAGGATCTTGCACCAGGATAGAGAGCATTTGGGGTCAGCCTTAGAACAGCATATGCAAATAAACTTACGGTGTCATCCTGCCAAAGAATCAGGAATTTAGATTAGTCAGCAACTAAATGAGTGACCAAGAACTAGCCATATCAAGCTGTCACTGTCCAAAAAGAAATTGTACTTCAAGATTAAACCATACAGGAGAAAGTGTTGCGGACACCAGCAAGTCTTGAAATAAAATCAAGGAGTAGCAGGGAGTGTTTCCAGCAGAAGATTCCAGCATCCTGACAAGTGACTACCAAAACAAATAAAATCAATAAAATGACATTCCATTAAAAAGTTAAACTTTTATTTATGAAAAGCTACAAGATATGAAGATAATTGAAGAGCCTAATTGCATTGATAAGATTCTTTAACGAAACAAAAAGAAAAACATATGCAGGATAATAATCTTATCCCATGCAGATGCAAGGAGTTGAGAGCAAGCAAACATACCCACGTAATAACAACACAAATATATTCAGAGAAAGTTAATTCGAAAATCAGCAAATATAAAGACATGTTTTTCTTGTAATCACTGATGGTAGACAGCATTCTACTGTTCAAGATGAATGAAATTGAAAGCTAAAGTAATTTGAAGCCCTTGGGTTACTTGATGGACAACTCCACCATGTTTCTTGAAAAGAAGGAAAGTAAAAGGAAAATAAAAAATAAAAAAAAAAAATAGAAAGCAAATGTTTGTATGCATGGACTAAGTTGACCAACAGAGTGTACCAAAATGTAGCTTTCTTGGCTTTCTCTCGTGTTATACAAAACAGACAAAGGATCTTTAGTGCAAAACACCCCTACCTCTCCAGCTAGATATTATCATTTCTGACCCAAAGCGTAATGCCATCAGACAATAAGAAGATCAAACAAAGAAACTCAAGATGTCATAAAGGTGACTAGTGCCTGTAATGAATGTCTATCCATATTTCTTCTTAAATTTAAATTATTAGACTAATAATAGATAATTACTAGAGGAAAAATAGGTAATAGCATGGGCAAGTCAATGAGTTTGTGTTAATCAAAGACTTTATTAGAGAAAGAAAAAATGTAGTGGATTGAAAAGATGCATGATAGTTAAAAAAATAAAATAAAATTCTGAACTCAAAATTTTGGTATAAAGCATGGGTCGTTTTTTGGGGATTTCTGAAGCATATAGAATATGACAATAGGTCTAGACTTGTATTGTCCTTAAATTAATTTCTATTTTTCCCTCTCCCATTTAACCTCTTGCCTACCAACCAAGAACGGTCTATGTCAGTTCGACAACAAGACACCAAAGTAACCTCACCAGTATATAGTGCTGGTGGGGTATAGTAACTGACACCCTTAAAAATCAATTATAGGTCTAATATATATAGGTCTAATATATATATATATATATATATATATATATATATATTAACTGAATTTAGAGGACTAATAATTAATTTTGGGCATCTTTTATTTCACTTTTAAATCTTTCATAATCAATTATAGGGCTAAAGACTGGGTAGCTTTTAGTTTAATTGGGATTTTATACAGAAAAATGTTATGATTTGTACTCAAATTAACCTTCATTTATTTTTGTTTTTTGGTCCTCACCACCCTTGATTAAAGAGTAAAAGAAATTTTTATAAATCAAAATTTTTGGTGATTATTATATTCTTATTTCAAGTATACAAAAAATTTAAACATTTTTATTAAAGAAAAAATAAACGAGAGTATATATTTTATTTTATTTTTAAACTTATTTATGTTTTTCGCTAACAAACAATATCAAAAAGTTATAAAACAAGTGATTTTGATGTAATTATTTGATTTGTTGCCTTTTTTAGTAATTTATAACTAAAATGTAATTATTTTACACATCATTGAAGAAAGATAGATTCTATAAAATCAATTATCAATTGTCAAATAATGTCACCAAACATAAAATTGATGCACGTATATTCAATTCTTTCAAAATCAACTGTCAATAATTAATTATGCTCAAAATTAGTTATCTTATTGTTATACCAAACAGTTCCATAATAGTGTTAGATCACTTTGTAGTAACATTGTTTGTTTTTGCACGATAAGCTATGGGACACATTTCTCAACCATCAACAGAACCAAAACCCAACCACCTCCACCCAACAAAGTCAAAACTGATTCTGCGGGAAGCTTGTAGTATTATTGAAATTCACCACAGTAAAGCAAATAGTACTAATCATGGTACCATAAATGCAAACGAACCCTAGCAACTAGGAAAATTGATAATGAATGGGTATGATCACAGGAGTATCCAGAGCAAGAATTTTAGAGAAAAATATGGAAGCAGACAAGACAGAAGTTTTAGCATGCTAAACTTGGGATGTTTTTACCATTTATCATTTTTTTTCAATAGCAGTATTTACCATTTATCATATCACATATATACCACAACTTTAAACTTAACTTACCTGAACCTCAATTGCAGCCTCCCGACTGATTGTCAACATTTGCACAGTTCCACGTTCCTTTAAGCAGTCATGGAATGATGGCAAAAGGAGTTTTTTCCCCACAAAAAAATCTGCCTCAAAGAGAAAATGCATCATTAGGGTATGAGATACAGCTACTTCAGCATCATTCAGACAGCACAAATCCAAAGGAAACCATTTGATACAGCAACTTCACCATTACCACAGCAGCAACTATCCCAGGGAGACCGCTTTATACATGCTGACAATTATGACTTACAATGAAATATTTTGAATCATAACACGAATGAATAGTTAGGATTAATCAATCTCATAATCATGCTGTTGAATTAAGACTTACCCCTTAGATAATCCATGATAAATGAATGCAAGTGACGTCTGATCAGTTCCCCACCAGGTTCTTTCTCAAGCATGGCTCTTATAGATCCATGAAACATCATAAAGAGTGAGTGGATTTCCTCCAGAACCTTTCTTAATGCATCATCCCGCCATATAGGTTCGGAATCATTACTCTTCTCCACTACCTACATTGACACCCCCAGATTACTATAAAAGTTTCACACAAGTGACAAGAACTAGACCTCAAAAACATTAATTTCAACAAATTGCATTTGACAAAACAATATATCTACCAAACAAAATTTGATCAAGTAAATATTCACTAAAAGACCAGCAAAATACAAAAATATTTTGGAAAAATGTAAAATACCTTTCCACTTTGGGGTAGTGGGATTTGCCCCTTCAACTTTAAAAACTAGGATATCACTCTCTTAAACTATATAAAACTTGAATTAACACCCATCATTGACTTAATTTCTCATTTTATCAAATTACATGATTTTTTAATGAACTTTTTAAACAAGAATCAAAATATTATAAAATGTTGGTTTAATTCACCATGTTTTCATACATAATTGATAACTTATTTTCAAGTATTTAATTAAGATTCTACATATCCAATTTAATTTCTATTAATTGAACAACACAAAAATTATGTGGGAAAAAATGACAAGATAAATCAACATACTATAATATTATGATTCTTTTTTAAAATTTTTATGAAAAAGTCATGTAATTTGATAAAAAGAGAAACTAAGTGGATGATGAGTATTAATTCCTAGTTTTGTATAATTTAAGGAAGTAATATCCAAGTTTCCAAAGTTAAAGAGAGTGAAGTCTAACTACCCTAAAGTTGAAGGGGTATTATGCATTTTTTCCAAAATTTTTTTCTTATTTCATTGTAAGGTTGGGACTATGCATCATTTTACTCAAGGATGTAATCCATTGTCCAAAGGCATATGATATAATGTTGACTACTTCCTACGTTCCAAGTTTACTTATTATTTTATTTACTTCAATATAATATTTCTGATCCCCTAGCAAGCCATTAAACTATACATTAGATCACTAGATTGGTGTTGGTAACTCCAATTGAATCTCTATTAGTAGATAATTAGATGATTATTATGGGCTTATAGGCCTAGATGAGTTTTAGGCTTATTGTAACCCTATTTCTTGTACATACTGTAATATCAACAGATGTGCCAATCTCTAGTTTGAGTATAGCTTTAGAAAACACTCTCAATTAACATGGTATCTACAGGTTCTATTTACATATCTCTCTCCTACCCCAATCAAAACAAAACAGAACAAAAACAGAAAAAAATCTTAGCCTTCCTTCTTCCCCTTCCTTTCTTTTTAATTTTTTGTGCATGACTAGGTCATGATAATGATCGTGCAGCTTAAATTTGCTAGTTCGGAGAAAATCAGAAAACCCAGATTGTGGAACAGTAGAAATGCTGTTTGGCAGTGTTTGGAGGTGTTGTTTGGCACGTTTTATGAAATTTCAAACTGTGATTGGAAGATCTGGGTTGACAGGGTGATAGATCAGCGGTCAGTGATCATAGTAGGACAGAGCATGCACATGTATCAGCGGTCACTGATCATAGTAGGACAGGGCACGCACCACATGTGCATGCGACAGAGGTGCATGAGGCCCGCAGAGAGGAGTTGGCTGGCGTGTCATGGCACGTGGGGAGGTTTCTGGCAACAGGATTTTTCCAGCAGCTTCTCTAGCAAGTTCTTGACATTCCTGTGTGGTTGGTTTTGTGGTCCGTGGCTTTGAACTCTATTTTTTAATTCTTTTTTTGGGACAATTTTGGAGGTTTTTCAATCAATTTTTTGGTATTGTTCTATCATGGATACTCTTCATTCTATTTTTGGCCAAATTAATAAGAAGTCTGCATTCCTTGGTACTCATGGTGATTTTGATCGGCATGATAAGTTTGGTAAGGATGGAAGAGGTGATTTCATTGTTTCCTGTGCACATTTGGCACATGACATTGAAGATAATTATACTATAAGTATGTCAAAAAGTGAGTATGTTGAATATTTACAATTTCAAGCTTCTTGGTAGCTGCCACCTATTGAATCCGCTACTACATTAGTTCAAACAGGCAACCCCACTATGTCTCTTTCCCATATCAATTCTAGATCGGTCATTGATTCTAGTACCACTAATTATATGATAAGTCAAACAGGTATCTTGTCCTTTTTTCAATCCATTCCTTTCTCACATGTTATTTTAACCAATAGGTCTAGTGCCTCCATTATTGGATATAGTATGGTGAATGTTATCCTTGACATCTATTTGTCAAGAGTGTTACGTCTTCCAAACTTCCATTTAATATGTTTTTCGTTGGCCATCTAACACATGCCTATAACTATGGGGTTTTCTTTTATTTTGGTTATTATATTTTTCAAGATCTTTTGACAAAGAAAATATTTGGTCAAGTATACAGATTTGGTGGCTTGTATTATCTTAAAGAGAAAGTTTCTCGACCAATTACTACTATTGCTACCATCACTCCACATTAGCTTCACTATCGTTTGGGCCATCCATCCTTATCATCCTTACAAAAATTGTTTTCAAGCTCAGATACTCTTTCTAGTTTGAATTGTGACTTGTGTAAGTTTGCTAAACACCATTGTTGATCTTATGTTCCTCAAGTTGATAAGCGAGTTTCATCCCCCCATTTAAGTTAGTACATTTTGATGTTTAGGACCCTTTCCTAGTTGTTTCATTGTTTGGTTTGCTTTTGTTGATGATTATTCAAGAATTATTTAACTTTATTTAATGAAAAATTATTCAGAGTTATTTGAGATATTTCGTACTTTCCATGTTGAAATTATGAATCAATTTTAAACATCTATATGTCATTTATGTAGTGATAATGTTAGAGAATATTTTTCTACACAATTTGCATCTTATTTGTCCCAATATTGAATAATCCATCACTTTTGTAGTTACTTCACATCAAAACAGAATAACTGAATAGAAGAATCATCATTTAATGGAAGTTTCATGTGCTTTACTATTTTAAATGAAAGTGCCTAAGATTTTTTAGGCTAATGCAATTTCCACATCCTATTTTTTGATTAATTAAATACCTTTTTCAATTCTCAACAATTAGGTACCTTCCTCCATTTTGTTTTCTTCTTGATCTTGGTTTCCTCTTTCTTCAAATATTTTTGGGTGTACCTATTTCGTTCAAAATTATCATCCTCAAGTATCCAAAGTTGATTCATGGTCCTTAAAGTGTATATTTCTTGGCTATTCTTGTACACAAAAAGAGTATTAGTGTTGGTCTCTTGATTTGAATTGTTATATTGTACTGTTTGATAGTACATTTTTTGAGTTCACTCCATTTTTTGGCTCTTCTAACCCATTTTCCTCCATATCTGAGTCTAATTATCTTGATGAATATTTTCTTGTATATTTTGCTCCTCATGTATATCATGTTCCCCTTAAAAAATAATTGGGTTCATCCTCTTATTAAATATATCTATTCTCACCAAAAAAAAATACTAGCAATAGCATCTCCTCCACCTGACAATGCCAATCAACTTGATGTTGCACCAATCATTGATGCACCACCAGCTTTATCTCCTCTACTAGATTCTTCCTCATCAAATCCTCTTCCCTTGCCATCTAATTTTAATATCCTTATTGCCCACCGAAAAAGGTGCTTGTAGTTGCACTTAGTAAGGAAACACTAATCACCCTTATCCAATTTCTAATTATGTATCCTATACCTCTCTTCCTGTATCCTTTTTATCATTTATTACCTCGCTTGATTTTATTACTGTTCTTAAATCTAATACAAAGGAACTTTCTCACTTGAAGTGGTGTTTTGCTATGGACAAAACAATACAGGCTGTTGTTGCAAATAAAAAATGAGATATTGTCTCATTACCAGAAGGAAAACAATTTGTTAGTTGCAAGTAGGGGTGCGAATAGGTTAGGTTGAATTAGGTTTTGCCTTAAATAGGTCATGCTTGTATTGCAAAATATTGGCTCAATCTTAGCCTATTAGCTTGTATAAGGTTTTATTTCAGGTTCGAACCTGACCTATTTTAAAAGTCTAGCCTGACTTATTAATCTATTTAAAAACCTATTTTTAAATACAAACTTTTAAATAAGCCAACAACTTAAGACTTAAAAGGCCTATTATAAAAAAGTCTTAAATAAGCCAATAACTTATATAAGCTTATATCATTATATTCTTAAGATGCCCCTAATAATATTAAAATTAATACAAAATTTTATATAAAAACTAATTAACAAATAAATAAATATATATATTCATAATACAAAATTACTAATTTAAATATTTAATATTTAATTAGAAATAAAATAATATCAAGTTGTCATAACATCAAAGGTTAATAACAAAGGAAAATTAGTTCACCATAAATTATACAACAAATATTCAAAATATTTAATCTATATAATGGGCTTGGAAAAAAAAAAGCCTATATGCTATTGCCTTTATTGTAAATAAATTTAAATAAAAAGATATTAAATAGGCTGGCCTAATAGGCTTGTAGGCTAGGCTTAAAATAGAAAGGTCCGGCCTATTTAATTAAAAAAGCTTCTATATTAGCTTTAACCTGACTCATTCAACTAAATAGGCCGAACCATACTGAGCCTAAATTAGGCCAGGCCATAAGCCCCTAATAGGCCGCCTAGCCAATTTACACCCCTAGTTGCAAGTGGTTGTATACTGTGAAAATTAACCCCGATGGTACTATTGTTCAATTGAAGGTTTGTCTAGTGGCAAAAAGGTACATGTAAACTTATGATATAGATTATTCAAAGGCTTTCTCCCCCATTGCCAAAAAATACTTCTATTCAGTTGATTATTTCTCTTATTGCATCTCATAGCTAGCCTCTCCATCAACTTAATCTCAAAAATGCCTTCCTCAATGGTGATTTATTAGAAGAGGTATATATAGAGCAATCACCTAGGTTTGTTACTTAAGGGAGTGTGATAAGATTTGTCAACTAAAGAAATCTTAGTATGGCCTAAAACAATCTCTTCGAGTTTAGTTTGAAAGATTTAGTGAGCTAGTAACAAAACTTGGAATGAAGAAAAGGGACCATGACCATTCAATGCATTATAAACAACTAGATTCTGGTTGTATTCTTCGAGTTATGTATGTTAATGATATTGTGATTACTAATAGTGCTAAATTTGATATTTCAAAGTTGAAAGATTTTCTTCAAACCAAGTTTCGAATCAAAAACCTCAAAACACTTCGATATTTCTTGGGGATTGAAATCGCTTAAAAGAGGAAAGAAATTTTTTTATCTTAGAGGAAATATGTTCTTGATCTCTTGAGTAAAACAAGAATGCTTGGATCTAAATTTTATGATACTCTTATGATTCCGAATGTTTAAGCTTGGCTTATAAGATAAGGAATTGCTAGATGATCCGAAACAATAAAAACTAGTAGGTAAATTGAATTACCTTACCATAACTGGACTAGATATTGCTTTTTTGATAAGTGTAGTAAGTCAGTTTGCGAATTCTCCAACAACATCACATTGAGATGCAATTATGCACATCAAAAGCTATCTCAAGAAAGCTCCTAAACGTGGGGTCTTATACAAAAATCATGATTATTGCAAAATTGAAGGTTTTTTTATGCAAATTGGGTGAGGTATCCTACAAATAAAAGATCCACCTCTAATTACTGTGTGTTTATTATTGAAAATCTTGTATCTTGAAAAAGTAAAAAATAAAAAGTGATATCACGTTTGAACATAGATCTGCATATCAAACCATGACTCATACTACATCTGAACTTGTGCAAATTTTTTATCTTCTTCATTAGCTTTGAGTTAACACTCCTAAAACTATGCAGTTGTGATGTCATAATTAGGCTGCTGCTATTCATATTGTTGCAAATCTAATTTTCCACAAATGAACAAAATATGTAAAAGTTGATTATCATTTTGTTAGAGAGAAACTTCAGAAATAAATAATTAATCTTAAATATATTATAAATAAGGAATAAATGGCTGACTTATTTACTAAAACTCTTCTAGGAAAAGGGGTTGATGATATTTATAACAAATTAGGCATGTTTAATATTTATGCTATAGCTTAAAGAGGAGTGTTAGTAGATAATTAAATGATTATTATGGGCTTATAGGCCTAGATAAGTTTTAGGCTTACTATAACGCTATTTCTTGTACATATAATATAAATAGATGTGCCAATCTCTAGTTGGAGTATGGCTTCAGAAACCTTTCTCAACTAACAATCTCAAAGACACCAAGGCCACCATCCCAAATAAATTAATATAAATGAGATAACATAATCCATCATTCTGATTTACCAAATGATGAGTTATCTGAATATAGAACTTGACAAATCATCATCTTAGGGTCAGGTCATTCATCTTGTAAGTACATGGGGACCCAAGCAAATTATAACAGAAAAAAATAAACCCTTTCAAGCGGGCTTACCTTTAATACACAAGAACAAACAAACTACAAGAATGTAGATGAACTGATGACGGATAGTTCAACTCCTGTAGAAGTATGAATTAAAAACAATATGGAGATGACTCCAATTCCAAAGAGGAAAATCACACCAATACACATAGACATGGAAATTATTACAATCTAGACTGATACTGTGAGCCTAATAGCAGCAAAATTGCACATAACAAATGAGATTAGGGCAAAAAAGTTTTGTTTGTTCAAAAGGCATATAGAAAATGAAATACACACCATCACCATCCATATATCTGGTTCTGCCTCATAAAAAACATGAGAGTGCTTTTCTGCTTCAATAACCTCACATGCTGCCTCTGGAGAGAAAATTCTGTGAAAGCCACAATTTAGGCTTCTAAGTAGCAGTAAAAACTCAAAATTTAAGCATACAAATACAACAGAGTATTTATGGAACCACAAAGAACACTGCTAAACAATGTAAGAGAAAAATATGAAGCACAGTGACAATAGAAGAAGAAAAGGAAGCAGCCTCTAAAATTTTATCTGTCATACATGTCATGAAATTGCAATACTAGCCAGAAATAAGAGTAAGAACAGAGGTTGCAAAATTGTGCAAGGGCAGATTCAAATCATACCAGATGCATGAATTGGTAGCCATAATTCATTAAAAATAGAACAAAATCACAACATCTCTAAAAGTCATGGCTAAAGTATAACATTGTTTAAGAGTCATCAGCAGATCTTCTGGCCAACCCAAACATATGCTTACAAACATGTCTTGAAAATCACTTGTCCCATGATTTGACATTACATGCATCTGACTTCAATACCATACAATCACACAATAACTCTAATAGTAACTTTGAAAACCAACCTGGCATTAATAGCCATAATATTGCCTATGTTTGTAGTAATGATTTAAAAAGATGAAACACACTCATATATTCCTGAGTCTCTGTTGTAGAAAGACTGACAACCCAAAAATGTCCAAAACAAGTACAATTTCATCCTAATTATGCTTTTACATTACCCTCCTGCATTTCTGCTGGGTCATGTAATATAGGATTTTCTTCTTCAGTCTTCATAGACTAACTATATTCTAAAGTATGCAAAGAAGAATTAAAGCTTCAAATATTAATAGTGCTCTTAAAAAAAAGAAACAAAAAATTGCAGCCATAAACAAGGCATTAATTGGTCCAATACTTCTAAATGTGATCAATCTAGTAGAAGGTGCACATGGTTACAGGAACATATGTCCCTCATGAATATGACAACTAGGCTAACAATGTATCCTCAGATTACTAACAACAAAAGGGGAAGGCCAAAAATCCTAGACACATAGATTCCAAAATCATAAAACCAAGGAGACTGATATGCCTTCTCAGTTTCTCGAGGTACATTCAAGGAATAGAACAATAATAAATCATGCCCTATAACAGAAAGTTGTTTTGAGAAGGGGAGTTTACCTTGTAAATGTTATGAGTCCTTCACTAAGCCCTATAACAGAAAGTTGTTTTGAGAAGGGCAAACCTGCAGGGAAGAAAAACAAGATCTTGTCCAGCTCCTGCCCTTCATGTTGCCCTCTTCTCAAATCAAATATGCACAACTGTATAGCTTCATCAGAAGCAGCTGCAGATGACAGACCCATTATTCTTTATAATATGAAGCACGAGCACCTGAGAAAAGCAGTAAAGTTAGAAAGCAAAATCTCAATTTACAAAAGGAAGATACATCAAAAAGATGAAACAACTTCAAAAAAGAGGAAAATTAAAAAATGGAGGTCAAGAAAAAATGAATTTGCATAAGCATCACAAACTCATGTAGATTTCCGTGAACAGTTTCAACAAGATTATGCACCCACGCAAGTATTCTTCAACTTCTTAATTCAAACTAAACTGTATGAGTCAGAGTGACTCACTTACCACATACAGATAAAAGGAAAGGAAACAAAAAATAAATAAATAAATAAAATAATGCATTCAGGTACTATTTCTAAATTTCAATCATTCAATGTCAATGTCCCCAAATGCAAAATTACAAGATCAGGTGAGCACAAAAGGCACAGGAGGACCATAATCAAGGAACCCAACTCAGCAGTCAAGACGTAAACCGATGTTAAGAGACCAAGACTTCCTGCATCAAATCCTACGGTGAAATTTCTTTCGTTTTACATTAAACTACACGTCTTTTCCATCTTCATTTTTCCTGAAGCAATGGAAACAAAGTACAATATATTGGAAAGCACCGCTTGCAATCAAATCAGATAAAGGGTTGATTTCTAGATATCACCATTGATTCCACAACATAAAAATACAGAAAAAAAAAAACACCGGTTAATTGTTGTAACACATCTATTGTTTCCTAAATTTCACTTGTTTAGCAAGCTTTCCTGTGCCACCCATTACAAAAAATCTCCTATTTGCAAACGTTAAACTCATTGCTAAAAAGATAAGTCCAATAGATTGCAATAACGAAAATATAACAAAAATAAACCCAATCCCCAACCATATTCAACTAGACAAGAACCCCAACCGTGAAAACTTCTGTGATAAACTGGGTCTCTTCAACTGACCCAAAACTCCCAAACTTATCAATATAAATTTCGAATTTCAAGCTCAAACATTTTGAATTACTGAAGAGTGCCCATCAGGGATAGTGCGTGTGCCTGTTTCAGGAAAAGGAAGAAATGAAAGAACAGTAAAGACGAAGTGGAACAAGAGGATTACCAGAGCAATGGAGTTTCGATCTGGAAGTACCAAAGACTGTACGAGACGTATATTCTTCAGCCTCTCTGCTCTCTTTGTTTCTCTTTTTTCCCTCACCTTCCGGTCCCCACTACAAGTCAGCAAGGCCTTACAGGCAAAACCAATTTCTGAAAAACACGATTTTTCCAGCCATTCGATTCACTTCTTTTACCCATTACACCATTACTTGCATTTTAATTTTACGTCCAGCAAGGGCGCTCGAGCATTGTCTTTTATAGTTGGATTATCGTAATAAAATTAAAATCACAAATCCAAATATATTAAAAGTCATTTAATGATGGAAACCCTCAAATAGGCGAACATTACATTACATTACACTTTAAATGTAGATTTCAGGAAATAATAAATTACTTTCCAACTTTAGCTATAATTAAGAATAAAACACATAATATAATATTGAATAACATTACTCTACTAAAGTGCTAATAATAAAAATACAAATTACTACTTCCTATGGTTGAAAGAAATTAGGAAAATATTAATTTTCTATTAATTTAAGCTCTAAAGTATAATTTGTTGGAAAAGTTCATATATTTTTAAAAACTTAAGTAATAAATTGTAATTTTTTAAAGTTCAAAGGCATATTTTATTTTAAAATTTAAGGAGGTATTTTATTATTTAGACTTCGTCTGTTTCATTAAAAAATATTTTTATACAAAAATATTGTGTACATACATATTAATGAATGAATGATGTGCTATTTATATTTATGACAAAAAAACACTTAGAGTTATAATAACAGAGAAATCAAACTCTTTTTTTTAACATTATACAAATAAAATATTTTTCTTTTTTTTAATATTTTATAACTATATTTTATTGAAAAAATGTAGTTTCCCTTACTATGATTTTCATTTGGATAATTTTATTTTTAGTTTACAATTTTCATACTATATTAATATTAATTTATAGGTGCATTCTACAGTGTCTTCTGCAAAATCTGGGTTTCGAAACCTTGTGTACGTGGAGAAACAAAAATTTGACAGTTGTAAAGTATATCAGCAGTGACTTTTTCTTTAAATATCATATAATGACTCATAATTTTTATTTTATTACAGAATTGGCCCCCTTTTATTGCAAGATGATATTTCTCTTTCTAATTGTCACTAAATCTTTTGCTAATTTGAAAACTCTTTTTGTAAAATTAAGAATTTGTTTACTTACTATTTTTAAAATATTTTTTTATTTTTAAAGATAAAAATTTTTATTTGATAAACAACTTTTAAAATTTATTTTTAAGGATTGTTCTCAAAATTCTTGTTTTAAAAACAAAAAAAGTTAACTTTTAGATTTCTTTAAATTTGTTTTTTTTTTGTTCTTAATAACCATTTTGTAATTAAATGAAACTTTTACTTATTTACTTCATCAAATATTATTTATTTATTTCTCTTCAATTTAAAAATAATTTTTAAAAATAAAAAATTTTAAAATAAATTTTAGAAACAATTTTTTCAAAAAAAGGTAAAAATACATCCAAACAAATCCTTAATTATCCAACTCGGAGAATCCTATATGCTAATAAAACTGACGGGTCACAATTGAGGAATAAAAATAAGATGCTCCAAGTTGGATAATTTAAGATTTATTTGGATGCATTTTTACTTTTCTTTAAATTTGTTTCTTATATTTTTTAAATTTTATTTTATTTTTAAAAATTATTTTTATTCAAAAAATAGTATATAAATAATATTGATGAAATAAATTAGTAAAAATTATATTTAATTACAAAATGGTTATTAAGAATAAAAAAAATAAAAAAAACTAGAACTCAAATTATTTTAAAAAATGGTAAGCAAATAAACTCTTAATTTTACAATGAAAATTTTTAATTAGCAAAAGAACCGGTAACTCAATTAAAAAGCAAATATCATCTTACAATAAGGGGGCCAATTCTGTAATTAAACAAAAATTATTAGTCATTACGTAGTATTTACGGAAAAAGCCATTGCTGACACACTTTACAATTGTCAAATTTTGATTTCTCCACATACACAAGGTTTTGGAACCCAGGTTTTGCAGAAGATACAGTAGAATGCACCTAATTTATAATATAACTCCCATCTTTCTTGGCCCTTTATTTAACATAAGTAAAAATAAGATTTTATTTCATTTTCAAATAATTTTTTTAAAGTGGTGTTTAACTTTAAGTAATAAGAAATTTCATTTTATTTCATTTACAATTCTTATTTTAATTACATTTATACCATTATGAAATTTATTCAATTTAGCAAAAATTTTACTAGTATTTATTTCATTTAATCTAAAAAACTTATTATATAAAAGATTTATCTTCTTTCTAACATTGCATTTACTATGATACCAAAAAAATTTACTTTTTAATTGTATTTAATGCATTTTTCAATACATTCTAAATAAAATAATTAATTTGTAAATGAATTGAAATGATTGTTTTTGAAAAAATTTCTAAACAATAGAATTCATTTATAAATAAATTGAAATTATTTTTATTAAAATAAAATGAAATCAATTCTACAAAAGTTACATGCCAAATCAACCTTAAATATTTACGATAAATTGAATTAAACTAAAATGTTTCTTCTCAATTCAATTTACATATGATCCATAATCTACACATTTCTCACTTATTTAAATTTTATCTTTTTTTATTCTTTTCTCTAATTTGTGTGAAGGGTGAGATAGTAGCTAATTATATAGTCAACTATCACTCTTTGAATTTCATTCTGAACTGGCATAGTCAACTATGACCTAGTGAGGTTAGCCAATGAGCTAAAGTGATAGAATTACTCTCTTTTTTTCAAAATGCCCCTTAGCCCTTTTATTCATAAGATACCCTAAACACACTGCATAATTACTTTCATTTCATTTTCTTATCATTTTCTCCAACTCTCTCAAGAGGAACTCTAGAACTTCCAAGTGAAAGTTTCTAATTTTCCTCCATCTTACTTTTTTAAGGTAAGCTATTCATCAATTAATAATTTTATATCCCCTAACCTCCCTAATATCAATCAAATTTCTCTTACATTCTTGATTTCAAGGCTATATTCGTTGGTAGAGGTTGAGCATCTAAAACCCTAATCCATAAATTCTTCTTTGTTTGCTAAATAAAGATTCGAATCATTTTTTTCTACATTTCAAGCCATTATCCTACGTATGGTGAGTAGTATTTTACATATAATCTACCTTATTCATTGAAATGTTTAAGTTCTAGCATTTATGAGATGTTGGTTGAATTTATGTATTTGATTGGTGATTAAGCATCATAATGGATGATTTAAATGATAGGTTTTATTAGTTGAAGGTAGTATTTGATGTATTAAATGGCTTGGTTAATGTTTATTATGAAATAAATAAGGTTTAATGGTTATATATGGCAAATAAACATTTTTCGCATAGGAAAATTTGCAAAACATTGGTCTATAGTTGACTTTGTAGACTTAAGTTGCTTTCTAAGAACTTATAGCTAATTATCAAGCCAAGATTTTTCTCTAGACAATAATAGTTTACTATAATTATTTAAATGCCTTTTGACCCTTATATTGTATTATGTAGTTGACTATAAATGTCAAAGGTCACCTTTAGTTATTGAATATCGATTATATAATCAACTATGGTCCTGTTTTAATACAAAATCATAATTTTTGTGAAAATGTAAGATATTAGGCCATCATAACTAAGAATGAAGGACCTCAAACACATTAAATGATGAGTAAATTGAATGGTAAACTAATTAGCCTAATTCTCAAAGTTTAAGCACCAAGATTTATGTGTAATGTTTATAAGGGGATAAGGATAACCTATAAGGCACAAAGATAAAGTTTATGAAGAGATAAGATTAACTTGAGAGGCACAAGGTGGGAATTCATTTATCATACATATTTGTTGAATTTATTACTCGATATTTGAGAACCTATCTTGTTCCATACTATTTATGTTGCTATTATGTAATCGGTGGATATGTGAAACCATATGTGTGCGTGTAATTGTTTAAAAAAGGTCTCCCCCCTATGAATTAGTCTAATACAAGATAAGCCCATGACTGTGATCCATATAGTGTGGACCTATTTATAATTCTTTGTAGAATAGGTTATTTGTTGAAGAAACCACTTCTTTTTTACCCTAGCAAGGTATAAAAGTGTGGTTATTATTATTTGAAGGTGGAACCTAATTATGGTAAATGTATACATACTCATACTAGTGAACAGAGGCCTTACTATTTATATGAACCTAATTATATCTTTATTAATTTTAGAATGATTACTTACTAAATTTCAAAGAAACTTACTCTTTTCTTTTCACTATTTATCTTATCTTTAAGGATCATTCCTTTCAGGTGTCTAACTACTACTAGATGAGACAAAAGTGGGTCTGTTCAAGAACTTTGGTGCTAAGATAAGTGATGAGATAGTTAGAGTAGTCTTGCATAATGATTCACCAAATCATTATGAAAATTGAAAATTGCATATTATTTAAAATCATAATTTGGTTGCATGTAACATGTTAGAATGGTTTTAGTTTTAGGAAAGTCTAATAAGTGGTCACTTATAGTGACTTCCTATATTGTTAATGTGCCTTAGAATTGGGTAGTGATGGTTTATGTGAGCATATATTTTTTTATAGCTAATTAAAGTGTAAAATAATAATTTGATGCTTCTAATAAAAAAAAAGTTTCCTGTAACCAATCAAGGAATCCTCATCTATGATGGAGTAGAAGCTAAAGAAAGATCTGGATGAATTGTAGTAGAGTACAAAGAAAATGAAGAAAAGGAAAACAAGCTCTTATGGAAGTACTTCTAGACTAAGGAAGTATGATAATTTGGTGCTAAGGTTATTAAAGGAAGAAGAGGTACATGAGCCAAATTGTTTACGTTGGAATAAGCTTATAAAGAAAGTGAAATGGATTTTTGCTAATTAAGACAATGAAAGTGTGAACATATCTTATAAAGAATGTTATTCTAATTTTTAAGATTGTATTGGTGATTTAAATGATGATATTAATGAGATATAATGGTAATAGGCAAAATTACAAAAGGCAATTTAGTTTGTCCTATTTTAAAACTTTCTTTTAAGGAATTAAAAGGCCCTAGAAGTAATGTTTCTATTGAATTTGACCAAAATTCTAATTCTAATTGTAATCAATTTATGATTGTTTCTCATCCTGAATTATTTTCTTATTCAAGTTAGATTTTGGTGTTAAAGTGGAATTAAGATTCATTCTCAAACAATTATTTTAATGCTTAAATATTTGTATTGGCCAAGGGTTTAAGATATTAGAAAGATGTGATTTGAGTGCCTATAAGGGTTATGTGAGAATTTCATTAAGGTTTAGAAGAGATGTAAAGATAGTGGTTAGGATGTTGTAAAGTTATGATCAAGAACCTTTACATATATTATCCTGTAATATTTGATGATATAATGGATCCTTTTTCATCCATGATTTTTCCACTAAAGTTTAGGGTTTTCCACATCTAATTATGTATTGATGCACTACTCAAATTAATTTAATTGCCTGATGTTTATTGTTTGAAAAAAGGAATATTTTTCCCAACAACTAATATCAGAGTAAATTTAGTCTCATAGGAAAGTTATAGCCTACGATGGTAAGAATTTGATTTAATGTTATGTACAAAATGAAGACAATAGATGAAGTTAATAGTAAGAGTATAATAATAGTGATATGATGATATGATTTGCAAATATTACAATGGCTCATTAAAATGTCTGTAAGATTTGGTATTCATATGGATATGAAAGATTCCTACAAATAAGGAGATTGTGTATAGACTCTGATGAAACTTGTAACACTTGATTGAGGTAAAGCTAGTTGAAAGGAAGATGAATATTGCAATTTAAAGAACTGTAATGATGAAGAATTTTCATGGTTAGTTACCTATAATTAATCTTATTGGGTAATAGGTGGAGCATAAAAATTGATGAAGATGATAGAATTTGTATAAAATATAAAGATTGTTAAGTTTAACCTAAATTCTAATTGTAATCAATTTATAATTATTTCTAATTGTGAGTTATCTTCCTATTCAAGATAGGTTTTTATTTTAAAGTAAGGTTAAGATTTCTTGTTAAATAAGTATTTCTGGGTTATAAATATTTGTATTGGCTAAGGGTTTAAGATATAAAAGAGGTAAGATGTGAATGCTTATGAGCGTTATGTGAGAACTTTTATAATGGTTTAAGAAAGATGTAGGGATGGTGTCTAGGAAGTTATGGGGTTATGGTTAAAAATCTTCACACCCATTATCTTGTAATATTTGATGATATAATGGATCTTTTCTCATTGGTAATTTTTCCCCTGGAGTTTAGAGTTTTGCTCGTTAAATTTTTCATGTGTTCTTATGCTATTTTGATTGATTTAATTGTTTTATGTTTATTATTTAGAAAGGGAATATTTTCCCCAATAACTTTATTATTAGGGAATGAGATGAGATTTCATTTTCTAGAGTGCATACTGATGTGAATAATATTCTATTAATATTTTTCCTTATATTTAGGTCCCTTAGGAGGTGATGATACTTAATTAGATCAATTGTATATTAATTTGAGACTAATTGCATTAATTTGGGCTTAATTGAATTTTAGGCTTAATGTTAGATTTTTTATATTGTTTCAGTATTTTGATCATAACTTGAACTTCGGATGTTAGATTTGGACAATCTATAACCGTTGAAAAGCTAAGAAAAAGAGCTACAATTTTCATGTTAGTCAAAAAACCCAGTTCTGTCATCTTGGAGGCCAAAGATTAGCTTAAAATCGAAACAGAGTTGTTGTCCAAGCCTAGACCCGACCCAGTTGCAATGATTAATTCATATCCTAAGCTCCAAGTGTCTAATTGATGCAAGGCTAAGTCCAATTACTCCCTGAAATCCATATCTAATCATTCCTAAAGACCTTTTGAAGAAACTGAGTCATTTTGAAAGCCAAGGAAGATAGATTGATGGCTTATCATTTCATCTCGAACTAGATTGAACTACTTGTAGTATTTTAGCTATAACTTGAGCTAGGCCTGTCTGATTGGGCTAAAATTTTGTGGGTAGATTTCTAAGATATTAGGCTACAAGTTTGTAGTTCAGGTCTAGTTCTAATTATGCTTCTATGGTTGTAAATAAATAAAGGGCAGAATCAGAATGTGAAGGAGGTTAGAGACAGCTTGAGAGTTTTCTATTTTTCTTAGGATTTTTCTCTCTAATGGAAGGCTAATTCTCTAAGTTAATTCAAGGAAATTTGAGGCTCTTCTCCTCTAGAATTATAATATCTTGATTCGTATGGTGGTAACTGTAATTAATTTTCCTTTTTCCTCATCTATCTCCTCTGATTTGCATGATCTGCTTGAATTGGATGTTGATTTGATATAATCCTTGTTCAATTATGTAAGTTGTGTTTTAAATCTGAATTGGTAGTAAATTTCAATTAATTAATCAAAATTTTTTATGAGAGAAAAGGGGATGAATGGATAGTTTAGGATTCTAAATTAATTTATTTAATTTGGCTGAATTTTATCTTTAAATTAGTTTTAATTTAGCTTAGGGGTTATGGCGATTGTCTAACTTTGCTAATCTTAATCAATCAGATTCTAAGTGATTGTCTAGCATAGAATTCATGAATTGTTGCAGGGATTCTGGATAATTCAAGAATAAATAATTAATTACAAAATCCAATTTATAGTGATCTATGATTAATTTTTTGAAGAGACCTTAAATTCCTTGGATTAGCTATTTTAATTCATTGATATTCTTATTTTCGTTACTACTGTTTCATTGATTCCATTATTGATCTTTTGATATTGATATCTTCCTGCTTTAATTTCAAACCCGCCCCCAATTTTAATTTTATTTTGCATATCTACATTTAGTTTTGAAGTCTTAATTCTGCATATTTAGCATCTGTACTAGTTTTAGGTCTGCACGTTTTGTATTTGATAAATTGCATAATTAGATAGAATTCATTCTATTTACATCATAAACTTAATTAGTAAATAATCACCGAGAATTATTGAAAAGAATTTTTAAAGGTTCAACCTGGTTCCTACTATTTTCTTACAAAAATTCTTTGGAATTAGTAATTTTAATTTAGCCAGTTTTACAGCCGCAATCACATACTTATGCAACTTTAAAAAAATGGTAAAGTATTTGACATAGTCAATATTGGAAATGACTTTGATCTTGTCAAGTTCTCATATATAAAGAATCATGATTTTGTACTTACAAAAGGACTATAGATAAATCATTATTCAATTGTTAGAGAGTAAACTCCAAATTGTAACCTTACAAATGCCTTAATAAATTTAATTGTAGTTTAGGTTTGTTTCCCTAAAAATTGGCCATAGAATACTATAAATGTCTAAAGGTCATAAGAAATAGGATTGGAAAAAAACTAAAAGGTAATATTATGATTGAGGACAAATTAGAAGAAAATATGTGAGTTTATATTTTAATTAATCTTAATAAGTATTTTCTTTTACAAATTAAACTTAGAGGTGTAAATATAAAAATTGATTATGAAGGAATGAACTTAATATGTTTCAAGTGTGATATATATGCTTATTATGTAGTAGGATGTCTTAAAGATCATGTTCATAAGGATGCTTATAAGACTATAAAAGTGTAATTAAAATTTGAAAAGTGGTAAAGATGTAATAACCTCAAATACTAAGAAAATGGACATAGACATATGATAAGAAAAATTTTTATTTTTTTATTTTCCCTTATTCCTCGTCTCTTAAGTGTTACATGTTCTTAATTTTACAAAATTGGCCTTATTTTATAATTTGTGGTTAATTTTACAATAGTATAAATTTATTTAGTAAATGCTAGGTTTTGACACTATTTTTATTTTTTAGCTATATTTTGTACTGTAGATGTTGGATTGAGGCAATCTTTATATTATTGAAGAGAGAACTACAACTTTTATGTTTTGACCTAAGCCTAGTTTAGATATTTTGGAGGTCATATATGGTTAAGAAATTGAAGTTGTGTCTTTATCCCAACTGAGCTTATCTTTGTTTTTAGGTCATATCTGGAGCTATAGAGGTTTGATTAACTTGAAACTAGTGCTAAATTCTCATAAGATACAGGCCTACAAGTTTGATGTTTATGATTTATCCAATTACATTGATTTCATGGTCAAAAATTGGTTGGAAGTTAAACCTGCAGGAATTCATTAATGTAACTATTGGATTTAATTGTCTTGTTAAAAATAGGTCTAGGCTTCTAAAAATTAAGAAGGCTTTATTATTAGAATCTAAGAATCATATAATTCAAGTCCAATAGAGTTTAGGCTAATTAGGTCATATAGATAGGGAAAATTGATTAGACTATAGAGACTTTTACACAGCACTTAGCAGATAATTTTCTCTTTTATTCTTCAATGGAAGTTTACGCTCATGGTTAATTCAAAAAGTTTGAGGCTCTTTTCATCTAGATTATAAGGTTATGAATTATAATGTTGATTTTCTTTAACTAATTTTGCTTTTTCCCTATTTAATTATGCTGAATTCTTGAAATTGTTTATATTGGATGTTGATTTGATATAATTGATGTTCATCCTAGTGATTTCTAATCTTTTGCTAGTTTGATATCAAATTGTGGTTGATGAATCACAATTTTACAAATAAGGGTAGAGGATTAAAGGATTAATTTGGAGATTTTAATTTTATTTCTAAATTTAATCAAATTCTATCATAAAATCAATTTCAATCTAGCCAATAAGATTATAGTGATTGCTTAATGACTAATCTTAATTAATCAAATCATAAATGATTGTTTAGTGTAGGATTCATAAATTATTACAGGAATTTCATATAATTCAAGGTTGAAGAATTAATTAGGAAAGTTAAATCTTAATCAATCCATAATTAATCCAATTTAAAGCTCTTAATTCCTTGAATCGGTTATTTTATTCTATTGAATTCGTTGTTGTTTTGTTTTTATTTTGCTTCTATTTTATATTTGTTTAATTATTATTATTATTTTAATTTCATGCAAACAATCCCCCTAATCCTGCATTTTGTGTTCTACATAATTTTTCATATAGCATACAGCATAGTGCATTTTACTTCTATTACAGCATTATGTTTTGTTACATTTGCATTCCATTTTTATTAGTTTCTTTCATTTTCATTGCTTCAATAATTCAACAATTGTGTAAGTATTGTTAAGAATTTATTTAAAAAAGGTAATATCAAATGATTACTAGAGGTATGACCTGATTGTACCACTTTTCTATATTATTTCTTCAGCAAACTATTTTTAACTAATTTTGGTGCATCATGATGTGCATATCAAAATTTTAATGCCATTGTTAAGGATCCTCTTAAATTTATCTTTTTCTACATATTACTAGTAATATATTATGCAATTGTTCAAGCATTTCAGTAGGTAATTGCATCTATTAATTATGTTTCTTGCATTTTATAAGAACTCTCATTTTTCTATGTTTCTTGCATTTATGTACATTCTTTGATTTTTGCATGTTCCTCCACCTCAAATTTTCATATTTTTATCATAGTTAACATTATCAAACATTGAAATAGAGGTTTTTGGCCTACAAAACCCGATTTTACATAGTTTTGCACTTAAACCTTTTAGTTTGGTACCTAGGTCTCAATAACTTCGATTGAACTGAAGTTTTCACAGAAGTTAGATTTAGTTTTCCTTATCAAAAGTCATAAGCCATTGACTTGTAAGGTACTTTGTCTTTTATCCAAATTCCACTATTTAAACACTTTTTTAATTTTTTAAAAGATTTTTTATTACATTTTTAGGTTTAGCATGGTTAGAGAAAACTTTCTGTGGTGGTCCTATAATTTTTAAAAATGTCTAGATAGGTTGATTAGATGTGTTTAGATTAATTTTTCATAATGCATTACCATTTTTGTGTTTTTATGTTCTTATAGCTTTCCTAGTGCAATGTTGTGTAGTGGCAGTGCATGATAAGGAGAAATGCTATTGAATTAGTTGATTTTGATTCTAAAATTGATAGAACTTTTCATTCACTTCGAAGGAATAAAAATATAGATAGTTTTAACTTTCCTATCCTCTTTTCTGAACTAGAACATATGGCAAATAATAATAGAACTTTAAAGGAATTAGCTATCCCAGATGTTACATATCAACCATTAGGCATCCAATATCCTGAGTTAGATATTGACTTTGAGCTTAAATTTAGTTTAATACATTTGCTTCCAAGGTTTCATGGTTTTATAGGTAAGGATCCTCATAAGCACTTAAAGGAGTTTTATGTGGTATGTTTAACAATGAAGCCTCAAGGCATTTTTTATGATCATATCAAACCGAGAGCTTTCCCTTTCTCCCTTGCTAATGCTGCTAAGGATTGGCTCTAATACCCCCAACCTAAATCTGTGACTTGTTGGAATGACATGAAGCAATAATTTCTTGAAAAATTCTTCCCTGCATCCAGAGCAACTGTTATTAGGACAGAGATATATGGTATCAGGCAAATAAATAAAGAGACATTATATGAATACTAGGAAAGGTTTAAAAAGCTATATGCAAGTTATCCTCATCACCAGATTAGTAAGTAACTTCTTATCTAATATTTTTATAAAGGCTTGCTTTTAATGGATAAGAGCATGATAAATGCTGCAAGTGGTGAAGTATTAGTGGATAAAATACCTATAGCAGTAAGGGACCTTATTATAAATTCATAGTAATTTGGAACCAAAGTTATGGCTATTGCTAGAAGCATGAATAAGATTAATTACTCCCATTCTAACTAACAAAGATTGAAGAATAGATTAGATGAACTAACTTCACTGGTTAGACAAATGGCAATAGGATAACAACAACAATTTCAAGCCCTTTCCCTAGCCAAAGTTTATGAAATTTGCTTTTGCCAAAGTCATCCAACAAACTACTATCCTACATTACAAGACTATAAATGTTCCCCTCCTTCAGCATATGCAACAGCCATTTATCTTACCAAACCATAATACTAGTAATAACCTATTCAATATCTATACCAATAGAATAGCCAAACTAGTACCATCAACATCAAGCTCAATATTTTAGTTGAAGAGATAACTAAAATTTCAAATATAGCAATAATCCTATCTAAAATTAGTATCCTTCCCTGCATACACCAAAATGCAATCAAATCCTGTTGTTAAACTAGAAGTAAATGCATCTTGTTCTTAAACATCTTTTAAAGATTTGGTTAAGAAAATGGCAACTAACAACCTGCAATTCTAACAAAGAATCGAGGCCACCACTATGAATTTGCAAACTTAAATAGGCCAATTGACTTCTACATTAAGTGAGCTCAATGCACAAGGTTATAGCCAATCATTTCCTAGTAATTGAAGAAACAAGGAAGTTGTGAGTGTAATTATGCTAAGAAATGGTAGAGAAATTGACATATCTTCATCCTCACAATCAAAGTCAAGCTATGCACTATAAAGTAACTAACCAAAAATAAGTAATTAACTAGAAACAAGAAATAAACCAGAAGATGATATCTAGAATAAACTAGAAAAAGAAACAAGACATATTAACAGTGAGGTAAATTCTTTTCCTATCCCCTTTCTTTTTCTAAATAGAAGAAGAGTTTTTTCAATGGAAGAAAAATGAAGATGAAAATCGAATTTTAGAGTCCTTTAGAAAAATAGAAGTTAACATACCTTTACTAGATTTGATAAAACAAATTTCAAGGTATGCTAACTTCTTAAAAAATTTATGTATTAATAAGAAAAAATTATGGGTGGATAAGAAAGTAAGTGTTAGGGCAAATGTATTCGCAATCATTTAAAGAAAATTACTAAGAAAATGCAAAGATCTAAGCACATTTACCATCCCATGCATCATAGGGAAAACCAGAATAAAGCATGCCATGCTAGACTTAGGAGCATCTATTAATGTTATGCCTCTTTCTATTTTTAATACTTTAAATTAGGAGCTTTGAAAGAAACAAAGGTGGTTATTCAATTAGTCAATAGATTTAACATTTATCCTTTAGGAGTTATTGAAGATATTCTAGTGTAAGTTAATGGATTAATCTTTCTAACAAATTTTTACATTTTGAAGATAGAAAATGAGGATTCCAACATTCTTCCACTAATTATTCTTGGCTAGTTTTTTCTCAAGATAACAAAAACCATTATTAATTTTCAAAATGGAACATTAACCATGGAATTTGATGGTGTTGTAGCCAAGTTTGATATTTCTAATGATATGCATGACAATTCAATATCCTTTTTTAGCATTTTATAGCCTTTAGTACCTAATTTTCCTCATTTTGTTTCTATTATTTCTAATTCTAATGATTTTGTTTATGATTCTACTATTTTCAATTATGTTATTTCTAATTTTGTTGTTTCCTATTTAAATTTTGTTATTTTAGAGCTTGTTAATTCTAATTTACATGTTGATAATATCCATGATGAATTACTTACTGAGTTTTTAAATTTATGAATTATGTTAATAGCCAAGAATGCACTTGTAAAGATAATGATTTTAAGTATCCCTTTTGTGCTGAAATTTCTACTTTTTTAAGTGAAGAAAATAGATTTGGTTCAAAGATTATAGAAAAACAAGATAATAAGGACATTCCACCTTTAAAAGATAAAGAACATTTTTACTACGATATTTCTCACCATTTAGTTGTTCATGTTGAATTTGTTTTACCAGATGATTTTGAGCATTCAAGCGAAAATGACTTAAGAATAGCATTACAAGAATTTATGGTGAATGATCCTAAATTTCAAATTACCTTTTTGATGAATGACCTAAAGTTTGGCAAATTGGAAGCAAAGGAGGTAGCCAATCCTCATATAGATCCCGATTGAAGAAATGGAAGCCATGGTTTAGCTAAAGATGTTTTTTAGGAGGTAACCCAAGCTACTTTAGAAATTTACTTTTTCTTACCCTTTTCTTTTATTTTCCATGTCCTTTTATCTTTTTTGATGTTATTCTTGATGACATTGATGTATAAAGTGTGGGGGGGAAGACTTTTAGGATTTACTTGATGCTTTTTATGTCTTCTTTCAATATTTTTTGTGCCTTTCAATTTTATGCTTCAAAAAAATAGAAAAATAGAAAATTAAAAAAATAAAAATTGTATTTTTTCACTTATTTTTAAGTTATTTTAAGTCCTTTTTAGTTACTTTCATTAATGGAGATTTTACATTTTTATGAGTAGGATTCAATTGAAGTTAGATAGGATTCATAACATGATTCAATGAATGATTTCGCTTTTTGAAATTGATTGATGTAATGATAGATCTTGAATTGGTAAATTAAACTTGGTAGCATGACTTACCTTATGAGATTTTGACCCTTATGTTAAAAATTCATACCATTTTCTTTCCTTTTTATGTAATGTTCTTCCATGATTTGTTTCTTTAGAACTTATTTTGAATCTTTTTTAAGATTACATTTTGCATATGCATGCATAATTATGATTAAGGCATTTTTTCTTTCTTTTAAGCTAAAGCTAAAAGGTTAACCTTAAAGTTTTTTTGCCCTTGTTAAGTCCCTTTGAACTTTTATTGCCTTTTCTTTGTTGATTAACCCATGATCATAATTTTCCAATAAAAAATAAATGACTTTACCTAACCTTAGGAATTAGTAGAGCATTTGAATTTTTATGAGATAAGCTTTTTGAGTAAGTGTAAAGGTGTTTGAATTTATATGTTCTGAAAAAGTTATCATTAAAGGGTGATTAAAAAAAGAGAGAAAAATCAAAGTAAAAAAAGAAAAGAAGAAAAGGAAAAGAAAGTAAAGTGAAAAAAATATAAAAAAGAATTGAATTGAAATGAAAAAAAAGTTGATAAGTGTTTGAATTTGAGTTTAGCTTGTTATGTTGAGTTGAAATTGTTTATGATTTGCCTATATATATTTGATTCAAGTGCTCTATTAATTTCTTTGGTTTCTAACATTTCATATCCTTACTTTGCATACCCTTATCTTAGCCACATTATAACCATGAATAAAGTCCTTTTGATTTATGTTATGCATATGATTTAAGTAGTGGAGATTAGATGATTATCAAGCTTATGATAAGATAATTTCATGGGAAGAACTTGAGCAAAACACTAGTCTAAACACTTGAGAGTTAGAGAGTAAAGTTTGTAAGAATTTATCAATTTGATCTATTTTTTTGAAATGAAATTATTATGTTAGTTAGTTCCAAGTTTGTGAAGATTTTTCTTCATAATGTGTTATGTTTTTTGCTAGCTTTCAATTTTCTCTTGGTTATAGATTTATGATTTTGAAGTTTTTGGAAAGAAATCTTTTGCTTCTTAGTTTTGAATAAAGTTTTGTTTTACCTGAGAGCATGCAAGAGCTAATTGTGGGGGAATTTAATAAGAAAAATATTTAATATTTTATTTTCTCTTATTTTATATCTCTTAAGTGTTATATGTGCTTAATTTTATAGAATTGGCCTTATTTTATAATTTATGGTTAATTTTACAATAGTTTAAATTTATTTAGTAAATGTTAGATTTTGACACTATTTCTATTTTTTATCTATATTTTATACTCCAAATGTTAGATTGAGGCAATCTTTATACTGTTGGAAAGCTTAAAGAGAGAACTACAACTTTTATGTTTTGGCCCAAGCTCAATTTAGAAATTTTGGAGGTCATATATGGCTAAGAAGTTCAAGTCATGTCTTTGTCTCAACTAAGCTTACCTTTATTTTTAGGCCATATTTGAAGTTATAGAGGTTCAGTTAACCTAAAAGTAGCACTTAAATTCTCACAAGATATAAGCCTTCAAGTTTGATGTTTCTAATTTATCCAAATTACATTAATTTCATGATAAAAAATTAGTTAGAAGTTAGAGCTGCAGGAATTCACTGATGTAACTATTAGATTTAATTGTCTTGTTAAAAATAGGTTTGGGCTTCTAAAAATTAAGAAGGACTTGTTATTGTAATCTTAAGAATCATACAATTTGAGTCCAATAGGGTTTTAGGCTAATTAGGTCAAATAAATAAGGAAAACTGATTAGGCTATAGAGACTTTTACATAACACTTAGTAGATAGTTTTCTTTTCTTAGTTTCTCTTTTATTCTTTAATGGAAGCTTAAACTTATTGTTGATTTAAAGAGTTTGAGGCTCTCTTCATCTAGATTATAAGGTTATGAATTGTAATATTGATTTTCTTTAATTAATTTTCCTTTTTCCCTATTTAATTATGTTGAATTCTTAAAATTGCTTGTGTGGGATGTTGATTTGATATAATTGATATTCATTCTTGTGATTTCTAATCCTTTACTGGTTTGATATCAAATTATGGTTGATGAATCATGGTTTTATACATAGGGGTAAAGGGTTAAGGGATTAATTTGGAGATTTCTAATTTAAATTCTCAATTCAATTGAATTTTATCATTAAATCAGTTTTAATCTAGCCAATAGGATTATAGTGACTACTTAATTGGCTAATCTTAATTAATCAAATTCTAAATGATTGTCTAGTATAGGATTCTTGAATTATTGTAGGGATTTTGGGTAATTCAAGGTTGAATTAATTAGGAAAGTTAAATTTAATTAATCCATGATTAAACCAATGTAGAGCTCTTAATTTCTTGAATCGGCTATTTTATTCCATTAAATTCCTTTCTATTTTGTTTCTATTTTATATTTTTTTATTTATTGTCATTGTTTTAATTTCATGCAAACAACCTCCTCAATCCTACATTATATGTTCTGCATAATTTTTCATACAGCATATAGCATAGTGCATTCTATTTCTATTATAACATTCTATTTTATTGCATTTACATTCTATTTGTAGTAATTTCTTTCATTTTCATTACATCAATAATTCAACAATTATGTAGGTATTATTAAGAATTCATTCAAAAAAGATAATATCAAAGGATTACTAAGGGTATGACTTTGTTATGCCATTTTTCTACATTATTTCTTCAGTAAACCAATTTTGACTAATTTAGGTGCATTGCGACATGTCTATTAGAATACACATGAAAATAGGCATGTATAAATGTGGGCATGTGACCCATAATAATCATAGAGGGAGATCATATGAAAAGTAGTAGTTCAATTAAACTAAAAGGTGAAACAAGCAAATTGCCATAATAACAGAAAATTTTACATAATTAGTAGTATTTTAGCTATAACTCAGGATTGGGATGCTTGATTTACGAATCGTGAAAAGATTTGAAAAATTTACATTTGAGGCTATAATCCTTGTAAGTTTTATAATTTTTCTCTAAGCTTAACAATATTAGAATTTTTCTAAATTTAATCAAAATTTTGGGTATAACTTTGTTGATTAGTTAGCAATTATCAAGCTATAACTTTACCCTAGGAAGTTTGGTCAATAAGTAACCAAAATTATTGAAAAATAGATATCTAAGTCTATAATTTGTAAAAATTTACAAGCTAATTCCTAGCTGATAATTTCTAATAAATCTTGCCACTTAAAGGAAGGCATGGATGAGACAATTCTAACCTATGTGCAATGATTGAACCATAACTTGATCTAGAATAATCTGATTCATGAACAACTAAAACTAAGTGAAAGCTAATGCATAGGGATTTCTTATATATGATTTTTTTATAGAAACTCTCTATATACTAATAAATATATAAATATCTTTAACAAATATTATGCTTAAATAAAAAATATGAATGATTTAGCATACATGTTAATGATTTTTCTTATATGGTAAATATGTATATATGAATTGTGTATGAATGAATTTGAATTCATAAGGCTACTATTGATTGAGTATTTTATGAAAATTTTACCAGAATGGGCCTATATGCTATCTTGATTCCAAAATTTTAAATTAATAAAACATTATATGGCTATTGTGCTAAGCATAAGTGTAGTGGGTGAAGTGTGGGAGAATTATTGCCCAAAGGGAAGGCCTATTCAATCTACCTTGGAGAAGTGGGCAAATGGGACTATTCCTTATCAGCCATGGAACTTAAACTCTATTAGACATTGCCTAAACTTGTAAGTTAAGTTAATAAGACATAATCATTGTAATGCATGTAAAGGATTTGCCACTTAGCAAAGAGAATCTTATAAGAGATAATAAGTATTCTAACTAGCCAATGCATGTAAAAAAAGTAAGCTTCAGGCTCATTATTCTTTATCCTTCTAGCCTAAAAAATTAAGTAAAATACCTGGACACTCTTCCCCCCTCATTTCTTATAGTAGCACACACCTAAAAGCATAAGCTAACTTCATTTTCTCCTTATTTCTTTCTTTAAAGGTTAATACCTTTCCCTAGATAAATAGAGGAATTTGGCTAGGGATGACAACACACTAACTAAGTCATCGTCATTCATTTTCCTTTTCCATATGCCTTTCTTCGACCATAGTAACTTATTAGTGTGAAGGGAAGATGCGATCGCGATTAAGAAAAATGAAAGAAAATAAGGGCTATTTTTTGTTCTCTAATGCTGATGTTTGCCATGGTCCTATCGCGATCGAGCTATAGGTAGTCTTTTTAAGAAAGATAAGTTGATCTAAAGTATAAAACTTAATATTTTTGCATGTTTTAAGGATTAACCTATGATTTTAGTAAAATAAAGGAACTTTTGATTTAGTTTAATAGAGTTGAATATTAGGTATTTAGAAAAAATATTATAGGAAAAGGAATAATTAATTGGTGCTTATTTGTGGCTCATTCTTGTAGATTGTTAGGTAGGTAGTAAAGTTAGCAAATTTCAATAATCTGTAATTTTAAAACGAAAATGGTGTTTAGATATGAGTGAATACCTTACTTAAGTTCAATATTTGTAAACTCTATATTTCCTTATGAATGTGTATGAATATATAACTTCATATATATATTTGTATATTTATGTGTACATACCTATTTATGAACATGAAATCACTTTTATATATATATATATATATATATATATATATATATATATATATATATTTATATATATATCTGATAATTTTGTGTTTAATGTGATGGACTTGTTTTGCATGTCACTTAAAATAGGAATATATACATATGAATAGTTATTAAAAAGATCTTAAGGCCATACATTTGAGGTATGGTAATGTTGTTAGTTATTTGATGATATGGATTTATGATGCTTATATAATCAAGACAATTGTTGTTAAGTAGATATTTATAGCCATCCAATAGAGGCATGATAATGTTCATTCTATGATATTTATAACTTTAATGTTTATATATATAATGGATGATTATTATTAAGTAATTATTTGAGGCTATATAATAAAGGCAAAGTAGTTTTGTTATTTGACATTATTACATTAAAAAATGAATTGTGAAAGCTAATGCATGTACAAGATTTTTGGCATTAAAAAGACATGCATGGATGATGATGAATTATGAGATGTGATGCATTGTTGTACCCCTTAGAAAAATTATAAATAATTAAAATATTTTATTATGTGAAAAATAATTATTTGATTATTGTAATTGCATTTTGAATGAGAATTTACTGGAAAATAATGAGACTAGATGGTAAAATATAGAGTAAAATGATGTGTATGGGAAGAATTAAATTATTTAGGGGCTAATGTGTAATTAGAATTGAGTAAGTGTGTATGGATAAGAATTAGGATAACCTTTTCCCAATTTACCCTCGCCTTCATATTTACCAAAATGTTTCCAACACTTTAAAACTCTTTACAACTCATGAAAAGATCTTCAAAACCTGTTTTCTTTGTCTAACTTCCTTTGCTACTTCAAATCTTTCAACCCCTAAGTGGAATCAATAAGATTCAACATAGAATTTAAATTTTCATCTATAATCCATCGCTTACCTAAGGTAATTCTTCTATTATCAAACTTTAGATTGATAATTTCATAGGATTTGGCTTGAATGAAAGGAACTAGGGAATTTGGATACTCTACTTAATTTTTCTAAAACTTGTTTAAATAGGGGTAAATTATCTTTGTTTCCTTCCTTCTAATAACTTTTCTATACTTAAATAAGTAAATGATCTACTTAGCTTTCATTAGTTTGCTTAATTTGCAATAGTTAAGGTTAAGAAGATGAATTATGAAAGGTTGATGATTATATGATGTAATCTTGTGTTTTAGACTAAGTTTTTTGTTATTTATGATGTAAATATGTGTATAAATACTAGTTGAATGAGAAATTCTTTAAAACTTATGTATGTTGATAAATTTGATGGAATTGAACTAAATGAACAATACAAATGCAAAAAACCTGTAAAAATTAAGTTGATAATTGAGTATATAAGTGATTGAATGACTATAATCGACTATCCTAAAAGAAGTGCCAATAATCGACCTTAACATCTATGCTGGGATGGGGAGCTAAACAAGCGCAACGGAATTAATCAATCCCAGTCAATGAATCCATGTAAAATGTTAGATTAGAATGATGATTCATTCAATACCTTTCAGATGATTCAAGAACTCGTTCGTTGATCACCTTTTCGACTTCCTTTCAACCGAAGACTCTGAGGTATTTATACGATCCAACAGATCACCAATGAACGTTCTCACGAACACTGGTTGGAATTCTTCTCCTTAGCCTCGTAGTGCTAGCTATGCCTTTTCAAAAGTTATGGTCAAAGAGGAGTGCTAGGATTTTTCTATGCATTGGGATGTATGAATTATTATCTATTATTACCTAACAAGCCTATTTAAATAGGTGCATAGAAAACTCTAACTAATTAGGCTTTGTTCTATATATAATTATAGACTTATTATTGGGCGTTATAATTATAACATAGAATTCCTAAATATTAAGCCTAAACAATTTGGTTCATCAATTCCAAATCCACTAGACTCTAAGTGTGTGGCCCTACAGACTCTCATTACATTGGCAATAATCATTAATCATATTAATAATCATAAACAATGAGCGTTGTTTAGCAATACATTATTGTTACCTAAGTAATGAGAAAGTCGATGGTTCGACTAAACCTTTATACATGATTATCATTTATGTCTTTTTATCCTAAACATCTAGATTGAGCACAAGACATGGACTGTGTCATTCCTGTATAACCCAATCCAAAGGTTTCTTGATTCCTAAGTAAGCTGACTGAAGCAAATATAATTGACATCCCATGTTAATTCATCTGAGCATGGCCATGTATTTTCTTAGCTTTACTTAATCAAGAGACCCACAGATGTTACTCCTATTATATAAGAGGGACAAATTCCATCTTGATCACATAAATCCTTCTACATGATATGTGACATATCCAATAACTACCCTTGCATTCACTCAACCATGAGTGACATAGAATAGCATCAAAATATGAAACTCACATGTAAGGAACCTTGGTGATCTCTGGTCAAAGGACCATATTAATAATGATCACTAAGAATCACTCATGACACTCATATAACAATCAATATAGTGTTCTTAGGGTAGGTCGGTCCAGTATATAAGTTCTCTAACTTGTACTCATGTGTAAACTTAATATCTCATATTAGTCACCACACATGCTAGTCTTAATATATCAAAGCAACCTAATCTACAATGATATATGATTAGGGACATTTAAGAATATAATTATTCTAAGGTTATTATTATAATTAAATATATTATGCAGACAATATATATAAATATGATAATTAGAATTGCCATTAAAATAACATGATTCAAAATTATAATCATCAGTATGATTGGTTTTAGGGCATATACATTAACAATTTAAAGCTGCTCTCAAGTTGTACATAATCGACTGTGGTTTCCAAAGTTATTTTTTGGGTGAGATTTCACCTATGGAACCTTCTAAGTGATTATATAGTTAAGTATTATCTAATTTTACTTATCTTATGAAATTTTAAGATATTGTATACAGATATAGATTTTACACTTATACTTTGTGCTTATGAATACTAATATAATTCATTCAAATGATGGAATTCCTAAGTAAGATATGATTATGACATGGAATATGAATGAGGGAGATTGAAATATTTGAATTGTGATTAGTACTAGATTTAGGAAATGATTTATGAGAGGATAAGGTAACCTTTGGAAAAACAAAAATAGGTTTGTAAAAGGATAAAGCTGATCGAGAAGCATAAGGATATTTGAATACTTTCCTACTTTATTTATTTATTATTGTTGTTTATGTTGTAAAGATTGAGCATACTTGTGTGAACGTAAATTAATCAAAAAAGGCAAAAGGTAATGTGATACCTATCCAAATGTATATGTATGTTTGATTTCTTAAGTTATTAACTATAACTAATCATATGGAATTATAGAATACTCTAAATGGAAAAAGGGCATGACAACACCCTTTTACTTGAAATATTAGGTAGATTATTTACTTGCTACATTGTAAACTCATTTATTTATATTTTTTTACAGATATTTCAATAGAGGTTCCTCTAGCACCATAATAGGAATAGATATCTCCAGGCTTGCTTATATAAGGCAATTATGAATTTTACTCTCTATATATAATTAGTTACCTAGGCCTTATACTTAGGAGTTGCATTTTAGAATAAGGGAAACACCTTGGAGGTATTTTGGGCTAGTTAGGCCACTCTAACATCAAATCACTAAAGTGAGTCAACTAGTTTAACTACTTTTTTTGAGTAGTTTTGTGTATAATTGACTTGTAAATATTTAATCCTTTAAATAAAGTACCTTGATTTTATTAGCTAAGCATGTGCTGATATAAAGTAATATTATTAAAATAAGTTAGCAGAAATCAGGTGTTAGATTTCATATTAGTCATGGCACTCATGGCTTAAATGTGTCATGACAAGACATGCATGCATAAGATCATCGATATAAAAAGGATGTCCATTTTGATATGTGAATTATGATAAAGGTGATGTAATATAAAAACACTGAATCTTGTAATAGTTTGTTAAAGGTATAAGGTTAACCTTGGAGGGATAAAGATGAGTTTGTGAAAAGTATAAGGCTAATTGAGAATCGTGGGGAGGTTTATTTCTTTCTTTACATTATTATCCATTGCTTTTATGCTATTTTAATGTGTTGTTTTCTCATAGAAATGGATGAATGTATTGGCATATGCATATGAACTTATGAGAATATTGATTGTTATTCATAGAAATATAATGTGAATGGTGTAGGATAGTCTTGTTTAAAAGTCTTTATATTTATATGTTTGTGAAAAGTTTCCTTTTGTATATGTATATATAAATCTAATGTAATAGTTTTGCTAACATTCTATAGATTTCTTGATAACTTTAAGGTCTAGCGAGAGTAGCTTTTGAAATAGATAAAGATTAAAGTATAGGGTAAGTAAACTTAATATCACAAGCTAGCAAATTCAAGAAGTGGATTTGTTTCCTTAATGATGTTATTGTTGCCTTATTCAGTTATTTGTATTGTCATGATTATCATTATAAAATTTTAGTAGATATACACTTATTGAGTTCTCATTACATACCTTTTTTATTTTCTATATTTTAAGGTCAAAACTAAACTAGTAGACTTCGTTACTCTTTTGGAGATTAAAGACACCATGACAAAGGAATTGAACAGTTTGAATAGAACTTGAATGTGTTCATGTCTACATGGTTGTCATGTCAATTTTATTTCTTTTCATGTATGGGCTTGGTATTTTATTTGTTAAGTCATATGTTTCTCATTAATATCCAATAAGTAATGTCAATGATACTTATTAATATCCTTTTAGGGAACAATACATTGTAAAGTGGAATAACTAATTTGTACATTATAATGCACCAAAATTAGATTAATGTTGATTCGCTTAAAACTAATGTAATGTAGGATGTCAAACTAGGTCATATCTCCAGTGATCCCTTAAATTATCTTTTCTAAATGAATTACTAACAATTTTGATACAATTATTTATTTTATTTTTGCATAAAAATAGAAGAAACAAATAAAATAGATGCAAATAAAATGCAATATGAATGTAAATAATAATGTAGAATACAGTATGATTGCAGTATGCAAAATTATGTAAAACATAAAATTAGGGGGATTTCATGAATTGAAATTGAAATAAACATATTAGACAAAGTAAAACATAAAATAAATAGTATAAAAGAAAACCAATATAATGAAGCAACCAATTCAAGAAATTGAGAGCTCTAGTTTGGATTAATTATTAATCATTTGATATTTGACTTTTCTAGTTAATATTTTAATCTTGAATTACTAAAAACCTCTGTAATAATTTATGAATCCTATGTTAAATAATCATTTAAGATTTGATATGAATTAAGCAATTACTATAATCCTTAAGCTAGATCTAATTAATTTAAAAATAAAATTTAGTTGAATTGAAAAATTAAATTTGAAATCTCTGAATTAATCCATCAACCCTCTATTGTTATTTGTGAAATCATGATTTACTAATCATAATTCAACATCAAAATAGTAAAAAATCAAAAATCACAAGGATGAATACTAATTATACCAAATCAATATCCAACACAAGTAATTAGGGAAAGAGGAAAATTAATTAGAGAAAGTTAACAGTACAAATTAAGATCTTATAATCTAGAAGATAGAACCTCAAACTCATTCGATTAACTCCAAATTTAGCCATCCATGGCTAAAGAACACAAGCTAGAAGAAAAAGAAAGAAAACTATTTATTATCTAGAGTGTAAAAGTCCAATTTTTAATTTGTGTTTTTGCTTTTATACTTAACTTAATTACCCTAAAACCCCATTGGACATAAATTCTATATCTTTTAGGATTACAAAAATAAGGCCTTTCTAATTTTTAAAAGCCCAGAACCTATTTTTACAAAGTAATTAACTCTAAGAGTTACAATCGTGAACTCATGTAACTCTAAATTCCAACCAGTATAATACCACTAAAATAATGTAATTAGGGTAAAGCATAAACATAAAAGTTGTAGAGCTAGATATTATGAAGATTTGGTGTTGGTTTCACATTAATTGGACATCTATACCTTTAGATATGACCTAAAAATTGATGTTGGCTCAGTTGGAACAAAAATAGGACTTTAGCTTTTCAACTAAATAAGGCCTTTAAGGAATTTGAATTGGCTTTGACCAAGCACCAAAATTGTGGATCTTTCTTTAACCTTTTCAATAATATAAAGATTACTCTAATCCAATATCTAAAGCCCAAGATATAGCTAAAAAATAGAAATAGTGTTAAAATTTAACATTAATTGAATAAATTTAGAATATTATAAAACTAACTTAAAATTACAAAACAAGGCCAATTTTGTGAAATTTAGTATAACACTAAGAGACATGAAATATAAGGAAATAATATAGATAAAATCTTGCTTATCAAATTCCTCCACACTTAACTCTTGCACATCCTCGAGCATGACTCAATCTTATTCACAACTAAGACATAATAGACTTTATTTTCTAAAAATTTCAAAATCACAAATCTACAAGCAAAAGATAAATAAAAGTCAGCAAGAAACATAATACATTATAAAGAAAAATCTTGACAAACTTGAAAATGACCAACATAGCAACTTCATTAAAAAAGAATAAATCAACATGCTAGATTCTTACTAGACTTACTCTCCAACTCTCAAGTGTTTAGGGTAAGTGTTTCACTCAAATTCATTCTATGAAATTGCTCTACCATAAGCTTGCTAATCGTTTGATCTCCACTACTTAAATCATATACATAACACAAATTAAAAAGGCTTTGTTCTAGGTGGTAATGTTGCTAAGGGAAAAAGGAAGGAAAATTGAGGATATAAAAGGCTAAGAACTAAAAAAATTAATAAAGCACTTGAATAAAAAACATATGGGTCAATCATACACAATTATAACTCAACATAACAACCCAAATTCAATTCAAACACTCATCAACTTCTTTGTTTTTTCCTTTCTCTTTTTTTTAATTTTTTTTGCTTTTTTATATTTTTTCTCTTTTTTTAACCAACCTTTGAACTTGAAGTTGATAACTTTTTGCAACACATAAACTCACACACCTCCATACTTATTCAAAAGTCTATCTTACAAAAATTTAAATGCTTTACTAATTCCTATGGTAAAGTAAAAAAATTTGAAAGCCTAGGAAATAAAAAAATTAATAAAGCACTTGAATAAAAAATATATGGGCCAATCATATACAGCTATAACTTAACATAACAATCCAAATTCAATTCAAACACTCATTAACTTCTTTGTTTTTCCTTTCCTTCTTTTTTATTTTTATTTTTGCATTTTTTTCTCTTTTTTTAAATAACCTTTGAACTTGAAGTTGATAACTTTTTGTAACACATAAACTCACACACCTCTATACTTATTCAAAAGCTTATCTCATGAAAATTCAAATACGTTAGGTAAAGGCATTTGTTTTTCATTGGAAAATTGCTTGTGGACTAATTAAAAAAGGAGAAGTAATTAAAGCTTAAGGGGGTTAACAATGATAAAAATTCAAAATTGGCTATATGGCTTTAGCTTAAACAAAGAAAGAATGCCATTATCATTTTTGTGCATACATGTGAAAATGTAATTTTAAAAAGAATCAAAGTAAGTTTTAGAAAAACAAATCACAGAAGATGGAAAGAGAATAGTATAAATTTTCAACATAAAGCTTAAAATCTTATAAATTAAGTCATGTTACTTGTAATATCCCTAGGAGACTTTTCCAAAGAATTACTTTTGAAAGTATCAAAGTAAATTAATACTTCTCAGTTAAGTGTGCTTAGCCCAAGAAAATTTTAGAGATAAGTAACCTTCTGGAAAGTTTTTCCAAACTCTTTGAAACATTGATAGAGATAAAACTCTAGTTAAAATATTGTTAGAAATGTGTCCAAAAAATTAGAAAAATTTTGATAGAGCCTAACTTGATTTTAGGGATCCAGATAAGTCGAAATTCAGTAAAATAGAATGAAATTGTAATAATTTAGTCTGATTTCTTAAAATTATTTTTGGACCAATTAAAATCCATTTATTAAGGCCCAAATATATTTATAATAATCTCAAATTGAACCCAAGGACTAAATAAAAAATTAGCCAAAGAAATTTGGATAAAAGTGAAATTTTAGAAAGTTTTAAGGTCAAATTATAATTTTTTAAAAAATTAAATTTGGCCTATTCTTTTTCTATTAATTTTGGATGAAATTTAGGCTAAGAAGAGCCCAAAATTTCTAACTTTTCTACTTCAAAATAGCAACAAAAATTTTAAAAGAGTCCATGGATATTTTGGATTTAATTGCAAAAAGGTCCATTTTCATGGATTATGTAGAAAACACTAGAAAACTTAAGAAAACTCCATTCAACTTTTCTCCCTTCATTTTACATGAAATTTCAGCTGCTATAGGAGACTTTTTCAAGATTTCAACACAATCAAACATACAAATAAGCCAAATTAGACACAAAATTTCAAGTTTTTCCACTTGTTTGCTTGAATATCTAAGGAGAAATCATCAAAGCTTGGAGCTTTTATCTTCTTCTTCTTTAAATCAAAAACTCTTTCATGTAGGGAGCAACTTAAATCTTTGAAATATAGAAGTTTAGAGGTGAGTAGCAACTCACTTGATTTTTCCATTGAATTTTGATTACAAATTTGCCAATGTTGCTTTCTAGAATTGTGATTTCATGAAGGTAGGTGTATAGCCATGCAATGAAGGCTTGGTGCTGAAAACTTATGTTCTTAAGTTGTATTTAAAGATATTAGAACAATATTAGCATGAATAAATTATTAGATTATCATTTGTTAATCCTTTAGTGTAGATGGATTAGAAAGAGCTTAGAAATTGTTTTGCTAATTTTGCTTTTGGAATTCTTGAAAATCTAGAACTAAACCATGAATTTTAGGGACATGCTAAGACCTCTTAAAAATCCAAAACCACCCATTTCCTAGTCTTTTATGATGTTAGGATACACATAGAATTTATTAGGAATTTTAAAAATTTTTAGAAACTTGAACAAGGGATATTTTTACAAAAAGGTGCAGCTCACCCAGGAACAGGACGTGAATAATTTCACTTCTGTTCTTGAATTAATTGGGGTATTAAGTGATCATTAAAAATTATACAAAAATTCCTAGATAACCTTTCATATGTCGGTTAAAACTTAATTTTTTTGACATTTGAAGCTCATTTTCCTAGTGAATAAATTCATACAATTTTATAACTCCAGTACTATCAGAGATTGAAACTGTTTTGGAAATGCATGATTCATGAATTTTCTAGATAGATTCTCTTGATTAATTGTGAAACCTAAGGACTCATATTTGTCAATTAACATGTTAAGAACATCATATAATTATTTGAGAAATTTTGGAGGTGTTTTAGAAGTCATAAAGGGTCTCTTATTTTAACATACCCTCTACTGCCCTGTTCTGGAATTTGAACATGAACAGTATTGTTGAATGAATATTTGTGAAATACACTAAGTATTTGATGCTTAGAAATACATTATGATGACATTAGAATATGATTGGAACAATGTGTTGAATTATTGTAATCATTTGAATGTTCTTTAAGGGTATAGATTATAGTGATAGATTAGATTGAGTTGTAGAATGTTAAATGTATTGAAATTGTGATATATTATAAGAATATGCAATGATTTACACTCTTTAATGTTAAATGTGAAATCTATACTTGTTACATTGATCAAGAAAAATAAATTAGGGTGCTGATCATACCTTTATTCTGTTGGATTGACATGATTTTACCTTAATTGGCCCAAAAAGTCTTTCAAAGCTCATATGATATTTTAAATGTGATATGCGGAAGGAAGAATTTGGCCTAATAACTTGCAGCATCCTTCTAAAGGAAGGAGAGGAGTGGTAAGAAGTGGAGGGAAAAGGTTGGAGGCGAGTGGGATAAGGTTAGCTCAAAGAAATAAGGAGGAAACGTATATACCATACTAGCCATATTTATTAATGTGATGTTAATACATAATGCATAAGAAAGATGTTAATTATTAGATGCGAATAAAGCTAAGTATATGAAAATTTATCCAATATTCCTAATTTTGTATTAAAGGGAATTGATCATGGAAAACTATGGGAATAAAGATTGAGTAGCTACTCACTGAGTATTTTGTATACTCACTCCTCTTCGGTGTTGTTTTGTTTTACAAATTAAGAACAAGGAGCCCAAGCGGAGGACTGATATGCTACATATCTCCATGGGGCATTGTGTAACAAAAGATTAATATGTTTAAGTTATCCTCTATATAGTTAAAGTCTATGTATGTGATAAATAGTTTTATTATGATACTGTATATTAATATCATGTATTAAATTTTTCATTGCACGTGCAATACAATTTATTTTACTTATATTATTTGAGGCTATCATATATTCCCTTTTTATTATAAAATAGTCGGATATAGTTTCCTATAGGCTTGTAAAGATGTCTAATTAGTTGGATACCAATTAGATGTCTGTACGCCAATCACGATACTTGAAATTGGGTCTCGACACTGCCAAGTTGAATTTACTAATTTAAAATCCATCACTATATCAATCAATTTCAAGAAGTAAAATTATTCATTCAATCATGTTATGAATCTTATCTAATTTCAATTGAATTCGACTTATGAAAATGCAAAATCTCCACCAATAGAAAGAACTAAAATGACTAAAAAAAAACTCAAAGATAAGTGAAAAACACATTTTTTCAATTTTCCTTTTTTTAAAGCATTAAAAAGTATTGAATGAAGACATAAAGCGCAAAATAAATCTTAAAAGTCTCCTCCTACACTTATATTTTGCATTATCCTTAATGTAGAACATATCAACATCATCATCAAGATTAAGAAAGATAAAGGATAATTAAATAAAAGAGAAGATTAAGAAAAGACAAATTTAAAATGACTTGGGTTGCTTCCTAAGAAGTGCCTTTCTTTAATGTCCTTAGCTAAACTCAAGCTCCTTCATCAAGAATAAACTAGGATCCCTTACTCCATTATTTCCACCATTTGCTTTTGAAAACCTTTACTCAATGGTTTAATCTTATGCCTATTGACTTTGAACACTTTGTTATCTTCCAAACTCTTAATCTTAATTACATTACAAGGAAAAATATTAGTAATAACAAAAGATCCATTCCAACAAGAATGGAGTTTACCTAATATTAATTTAAGTTTTGAATTAAATAATAAAACTTTTTAGCCAATCTTAAAAGTTTTTCTAAAAATGAGCTTATTATGGAATCCCTTTGTTTTCTCTTTTCAAAGTTTAGAATTCTCATGGGCTTCAAGTTTAAGTTCTTCCAATTCTTGCAATTGTAATTTTCTTTCCTTTTCATATACTTTCAGATCCGTGTTGTACTTTTTTACAACCTAGAATACTCTATGCTTCAACTCCATTAGAAGGTGACATGCTTTCCAAAAAATAATCCAATATGGAGATATCCTAATAGGAGTTTTGTATGCAGTCCTACGGGCCTAAAGTGTATAATCTAATCTAAAGATCTAATCTTTTTTATTAGGTTTCATAGTTTTTTTTCCAAAATTGACCTGACTTCTCTATTAGAAATTTCTACTTGCCCATTTGTTTAAGGATAATATGGAAACTCTCTGACAAACCTTGTATCTTTTCAACAAAGCTTTAAATGCTCCATTGCAAAAATGACTCCTTTAATCACTTATTAAAGCACATAGAATAACAAACCTACTAAAAATGTGAGACCTAACAAAATCTACAACAACTTTTGAATCATTAGTCTTAATGGCTTTAACTTTTACCTACATAGAAACATAATCAAGAGTAAGAAGAATGTAAATAAAGCTAAATGATAAAGGAAAAGGACCTATAAAATTAATACCCCATACACTAAAGAACTTATAAAAAGCATAGGAAAGTAATGCATTTCATGTTTACGGGTTAAATTCCTTATTATTTACATTGTTCACAATTTTTGCAAAACATGTAAGCATCATGGAACAAAGTAGGCTAATAAAAACTAGAATCAAGCACTTTTTTTACTATTCTTTTAGGTTCAAAGTGACCTTCACAAGCATGATCATGACAAAATACCAGTATAGAATGAAACTCAAAATCATGTACATATCTCCTAATTATTTGATTAACACTGTTAGTGTATATGCCCTAAAATCAATCATATTGGTGATTGTAATTTTGAATCATGTTATTTTAATAGCAATTCTAATTATTATATTTATATATACTGTCTGCGTAATATATTCAATTATGATAATAATCTTAGAATAATTGTATTCTTAAATGTCCCTAATCATATATCATTGTGGATTAGGTTGCTTTGATATGTTAAGACTAGCATGTGTGAATACTTATATGGGATATTAAGTTTACACATGAGTACAAGTTAGAGAACTTGTATACTGGACCGATCCATATTAAAAATACTACATGGATCGTTATATGAGTGCCATGAGTGGTTCTTAGTGATCATTATTAATATGGTCCTTTGATCTGATATCACCAAGGTTCCCTACATGTGAGTTTCATATTTTGATACTATTCTATGTCACTAATGGTTGAGTGAATGCAAGGGTAGATATTGGATATGTCACATATCATGCGGAGGGGTTTATGTAATCAAGATGGGATTTGTCCCTCCTATATAACAGGAGTAACATCTGCGAGCCCCTTGATTAAGTAAAGCTGAGAAAATGCATGGCCATGCTCAGATGAATTGACATAGGATATCGATTACATTTGTTTCAGTCAGCTTACTTAGGAATTAAGAAACCTTAAGATTGGGCTATACGGGAATGACACGGTCCATGTCTCGTGCTCAATCTAGATGTATAGGACAAAAGGACATAGGTGATGATCACGTGTAAAGGTTTAGTCAAATCACCGACTTTCTCATTACTTGGGTAACAATGATGTGTTGCTAGACACCGATCATTATTTATGATCATTAATATGATCAATGGTCATTGCCAACGTAATGAGAGCCTGTAGGGTCGCACACTTAGAGCCTAGTGAATTTGGAATTGATGGACTAAATTGTTTAGGCCTAATATTTAGGAATTCATGTTATAATTATAAGGCCCAATAGTAAGCCTATAATTGTACATTGAATAAAGCCCAAATAGGTTAGGTTTTTCTATGCACCTATTTAAATAGGCTTGTTGGGTAATAATAGTGGATATTATCATTATTCATGCACCTAAAAAAGGCACAGAAAAACCCTAGCACCTCTCCTTGACCAAAATCCCTGAAGAGGCATAGCTAGCACTACGAGGTGAAAGGAGATCAATTCTAACCGGTGTTTGTGTGGACATTCATCGGTGATTCACGGGTTCGTGTGGATACTTTAGTGTCTTCGGCTGAAAGGAAGCTGAAGTGGTGATCAATGACTGAGTTCTAGAGTCATCAACAAAGGTATTGAACGAACCCTTATTCCAATTTAACGTTTTTACATAGATTTGGTGGATGGGATCGGTTTATTCCGTTGCGCTCGTATGGCTCCCGATCCCAATAGTGGTATTAGAGCCTGGCTGTAAAAATGTTAAATTAAGATTTTGTTTGCTAATTGCGTGATTATGATGCTTGATGAATTATTCTGTATATCATGCTTCAATGATTCCTAATTAGGATTAGGGTAAATTTGATTTCATGCATTTTGGTTCAAGCAAACTTAATATGATTAATTCTAATTCTATTTCGAATTTGAACCTAATTTTGAATTCTGATTTAAATTTGAATGTGTTTTGTGATTAATTCTTGTTTCTGGTTTGAATTCGAATCTGTTTTTGGAATTTTGATTGAAACTCGAATCTGTTTCTAGGTTTCTTTTTAAATTTAAATCTGTTGTAATAATTCTAGATTTTGATTCGAATTTGAAAATGATTTCTGGGTTCTATTTTAAATAGAATTAAAAGAATTAATTGCGTGAATCTATTTTAATATATGAAAGACATTTTTTAATTAAAACACAGATTCTGTCATGAATCAGAATTAATCAAATTAACTTCTTGAATCTTTTTCGTATATGTGATATACCTTGTGCTTAATGGCTGAATCTGATTTTTCATGAAATTAATTGTTGAATCTGTTTCGTATAAAATTTGTGAATTAATTGGATCTATTTTAATATGATTAAAATTTATCCATTATGATTCTATCATAAATCAGATTTGTAAACCCGTGATTTGAGTGTCAATAAATGTTGAATTGATTGACTAAATAGGAATGTCAATTGTTGACAAATTGAATTGCAATTTGAATGTTAGGTGCAATCAATTTTTTGGACGGGGGGCTACACCCCCTAACCCCGCCCGCTAACCGGCTAGCGGGATCGCCGTAAATTTTCTACGTAGCACGACATTGAGTAATTAGTTAATTAATTTGGAATTAATTAATTCAGATTTTGATATTGAAAATATATTTGGATATATGTTTCACTTATCATGTTGTTTTGTTGCTTGATGTATGGTGCATGATTATGGACTTTGGTTTTGTTGCAATTTTAAAATACGACCTGCGTGTCGTGCCTCTCTATTACTTCTAGTTGTACATTCTCTTCTCATCTTACTCCCCTCAAATGTAACTCGAGGTTTCTTTATTATTATGTAATAATTTTATTGGAGCACCTAAAGAGGAAACAATGGAAGTGGAGATCAAACCATGAAGAAAGAAGAAAATTCTTGAGAAAAAGTTTTTCTTTCTTAGTTTTATTTGATATTCTTGAGCTCTAGAATATCACTTAGGTTAGGCCATAATCATGTTACGCTTAATTTATATTTTATGTATGAGATGCATATGATGAATGTATGAGATACCTATACTAGATGTATATGATGCATGCTTAATAAAACTAAGTATATAATGGTGAGATCAAATAAATTAAAATTCCTCAAACAAAATATTAAGTCAACAGAGATGCCTTCCAGTGATAGCACTCATCAAGATCTTGATCGACTATAGGTGGGTTTGCCAAAGCAAAGTACCTAAAGTCTATCTTGGTAAGATGCGATGGGATAATAGTGATATCCAAATTGCTAATTATTGGGTCTTGACTTAACTGGGCTATACCAATAGGATTGGGGCCTAAAGGCATAGAGTTGGTTATGAATTCATGAGATGAATTTGAATAAGTGTTATTCACCCAACTATCCAAGAGTTGTATAAAATGTAATTGACAAAGAGTTGTCTACCTAAACAGCCATATCTTAGGCGATTAGCCAAAGCTAACTTAAGATTTGGTAAAATATGGATCTTGGCTCACTAGAAAACCTTGACGATAAGGTTTTCCAAAATAATAGTGAGGGCTATTATTTTGAGAAAAATAGTGGGAGTATTATTTAATAAAAAACCTTATTAACTAAATAAAATACATGATTCTCATTTTGCATATTTTTCTATTGTAGATAACCATGGCATCAAATGTATCAAACTTGTCACTGCGATCTATCCTTGAGAAGGATAAACTGAATGGGATGAATTTTCTCAATTGGTATCGAAACTTGAGGATTGTCCTCAAGCATGAGAAAAAAGCAGTATGTCCTAGAGCAACCTACTCCAGATGAGCCTGCTACTAATGCTCCTCGAGCAGAAAATGATGCTTATAAGAAGCATCTAGAAAATGCTTTGGATGTCAGTTGTCTCATGCTTGCTACCATGAATTCTGAGCTTCAGAAGCAATATGAGAACATGGAGGCGTTCAATATGATTGATCACCTTAAACAGCTCTACCAAGAACAAGCAAGACATGAGAGATATGATGTATCTAAAGCATTGTTTCAGTGTAAAATGGCTGAAGGAACACTCGTTGCTACACATGTGCTTAAAATGATTGGGTACATCAATAGCCTTGAAAGATTGGGTTTTCCTTTGCAGCAAGAATTGGCCACTAATATAATTCTGCAATCGTTGCCTGAGAGCTATAGTCAATTCGTCATGAATTACAACATGAACGAAATTAATAATACTTTGCCTGAACTGCTTAACATGTTGAGAACTGCTGAGCAGAACTTGAAAAAGTCCAAGCCCAATTCCATTATGATGGTTCAAAAGGGCAAAGGAAAAGGCAAGTCTAAGGCTAAGAATAAAAAGAAAAAGGACAAGACTGATGGAAAATCCAAGTCAAGTTCCTCTATACTGAAGCCCAAAGGTGGCATGGCCAAGGAAGGGCAATGCTTCCATTGTAAAGAACCAGGACATTGGAAGCGAAATTGCAAGATTTACCTGGAAGAGCTTAAGAAGCAAAAGGAAAGTGGGACTTCCAACTCAGGTATTTATGTTATAGAGGTTAATTTATCTACTTCTACATCTTGGGTATTAGATATTGGATGTGGTACTCACATTTGTGTAAATGTGTAGGATCTTAAAGAAAGTAGATCATTAGCCAAAGGTGAAGTGGACCTGCGCGTTGGAAATGGAGCAAGAGTTGTTGCATTAGCTGTAGGGACTTATTATTTATCTTTACCTAGTGGATTAGTTTTAGAATTGGACAATTGTTATTTTGTGCTTACTGTTAGTAGAAATTTGATTTTTGTTTCTTGTTTAGACAAGAAAGGTTTTTCATTTATAATAAAGGACAAATGTTGCTCTATTTATTTAAATGAAATGTTTTATGGCAGTGCACAATTAATGAATGGTCTTTATGTTCTGGACCTTGAAAATCCAATCTATAACATAAACATGAAAAAGGTCAAAACTAATGATTTAAATCCAACCTATTTTTGGCATTGTCGTTTAGGCCATATAAATGAGACATACATCTCTAAACTCCATAAGGATGGATTTTTGGACTCATTTGATTTCGAATCATATAAGGTATGTGAGTCATGTTTATTAGGTAAGATGACTAAAGGCCCTTTTACTGGGAAAGGTGAAAGGGCTAGTGATTTATTGGGTCTTATACATAGTGATGTATGTGGACCTTTAAACACATAAGCTAGAGGAGGTTATCAGTACTTCATTATTTTTACTGATGATTTCAATAGATATGGTTATGTGTTTCTTATGAAACACAAGTTTGAATCTTTTGAAAAGTTCAAAGAGTTCAAAAATGAAGTACAAAACTAACTTGGTAAAAGTATTAAAGCACTTCGATCAAATCGAGGTGGTGAATACTTAGATCGAGAGTTCCTTAATCATCTAAAGGAGTGTGGCATTGTATCACAACTTACTCCACCAGGAACACCTCAATGGAATGATGTTTCTGAAAGGAGGAATCGAACTTTGTTAGACATAGTTTGATCAATGATGAGTCAGGCTGACCTTTCAAGTTCCTTCTGGGGACATGCTCTAGAGAATGCAACTTTCACACTAAATCGTGTTCCATCAAAATCAGTTCAAAAGACACCATATGAGATATGAACTAGGAAACGTCCTAGTTTATCTTTTATGAAGATTTGGGGCTGCAAAACTTACGTAAGACGTCAGGCTTCTGATAAACTTGGACCCAAATCTGATAAATATTTTTTTGTTAGATATCCTAAAGAAATAAAAGGATATTATTTCTATAATCCAACTGAGCAAAACGTGTTTATTGCTCGAACTGGTATTTTTCTAAAGAGAGAATTTATCTCTAAAAGAATAAGTGGGAGAAGAATAGAACTTGAAGAAATTCAAGATCGATGAGAAAACATTGAACTTGAGATGGAACCTGAGCCAGTTCCACAAACAGTTGTGGAAGAACCTGCTCATGTAACACAGAACCCACGTAGATCTAGTAGGATACGTCGTGAGCCCGAAAGATATAGTTTTCTCGTGACTCATCACGGTGATGTGTTGCTTATGGACCAAGATGAGCCCACAACCTACCAAGAGGCTATGATGGGGCCAGATTATGAGAAATGGCTAAAAGCTATGAAATCAGAGATGGACTCCATGTATTCAAACCAAGTTTGGACTTTGGTTGATCCATCTGAAGGGGTAAAACTCATTGGGTGCAAATGATTTTTCAAAAAGAAAACTGACATGGATGGTAATGCGTGTACCTTTAAGGGATGATTGGTTGTAAAAGGTTTTAAACAAATCCATGGTATTGACTATGATGAGACTTTTTCTCCAATTGTCATGCTTAAATCCATCAGGATTCTTCTAGCTATAGCAGCATATTATGATTATGAAATTTGACAAATGGATGTCAAAACTACTTTCCTTAATGGAAATCTTCTTGAGGATGTGTACATGACACAACCTGAAGGTTTTGTAAATCCTGAAAATGCTGGAAAGGTTTGCAAATTGCAACGATCCATTTATAGGTTGAAGCAAGCTTCTCGGAGTTGGAATCTTCGTTTCGATGATGCAATCAAAGAGTTTAGTTTCATTAAGAATGAAGATGAACCCTGTGTGTACAAGAAGGTTAGTAGGAGCACAATAGTCTTTCTGGTATTGTATGTAGATGACATATTACTCATTGGAAATGACATTCTTACACTATAGTCTATAAAAACTTGGTTAGGAAATTATTTTTCTATGAAAGACTTAGGTGAGGACTCTTATGTATTAGGTATCAAGATCTATAGAGATAGATCGAGAAAATTGCTTGGCCTAAGTCAGAGTACATACATTGACAAGGTGCTAAAAAGGTTTAGCATGCAAGATTCTAAAAGAGGATTCTTGCCGATGTTACATGGCATAAGTCTCTCAAGAACTCAATGTCCTTCCACAGAGTATGAGAGACAGCGCATGAGTAAGATCCCTTAAGCATCTGCGATTGGGTTTATCATGTATGCCATGTTATGTACTCGTCCTGATGTCTCGTATGCTTTAAGCATGACGAGTAGATACCAATTAGATCCTAGTGAAAGTCACTGGACAGCTGTCAAGAATATTCTTTAGTACTTAAGAAGAACTAAAGACATGTTTTTGATTTATGAAGGTGAGGAAGAGCTCATTGTAAATGGTTACACTGATGCTAGCTTTCAAACCGACAAAGATGACTTCAGGTCGCAGCCAGGTTATGTATTTTGCCTCAATGGTGGTGCTGTGACCTGGAAGAGTTCAAAGCAAGGGATAATGGCTGATTCTACAACAGAAGCTGAATACATTGCAACATCAGATGCCACAAAAGAGGTTGTTTAGATTAAAAAGTTCATCATTAAACTTGTAGTTGTTCCTAGCATTACTGACCTAGTAGAGCTCTATTGTGACAATAATGGAGCCATTGCGCAAGCCAAGGAACCTAGATCTCACCAGAAATCCAAACATATACTCCGGCGCTATCATCTCATAAGAGATATTATTGACAGAAATGATATTAGGATATGCAGAATACCGACTGACGATAATGTCGCCGATCCACTGACAAAAGCCCTAATGCAGCAAAAGCATGATAGTCATATGAGATCCATAGGTATTAGATACATGGATGATTAGCTTTAGTGCAAGTGGGAGATTGTTAGTGTATATGCCCTAAAACCAATTATATTGGTGATTGTAATTTTGAATCATGTTATTTTAATGGCAATTTCAATTATTATATTTATATATACTGTTTGCATAATATATTCAATTATGATAATAACCTTAGAATAATTGTATTTTTAAATGTCCCTAGTCATATATCATTGCGAATTAGGTTGCTTTGATATGTTAAGACTAGCATGTGTGAATACTTATATGAGATATTAAGTTTACACATGAATACAAGTTAGAGAACTTGTATACTGGACCGATCCATATTAAAAACACTACATGGATCGTTATATGAGTGTCATGAGTGGTTCTTAGTGATCATTATTAATATGGTCCTTTGACCAAGGTTCCCTACATGTGAGTTTCATATTTTGATACTATTCTATGTCACTAATGGTTGAGTGAATGCAAGGGTAGATATTGGATATGTCACATATCATGCGGAAGGGTTTGGGTGATCAAGATGGGATTTGTCCCTCCTATATAACAAGAGTAACATCTGTGGGCCCTTTGATTAAGTAAAGCTGAGAAAATGCATGGCCATGCTCAGATGAATTGACATGGGATGTCGATTACATTTGTTTCAGTCAGCTTACTTAGGAATCAAGAAACCTTAAGATTGGGCTATATAGGAATGACACGGTCCATGTCTTGTGCTCAATCTAGATGTATAGGACAAAAGGACATAGGTGATGATCACATGTAAAGGTCTAGTCAAATCACCGACTTTCTCATTACTTGGGTAACAATGATGTGTTACTAGACACCGGTCATTGTTTATGATCATTAATATGATCAATGGTCATTGCCAACGTAATGAGAGCTTGTAGGGTCGCACACTTAGAGCCTAGTGAATTTGGAATTAATGGACCAAATTGTTTGGGCCTAATATTTGGGAATTCATGTTATAATTATAAGGCTTAATAGTAAGCCTATAATTGTACATGGAATAAAGCCCAAATAGATTAGATTTTTTTATGCACCTATTTAAATAGGCTTTTTGGGTAATAATAATGGATATTATCATTATTCACGCACCTAAAAAAGGCACAGAAAAATCCTAGCACCTCTCATTAACTAAAACCCTTGAAGAGACGTAGGTAGCACTACGAGGTGAAAGGAGATCAATTCCAACCGGTGTTAGTATGGACATTCATCGATGATTCACGGGTTCGTGTGAATACTTCAGAGTCTTCAGTCGAAAGGAAGCTGAAGAGGTGATCAACGACCGAGTTTTAGAGTCATCAACAAAGGTATTGAACAAACCCTTATTCCAATTTAATGTTTTTGCATGGATCCGGTGGATGAGATCGGTTTATTCTGCTGTGCTCGTATGGCTCCCAATCCCAACAATTAGATGAATGTTACTTTTGTAAGAGTTTGATATTGAGATTAGATATATGAGTGGAGATGAAAATTTAGTTGCAAATCATTTGAGCAGGATTCCAAAAGATGCAGACATTCTTGTCATCCATGACACCTTTCTAGATTAGTAGCTTTTTCAGCTACTAGGTAAGGATCCTTGGTTTGTTGATTTAATAAACTATTTGATGGCTAATACGTTGCATGCATATGCTAATAAAGCTCAAATTGATAAGTTGAAAAGTGAAGCCAAGTATTATGCATAGAATGATCCTTATTTATGGAAATTGTGTTTGTTGGGATCGGGAGCCATACGAGCGCAACGGAATAAACCGATCCCATCCACCAAATCAATATCTTTGTTAATAACTCTAGAACTCGGTCGTTGATCACCACTTCAGCTTCCTTTCGGTCGAAGGCTCTGAAGTATCCACACGAACCCGTGAATCACCGATGAATGTCCACACAAACACCGGTTAGAATTGATCTCCTTTCACCTCGTAGTGCTAGCTATGCCTCTTCAGGGATTTTGGTCAAGGAGAGGTGCTAGGGTTTTTCTGTGCCTTTTTTAGGTGCATGAATAATGATAATATCCACTATTATTACCCAACAAGCCTATTTAAATAGGTGCATAGAAAAACCTAACCTATTTGGGCTTTATTCAATGTACAATTATAGGCTTACTATTGGGCCTTATAATTATAACATGAATTCCTAAATATTAGGCCTAAACAATTTAGTCCATCAATTCCAAATTCACTAGGCTCTAAGTGTGCGACCCTACAGGCTCTCATTACGTTGGCAATGACCATTGATCATATTAATGATCATAAACAATGATCGGTGTCTAGCAACACATCATTGTTACCCAAGTAATGAGAAAGTTGGTGATTTGACTAAACCTTTACACGTGATCATTACCTATGTCCTTTTGTCCTATACATCTAGATTGAGCACGAGACATGGACCGTGTCATTCCTGTATAGCCCAATCTTAAGGTTTCTTGATTCCTAAGTAAGCTGACTGAAACAAATATAATCGACATCCCATGTCAATTCATCTGAGCATGGCCATGCATTTTCTCAGCTTTACTTAATCAAGGGGCCCGCAGATGTTACTTCTATTATATAGGAGGGACAAATCCCATCTTGTTTACACAAACCCCTCCGCATGATATGTGACATATCCAATATCTACCCTTGCATTCACTCAACCATTAGTGACATAGAATAGTATCAAAATATGAAACTCACATGTAGGGAACCTTGGTGATATCAGATCAAAGGACCATATTAATAATGATCACTAAGAACCACTCATGGCACTCATATAACGATTCATGTAGTATTTTTAATATGGGTCGGTCCAGTATACAAGTTCTCTAACTTGTACTCATGTGTAAACTTAATATCCCATATAAGTCTTCACACATGCTAATCTTAACATATCAAAGCAACCTAATCCACAATGATATATGACTAGGGACATTTAAGAATACAATTATTCTAAGGTTATTATCATAATTGAATATATTACGCAGACAATATATATAAATATAATAATTGAAATTGCCATTAAAATAACATGATTCAAAATTACAATCATCAATATGATTGGTTTTAGGGCATATACACTAACACTAATCAAGTAGGGTTTCGCCTTGCATTTCTTCAAAAGGAACTTTAAAATTACATAATCAGAAAATACAACCACTTTAGAACTAAGTAAATATAATCTAAACTTATTTAAAGCAAAAATAATAGCTAAAAATTCTTTTTCTATTATGCTATTATGATGTAACTGGCTTGAGCAATATCCGAAGTTCTTGAAGCATAATAAATCATATTAGGTTGTTTTCCCACTCTTTATGTAAGAATAGCACCAACTGTATAATTTGATGCATCACACATCAACTTAAATGGTAAATTCTAACATGGTGGCTAAATGATGGGAAGTGAGAGCTTGCTTCAAGTTGTCAAAAACATCCTTGCAATGTTGATCAAAATTAAATTCTATTTCTTTTTAGAGCAACTTAAACAATGGAAGGGCAATCTTGCTAAAATCTTTTATAGAAACTTGTTCGACTAAGAAAAGAATGTACTTTCTACACACAAGTGGAGTAAGGTAAAGTAGTAATCACATCAATCTAGTAGGATCTACTTCAATGCCTTTATTACTCACTATATGTTTGAAAATTATCCCATGCTCTACCATAAAATGACATTTTTCAAAATTTAGCACAAGATTAATATCAACGTATTTATCTAACACTCTAGGAAGATTATCTAAGCATGTATCAAAAGAGGAATCATAAACCAAAAAAAATTATCTATGAAAATTTCTATGCAATCCTCTAAAAAATAAGAAAAAAATGCTCACCATACACCTTAGGAATGTGCTAGGTTCATTGCATAAGCTGAAAGGTATCCTCCTATAAGAAAAAGTGCTAAAAAGACATGTGGTTGTTATCTTTTCTTAGCTTTCTAGAGCAATGTGAATAAAAAAGTAACTAGTGTAGCCATCTAGGAAGCAATAATGGGATATTCTAACTAATCTCTTCAACATTTGATCAATGAATGGTAGTGGAAAATGATTTTTTTCTAGTTCCTTAATTTAGCTTCCTATAGTTAATGCACAACCTCCAACTATTTTGAACTCTAGTAGGAAGTAATTCATTATTTTAAGTTTTTTACTATTGTCATACTAGTGCTTTTAGGGATAATTTGCACAGAACTCACCCATTTGCTATAAAAAATTAGATATATGATGCCAGCCTCTAAAAGCTTAGTAATTTCCTTTTTGATCACATCCAAAATTAGGGAGTTATGTCTTTTTTAATGTTATCTTATTAGTTTGACTTTTTTTTCGAATAAAATTGGATGTATGCAGGTAGAAGGGCTAATACTAGGAATGTTTGCAACTGTCCACCTTATTGTCTCTCTTCTTGCTTAAGTTGCAATTTAAATGTTCTAGAAGAGGTTTAAGCTCCAATGTTGGTGGTTGGATCATAGAAGGTAGTAATATTTTTTAATTCTGTTTTGAAAATTAGTTTTTGCATATTTTGGAATAGCATTGCTTTCTTTGCCTATAAATGCAAAATTTTCAACATATATGGCACACTGGTTATTATTATAGCAAGTGCACTTATAGCCATTAAAATAATTTATAAACTAAAAAAATTAAACAAAATTAGCAAGCATATCATTAAGAGTATTTTCAGCAAGTTCATTAAGCATATCTACTTGAAATATAGAATGCTCTTTAGTAAGGTATTTCATAGCTTCAAAGATGTTGAAAGTGATAATTGTATCTCTAACTTCCATGGAAAGAGTGCTACTATCTACATCTATTTTTGTTTTTGCTATTTTTAGGAATGGTTTCCCTAGAATCAAGGGTGCATGGCTATTTGAAGACTTATCTTCCATAGACAGGATGTAAAAATCCACTAGGAATATTAATTCCTTAACTTAAACTAGCATATCTTTAATGATAATAGTATAATATGCAATACTTTTATTGGCTAGTTGAATGATAACTCCTGTTTACTTCAAAGGGCCAAGTTGTAGGGTGAAGAATACTAACATTGGCATGACATTAATGGAAGCTCCCATCTATTAAGGCATGCTCAAATTTGTTATTGCCTATAATGCAGGGTATGTCAAATGTCCTTAGGTCTTTGCATTTCTAAGGCAAGTTTGTTTGAAGGATGGCTAATGCATTCTAGTCCAAGCTTACCTTTTCATTGCCATGTAGCCTTCTTTTATGTGTATATAGCTCTTTAAGGAATTTAGCATGCTTAAGAATTTGCTTGATTAGATCTAATAATGGAATGTTTACTTCCATCTTCTTAAAAAAAAGTCTTTAGATTTCTCTATCTCTATCAATTTCTTCTATTTTTCTAAATTATGTAATTCTATTTGGGAAAGGAAGTGGACATATATATTTTGTTGTTTTCTACACTAATTTTAGTTTGTTTGATTTTTGGCTTGTGGAAGGGAGTATTTTACAAAATTTTTAATATCTATTGGTTATTTATCCTTATTTTGCTAACTTATTGGTTAGGGATTGTTAGAAGCATGAACTTCTTTGTCACTTCTCAGTATAATGACAGAAACATTGCCTTTTGGTTCAGGAATTATTTAGGAAAGTAATGTATCAGATCCTTGGGATTTAAGCTCATTTATAGTGAAGGCTAGCTAACTAATTTTCATTTATAAGTCTTGCATTGTAGTATTTGTCCTACATTAAAACTACAAGTTATTAGCAATTATTTATTTGACTAATTCCTCAAAGGATGGCTGAGAGGATGAGGAGAAGGCTGCTTATTGATTTTAAAAATTCTATTATCGGATTAGCTTGGAAGGCTGCTAGTGGTATGGAGGTTTAGTTTGGTATAGTGCTAGTCTAATTGGCTGTTGGACTGGTACATTACCATATCTGAAATTAGGATAGTCTTTCTAACTAGGAATGTAAAAGTTAGAGTATGGATCATATTTAGGTTACTGTTGCTAGTATTATGGTTTTCCTATGAATATTGCTATTGCATAGGTTTAATATTGACCATTATCTTCTTGTAAGATTGTACATACATCAGTAGGATAGGTTAGGCAAGAGCATATGCCATAAAATTTTACAAGAAAGGGGGCTTGTAATTGTTGTTATCCTATTACTAATTGTCTAACCAGAGAAGTTAGTTCATTTATCCTATTCTTTATTGATTTGCATAGGAAAAGCTCATCTCATGCATAATTTTAGTGGTAGGGAGCATTCTGGTGCTAAATTACTATAAGTTAGCTACCATGTTGGCTATCAAATCCCTAGCTACTTAGGAGTTTTGTCCACCAATGCACCATCACTTGCTACATTAATTAATCTACTATCCATAAGAAAGAGGTCTTTATAGAAATATTGGATTAAAAGTTATTCACTGATTTGGTGGTGTAATTAGCTTGCATAAAGTTCTTAAAACTCTCCAATATTCATATAATGTCTCCCTATTTAGTTGTCTTATGCCATAAATCTCCTTCCTTATTGCAATAACCTTAGATGCATGGAAAATTTTTTCAAGAAATAATTACTTCATGTCATTCTAGCATGTTACAGATCCAAGCTGCAAATAGTATAGCCAATCATTGGTTGCATTAGTAAGAGAGAAAGGAAAGGCCTTTAGCTCAATGTGATCTTTTAAAATTCCTTAAAGCTTCATGGTTGAACACACCACGTAAAATTCCTTCAAACGCTTGTGAGGGTCCTCACTTACAAGACCATAGAATCTTGAAAGCAAGTGTATTAAATTAGATTTAAGCTTAAGATTAGCATCTAACTTAAGGTATTGGGTGTGTAATGATTGGTAAGTAATATTAAGGGTGGCCAATTCCTTCAAAGTTATATTATTATTAGCCATGCTATCAGAGTTGTTTAAAGGTTCAAAATAGGGTAAGGGAATGCTAGAACTATCTTTATTTCTACTCCTACACAAAAAGTGAAAAAGTTCTATCAATTTTAAAACTAAACTCTACTAATTCAGCAATAGTTCTCCTAGTCATAAACTACCACAACATTAAGCTACACTAGATAGAAGTATAGAAGCACTAAAACACTAATGCACTATAAAAATCACCCTAAACACATTTAATTAACCTATCTAGACATTTTTAAAAATTATGGGACCACCATGGAATGAAAGCTATAACCATGTAGAACCCAAAAATGCAATAAAAAATCTTTCAAATTAAAAAAATAGTAAAAAAAGTGGAGTTTGGCTAAAAACACCACACTCTACAAGCAACACTTATGACTTTTGATAAGAAAAATCAAAGCTAGTACCACAAAAAAAATTAGCTTAATCAGAGCTAGTGGAACCTAGTACCTATCTAAAGGGGGTAAGGTGAAAAATTGTGTAAAACTGGTTTCTTTAGGCTAAAAAACTCTGTTTAAGTGTGTGATGAAGTAAAATATAATGAAATATGAAGAATTATGCTAGAGAAATATGCAAAAATCAATGAATGCAAGAGAATGTAAGAAAATGCAAAAAAATTTAACTACTACAAAATGGAAGTAACGCATTAATATAAACAATTACCAACTGGATTGCTTGAATAATTATGTAATATACAACCAGTAATATAGAGGAAAAGATTAATTCAAATGGATCCTTGGTAATGGTGCTAAAATTTTTTATTTGTACATCGCAGTGTACCAAAATTAGATTAATATTAGTTTGCTAAAAACTAATGTAGTGTAGGATGTTCAACTCGGTCGTACCCCTAATGATCCCTTGAATTATCTTTTCTAAGTAGATTACTAATAATGTTTATACAATTATTTACATTATTTTTATATAAAGATAGAAAAACAAATGAAACAAGAAAATAGATGCAGCCAAAATGCAATATGAATACAGATAGTAATGCAAAATGCAATATGATTATAGTATGCAAAATTATGCAGAACACAAAATTAAGGGGTTTTGTGTATTGAAATTGAAATAAATGTATTAGACAAAGTAAAGCACAAATAAATGATAAAAAAGAAAACCAATATAATGAAACAGCCAATTCAAGAAATTGAGAGCTCTACTTTGAATTAATCATGAATTAATTAATATTTAACTTTTCTAATTAATCTTTCAACCTTGAATTACCCAAAACTCTTGTAATAATTGATTAATCCTACACTAGATAAACATTTAGCATTTCATCAATTAAGATTAGTTGAATTAAGCAATCACTATAATCCCTAAGCTAGATTGAAATTGATTTAAAGATAAAATTTAGTTGAATTGAGAAACTAAATTAGAAACTTCCAAATTAATCCCTTAACCTTATACCCTTATGTGTAAAATCATGATTTACCAACTATAATTCAACATCAAAATAGCAAAAGATCATAAATCATAAGGATGAATACTAATTATACCAAATCAACATCCAACACATGTAATTTCAAGAAATTAACACAAGTAATTAGGAAGAGAGGAAAATTTATTAGAGAAAGTTAACATTACAAATCAATATTTCATAATCCAAAAGAGAGAAGCCTTAAACTTATTGAATTAACTTTGAATTTAGCCTTTCATGGCTAGAAAACACAAGCTAGAGGAAGAAGAAGAAAGAAAATTGTTTACTATTTAAAGTGTGAAAGTCTGATTTTTACTCTGTGTTCTTGCCTTTATGCCTTGCTTAGTTACCATAAAAGCCTATTGATCATGAATTCTATCTCTTAGGATTGTAAGAATAAGGCCATCCTAATTTTTAAAAGCTTAGAACCTATTTTTACAAAGTAATTAACTCTAAAAGTTATAACAATGAAATCCTATAAGTTTGACTTCTAACCAATGTAATACCACTAAAATAATGTAATTTAGGTAAACCATAAACATAGAAGTTATGTGAAGTTAGGTTTTATGAAGATTTAAACACTAGTTTCTCATTAATTAGACCTTTGTAGCTTTAGATATTGCTCAAAAATTGAGGCTAGCTTAGGTGGGATAGAAATAGGGCTTTAGCTTCTTAACTAAATAAGGCTTTCAAGGAATCTAAACTAGAAAAGTTATGTATCTTTCTTTAAGCTTTCTAATAGTATAAAAATTACTCTAATCCAACATCTAGAGCCCATGATTTAGCTAAAAAATAGAAATTATGTTAGAATTCAACATTAATCAAATAAACTTAGAACATTATAAAACCAACCTAAATTACAAAGTAAGGCTAATTCTATGAAATTTAGTAAATATAACACATTAAGAGATATGAAATAGGAGGAAATAATGTAGATAAAATCTTACTTATCAATAACACAAATAGCTCAAAGTGATTAAGTACTCTTTATTCATTTAAAGGCTACTAGTAGTAAGAAAATGTAAATATATCAAATATTATAGTAGTGACATAATATCCTTAGCTATCATATGGGAATTATGTGATCAATTGCTTCAAAGTATGTGATGTTAAAGGAGTATATATGATAGGAATGGCAATAGTAATAAGTTTTACCATTAGACTGACATAAGGAAGGTTGTTTAAAGGTGGTATTAGTGGTTGGGATTTTTCCTACTTGATATCTTAGTATATTTAAGTCGTGAATATAGTGACCTTTAGTTAAGAATATTTGATGAATGTAGGCACAATTTGCTTGTACTTATAAGTAGCTTTCATGAATTTAAAGAGTTGCAAATATAAGGTGTTATGACCTAAAATGTGAATATAGCAAGGAAAGTGTTGATGATAAAGGTAAACCCTATGTTATGTACCATTGGAAAGTCCTTATATATGGGAAGCTTTAGGTATGCAATTATTAGGAAATTTATAAGCATTAAGCTAGCAAGTTAGGAGATATGCATAAGGTGATTCACAAGTATTTGAGGACTCTGATAGGAGACATGTTTAAAAATGTAGAAGTGGTAACCAATAGAGTAAGATTTGTAATAAGGGTAAGTGTCAGAAAAACCTAGTTAGCTAATTGCATTTGATTGATTTAAAATTTAACTCGAGTAGATGATAAGATTTAATGGGCCATGAGAGTTAAGATATGATTCGAAAGTAAGCAGTTTATTTATATAAGCTATAGAAATTAAAGTTTAGTGATTGAAATTATTTAGTTTTATGTACCTATAGATGAGTATACTTGTAACCTTATATTTGTAAAGTTGAATTTGTAATTGAAATAGTTACAAGACTTGCAGATCTTGGAAATAAAATGAGTAGACCTTTTTAGTTAACTTTAAATAGTTTGCGAGAAATAAGTTGCATGAGTTAAATTTTCTTAAGAAACTTTTAGATTTAAAGGAAAAAATGAGTTTAAGTGTTTTGGGTTTGATATTCTTTTAATATTCTAGAGACACTTAGTTCAATTAATGATATAGCTACGATGTATGATGGTTAGTTATGTATATACCTCTTTGAAATGCATGTAGTGGTGAAAATAACTAAGAATGAACAAAAATACCTTGTAAGGAGACTTACAGGAACCCAAAAGTTAGTAGCTAATCGATAAAAAAGTGTTTGATAAGGTTCCTTTCTAAAAGTTAGCAATTAACTGTTAGACCCCCAATAGTTGATCATTGAACCCCTTATGCACAACCAAAGTGTAGTAAAGTGATACTTGATTTTTAGGAACTATGCATGCTTATATTAATATGTGTATATATGTGAGTTGAATGATGGATCTGAGGTTGAAAGATTAAGAAAAGTTTTAGGTGGAATAACACATTGAATTTTGTTTAAAAGTTGATTATGTATAGTGCAATGACATTGTGCAAATCTTTTTGCCAAGTTTCTATATTTGTCTTTTTTATTTTGCTAATGATCTTTATACCCAATACAATGAGAAAAGGACTATTGTTGGATAAGAAAAGTTTTATTCCCAATAATTATATAATGCTTTAAGTGTTGTTTCATAGGTGGACTTATCAAATGGATATGTTTGTTTACTTTTAATTCCTTATTCCAAATTTGGCCTAAAATAAAGCAACTTGTAGTTTTGTAATTAAGATAAGGAAGCATGATTGCTTTTAATCTTTGGCTTAAGGTTATCAACATATGACTCCATTAAAGGTAGTTTTGTTATGTTAGATTAAATTAATTTATTTTCTTTAGTATTGTTTTTGTTAATGGACCATCTTAACAGTCTATTTGTGTACAATAGTGGTTACTTTTGTAAATTTATAATGACATTCACCTTGTTAAAAATAAAAAGTTATGGCAGGTGATTACTTAAAAGATAGTGTTACACTTTCTTTAAAAATAGAAAATTAGAATTTTATTTTATGATGAGAATGCTCAAAATGAATTGGTTTTCCTTTTTTAAAATAAAATTTACATGGAAAAAAAGGTGAATTTTAATTAGTAAATAGGAATGAAATACTATATAAAATAAAATCTAATAATCTAGCAAGAATTGAGGTGATATTTTTAAGTGAAATAGATAAAGAAAGTAAATAGAGTAAGGAGATTAATGTTTCAAATTATTAGAAGTGAGTTTGTGAATATGGTGGAGATTTAGGGCGAAAGGATGAAAATGCTCCTACCCTTATATACATTTCATTTTAGCCCATGAAATCCAATTTCCCCCCATAAAAAACCTTAACCTCAATTTCTCTTATCCTTATCTTTCTCTTTCTTCACATCTTTTTTTAATCAAGTTAAAGGAAACAATTCTTCATCAATTTCTTCATGCAATCAAGATAAGGGCATCAAAACTATTATTAATTTCAAACTTTTTCATTTTATTTAATGATTTGGTGAAGCATAGGCTTTTAACTTGAGAGGGGGAAATTTGAGCCTTAAACCTAAACTTATTCATTTTGGATAATTAGGGATAACAAAATCATAATTTTTTCTTATTGGAGGCTCCTCCATACTATGTGAATAAATATTCTAGCTCTAATTAATAGATTTTAAGAGATTTTACCATTTGAATTAAACCTTTTGGATTTTCTTGAAAATGAATAAAAATGGTTGAATAATGTGTTTATTTATGACATAAGTTTGATTTTATGATGGAAGTGGCTTTAATATGGTGATGTTCGCTTGCATTTATGATTTCATGAAGTTTATTTAACATTAAAAGTGTTGAAGGCTAGTTTTTGGGACATTTTTTAACAATCTTTAGAATTCCAAGCAATACTTGATTATAAGGCTAAGAAATTGCTTCCTGAATGTTGGTAGTCAACTATGTACATCCAAGATTAATCTCTAGACACTTTTAGTTAACTATATATTTGACTATAGGCATCCAAAATTGCCTTTGGTATTTGATATTTAACTATATAGTTGACTATGGTCTCCAAAGTTGATTTCGGTGCTCTTATAGAGTATATAATCAACTATGCCCATTCTATTTCATATTATCATATTATATAAGGGGTCAAAGTGGGATGTAAGTTTCTTAAACACTAATATAATATAGAATATGATAACTTTGAATTGAGTACATGAATTTGTGGGCATATGGTAAGGCATGGGTAACATTATGCTATAAAATGTGATTTATGATTGAGATTAACAATATCGAAATATAAGAGTAAGATATAAATGAAATTGTATTTGAAGAAAATGAAAGATTGTGATGTATAATGTGAATGAGAATTGTTATGGAACTATGAATTAAATTAAATTATGTGTGGCCATGCACCAAGGCATGGTATTTCTATAATTGAAAGTAAATTATAAATGTTTGAGTTATAATATGAAAAAAGATTGAATATGACTTGAGTTGTGAGAAATTATGATAGGGAAAGTGTGAAATACCATGTCCTATTGATTAGTATCTATTTATGAAAGGATAAGGCAAACCTTGAAGCTACAAGACTGGAGTTTGTGAAGGATATGGATAACTTAAGATGCACAAGGTTGTTTGATTATTTCATAAGTGAAATTTGTTTGTGCATATTTATATGTTATTGTTTGATAAATTAATCATGCTATATGATGAATTAGGTTATAAAAGCTTGTGAGACTTTAATATTATCTACAAAACTTAAAGAATAATATTGCACTATTCTAAATATAAATATGAGTTATAGGAACTTAGAGATATACTTGCTTTTTCTTATTTTGTTTCTATGTATATAATAGGATAAAATATGTATAGTTGCATATGTGCGATGAAGAAGTTGTTATCATGTTTATTACCAACACATTTTGTAATTAGTTGACTCCAAAAATAAGCGTGAGTTAGTAAACTTGGGTGTAAGAAGTTATTCCTAAGGTCTAAAACCTAAGATGGTTGGTAAAATAAAAAAGAAGATAATAGTTTAATAACCTACAAGGAAATAAGAATCTAAACTAAGACTAAAAGGCTTAATATGATGAAATAAGCTATTTTAAGAACATCTTGCTCTTTAAACATGATGTATAGTAAATTGGTGTGATTTAATGGTAGTTGTATAAGAATACAATTACGTTGATAAAGTGTTACACCAACAATAATTAGGGTTGTAGCTTAATGTGATTGTAGTGTTATTAGTATTATTATTACTATTATACCAAAGCATATTATTTGGAATAAATTAGGGATACATATACTAAATTCCTTTGTAATACTGAATGTGTGAATTATTTAACTTAAAAGCTTTAGAAACTTTAAATTGCAAATTGTATGATTGGGATATAACACATTTTAGCCAAACACTTAATCATATTAATGAAGTCCTTACAATTAAGAGAAATCCAATTTAAATACGTAAACATGTTGCCTTTTCGATAAAAGAGTAGAATGTAATTGGTTAGTCTTGATGAGATAAGATAAAATAATGATGAAATAGTAATTGTAAAAATATGAACTGGATATGCCTAGAATTATTTGAAAGATAAAAAGGAAACCTAATAGAGGTAAGTTGTACATGATTCTTGAGAAATTTTTAGTCTAGATAAATGTGAATGTTATTTGAGTTTATGCTTAGTATTAAATGTAAAAATATTAATTTATTATAATTGGCATATGATAAAGAAAAGTTACACTACCAAAGTAGAAGGTAAAGGAAGTTATTAAATTTTTAGTTGCTTTATAGAGCAATGTAGATTGAATTCTTTTAAAAATAATGTTAATAAGTAGTAAAGTAAGAAACCATAAATTTTTTAATTTTACGAATGTATATTATTGGGCTAGGTACTGTAGAGTGTTTTATATACCCTTTAAATGTGTGACCTAAAGGTATTGAAAATAGGAATTACAACTTAAGGGACTATAGAATAATGGACAATGAAAATTGAAGTTATTAATTTAACATCCAATCAACTTAGTAGCAATATATGTATGTGTTTAAGAAGGTATGAGCATGTAAATGAAAATGGTTGAGTTATCCTTTAGGAGATTACCAAGAGATATGGAAAAAAACTAAGATGGCATAATATAACTAATTGTATGATTTTGTGACCCTATGAGGGTAATATTTGATTAATTAGTGGGATGCATAATTGGATTAGTATTGGGCAAATGATATAGTAATGTATAAGTGACTAAAGGTGTATGACAAAGAAAGATATGAAACTATATACAAATGCATTGCTAAGGTCATGTGAATAAGATGGATATGGAATGAAGTGTAGGTGAATTAAAATGGTTATAATAGAGCAATAGTTAGGAAAGTACATGGTTTTTATGACACACCATATAAATAAGGAACAAAAGTTAGAATGAGATAGATATAATAGGTTAAAGGAAATTATGTTATTGTATGATTATGTAAGGGTTACTAAAGAGTTAAGGATGCATAAGGTAGAATGAGGTTATAAGAGTATGAACATGAGAACATTAGGAGTTAGGAAACTATTTTAAGTATGGCTTCCTAAGATGACTTAACACAAAGGCATTAATGATCTTGTTATAGTTTGAGAATTCTTATAAATTCATGACTTCTTAAATCAAAAGTATATGTCTCAAAGGAATTTCCCTAGATATCTTGTCATGACCTAATTCTCGGATATCATGATCAGTGTAAAGATACTTAACTAGTATTAATACACTAACTAATTATTCTTACAAGCCTTCAAAACACTTCTCACTTATCTACTTTCTTGACTCCATTAAGAGAATAAAAAAGCATTTATAAAAAAATAATGTTAATTGCATGTGCATAAGAAAACACAAAACATAATTTATGTATACTAAAATATTTATACAAGAGTACATAAATCTACACGTAAATACTATCAAAAGAAAAACCCTTAATTAGTATCATCCGATTTTCATTTACTATCTTCCTCAAGGTTTGATTCCATAGATAAGAAAGAAGATATTGGCATATTGACTAGGTCATAACTACTAGTATGACTTCTAGTGAATGGATTTGCTTATCAAGATTGACTACAAAAGGGTTAGACTTAGAATTTATTTTTTTAAACTTTATAGTATAGTTTACTAGGGGATTAGCTACAGATATATGTAGTTTATAATAAAATATAATCTAGAAGGTTCCCCAGGATAAAAAGAAGGTTCTAGCACACAGGCCCTCATTTTTATAGGATCCATGCTTTATGTAAATAAAATTTAATAAAAAGAACGTGAGTATTAAAATAATCAGTGATTGGTTACTCTTCTCCTTTTACAAGAGAATTTTCACCATAATATATTAAATATATATATCATTATATAATAAATGATAAAAGCTCTTATGCGCTAAATGTAGCTCTTATTTATTTATTAAACTCTTATGTGTAATATTTGATAACAAACTAACCAATTTGTTACTCTTTAAATTTGTTAAAGAGAATAGCTATAGTTGATACATAAGTTTTGTCTTATATCTTTGGTCTAGTTTTATTTCTTACCACCCTAGGCATAAGGCCATTAACCATATCTCTCCAACCTACCATGCCTCTCCTTCTCTGCAAAGGATACATATCTCCCTCTACATATCATATTCAAGAAGGGCAATGTTAAAATGTCGATCATATGCATTAATTGCTTGTTTCATTAGGTATGGTCAATATACCAACTATGCTATAAGAGTTTTATTAACACAAATTGCCATTCTCGTATATTTAGTTTCATCATCACATATCATCATATTCAAGGTTGATACACAGCCTTTCCATTTAAGATAATAATGACACTTGATTGATAAAATTATTTTGAATGGTTATCAATCATAACTCAAGCATCATCAAATGTATCATAATTTTTAATTACTTACAATATTTCTTAATAAGAAGTATCATACATTAAGCTTGTTGTGTAGTATAAATACTCTTATGGTTTGGTATCATTTAGGCTCTTAAATTAATTCAAAATTTTGTCAAGATTTTATATAATGCTTCAAACATAGTACAAATCATCAAACATCAATTTTGTTATAATTTTTCCATTCTCAAGTACTATTCATACTATACTAAAATTATGAATTTCAAAATAGGGTAACATATAAGTAATTGCAATAGTAGCCTTTTTTCAATATTCAAATCATTTTCAATCATCACTAAATTTTTACATAACATCCTTAATATTTTAAATGAAAAACTTCAATTATTTCATAAAAACATCATGTTGCTACTGTTCATATAGAACTAAAAATAAATAGTTGCCAAATCTGGGTAATTTTGGAGTTGTTGTAGAAATGGAGCCTTCTTGGCAACCAAATCAATTCCAATGGCTACCAAATTTTTATATAAGATTACTAACATATTAATCATTAAAGAACATTAATTACTTTAATTTTTTCCAATTAAATTCTTCCACAAGCAGCACCAACCATCAGAATATAGAATTCAAAATTCTATTTTGAGCTTTAGTAACCAAAGTCTATACAAATTCCCTTTTTATAACTCTAAAAGTTTTCAAAAATTTCCAATTCTTTTCACACCTATCCTAACATATTTGTAACATCAATATACCAAAAATTGAATTTTTAACAATTCCTAACCTTTGATTTCAAAAAGTAACAAAAAGCATACTATTATTTTCCCTTGATAGTTTTGTTTCTAAACTCAACATAATTCTATTGTCATTTCTTAAGAAAAAAACTAAATGAATCTTCTCCTACCGATCTTAGCACTAAAATATCAACATCATATCATTATATTAACATTTATAGAATACCAAAACTAAACCATACAACACCATAACTTAACTTAATACCTATAATAGCATATATTATTATATTCTTCATCTTTCATGAGAAAAACTCAAGAGAACAAGAGACAATTGCCATTTACCTCAAATTAATAATTTTTTTTTAATTTTCAAAGACTTTTTAAGGCAATAAAAGAGCCACTTCACTAAAATAAATCAAGTTTTAAGAATCTTGAAATGAAAATTTCTATAAAAACTTGAAGGATATGAAAGAAAACCTAAGTTACCTTGTGAGAATTAAATAGTACCACTTAGAGAACCTCTTATGAATTGTTAGAAAATTGAAAATTCTATTAGTGAAACCCTAGGAGAGCACAAAATTTTAACCTAAAGATAAGTAGAAAGTTTATCTCAAAATGACCTAAACGGTATTATATAAAACCATAATTGAAGCTTCCTTCATAAGCCACCTTTTTTGTTAAATTTTTTTAGGTAAAAATTTGGTGATAGTTTTCACACATGCTGCACAATTTCTTAAGGTTGGAATTAGAAGAAAATTTACTAAAATCCACTTAAATTTAGCTAAATATAATATCTAGAAAGAATCACTAACAATTGCTGCTAATTTTTTACTTATTTACTAAATTGCCTTTGGCTTTCTTAATAAAATTAGGCTTTGTTTGAGCCTTATTTTTTCTAGTTTCTAAAATTACAGTTGGGCTTAAATGTTGAGTCAAATTAGTTTAAATAAATCAAGATAATTTATTTCAATTTTGGACCTAATCTTTAAGTTTTTGAGCTATCTGAGTCTTTAATTTCTTATTAGGCTTTTGTATAATTTTGCCAAAATTAGTGTTAGGTTTCTAATTATATTCTGACCTATACAAGTGTTTAATATAATTTCTACCAAAAATTCTAACTAGACATATCTCTAAACCTTATTAAGTTTTTGTTAAGGGGTTCTTAGTTAAAATTTCTTCTTGAACCTTTTTATTCTATTTGGGGTATTATAAGTTCTCTCCCTTAAGAAAATTTATCTTCAAATTCTCAAGTAATTAGATGGTGGTATATAAAATTATTAATAGATTATATACAATTTTTAGATAAAGTCTTAGCAAATAAGGTTAGATATTTTTCTTGCATATCCTTTTCTAATTCTCACGTGGCTTCTTGCATTCTATATTTTTTCCTACGTTACTTTTGCTATTGAGATCTCTTTAGATAGTAACTTTCTCTTTTCTTTGTCTATGATTTACATAGGTTCCTCTTCATAAACTGATTTCTAATCTAGTTCCACTAGTACTTCTTATAATATATGAGATTTATCTTGAATATATTTCATTAACATCGACATATGGAAAATTGAATGAATCACTTTCATATTTTATAGTAGTTCTAGTTGATAGGTAACATTTTTTATTTGTTTGGTGATTACATAAGGACCTACATTTTGTGGTTAAGTTCCTTTTCTTTCCAAATTTCATTATTCCTTTTATTGGTAAAACTTTTAAGAACACATGATTGCCTTCTTGAAATTCTAATTCACTCTATCTATTATCTGTATAAGATTTATGTTAACTTTTAGTTACTTGTAATTTTTCTTTGATGATTCGAACTTTGTTAATGGCATCTTTTGCTAGGTCAGGATTAATCATTTTAGCTTCCCCTAGTTCAAACCATCTACTGGGTAATGGGTGGTTTGTATTTTTTACCATACAAAGCTTTAAATAGAACCATTTGTATACTAGTATGGTAACTATTATTTTATACAAATTCCATTAGTGGTAAGTATTTATCCTAACTCTCTTCAAACTTGATTGTATTGGCTTTAAACATGTCTTATAAAGTTTGAACTATCCTTTTTGACTACCTATCAACTTGCTGATGAAATGCCATACTAAATTATAGTTGAGTAATGATTGTTAGAATCGAAAGATAAACTACAATCCTTGATTTGAAATAGTCATGAATTGTACGTTATGCAATGGAATAATTTTTATCCATGTAAAGCTAAGTGTATTGCAATGTGGTATATGTTATCTTTACTAGTAGGAAATGTGTAATCTTTGTAAATCAATCCACAATTACCTATATGGAATCATATCCTTTACTAATTCATGGCAATTTGTCTATATAATCCATTGTAATACTTTCCTATTTCCATTAGGGAATGTAAATGTTCAAATAAAGTCCCGTGAAGTGTTGGTGCTTTGCTTATACTTGTTGAAAAGTCAAGTATTTGATCACATATTCCCGCACATCTTTCTTCATTTCATACCATCAATACACATTCTTCAAATCTTAATGCATCTTTGTTACATCAGGATGCATTGTATAAGATAATTCATGGGCTTTTTTCAATACTTCTTTTCTTAAAACTATGGGCACCCATAATCAATTTTTGTTTCTTATCACTCTTTCTTCATTTATTACTAGGTTACTCTCTTATTCATAGTTTTATTCTTTATTTACTTATACTAAGGGTTTTCATTTTAAACTACTTTGATTTAATTTATTATGGTAGAATGCACCATTATATAAGTTAAATCTACACTTTTATTTCCTTTTAACTTGTTCCTTTTACCTTTAGGAGCTTTCCAACTTAAAGCATTAGTAATTATATTAGCCTTGCCTAGATGATAGTGAATGGAACAATCATAATCTTTCACAAACTTTATCCACCTTTTTTTATCCCATATTAAGTTCTTATTGCTTAAAAATATACTTAAGACTTTTATAATCTATATAGATTTCACAAGTAGCCCTACATAATAATGTCTCCATATCTTTCAAGCAAAAACCACAACTGCCATTTCCAAGTCATATGTAATATCCCAAATTTAAATTTAAAGTTGTATAAATTTTAAGGTCAATATTGATTTTAAATTTATTTCTTTGAATTAAAGGTTTCAAAATATTAAAAATAATATCTATGATAATATTTAAAAAATATTTATTTTTTATATTTGATCATTATTGATATAAGATTAGATTAAAATAATTTTAAAAAAGAAATTTCTCCTAAGTTAAGAAATAATTTTTTGAGAGCATGAGTACATGGATTTCTAAAATAATTTGCACGCATTGATATATTATTTTTGAGAATTGTGAAGTTTAAAATAATTATTTTTAAAATTTTAAAATTTATCAAATTATTGAAAATATATAAATATTTCTTTTATTGAAAGAAGATTAAGAATAATTAAGTTGAAAAATTTAAATAAAATTAATTGTATGAAAATAGGTTTTAGTAAAATAAATGGGTGGCTAAGATTTAAATAGCATGTGGTTTATGGTAAATCGCAATATGTAAGAACAAAACTCTTAGCTCACCTTTATGCATTTTTCTATCTTTTCCATTTTATTTATTTATATATGTCCCTCCCCCATTTTTATATAATTTCCCTTGCACTTTTTTCTTTGTTTTCATCCTTTACCTTTCTTCACTTTATTCCCACTAACTCTCTCTCTTTACCTTCTTTTTTTTCTTTTTCTCTCTTTAATTATTACTACTTTTCTCTATTCAGTTACAAGCTATTGTTACAAGATGTTTTCATTGTTGTGGGTGGCTATCCAAAAATTTCCAAATGCTTACAGTGGATGGAGCTAAATGATGCTATTGTGATGCATGCCTATGATGAGTTGCTACTCCTCCCATTTTTGACGTAAAGAATGTCGTCTGCAGCTATCGCTGCCGTGTTCTCCTAGCTTTGAATCACTATTTGGTGATTACAACTAGGTGATGTGAATGAGGACCGTGTAAAGTAACTTGTAAAGGACACAACTAATTAGAAGTGCGAAGTCGTAATTTCTGGTGAACCTGATAACTCTCGATGCTAGTAAGCTGTTGTGGCCCCTTAGGAGACAGAGGTTGAGAGAAGAATGATATGAAACACTCTAAGCTTCTACAATGAATGCATCCAACCAAGTGAGTATATATCTCACCACATATTAATATTTTAATAAAAGATAGTTTAAATACTATGAATTATATTCTTTTTCTTGATAATTATAGATCTCCTATTCATGCATATATATATTCATGTATAAATTCTATTCCATGGAATAAGAGTAATTAGATATTTGAGTGATCATTAATTGATCAAAATGTGTAGTGAAAGGATGGTAGTAGTGGATTATGATTAAGTTTCAATTATATTTGTATAATATTTACAAATCTTGCCATAGATGATATTGGAGGTTATGAACAGTGATAGAGTAATGATGAGAGACTCAGATGAAAAATTCCAAGCAAATTATATGAAAAGAATATATGATTGATCAAGAAATCCAAAAGATGGATACATGCACAGATTATATAAATCATTACATGATATGATGTAATATTAGAACTTTGCTTATGATTGGATATTATTGTTTGATATGATTGCAAAAACTTGATGTAACTATAATGATTTGCTTGTATGTATGAGCCTTAGTGGTTATTTGTATGATACCAATATTGTGTAATAACTGATAATTGTGACTTTTATGAACTATGATATAAGACATAGGATTTAAGTCATGTCCAAGTGAACTTCTATTTCAGGGCATGGTTTTGTATATTTTAGAAATGTAGAAAAATGGGTTTGTTAATATTTTAATATTAGTACATAGTTAACCTATAGTTTTTATTTATAAAATTGATCTTTTACAAGTCAATGGTAGATATATGCTCACTGAGTTCTTGTAACTTTATTTACTTTCAATATTTTTCAAGTTGGAATAAGTGTATTGGAACTTATTGCATTTGTGAAGATACAAGACTGCCTTATAAAAGAATTTTGATAATTAGATTGGGATCAAAATTTGAAATAGAAATGTTAATTCAGTGTTAGATGCACTAAATTATTTATCTACGTATAAATTTGAAATTATATAGTATTGTATGAATGTTGTTTGTTGTTGTATTTGTGAAATATACAAATGTAATATTTTAGTGCGTGTGGTCCTCGGGAAGTATCTAAAAATAGAGGAAACTTTGTTCATTTTTTCAAAAAAATTTAAAATGAAAATTTGAGTTTCCTTAGAATTATGGAAACTTCCTTTGGTTAGATTTATGGAATCAATATTAAGGCTAGTGGAAACTAGTATCGAGATCCATGCTAGTCACGATTAGATTGGGTCATGATATCATGAATGGGATAATTCATCTTATGTTTCTTTAATTAGCAAGATGTGTAGGTTATCACTCTACCTTGTTGCATTAACATGCATCTTAATCCTACGTTGAGTGCATCACAATACACTATATGTCTTTCTTCACTACTAGGTAATGCTAATACTAGGGTAGAAGTTAGATAATCTTTCAACTTTGAAAACTCTTCTCGCAATCATCATTCCAGACAAGCTTAACTCCTTTACTAGTTAACTTGGTTAGTGGTGTAGTTATTTTTGAGAAGTTTTTTACAAATCTTCTATAATATCTGGCTACCTGAAATGATCATAGCCATTTAAGCAGAGCATCAACCTTTTAAGAATCTACTTATATTCCTTTCGGTGACATTACATAGCCTAAGAAATGCACTTTCCTCATCTAAAACTTACACTTTGAAAATTTATAGTACAACTTATGCTCCTCAACATTTACAATATGATTCTTAAATGTTGCACCTACTCTTCTTCACTTTTTGAGTAAACCAAGATATCATCAATAAATATAATAATGAATTTATCTAAAAAAGATTTGAAAATATGATTCATCAAATTCATAAATGCTACAGGAGTGTTGATCAATCCAAATGACATAACCAAGAACTCATAATGGCCATATCGAGTCTAAAATGACATTTTTGAAATATCTTCCTTTTGAATTTTCAATTGATGGTAACACAATCGCAAATCAATTTTTGAAAAATATTGAGATCCTTATAGTTGATTAAACAAATCATCTATCCTTGGTAAAGGATACTTGTTCTTAATGGTAACTTTATTTAACTGTCAGTAATTAATACATAACCGTAATGTGCCATCATTTTTCTTTACAAATAGCATTGATTCTCCCCATGTGATGTATTGAGTTGTATAAAAACCTTTTATCTAACAAATCTTGTAATTGCTCCTTTAATTCCTTTAACTTCATCAGTGCCATTCGATAAGGTGTTATAGAAATTGGGTTTACTTTAAGAATGGTTTTGATTGTAAATTCAATTTCTCGATCCATTGATAATCTTGGTAAATCCTCTAGAAAGATGTCGAGAAATTATTTTACTATGAGAACTTCATCTATTCCCACTTTTTCCTTTTCCACTTCCTTTACGGAGACTACCCACACAATACATAATTTATCTACTAGTTTTCAAACTTTCATGCATGACACAAAAATGGGCATTCCTACTTTCTTTTCACCTTAAAGGTTTGAACTCTTCTCCCTGCTATTTAATAAGTAACAATCTATCCCCAGAATTATATCATAATCCACTATATCTAATACAATTAAATTAATTAAAGTTAGATGTTTATCTATCCATATCATACAACTTTTAACATCATAGGTTGTAAGGATAACTTCTCCTATTGGTGTGTTTACCATTAAGGGTTCATTCAATTCACTTAATGGTTTTAAGAGCTTAACTGCTAAATTTTTAGACACAAATGAATGTATGGCACTAGGATTAAATAACACTTTTACTAGAAATGTTTCAACTAATATAATTCCTATCACTACTGCATTAGAAACTTGAGCTTGTTGGTACATCATAACAAACACTTTTACTTAAGTCTTAGTTGGCACTTTTCCTTTATTCTTCCTATCCAACATTATTAGTTGTTTTGTTGAAATTGTATTTTAAATGGGTTGTATACTAGGGGTTGTAATGTTGTTCCTTTGCTGAGTAATTGGGCACTTATAAACTCCATGTTCCATCTATCCACATTTAAAATAGGATCCACATTACCTAAAATGACTAAGGTTACATTGATGACAATGAGGAAGTCTATTGGGTGGATTTGGGAATGAATAGGTCATATTAGAAATATTAAGATTAATTTTAGATTTGATATTAAAAGCTCTTTGCTTGAAACTTCTTCAATCTTGAAATCTCTCTCTTCCTATTCGTTCATTTTCAGTTAGCATATTTTAAGTAGTCACCTCTTTCCTTATGTCTCTATTACTTCCTCCTTTGAATCTTGTCTTCCTTTTTCCTGAACTTGCTTCTCTACCTTTTCTTTCTTTAGCGGATAATTTTGCTTTAATTAGTTAATCAAGGACTTGTTTATATCTTGTTCAATTAGAAACATCAACCTAATGGTAAAAATAATCCTAAAGATCATATATAAATCAATTCACTCTAGTTTTATCTGTAGGCACTAAATGTTCTACATATCAAGGAAATCAAGTAAACTATGCATCATATTGAGCTATTGTCATGGATCCTTGAGTTAATCTTTCAAATTCATGGGCTATTGCTTCTTAGATGGTGGTAAAACCTTATCCATCAACTCAGTTTGAAACTACCTTCAGGTGATTAATTTATTGGTAGCAACTATAGATTCAATATTATGAACATGCAAAAAATGAGCTATATCTTTTAATTGATAACTAATTAATTCTATCATCATATTTTCATTACACCCTAACAATTTGCAAGTTCTTTCCATTTAATTCATGAATTGATAAAGATCCATTATTGGATCCATGCTATCATACTTTGGGGGGTTTCAATTTTTGAAACTTATGTACCATCTGTATCAATTCTTTTAGAAGCAATTAAAGGACTTGTTACTTAAGGTCCAGTGGAGTTGGAGGTGGAACAGGGGTGCTAGTTTTAGGCTAAGACCTTTTCTAGAATTTGTTGGGGCATTTTAGCTTAAGTTTGCTTCTTCCTAACCATAATTTTAAAAAATAAGTTTAATTAACAAGTACTACTTCTCTAAAAAGAGAAATAAGAAACATATCAATTAAGCTTTATAGATTTATAATGATTGACATCTGCTCTTCCTTTAACATTTCATAATTTCCATGGTCTAGTTAAAGCCCCTTTTAATTCTACCATAAATGATTTTCTAGGACCATGTTCTAATGCTAACTTTCTCACAACCTAATTCTTAAATATCATGACCAATATAAAGACATCTAACTAGTATTAATATACTAACTAGCTATCCTTACACGCTTTTAAAACACTTCTCACTCATCTATTTTCTTAACTCCATTAAGAACATAAGAAAGCATTTATAGAAAATAATATTGATTGTACATGAATAAGAAATCTTAAAACATAACTTACATATATTAAGATATTTATACAAGAGTACATAAATTTGCACACAAATACTATCAAAAGAAGATCCTTCAATTAGGACTATTCTATTTCCATTAATTGTCTTCCTTAGTGTTTGATTCCATAAATGAGGAAGAAGAAAGTAGCATATTGGCTTAATAAAAATTATTGGCTATGCCTTCCAATGAATGAGTTTGCAAAACAGGACTAACTATAACAGTGTTGGACTTAGAATTTATTTTTCTAAGCTTTACAACATTGTCTACTTGGGGATCTGCTGCAAACATATGTAGTTAATAATAAAATATAATCTAGAAAGTTTCTTAGGGTTAAAGGAAGGTTCTAGCACATATGTTTGTCATTTTTGTGGGATCTATACTTTATATCTATAAATAAAATTTAACAAAAAATAGTGTGAATATTAAAATATTTAGTAATTGATTATACTTCTTTTTTTTTCTAGAGAGTTTTCACCATAATAGATCACATATATATATTATTTTATAATTAATGATTAAAACTCTTATGTACTAAACATAATTCTTATTTATTTATTGTAACTCTTATGTGTAATATTTGGCAACAATTGGCCATTTTATTGCTCTCAAAATTTGTTAAAGAAAATGGCTATAGTTAGTACATAGGTTTCACTTTATACCTTTAGTCCACCATTATCCTCCGCCACCCCAGGTACAAGGCCACTAACTTATCCTTCTAACCTTTACCACACCTCTCCTTCTTTTTGAAGAATGTATATCTTCCCCTACATATCATATTCAGGAAGAGCAATGTTACAATGCTGGCTATATACATCAATTGCTTATTTCATTAGGCATGGACAATATATTAATTATGCCATAAGAATTTTGTTAACACAAATTGCCATTCTCATGTATTCAATTTCATCATCACATATCATCATGTCCAGAGTTGATACATAAACTTTCCATTCAAGATAACAATAACACTTAAGTCTTTTGAATGACAATCAATCATAGCTTAAGCATCATCAAATGTATCACAATTTTTAATTACTTGCAACATTTTTTAATAAGAAGTATCGAACATTTAGCTTGTTGTGTAATATAAATACCCCTATGGTTTAATCCTTTTATGCTTCTAAATAAATTTAAATTTTTGATAAAATTTTATCTAATACTTCTAACATATTATAAATCATCAAACATCAATTTTCTTACAATTTTCTTATTCTCGGATACTGTTCACACAATATTAAAATCATGAATTCCAAAATAAGGCAGTATATGAGTAATTGCAATAGCCTCTTTTCAATATCCAAATCATTTTTAATCATTACCAAATTTTTATGCAACATATTTAACATGTTAAATGATAAATAGCTTCAATTATTTCACTAAAACATCATGTTGATAATGTTCTTATAGAATAAAAAATATAAAGTTGCCAAATTTAGCTAGTTTTGGAGTTGTTGTGAAAAAGGAGCTTTTTTGGCATCTAAATCAATTCCAATGGCTACCAAATTTTTATGTAAGCTTAGTAACATGTTAATAAGGGTGCAAACGAGTTGATTTGAGTCGATCATTTGCATGTTCGAGCTCAAGCTCGATTAAAATAAACGAGCTTGAGTTCGAGCTTAAGCTCATCGAGCCTAAAAAAGTCGAGCTCGAGCTCGAGCTCGAGCTCGAGCTCGATTCAAATACGAGCTTAATCGAGCTTATACAAGCTTAAACGAGCTTTATATTCCTTATTTCAAAATTTTAATCGAGGTTAAATATTCATATTTGAACTCAAGCTTAAGTGATATTCGAGCTTAAACGAACCTGTAACAGTTTAATATATTTATATTATATATAATATAAAAAATAAATGAGCCTAAACGAGCCTAAACAAGCCTAAACAAGCCTGTAACAGTTTAATATATTTATATTATATAAAATATAAAAAATAAAAAAATATTTTATATTATGCTCATTTAGGCTCGTGAGCAGCTCAAACCGAGTAATGAAAAGCTCAAACTCAGCTCGACTAATAAATGAGCTCGGCTCATTTAGGCTTGACTCGTTAAAATTCGAGCTTGAACCGAACATTTCACGAATTGATCCCGAGCTGCTCACGAATAGCTTAACTCGTTTACACCCCTACATGTTAATTATCAAAGCATATTAATTATTTCAATTTTTCTCAATCAAATTCTAACATAAACAACACCAAACAATAGAACATAGAATCCAAAATTTTTTTTTGAGCTTTTGTAACCAATGTTTATACAAATTCACTTTTCATAACTCTAAAATTTTCAAAAATTCCTAATTCTTTTTACACCTATCCTAACATTATCTGTAACATTAATATACTAAAAATTGAATTTTTAACAATTACTAACCCTTGATTTAAAAAAGTAATAGAAGGCATATTATTATCTTCCCTTAATAGTTTTATTTCTAAACTTAACATAATTATTTTGTTGTCTCTTAGGGAAAAACTTAATGAATCTTCTTCCATCAATCTTGGTACTAAAATATCAACATCTGTAATATCCCAAGGTAAATACTTTTAGAAGAATTTTCTTACAAATTGAAAATAATTTTAATGAACATGGATATAAAGGTTTACAAATAATTTATTTGTATTTTAGAATTATTTTGAAAATTAAGGAGGTTTGGAATAGATTTATTTTTAATGAGTTATTATTAGTTCAAGGTTGATTTAAATATAAGAAATTTATGATAATAGAAAATAGTATTTATAAGTATAATCTTTTATAGATTAATTGTTGGTACTTGGAAAATGTATTTTTGGAAATTGAGGGAGATAAAAATACTTATTTTAGGATTTCTAATTTTATGAGGTTATTTTTGAAAATTATGAAGGTTGGGGATATCTATGTGGGGATTTTAACAAGAGTTTTATAACATTAAATTAAAAATAAATAAATAAAATGAATGCAATAACTCTCAGGTTTTTTACTCCCCAGCTTTTCTATTTTTCCTTCTTTTTTCTATTTTCTCTAACTAGCACACACAGATTTAGCTAGTCTTTTATTTACTTAAAGTCAGTAGTATTCCTCATTCTTTTAAAAGGAAAACTGACTCCCTCTCCCATTTTTTCAAGGAAAATTTTAGCATTTTTCCCTCACACACACATACACTTGTTTCTATCTCCTTCTTACTTTCTCTCTTTTTCCTCCTCTCTCCTCCCATGCCACCACCATACCCATCAGTTATTGTCTTGATATCATTTTCCTCTGGCATTAGCATCATCGGAGCAGTAGCTCACCTCAACCAGTTTGTATTAGCTCCTTTCAGTAAAAAGGCCTTCTGCGCGAGCCGAGGATAGCTCAGCTCGACAGCACATATGTATAAGTGCAATTTTTTTGTTTACTTCGATGGGTAGCTCTTTCAACTGAAAGTGGTTGAAAGGTTTTGGAGACAAGCTGTACAAAGCATGGCTAGGGAAGAGAAGAATGAAGTTAGGGTTTTGTGATAACAACTCGTAGCTATTGCCTTTCCTTGCTCTCGCTGGAGTTCTGGCAACATTCTTATTGCTGGCGAGTTAAGGGTGCTTTCTTCAAGCCATGGTAAAACCTTGATGCCTTTAACTCTTTCTAGTTTCTACTATTCTAAGTGATTTAAGGAAAAACCCATTCAGGTATTTTGGTTCATATGATGATATATATGCAGATTATAAAATTATATGCTCTAAAAGACTAAGATACAAGGATTGTAGTAAAAATAGGAAATTTTGTTTCAATATTGTAGTACATTCTTACAAAAATCAAGAAAACCCATTTTGCATATCTTGAGAAGAACAATAATACTTTTGAAAAATGGGATTTTATGCAGAAAAATATTAAAATAAGATAAATGAAATATATGTTCAGAATATTAGATTTGACTAGGGGTGACAATTTCTGTCAAGATATGATAACTCCATATGTTTATTTGAGTTTGAGTTGACACATTAACTCGTTTAAGAATTTATATTAAATTTTTAATAATTTTATTTAAGAAATAAATAATATTTTAATCATAAATAGATATGTATAGTAAAGATATAAAATTATTAATTTAATAAAATAATAAAAAATTAAAATAATATTTTATTAATAATTAAAAATATTTTTTTAATGAAAAATAAAAAATAATTAAATTTAATAAATAATTTTATAATATATATTTTATTATTTAAAATTATTAAATAAGTTAAATGGATGATCTGTGGATCGACACGAATAATACAATTAATAAATAAGTCAATCTAAATGACACGAATTGCCACTCTTAGATTTGAGTATGATCTAAAAAGAAATTAGTTATGAATATTTTAAATTTTTATGATATAAATTGTTAAAATATGAGGATTATAGTAAAAATAAAGTATTATATTTTAATATTTCAAAGAATTTGAGTTTGATGTACGAAATCCCATTTATTTATATATCTTAGATAAATGATAATAGACCAAAAAGATTCTATTTTTATGCTATAAAAGGTTTAAATGATAAAAGTAGAATTATAATAGAGTAGTATATGATAATATTCTCAATAGTAGTATATTTTAGAGAAGCTATGTTGTGAGTGAATTCAAATATATGGTGATAACTTGAAGGAAACATGATTTTATGCTCAAGTGTTTTAGATTATTATATTTGAAATATATCTATATTGTGAAAATTTGACATTTTTATATGTGGACTTCAATTTTGGATATTTCCAATAGGTGTGATTTTTCTTATTCTTTAAAGAGAGCTTAAATATAAAGAAATGATAGTCTAGAAAGATGAAGTAATAGAAAATAAACATTTTTAGACCTTCAAGTTCTATTATGCAAATCTCTATGGTTTAGATGTGGAATTCCTAAGTAATCATATATTTAAGTTCAAGGTTAATCTAGAAATTATAAACATAAGAAGCAAGTGGTGTAAAATGGTATCATATCATGATTGGAATTCATATTTGTAGTATGTGGAAAGAAAACAAGTCATATGTGTACATTTATAATTTATTATTATCATATATTGGTAAATAGAAGGAACAAAAGGTGAAAGCGAAGGAATTAAATATCTTAAAAGTTGTGGGACGATTCCAAGTGAGTATATATCTCACCACATCTTAATATCTTAATGAAAGATGGTTTAAATGTTATGGATTGTATCTTTTTACTTAATAGTGTAGATTTCCTATTCATGCACATAAATTCATGTATATGTTCACTGTTGTAAAATAAGAATAGATAGTTGTTTAAGTGTATGTTAATTGATCAGAGTGCATAGCAAAAGTGTAATGTTGTTATCAGATATTGACTAATTGATTATGATAAGGCTGCAATAGACTATGTTGTGATTATGTTATATGCTTAATTGCCCATAATTATAGAATAGTTATCTATATGGGCTTACATTGGATCCGGTGATATGAATAGAGTGAAGTTTCAGTGAATTGACTACATTGTGAATTAAGCCTTATAAGGCATTGGGAATTCATGAACTATGCTAAAGTAATGACATCGAATATCATAATTTATGATAAAAGATGATATGATAGTTAGATGAGATATTATCGACAAACAGATGTAGAATGGATAAGATTGATTTAAAAGTTAGATGGAAAATTCTTAGTGAACAGCTGAGAGATGTAGTATTAACTTGGAAATTAGATGTGATGTTGAAATTGTCTATGAAATGATGTCATTATTTAACATGATTGTATAGTCTTGATGTGATTGTGATGATTTGTCTACATTAAACTTTAATGGCTATTTGTGCAAGTGATGCCTACTCGAAATAAGTGGTATATGATATTGAGTTCTAACAAAAAGCTAAGACTCCTATGATTTTGTTATGAAAAATAAAGTTTAAGTTATGTGCAAGTAAACTTCCATTTTAGGACATGGTTTTGTACATTTTAAAGAGCTCAAGAAATAGGTTTGCTAATATAATTAATTTATGATTATTATATATGACCACCTGTAAAATAATGGTAGATATATGCTCACTAAGTTTTTATAACTCACTTCATTCTATCTTTAATGTTTTCAAGTTAAGGTGATCATATTTGAACTTATTGCATCCTTGGAGAAGCAAAGACCACTTTGATTGAGGATTTGAAAGTTAGGATTCTTGTTAGATTAGGAATAGAATTTGAGAATAAAAATAGTATTAATTCAACATTTGAGGTGTTCAATTGTTTATATATGTATAAATGTGAAAGTGTACTATAATGTGTATATGTGTGATTTCTGTCATATTTGAAAAATATCTAGGTTCTATATTTTAGGGTATATGGCCTTTGGGAAGTGTCCAAAAATAAGAAAAATTTCGTTCATTTTTTGTAAGAATCTTAAAATAAATTTTTAAGTCACTCTAAAATTTGGAAATTCTTGTTGGGTAAAAAGAGTGAAAATTGTTAAGGCTTGTAGAAACTAGCAATTGGATCCACACTTATCATGATCAGAAATGGGTCATGGAAACATCATATCATTATATTAACATTTATAGAATGCCAAAACCAAACCATACAGCAGCATAACTTAACTTAATACCTATAATAGCATATATCATTAAATTTTTCATCTTTCATGAAAAAATTCAAGGGAACAGTGGATAGTTGCCACTTACCTCAAATTCATAATTCTCTAACTTTTGAAAGGCATTTTAAAGTAGCAAAAGAGAAACTTCATTAAAATAAACTAAGTTTTAAGAATTTTGAAAAGAAAATTTTCATAAAAATTTGAAGGAAATAAAAGAAAATTCAGGTTACCTTGCGAGAATTAGATAGAAAATGCTTGGAGATCTTGTTAGCAATTGTTAGAAAATTGAAAACTCTATTAGAGGAAAACTAGGAGTGAACATGATTTTAGGTTGAAGATAAGCAAAAAATTTGTCTCAAAATGACCTAAAAAGCTTTATATAAAATACTAATTCAAACTTCCTTTATAAGCCACCATTTTTATTATTTTTTAATAAAAATTTAGTGATAATTTTGGCATATGTTGTATCATTTCTCAAGGCTGGAATTAGAAGATAATTTGCTAAAGTCTAGTTAAATTTAGCCAAATATAATGTTTAGAAAGAAGCATTAATAATTACCTCTAGTTTTTCACTTATTCACTAAATTATCATTAACTCCCTTCACAAGATTAGGCTTTGTTTGGTCTTATTTTTTTTATTTCTAAAATCAAATTTAGGCCTAAAGGGTTGAGCTAAATTAACCTAATTGAACCAAGATAATTTATTTTAATTTTAGGCCTAATTTTTAAGTTTTTTAGGCTACCTGAGCCCTTAATTTCTATTGTGCCTTTATATAATTTTCCCAAGCTCAATGTTAGGTTTCTAATTATATTTTGACCCATACTAATATCTAATATAATTTTTATAAAAAAATTCTAGCTAGATATACCTCCAAATTATCTTTAAAGTATATCTAAACTTCATTTGATTACCTTATCAAGTTTCTATTAGGGCGTTCTTAGTCAAAATTTCTTCTTGAACTTTCTTGTTATATTTGGGATATTACATATATTTATGTTTTAGAGATATACATATTAGTAAGTTAATGAAAATGGTTTAAAGATATCCTTTGTTTATTAAGACTTCATATTACTAGATTGTTAAATGAATCAAAATCTAAGAGAATTATCTTGTAGGACTAATTTTAGCAGAATGTAGTGAAGGAATCATTTATAAACTATTTTTCATGGCAACTTAACTTAAAATGAAAACTATAAGGTAATAATGTAAGTTTACTAACGCCATTGCCATTTAGCATAATTTAACTTTCTCAAATAAATTAGAAAATAGCTTTTCAAAACTACTTGAGTGATTCACTATGGTAACTAATGTTACAAAAAGAGTTAAAAATTCGAAAGGAAATTTTAGAAATAATATAGAATGAAGAATGTGTTTGGGGATGCCACTCTTGAAGAATAAATAAGTACAATTTTATATGAGCTCATAACTTTACCTTAACCTTTTCTTGAATTTATGGTCAAGGCAATTTGGTTATCCACCTATGTACTTGTTGCTCTGTTTGATAGTGTCATTTTATGTAGCATAAAGTGGTATTATGACTACATAGTGGTTGTTGTTGTTGTTGTTATTATTATTATTATTATTATTATTGTTGTTGTTGTTGTTGTTGTTGTTGTTGTTGTTGTTGTTGTTGTTGTTATTACTACTACTACTACTACTACTATTAGTTACTATTAATACTGCTTTTAATATTAGTGAGACTAATATCAATGTTAATATCGTTAATGTTGTTAGCATGAATATTGTTATTGTTCAAGATAACATTAGGATGGATGAAATTATGCATTCAAAGCTATTAAGATTTTGATGGATTAGTTATATAAATGAATGAAATATGTGCTTGAATGATACTTGAACTATGTTTGAAAATTTAACCTATTAAGTCTAGATATCTCATGTTTTTCTTCATGTTTGAGGTTTATGTTTGTCATTTAGGTTGATGCAATCTGAATGACCAAAAGTAATGTATGATAAAATGCAAAGTGATATTATTGAGTCTAAAATATTAATGTAAGTAAATAACTTTGAGTAGTGTTAAGTTTATGTACTTAGTATATAGTGCTAACTTGCACATAATCAAGTAGATCTAAATTGTGATATTAAATTTTTAGCAAAAATAAACCAACAACTGTAAGAAATGAATATTGAACAAACTATTGAATCATTTGTACTTAGAATTATGAAGAGTTTTATAGAAGTTGATGTTAATGCATATTAATAGACATCAATGTGACAACCTAAATTAATTAGTCTTTATATGTAGATAATTAAGACAATGGGATTTGTAATGATATAGGGATATTGATTGTTTAATTGGAATCAAAGTTTAAAATTTTAGTAACCTTTGATTTAGATGACAGAGTATAGGCTAGTTATGAAAAGGTTAGTAAAATTTGTAATCTCAATTTGAAGGGATGTAAGTGATGAGGTTAGAATAAAACACTTTAAAGGGTCATATAATAAAATGAATGTTGCTCTAAGACTTAGAAGTTAGTAAGGGCAATTAGGTGGTTCGTAGATCAATGAATCAAATATGTAATGTTGCTCACAAATGAAGATTAATGATGACTAACATAAAATGAAAATCATATATTTTGAGATTAACAAGAACTAACAACCAAAACTTTTTGAGAGCACAATCTCTCCCCTATCTCTTATAATATGCTATGGGGGTATTATTATGCCCTTTGTAAAATATAATAATATGGAATTTATTTTACAATAAGGATAATTGAAATAGATTATATGCTTTTGTTTAAAATAGAATTGGTATATAATATCCTATAATAGAACAAAAAAAAATTATATAGGATATTTCTTTAGAAAATACTCTAAGTGAAGTAAAAATTCTAAATGAAATTTTATTAGAAAATAGTTGAATCAAAAAGTTTAGTAGGAAAAATTGAATGGAATTCAAGAAAAATATAAAAGTAATTTGGATGTGAGCCTAACTAGACTTTTTATGAAAATGTTATTAGGTAACAAAATAGATCAAAATCTAATTAAAAGCCTAACAATAAATTTAGAAAAATTTTCATAAGAATTTATGAGAATTTTAGAACTCAGGTATGTCGAAAAGTGAGAAATTGAACTAAAAATTTAAATTGATTAATTTAAAACTATTTTATTGATATAAATTCATTTTTCTAAACCCAAAATGTGTATGAAAAGTTAAAAAATGAAGGCCCAATTCAAGGCCCAAAGCCTAAGGCCAAAAATGGAAGAAGAGGAAAAAAATAGGGCTAATTAGCAATAAACCTTATTTATCCTTTTTAAGTGGCTTATTTTTATTAGTTTTTAGGGTAATAATTTTTAATTATCTAAGGTTATTTGGACACCCAATGAGCTACTTGCTGGAAATCGCGCATCATACATGTACAGCAGAATAAAATTTTGTACGATTTCCACCAAGGATCCATGCGAATTTAGAACGCCATAGATTAGGGATTAGGGTTTATACCTTTCGGCCAAAATTCTCCTGTCCGCTACACAGCAAATCCGATCTGCTTCCAAATCACGAACCGGAGTAGGAACTCGAAGATCAGATCACCAGTACAATGTTTATGTGACTGCACCTCTGTGGTATCCACACGAACCCGTGAATCACTGATGAATGTCCACTACACACACCGGTTGGAATTGATCTCCTTACACCTCGTAGTGCTAGCTACGCCTCTTCAGGGATTTTGGTCAAGGAGAGGTGCTAGGGTTTTCTATGCTTTTGCTTGGGGTGCATGAATAATGAATAGTAATCCTATTATTACCCAATAAGCCTATTTAAATAGGTGTATAGAAAAACCTAACCTATTTGGGCTTTATTCCATGTATAATTATAGGCTTACTATTGGGCCTTATAATTATAACATGAATTCCCAAATATTAAGCCCAAACAATTTGGTCTATTAATTCCAAATTCACTAGGCTCTAAGTGTGCGACCTTACAGGCTCTCATTACATTGGCAATGACCATTAATCATATTAATGATCATAAATAATGATTGGTGTTTAGCAACACATCATTATTACCCAAGTAATGAGAAAGTCAGTGATTTGACTAAACCTTTACACGTGATCATCACTTATGTCCTTTTGTCCTATACATCTAGATTGAGCACGAGACATGGACCGTGTCATTCCCGTATAGCCCAATCTTAAGGTTTCTTGATTCCTAAGTAAGCTGACTGAAACAAATGTAATCGACATCTCATGTCAATTCATCTGAGCATAGCCATGCATTTTCTCAGCTTTACTTAATCAAGGGGCCCATAGATGTTACTCCTGTTATATAGGAGGGACAAATCCCATCTTGATCATACAAACCCCTCCGCATGATATGTGACATATCCAATATCTACCCTTGCATTCACTTAACCATTAGTGACATAGAATAGTATCAAAATATGAAACTCACATGTAGGGAACTTTGGTGATCTCAAGTCAAAGGACCATATTAATAATGATCACTAAGAACCACTTATGACACTCATATAACGATCCATGTAGTGTTCTTAATATGGGTCAGTCCAGTATACAAGTTCTCTAACTTGTACTCATGTGTAAACTTAATATCCCATATAAGTCCTCACACATGCTAGTCTTAACATATCAAAGCAACCTAATTCACAATGATATATGACTAGAGACATTTAAGAATATAATTATTCTAAGGTTATTATTATAATTAAATATATTACGCAGACAATATATATAAATATAATAATTAGAATTGTCATTTAAATAACATGATTCAAAATTACAATCACCAATACAATTGGTTTTAGGGCATATACACTAACACTACTTGTCCAAGATTTTTTTTTCAAAAATCAATAAATAATAATTAGAAAATTATAGATTTTTTTATTAAGGTTTAAGGTTTATATATATGAAAGCTGGCCATTTTGAAGTAAAATTTACTTCTTCGGCCAGCTAAAATCATGAAAAGAAGAGAGGAATTAAAAGAGAAGGAAATCTTCATCCATCATAAAAAAATAAGTGGAAACTCTCTTTTATTTTGGGTTGTCTTGTGAAATATGATGATGTTGTTAAATTTTACTTCCTTAAATACCATTGTAATATAATGGCATAAGGTTATGTTTTTGAAGCCTTCCAAATGTTAATACGATATCATGATCTTGCTATATTAATGTTGAAAATGATGGAAAAATGATTCACAAAATTTTTTTAGGAAAGATGAAAATAATAAAATTATTTGGAAAGAAAATAACTTTCCCAAGTGAGGCTAAACAAGCATTCAATCACCCAATGTATATAAGGTTTATAAATTTTTAAAATTTAAATCCTTGGCATTTTAGGGTTATAATTAATGTTAGGATGATTGTAGAAGAAATAAAAAAAATTTAGAAATTTTTAGACATATAAAAAGTTATGTTATAAATAAAATACTCAAATGTACTAATTCTAGAACCCTTATCTATTAGGTCTCGGGTTTGGAATTTTTGAAAGCATCATGATTGAGAAAAATTATGGAACTTTCTAGATATGATATTTAGGATGTTAGTAAGATTATTGTACAATTTGGTGGCAAATAGAGTTGACTGATTGCTTAAATGAGAGTTTTATTTTCATAGCTTTAATGTTGTCTGAATTTAGCAGCTCTAAGTTAATGCCTTTAGTGCATTAGTAAAGTCATGAAATTTATTGTAGAACAATTAAGTTATTCTTTATTTAACATGTTGAAAATGTTAAGGAAAATTTTTGAAGCAATTGGTTTCCATTTGGATGATGAAAAGTGGCTTGGATTACAAGTGTTCACTATCATCCTATTTTGGAAGCCTTGTTTTGTTACTCTATAAATAGTAACTTAAGACTATAAAACTTGTTAAATGAATGATGTTTCATGCTTAATAATATATCAAAAATATAATATAAATTTTTGGTAAATTATGAAATTCTTTTAGAGCTTCTAGGGCTTCGATCAATATTATGATCACTTAATTTCCAACAAGTAGAATATCGGTGGAACTTGTAGAAAAATATTATGAACATTAGTAAAAGACTAAGAAGCCATTCCAATGGCTAAGAAATGTCATTCTTGATAGGATGGTAAAAACTAATCTTGATATTAATGCTTTAAAAGATAAGGATGAATATAAGAAAATGGCAAATTAGATAGGACATTTATGGCATGGTTAGTATCTAGCCATACCTATAAAATAAATTTAATAATTGATGTTTTAACATTCCATTACTATTTATTATAAATAATAAGGGGAAGATATAATATCCTTCACATAAAAGGTGAGGAGTGGTTAGTAATGAAGGGAAAAGGTTAGTGGCTTTTGGTTTAGGGTGGTGGGCAATAAGGTTAGATGAAAGATATAAGATGAAACTTGTATACTTATCATTGTCATTTTCTATAATAACATACACCAATGATATACATAAGAAAACTTCTTCATGAGATGTTAAATAATAATTACACATAAACAAAAGGTTAAATTTTTATGATAAATACCTTTCTAAACAAGGTAAAAAGTAGCTATTCATTGAGTATAATTTATACTCATCCTTTTTGTTAACTTAAATTACAAGTACTAATAATGGATTTGATGGTGCAAATTGATACTTATATAGGGATCTTCTAGTCTTTCCATGGCACTTATGAGATTTTATTTTGATATAAAGTACAGTCTATACCTATAAACGTAAGAGTAGACTATGAAGTAATACTTAAAATGATAGACTTGGAATCTATTCCTATTATAATACATCCATTTTATTGGATACCTCTACCTAAATGCTTCGTTAGTAATGAAGTTTTATCTTGTTCCATAGGGATAGATCTAAAAGAATGGGACCCCAATAGATCTAACTGAGAGTCAATGTTATTTAACTTGTTATGTAAATTATGTTTTCATATGAATAATCTTTGAATGTATATATATGTATTAAACTTCAAAACTTTTAATGTATATAGTTTTATGTTCTAAGTCTTGACATTTACGTCCTCTAATAATATTAGTTTAATAAAGATATCAAAATATTATAAAGGTATGTAAAGATATCTATTTGATATGTTAGTACTAATTAGGTATTTTTACATTAGTTACAATAGTCATGAGATAGTTTGTGATAGAGTTAGTACCAAAACATGATCCTAGATGCCAATAATATTTTATAATAGAGTCAATAAAGGTTAGTTAAATCATGGAGATGCTAAAAGGTCCATGAAAGAACATGTATCAGTCACTGCAGATCTATGAAAATTATAGGTATTTCTTTACTCTTTCTTTAGAATTAGTATTTGGTAATTAAAGTTTTTCTTTTAGAAAATTATGGCTAGGAAAAGACAAATTTAGCTTAGAATGCCCCAATGACTTACTAGAGCACATTTGAAAATATCAAAAAATAAGACATCTATAAATGTACCTTTAGAAAACCCTTTGAGGGTAGAACAAGATTTGTTTGAAGCTCTAGCATGGGTAGCAAGGTTGCAACTAACTTTAGAAAGATTTTTAAACTAAAGCCAAAACCCACTTGTTCCACTTTTAGTGCCATCACTACCTAGACAACAAATTCCCTTTTTGCCTCTGAGAGAAAGACTACAAATAGTGCATGAATTTCATAAATTAAACCCATCAAAATATGAAGGTGTGGATCCTACAATGGACCTCTATCAATTTATAAACTAGATAGAGAGAGCTTGTAGATTGATAGGATATGATAAGAGTATGATGGTGGAAATAGTGGGCTACCAATTCAAGGATGTCACTTGTTTTTGGTATGTCCACAATATTAAACCTACGATTGTTGCTTATAAACTTATTACTTGGTGGCAATTTCAAATGGAATTTATGGATAGATTTTTACCCCTAAGCATTCATGAAGCCAAGACTCGTGAATTTGAAAGACTAACCTAGGGATCCATGATAGTGGCACAATATGATGCCCAATTCACTTAGCTATCCTAATACACAAAAAATTTGGTAGCTATTGAGAAAATGAAGGTAAGTTAATTTGTGCTCGGCCTTCAAGACTATTTTGATGATTGAGTAAATGTCTTTAATAATACAATATATTAGCAAACCTTGGATTAAGCGATCAAGGCAGAGCTACGTGCTAAAGAGAGACAAAATTGGGAAGTAACCTTTAAAGGAAAAAGAGGTGAAATTTTAGAGAGAGAGCAATATATATACTAGGAAAAAGGTAATCACCTAGAATATGTTAACTAGGAGTGAGTAGTTTGGCAGGAGTAAAGCTAATTGAAGAAAAATTTCAAAGAGAGTTTTTGATAACAAAATTAAAAGCGGCTTTAACTTCTTCGATCAAGCTTATCCATTTCTCCCATCACCCAGCAGACCCCTTTTGTGCTTATAGTGCAACTTTAGTCACTTTGAATAGTGTAAATCTTGCTTTAGGTATGGGCAAATGGGGCATTGAGCATTTGAATGCCTAACTATTCAACAAGGAAATAATGTCGTGACCCTTAGCATACAACCCACTTAGAATACAATCTCAGTAAAACCATCAACAACATTAGGAGAGAAGAACATAAAGAAGGCACTAGTTAAAACTTAGGCTTAGGTATATGCCATGACATACTAGGAAGCCTAAGCCTCCAATGTAATAGTGATGGGTACAATATTAGTTGAAATCTTTCTTGTAAAAGCATTATTTGATCCTAACACTACACATTCATTTGTATATAAAGATTTAGTGATAAAACTTTTGAAACTATTAGATGAGTTAGCTGAACCTTTAGTGGTAAATACACTAGTAGGAGAAACAATGTTAACAATCCATGATGTTAATAATTGCGTAATCCAGGTAGATAATCATCTAACTTTGATTAAGTTGTTTGTGTTAGAAATAATGGATTATGATATAATTCTGGGGATGGATTGGTTACCAAAGTACCATGTTTGTGTGAATATTATTAAAAATAGTCATGTATCAATCGAAAAATGGTGAAGTCTAAATCTTTTAAGGTAAAGAAAAGGTAGGAATACCTACTTTTATTTCATATACCAAAGTTAGGAAGTTGGTGAATAAAGGATGTGTCATATGGATAGCTTCAATAAAAGAAGATGAAAAAGAAAAAGTAATATTGGATTAGGTTCCTATAGTGAAAGAATTCCCTAATTTTTTTCTAGATGACTTACGTGGATTACTACTAGATCAGAAGATTAAGTTTAAAATTGAAACCATCCCTAGAATAAACTTGATATCTATTACTCCTTATAAAATGGCACCAATGAAATTAAAAGAATTGAAGGAGCAACTGCAAGATCTATTAGATAAGGATTTTATACAGCCCAGTACGTCACTTTGGGGAGCACTAGTGTTCTTTGTAAAAAGGAAGGATGGATCGCTATGATTGTGTATTAATTATCAGCAACTAAATAAAGTTACTATTAAGAATAAATACCCTTTACCAAGGATAGATGATTTATTTAATCAATTGTAAAGTTTTTAATAATTTTCAAAGATTAACTTCTAATATGATTATCATTAGTTGAAGATTCGAAAAGAAGATATTTTGAAAATAGCATTCTGGATTTGTTATAGGCATTACGAGTTTTTAGTTATGTCATTTGGATTAACTAATGCTCTCATAGCATTTATGGACTTAATGAATCATGTTTTTAAACTTTTCTTGGATAAATTCATTATTGTGTTTATTGAAGATATTTTAGCACATTCCAAAAGTGATGAAAAACATGCCCTACATTTGAAAATCACATTCCAAACACTATGAGAGCATAAATTGTATGTTAAATTCTTAAAGTGTGAATTTTGGATGAAGAAGGTCCATTTCTTAAGCCATTGATGAGAAAAATATTTACGATTTTATTTTTTCTTATTTTATGTCTCTTAGGTGTTACATATGTTTAATTTTAAATAATAAGCCTTGTTTTATAATTTTGGATTAATTTTACAAGTTTATGAATTTATTCGGTAAATACTGGATTTTGATACTATTTCTATTTTTCAGTTATATCTTAGGCTTTGAATATTAGATTGAGGCAAACTTTATATTTTTGGAAAGCTAAAAGAGAGATCTACAAATTTTATGTTTTACTCAAAGCCCAGTTCAGACTTATTCAAGCCTTTATTTAGCTGAGAAGCTGAAGCTCTGTCTTTGTCTTAACTGAACCCATTTCTATATTTAGGTCATATCTAGAGTTATAGTGGTCTATTTAACCTGAAACCAGAGGCCAAATTCTCAAAAGATATAGGCCTATAACTTTCATATATTGATTTTCCAAATTTCATCGATTTCATGGTTATAATATGGTTAGAAGTTAGGCCTATGGGAATTCACTAATGTATTTATTAGATTTAATTAGCTTATAACAAATTGGTCTGGGCTTTTAAAAATTAGAAAGGACTTGTTATTATAATCCTAAGAGTCATACAATCATATTCCAGTAGGTTTTTATGCTAATTAGGTTATATAAATAGGCAAGAAAGCTAAAGAGAAGAACATATTCAAACCTTACATAGAGTTCAGTAGCATAGTTTTTTTCTTTCTTTTCTTTGTTTTCTTGTTTTCTTGTTTTCAAGCCATGGAAGGCTAAAGATTCTTAGTTGATTCAAGGGTTGTGAAGCTTTTCTCTTTAAGGATTATAGATCTTGATTAGTAATGTTGATTTCCTTTTATTGATTTTCCTCTTTCTTAATTGTTTATGCTAAATTATTAAGATTGCTTATGTTAAGTGTTGATTTGGTATAATTGGTACTCAATCTTATGATTTCTATTCTTTTGTTGTTTGAATATGAAATTATAATTGATTAATCATGATTTTACATGTTAGGATAGAGGGTTAAGGGATTATTTAAATGATATCTGATTTAATTTCGTAAATTAACTGAATTCTATTTTTAGCTCAATTTCAATCTAGTTTTGGGATTATGGCGATCGCTTAATCCATCTTCTAATCTTAATTAACTAAACTCTAGGCAATTGTCTAGCATAGGATTTGTGGATTATTAGAGAGATTCAAGGTAATCTAAAGTTGAAAAGTTAACTGGAGCAATCAAATATTTTATGATCTAGGATTAATCCACAATAAGAGCTATCATATCCTTGAATTTGTTGCATTTTGTTTATTGAATTATTTTTATTTTGTCTCTACTTTGCCTCTGTTTTGTACTTATTTATTTCATTATTATCATTTTAATTTTGTGCAACTAGTGCCCTAATTTTGTATTATATTATTACATAATCTTTCATACAGCAATAACATATTAGTTATATTGTTACACAACATTATGTTTTACTGCATTTGCATCTTATTTTTGTTAGTTTCCTTCATTTTCATTACATCAATAAATCAATAATTATGTAGATATTGTTAGGAATTCATTTAGGAAGGATAAAAATTAAAGGATCACTAAGGTTACGACTTGATTATACCACTATCTACATTCTTATTGTAGCAACTAGTATTTTTAACTAATTTTAGTGCATTGTAACGTGCACATCAGCCATATAGTATCATAAGAAGGAATATAAGTAAATCCTTAAAAGATTGAGGTTGTGCTTAAGACAAAGATATGCAGTTTTCTTAGAGTAGTTAGATACTATAGAAGATTTGTAAAGGATTTTTCAAAGATAGCTACTTCTTTGACTATGGGATGATGATTATGAAAGAAGTTTCCAAAGATTAAAGGAGTGTCTTACTTCTATTCTCATGTTGACATTAGCTAGCAATGTAGAAGGATATATGGTGTTTTATGATACGTTTGAAGTGGGATTAAGATGCATTTTAATGTAGGAAGGAAGAGTAATAGCTAAGCATCTTGTTAATTGAAGAAACATGAGATGAATTACCCACTCATGATTTGAAAATGGTAACTATAGTATTCGCCTTAAAGATATGGAGACATTATCTATATGGGGATACTTGTGAAATTTACACAAATTACAAGAGCTTTAAATATATTTTCGAACAAAAGGAGCTTAATATGAGACAAAAAAGGTGGATGAGGTTTGTAAAAGATTATGACTACTCCATTCACTATCTTCCAAACAAAGCTAATGTAGTTATTGATACCTTAAGTCAAAAAACTCCTAAATATAAAAGAAAGAAAAAGTTAAAAAAAGATAGAAATGTGGAATTGACTTGTATAATAGTACATTTTACTATAGTGGATCGAGTTAAAGTAGCTTAAGAAATTCTCAATATAAGCAATTGGAGAACAAAGCTATAAATGAGGTAGAAATTGATTTGAAAATAAATGAAGAAGGAGTAATAAGAAATAAAAACTGATTATGGGTGCCTATGGCTCTAAGGCAAATAGTATTGAGGAAGGCTTATGAATCATCTTATACAAGGCATGTTGGTGCAACAAAAATGTATTAAGATTTAAAGAATTTATATTGGTAGGATAGAATGAAAAAGGATGTGCAAAATTATATAATTAGATGTTTGACTTGCTATTAAGTGAAAGTAAAGCATCAATATTTGGCAAATCTTTATCAAAATATTTATATTCTCGAATGGAAGTAGGAAAGCATTATAATGAATTTTATAATTGAATTACCATAAACTAATAAAGAATACAATTCCATTTAGGTGATCGTGTACCATTTGACAATGTTTGCACATTTCATATAGGTAAAAATAATGTACACTGCATCGTAGTATGCTTAACTCTACATAGGCGTGTTGCTTACAATTATTTTAGATCAAGGATCACAATTCATATTACAATTATTTTGGTAGTCATTCCAAGAAATGCTAGGAACTTAATTGTGATTTAGTATAGCATTTCATCCTTAATCTAATGGGGAATTAAAAAGAATGATTCAAACATTAGAAGACATGCTAAAAGCTTGTGTAATTGAATTTGAAGGAAATTGGGATAAATATTTGCCATAATGGAATTCGCTTATAATAACAACTACCATACCAGTATATAGATGATTCGATTTGAGGCACTATATGGTAGGAAGTGTAGGTCACCTATTGGGTTCTTGGAATTAGGAGAAGCAAAAATGATCGGTCCAAATCTTGTGGAAGATGCTATTAATAAAGTTTAAATAATCAAAGAAAGATTACAAACAACTTAAAGTCGACATAAATCTTATGCAAACAATAAATGTAGAACATTAGAACTTCAAGAAGGTGATCAAGTATTTTTGAAAGTTACCCCTTGTGAAATAGGTAATAAAATTTGGCAAAAAGGGAAAATTGGCACCAAATTTATAGGTCCTTATAGAATTGGCAAATAAATCTGAAAAGTTACTTATAAATTAGAAGTGTGGGAAGATATGAAGGTAATACATTCGGTTTTCCATATATCTATGTTAAAGAAATATATTTTGAATAAATCTCATGTGTTGAAAGAAATACTAGTAGAATTAGATCGAAAACTAATGTATGAAGAATAACCTGTACAAATCATTGATTAACAAATAAGGAAATTACGATCTAAGGAAATTCCTATATTAAAAGTAATATGGGAAAATTAAGGAGTTCAAGAGGTGACATAGGAATTAGAGAAGGACATGAAAGAAAAGTATCCAAACTTATTTGGTAAGTTATCTATCTAGAACCATCACATAGTCTATTAACAATTCTTTGTATAATTATGTAATTTCTTGAAAACTTGAGGATAAATTTTTTTGAAGGTAGTGAACTCATAATATCCCAAAATAGAATAAGTAAATTTATATAAGAGTTTTCTTTAGAAAAAGAAACCCAAAGTAAAGTAAAAATTCTAAATAGAAAATTTTATTAGAAGACACTTGAATTAGAAAATTTAGTAGGAAAAATCAGGTGAAATTTAGGAAACATGTAAAGGTAATTTGGATGTAAGCCTAACTAGACTTTTTATGAACATTTTATTAGGTATCAAAATATATCAAAATCTAATTAAAAATCCAATGATAAGTTTAGAAAAATTCATGTAGGAATTTATGAGAATTCCAAAACTTAAGTATCTTGAAAAGTGAGAAATTGAGTTAAAAATTTAAATGGATTAATTTAAAAATTTTAGGTAGGCTTAAATAAATTTTTCTAAGCCCAAAATATGTATGAAAATTTCAAAAATGAAGGCTCAAATCAAGGCTCAAACTCTAAAGGCAAAAATACAAGAAGAGGAAAAATTAGGACTAATTTGCAATGAACTTTATTTATCGTTTTTAAGTGGCTTATTTTTATTGATTTTTAGGGTAATATTTTTTTTATTATTTAGGGCCATTTGGACACCCAACATGACCAACCACTTATCCAAGATTTTTTTTTTCAAAAACTAATAAATCATAATTACAAAGTATAAGGTTTATATATATATATATATATATATATATATATATATATATATATATATATATATGTATATATGTATATATATATATATATGTATATATGTATATATATATATATGTATATATGTATATATATGAAAGCTAGCCAACTAAAACTGTGAAGAGAGGAGATGGATTAAGGAAGAAGGGAAGTCATCATCCATAATAAAAAGGCGAGTGGAAACTTTCCCTTATTTTGGATTGTCTCATGAAAGATGATGATGTTGTTAAATTCTACTTCCTTAGATACCATTGTAATATGATAGCGTAGGGTTTTGTTTTTGAAGCCTTCCAAATGTTAATATGATGTCATGATTTTTCTATATTCATGTTGAGAGTGATGGAAAAAGTATTCATAAATTTTTTTTAGGAAAGATGAAGATAACAAAATTAGTTAGAATGAGAACAACTCTCCCAAGTGATGCTAAACAAGGATTTCAATCACCCGATGCACATTGGGTTTAGAAAATTTTAAAATTTAAATCCTTAGCATTTTAGTGTCATAATTAGTGTTAGAATAATTGTAGAAGAAATTGGAAAATTTTTAAAATTTTTATATATATGAAAAATCAAGTCATAAATGAAATATTCAAATTTGCTAATTTCAAACCCCTATTTTATTAGGTCTCAAGTTTGGAATTTTTGGAAGATTAAATGATTGAGAAAAATTATGAAACGTCCTAGATATGATATTTAGGATGTTATCAAGCTTGTGTTAAAATTTGGTGGCAAATAGAATTGATTTGGTTGCTTAATGATAGCTTTATTTTTATAAGTCTAAGTTGATGCCTTTGGTGCATTAGCAAGGCCATTAAATTTATTATATGACAATTGAGATACTTTTTATTCAACATGTTTAGAATGTCTAAGCAAAGTTTAAAAGTAACTGGTTTCCATATGCATAATGAAAAGTGGCTTGGATTGTAAGTGTTCACTGGCTGTTCTGTTTTGGAAGCCTTATTTTATTATTCTATGAACAGTAACTTGAGGCTACAAAACTTGTTAAATGAATGATGTTTTGTGCTTACTAATATATTATAAATATGAGATAGAATTTAGGTAAATTATAGAATTTTTTTAAAGTTTCTAGAGCTCTAATAAATAATATGAACCTCTAATTTCCAACAAGTAGAATGTTAGTAGAACTTGCAAAAAAATGTTGTGAACATTAGTAAAAGTTTTAGAAGCCATTCCTATGGCTAAGAAATGTCATTCTTGATAGGATAGTAAAAACTAATCTTAATATTAATGCCTTAAAATATAAGGATAAATATGAGAAAATGACAAATTATATAAAACTTTTATGGCATGGTTGGTATTTGGCTATACCCGTAGAATAAATTTAATGGTTAATATTTTAATATCCTATTACTATTTATTGTGAATTATGATGGAGAGTATAACATGCTTCACACAGAAGGTGAGACATGGTCAGTAGTGAAAGGAAAAGGTTGGTGGCCTTAGGCCTACAATGGTGAGAAGATAAAGTTGGATCAAAGATATAAAATGAAACTTGTAACCTACCATTGCCATTTTGTATAATGACATACCTTGATGATATACATAAGAAAACTTCTTCATAAGATGTTAAATAATAATTACATGTAAATGAAAAGTTAAATTTTTAAATTTTTTTGATAAATAACTTTCTAATTAAGATGATGATTAGCCATTCATTGAGCATAATTTATAATCACCCCTTTTTTTAACTTAAATTACAAGTGTTGATCATAGATCTGATGGTGAAAATTGATACTTTATAAGGATCTTCCAGTCTTCCCATGGCACCCATGAAATATTATTCCGATATAAAGTATACTCTACACCTATAAATGTAAGTGTAGACTACAAAGTAAATCTTAAAAGGATAGACTCAAAATCTAATCTTATTATAATACATTCATTTTATTGGATACCTCTACTTGAAAACTCTATAAGTTATGAAGTTTTATTTTTCTCCATAGAGATGGATCTAGAGAAATAGGACCCTGATGGATCCAATTAAAAATCAATGTTATCAAATGTGTTATGTAAATTATATTTCTATATGAATAATCTTTGTATGTATATATATGTATTAAACTTCAAAACTTCTAATTTATATTGTTTTATGTTTTAAGTCTTGACATTTATGTCTTTTGATAATATTAGTTTAATAAAGATATCAAAATATTATAAAGGCTTGTAAAAATATCTATTTAATATGCTAGTACTAATTAGATATCTTTACATCGATCACGATAGTCATGAGATAGGTCATGACCTGGTTTACATAAGAGAAGTTTTTTTGTGAATCATTATAAATAGATTATTAAGAAAAAATAATATTTAACATTCTCATAATTTATGGAATGGGAATTTTGTTACACGTAGACAAGGAAAATGGTTTTCAGTTATTATTAGTGAGTATATAAGTATAAAGGAGATTTAGGAAATATTCTAAAAAATAGCCCTAAATATTATTCCTACATTTATGATCACCCTTATCATTTCCTAAATCCTGACACCTATTCTTAAAATTCCCTCAACCTCTTCTTCATCCTCTCATCAAATTTGGTAAAACCAAATGCAATCTGCTTCAATTTCTCCATCTATTCAAGGTAAGAACATGTTTATTACTAAGATTCCTTCTCATCTTTCTTTTAGTTTGATAAAATTATGAGTATTTTGGTTCCAATGAGCATTTGGAACCTTGACTTAAGAAATCATTGATTTTAGTGTGATTAGGATTAGAAGGCATCAAATCTAATCCTCTAGCATCTTTTTCTATACTAGGCAAGTAAATACTCTTACATTTGTTAGATTTGATGGAATTTAAGATTGGATGGCATATTTTAGGCTTTTATAGATAAAAATGGTTGATTAATGTGTTGTTTGATGATGTTTGCTTGGTTTAATGATGGAAATGGTAATAATGGCATGAGGTAAATGTTTATTTATGAATTCATGAGGTTTGGTTAAGTAATTAATGCATTGAAAGGTTTAAACTTTTGGATGAACAATAAAATTTTCAAGGAAAATGCAGAACCTTCATACATGAATCCATTCTATAATTGATTCGCCTTATCCAAAAGTGAAACTTCATACATACATCAAATCCAAAATCGATTCACTTTTCCTAGAATTGTGATTTATACATGAATTATTGTAGAATTAATTCATCTCTTCCAAAATTAAAAATCTTACCCTAAATCGATTCTAGAATCAATTCGTTACTTCTAAAATAAAAATTTTCACTTTGAATCACTTTAAAAGTGATTTAACCAAACCTATTTCATGTTTTAATGTGGTAACCAACTATAATTAATCTTTCAATGCATGTTTAACCATACAATTGATGTGAGGACATGTCATTATGGATTTCCACCATTTTTAAGCTCGTGTATGACTATTATATCATGACATGTATCAAAATTAGAAATGAATAAAACACTTAAGGTGTTATGTTTTATAATATGAATTGACAATATAATTATTGTGTTATAAGATGAAATAGGTCTTTGATATGATTTTACATATGAGATGTGATGGGATTGGATTTACTTATGCATATAGAAGTTAAGATAAGTTATGTGGTAATCTATTAAGGATAGAGTTCCTAAGAGAATGTGACAACTACGACATGAGTTATGATATCAGAAAGAAATATGTTATGACTTATGATACAAGAAATGTGATAAGGGAGATAATATAAACACTAGATGCCTAATTCTAGGTATATTGCTTATAGAGGATATACGGTTAACCTTAGAGGAATAAGGTTAACTTATCCTTAGTTGAGAAGAATTATAGGCAAACTTAACTTTCTCTTATTTTACAAACTTGTTGATTATTAATGAAATATCTTTTTACTTTAGTATTGCATTCTTTTCTCCTATGCATTTAAGTTAAATAACTAGAATAGTGATTAATGAATAGGATTAGGTTGATGGAAACCAAATGGTGGCTTCCACACTAGTCATAATTGAGTTATGGTTGTGATAAATTTATGATAGGAAAAAAAGTTAGGAGTAAATTAAGAGTAAGAATCAAGGATATGATAAGATGTTACATATTCTCTACATTAGATAATCTTATTTACTTGCATGTTGTTAGAAACTAAATTAATTAAATCATGATCAATGAAAAAGACAACTACCGCTAACCGTGACCTAATTGTGAGTAAAGAATAGCCTAATGAGTATAGAAACTATGCATAGCCATTGTTGCTAGAAATCTGTGTGCATAATGAAACTGAGTTTAGAAAGCAATTGATGGTAGTACTTAAGAAAAAAAGGAATAATACCTTTAGGATAGGATCTACATAAAGCTTTGAAACCTTAATAATACCCAACATAATGAAGCTTCCTAATGAGTTAAACTTGGTGTATAGTCATTATTTGTGATAAATAGTGCATAAACATAAACTAGCTATCAAATTCCTAAATTAGTTGTGGCATTCCAATTGAATGCCAAAATTTGATATTAAAATATTTCTCTTAGAACAAAAGTTTAGTCAGACCTTAAGAATTTAAGGATGAATTCTTTTAATAGGGGAAAGTATTATTAGACCATCTTTAATTATAGTAAATTAGCATTTTATGTTATGACTAGAATGATCAAAATGAATTGCATATCCTCTTTTAAAATGAAATTTACATGGAAAGAAAGGTGAATTTTAATAAGTAAATGTGAATGAGATTCTAGATAAAATAAAATATAATAACTTAGCAAGAATTAAAGAGAGATTTTTATGTGAAATAGATAAGGAAAGTAAGTATATTAAGAAGTCATTTGGTTTGTCTTAATAACATAAGAAGTTCTATTTCTTGAAAAATAGAAAAAGTCTTGGTTGTTTGGTTGACCACTATCTAATAAATTAGAGGAAATAGGACTTCTTAGAAAGTCTTACTTCCCACAAAGCATGGGAAGTTACTTACCTATCTCCCTTTAGGTAAATTCTATTTCCTATACTATTTATAAATACAATGATAAAATTATCCTCATTAAATTTAATTAATGACAACTAGAATTTATTAATTTATGTTATAATAATATTAAGGATATAGTAATAATTTTATTAATACTTTTTAGGATATTAAGTTAGACCAAACAAAACATAGGAAGTTACTTTCTAAGAAATGTTATTTGCTATGTATCAACCAAACAAGCTTGAGTGCTTTCCTGGAAGTTCATATAGGAAGTTATTTCTTTGGAAGTTCAATTTCTTGCAAGAAGTTACTTACTATACGAACCAAATGAGTCCTATTTTCAATTTATTAGATGTGAGTTTATGAATATGGAGAAGATTTAGGATGAAAGGATAAAAATGCCCTTACCTTAATATAAACTTCATTTCAACCTATGAAACCTATTTTTTCCCTAATGAAAAATTGTAATATCTATTTCACTTATCTTTCACCTTTTTCTTCTTCTTCATAGTTCTTCCAATCAAGCTAAAGGAAGTAAATCTTCATCAATTACCTTATGTAATTAACATAATGGCATCTAAATTATCATTAATCTTAAACTTTTACTTCTTTTTCTTTAAAGATTTGGTAAAGCTTAGGTTTTGAATCTAAATAGTAGAAATTTGAGCCTTAAATATAAAATTATTAATTTTGAATGAGTAAGGATAACAAAACCATGATTTCTGTTGGGATCGGGAGCCAAACAAGCGCAGTGAAATTAACCGATCCTAGCCAACGGATCCATGCAAAATGTTAGATTAGAACAAAGATTCAAGAAATACCTTTCCGATGATTTAGGAACTCATTTGTTGATCACCTCTTCGACTTCCTTTCAACCGAAGACTCCGAGGTATCCACACGAACTAGCAGATCACCAATGAATATTCTCACGAACACTGGTTGGAATTCTTCTCTTTAGCCTCGTAGTGCTAGCTACACCTCTTCAAGAGTTATGGTCAAGGAGGAGTGCTAGGGTTCTTTTATGCTTTGGGATGTGTGAATAATCATCTATTATTACCTAACAAGCCTATTTAAATAGGTGCATAGAAAATCCTAACTAATTGGCCTTTGTTCTATGTATAATTATAAGCTTATTTTTGGAATTTATAATTTTAATATGGAATTCTCAAATATTAAGCCCAAATAATTTGGTTCATCAATTCCAAATCTACTAGGCTTTAAGTGTGCAACCCTACAAGCTCTCATTACATTAGTAATGATAATTAATCATATTAATAATATGTCTAGCAACACATCATTGTTACCCAAGTAATGAGAAAGTCGGTAATTTGACTAAATCTTTATATGTGATCATCATTTGTGTCCTTTTGTCCTAAACATCTAGATTGAGCACGAGACATAGACTGTATCATTCCCGTATAGCCTAATTCAAAGGTTTCTTGATTCTTAAGTAAGCTAACTAAAGCAAATATAATTAACATCCCATGTTAATTCATTTGAGCATGGCTATGCATTTTCTCAACTTTACTTAATCAAGGAGCCTACAGATGTTACTCTTATTATATAGGAGGGATAAATTTTGTCTTGATCACACAAATCCCTCCACATGATATGTGAAATATCCAATAACTATCCTTACATTCACTCAATCATGAGTGACATAAAATAGCATCAAAATATGAAACTCACATGTAAGGAACCTTGGTGATCTCAGGTCAAGGGACTATATTAATAATGATCACTAAGAATCACTCATGACACTTATATAATAATCCATATAATATTCTTAGGGTGAGTTAGTCCAGTATACAAGTTCTCTAACTTGTACTCATGTGCAGACTTAATATCTCATATAAGTCACCACATATGTTAATCTTAACATATCAAAGTAACCCAATCCACAATGATATATGACTAGGGATATTTAAAAATATAATTATTCTAAGGTTATTATCATAATTAAATATATTATGCAAAAAATATATATAAATATGATAATTAGAATTACCATTAAAATAACACGATTCAAATTTATAATCATCAATATGATTGGTTTTAAGGCATATACACTAACAGTTTCTTTTTGCTAGAAACTTTTCCATACTAGCTGAGTAGATATTCTAGCTTTAATTAATAGATTTTAGGATATTTTAGCATTTGAGTTAAGCTTTTTGTGTTTACTTTAAAATGAATAGAAATAATTGAATAATGTGTTGGTTTGTGATATATAGTGGATTTCATGATAGAAGTGGCTTTAATGTAATGATGTTAGCTTGCATTTATAATTTCATGAAGTTTGGTTGACATTAAAAGCATGAAAGGCTCGTTTTTGGATCATGAATAGTGATATTTTTGAAAAATCTACAAAATCTTAAGCAATAGTTAATTATAAGGCCAAGAAATTATTTCTTAGATGTTGCTATTTGATTATCTAGTTAACTATGTACATCTGGATTAATCTTTGGACTTTTTTAGTTAACTATAGACATCTAGAATGGCCTTTGGACCTTGATACTCTACTATACAATTAACTATGATCCTAAAGTTACTTTCAAGACTCCTATAGCCAAGTATATAGTCAACTATGCCTAATTTACTTCATATTATCTTGTCATGTAAGAGGTTAAAGTGGGATGTAAGGTTTTTAAACACCAAGATAAGATAGAATATGATAACTTTGATTTAATTAAACAAATTTATGGCCATGCCATAAGACATAGGTAATGTTATGCTATTAAATGTGATTTATGATTGAGATTGATAATATCAAAATATAAGATTAGGACATAAATGAAATTGTGTTTGAAAAAAATGAAAAATTATGATATATGATGTGAATGAGAATTACGGAACTATGAATTAGGTTAAATTATGTGTGACCATGCACTAAGGTGTGGTATTGTTATGATAGAAACTGAATTTAGAATGCTTAAGCTATAATATGAAAAAGATATTGAATGTGACTTGAGTTATGAAAAAATGTGATGGGAAAAATGTGAAATATAATGTCTCATTGACCACTATCCATTTATGAAGGGATAAGATAGACCTTAGAAGGATAAGGCTAGAGTTAATAAAAGGATAAGGATGATCCAAGAGGCATCAAGAGGTTTGATTATTATTTACACAAGAGAAATTTGTTTATGCATGTTTGTATATTATTGTTTGATAAATTAATGATGTACTGTGATGTATTGTGTCATAAAGGCTTGTGAACCATTAATATTATCTACAAAACTTAAAGAATGATAGTGACCTATTCTAAATATAAATTTGAGTTGTAGGAACATAGAGATTTACTCATTTTTTCTTATTTTTATTGTTATGTATATGATATGATAAAATATGCATAGCTTCATGTGTATATTTGAATGAGAATAGTGATAAGTTTAGATAATTATGAGTGAAAAAGCTATTACTAATGCATTTTGTGTTGATGATTATGTGATTAAAATGTTTATGATTTTATATAGTAGGGTAAATTCAATTGGTAAGTTATATTTATTTCCATATTTGATTTTGATAAAGTATTTACTTGCTAAGTTTTGAATTAGCCCTTTCTTATGTTGTCTTTGTAGGTGTTACATTTAAGTTGCTTTTATCACCATTTTAGCATTGAGCTTATGGGAGACTATATGATATAACTTGGGCTATACTAAATATTAAATATAGATATTTCTAGGCCCTTATCTATATAGAGTGATAAGGGAAGGGGTTAGTGCCTACTCTTTTTGATAAATAGATTTTAACTTAACTAAATTAAATATCATCTTTTACTTTTAATGCATGATATCTTCATGAATCCCTATGCATGCTAGTCCTTGAGAGGTAGATTGAAGATTAAGTTGGTGCAAATTAGATGACAAGTTTCATATCAATCATGACTAGATTTAGGTTGTGATAGGTAGATATTAATATGCTAAATAACAGTATGCATACAACTTTACTCTTATAAGTTTGTTCATTTCTATCCTTCTACTTTTCAATTTGTTGACACTATAAGAATCAGAGGCAATTATGCATGATGGGTAAAGACCTATTGTTTTAAGAATAACTTAGTGAGGAATTAGAAGTAGTCCTTACAAATAAATTAACATTTGTATCAAATAAAACTAGAAACTTTAGTGTAATAGATGATATGTATGTTAGGGTTTGTTATTAGCAAGAAGAAAAATAAGATTTTTGATAAATGAGATTATTTTTTAAATGATATGTTCATAAAATGATAGTCTCATGATTGGTTATTAAACTACATATTAAAAATATTTGTCATTGGTGAATATGGTAATGTTAATTTTATTTGGAATATATTTTGGTGAGTAAAGCTAAAGGACTAGAGCAAATGTCTTTGACTCTTAGTATTTTGTTTAATGCATTTATGTAACCTAAAAAACATTAAATGATAGCAACATGATATGTTTTACATTTGGATGAATAAATGTTAAATATTTTGTTAAAGGTGACGAGGATGGATTAAGATTTGTTATCTTAAGAAGAGTAGTTAGTGGAGTTGGTTTATGGTCTTGTAAGATTGAGTTGAAGAAAAGAAAATCATGAAAAAGTTAGTAATGCATAAAGTTTATAAATGCATGAAGTTTATAAATTTTTTTATGTTGAAGAATCATAAATGAAGTATACTAGTCAAGATAAGAATTTGGTTATGACCTCAAGTTAAGTAGTATTCTTGTTTAACTATAAATAGTATATATTTATTCCATATTGTCTCTTCTCTGAATTTACCTTATGTCATCCATAGCTAATTTTTCCAATTGTTTAATTGCTCTTATTTTTTGCTTACAACATGATACTTAAGGAATTTGAGGATGAATCCCATTAAAGGAGGGAACTTATAATGTTGGAATCTCTTTTAGGCAATTTTCATAATTTAAAGTTTTAAAGTGCTTATTTTAAGTATTTTTTATTTAATTATTTTATTTTAGCAATTTTTAGAAATAAAATAATTATTTTTATGTCCAATGATTTAATCATTATCCATTTTACTTTATGATAAGAGTTTAGATACTACTATGATTATATTTATTTGACTAATATGTTATCTAAAAATTTTCGCTAAATGACTTTTACAATGTTTCTTCTATAGAACTAAGGATATTTAGAATTTATAAATGCAAGAATTGTAAAAGTATTTATATAGACTTTAGCAAATGATTTTTATAAAATTTTAAACACTCAATTTAAGCTCTTAAATTTATTAAATCATTTTAGTAATTATGAAAGAGGAAGGAAAAAAATGAAATTTAGTGAAAATAAGAATAAATAGTTGTGATTTAATAGGAAAAAAGGAGTTTATGAAGGATGAATGGCTTGGATTGTTTTTCCTTTGGTTGTTTTACTTTCAGCCATACCAATACTTTTCTTCAAAACTCATACTTTGACTTCATCTAGATGGATAGTTGAGATTAACACAGTCCATGGTTAAGTTACACTTGAAGCATTAGATATTCTCCTTCATATTCCTTTTCCTATTTTTTTAGACCCTTCCTTTTCTCAATAGCTTTCATTTTTTTTCTTCTTTTCTCTCTTTCTTTCTACTTTTGTCTTTCTTCTTCATACCGCTACCTCTAGCCATCACTTGATTGTCATTCACTTCTGTTCTTCCTTACACCCTTTTTTAGCTAATAGCAGCTTATTGGTGTGAAGGGAAGCCATGATTGTAACATCCTTACTTATCAACACCTTAACCCTCATTTTTAAGGTAATTAACGCGTACTACTTGGCCTTTTACTCCAAACTACTCGGAATATCTCAAGCTTGCGTATTTCATACAACATGATTAAGAGTCATATAATTATACACAAGTTTAACTTTACAAAATATACATCCCATCATATACAATATCACTAACTATATCATTATTTATAACTTCAAACATCATTGCCCTTTATCATGAGAGCCTTTGGAAGCATCACCTGGAATGGTTAGTCACAATACAGAAAACATAAGAAACAAAGTTTCCCAGTAGCTAGCTAATGCCATAAAAACATTTCAAGCCATTCCAAATCCTTAAGCAGATAAAACAAACGTTTCAAAATCAGGTAATCATTTATCATCATGTTCAATACCATGCCATTGTAAGAAACATGCACAGCATACAACAATCATCAAGCTTATTCAAGGACTTATCACAATATCTAGATGGCCATCTCAAACAATCGTACCTAGGCCTCACACAGCATCACGCTGTCTTCCCGAGGTAAACTCGAGCCCAAAGGCCTAACACAGTATCACACTGTCTTCCCGAGGTATCTGGCCATAGGTACCGCACACAACAATTGCACTATTATCCCCGAGGAACTCGAGCCATAGGCCTAACACAGTATCACACTGTCTTCCCGGGTTGTGCACAAACAATCTCATACACATTCTATAACAATCTCATACACATTCCATACAATGGCATAAAACACAGAAAATCATGTAATAGAAAACAGCTTAAGGATAAAGCTAGCTACCTTTCACAAGCTTCCAACGTGATGTTCCCTTTGCTCTCATTTAAAAACTCCTTTATACTTCCTCTTGCCTTTGCAAGTTGTCACTCTTTAGTCTATACAAATACACATCATAGCTTATATTAGAACACTATCACTTTCCCTAAACCTCATGTATTCTTTACTTTCACCACTTAATTAAATGCATACTTAGATGCTCTATACTTTGCTTTCAAGCTTTAAAATGACACATATGAACATTAGAAAAGGATCCAAAGGTAAAACCATGCAAATCCTGAAGAAATCAAGCCAAAAAGTTCACTTAACAAAGAACACGGGGGTCCCATACCCCGTGTTCAGGGCCGTGTTCCTTACTGGTTCACTTTTGGGCTACTCGACAAAGAACACGGGGGTGAACACGGGCCGTGTTCTACCCCGTGTACCTTACTGTCCTTTAGTCCTGAATTAAACACGGGGAGTGTTGCACCCCTTGTAGCACACTGATCAGCTTCGACGAGGAACACGGGGTACAACACGGGTCGTGTTCTACCCCGTGTACCTTGCTGATCCTCCGAAAACACATTAAACACTAAAACTCCTTCCTTCCTTCTTTTCCATTTCATGGTTTTGGCTTCTCAAAATGAAAAATACACACAAACACTTTCAAAACTTCAAAGTTTCATCTTCCATAGGCTTTATAATTCATTAAACTTATTCTAACTTCACCAACTTAGCCAAGTTCTAAACATATTATGCCCATATTACACATGTACCATTATACCTCTAAAACCCAGGTGTGTAACCATAGTTTCTTGTTGTTTTTATACCAAACCAAAGCCATAAATCAACACTACAACATCTAAGACACCACCAAACATGTTCCAATCATCCTAAACTCCATGTTCAATAACCCTTGACCTTACCAACTTCAAGATTTCAAGAAACTAAGAAGAGTACATTAAAGAGCTCTTAGGGGAGATCATTTTTACCTCTTGGTGCAACTTGAGAATCCTCACTTGGAGCTCCCCAAACTTGATCAAACTTGGGCTTTTCTTCAATCTAGGGACATCAATGGATGGAGCTTGATGAGAGGAGCAATTTTCCCTTCTACACCTTAGCTTGAATCTTGGTATTTTGGGGTGAAAAACTCAAAAGAAACTTTCTCTCTCTTCCTTCTCTCTCTCTCTCAAGTCCAGCTTGCTTTCATGGAGGATTTTCTGCAGCTTTTTGGAGAATGGAGAAGGTAGTAGAGTTTTCATGAAGCTCTAGGGGTATTTTGGTCATTTTTGAGATTTCCAAGGGTATTTTAGTCCTTTTTTCACCAAAAGTAAGGCTATTCTTGCCCTAAATTTTCTAACAATGACACTTGTCATAAATCTATTGGTCACACTAATTAAAATCACATATTGCACCCTAAAACTCTTGGTTATTCATATTAGATCCCAATTCCTTAGTTACTTCACTTTAACCACACCCGATTCTGCACTTTTGCAATTTAGTCCATAGGGTTTCTGTCTATTTAAAATTCCTTACACTATCAGACTTAGACAACCTCCCCTTTTAGGGTTTTTCCAACCTCCTTTGATCATTCATACTATTTAGGGAAATTAATTCTTTCCCTACTATCCTTTTCCTTCAAAATTTCATTTACCCTTACACTTAATTCCTTTCAACTTGAGATTTACCCACCAGGCTAACTCAAACATGCTCTTCGTTTCTACAGCCTCAGAAAATAAACATTCAATTAATAGAATTGAAAATTCGGGACATTACAATGATCACATTTGGGGAAAATGGTAGAAAATAAGGCTATTTTATCTCTCTGATGTTAGCATTTGTTGTGGTCTCATTGTCAACTAAGCTAAGGGAACCTCTTTAGGAGCAAGTAAGTTGATCTAAAGCATAAAACTTAATATTTTTTGCATGTTTTAAGGCTTAACCCTAGAAACCTAACCCTAATGTTAGCTTTATATTTTATGAAAATAATTTTAGTAAAATAAAGAAACTTGTGATTTAGTTTAATAAAGTTGAATATTAAGTATTTAGATAAGGGATTATAGAAAAAGGAATAATTAGTTAGTGCTCATTCATGGCTCATCTTTTTAGATTGATGGGTAGCTATTAAATTGATAAATTTAGATATTTTAAAATTTTAAGAAGAAAATGACATTTAAAGGTGATTACATATCTTACTTAAGTTTAATATCTTTAAATTATATGTTTTCTTATGAATATGTATGAATATATAACTTTATATATGTATGTATATATGTATGTATGTCTATACTTAAATACTTGTTTGTGAACATAAAATTGCTTTTATATTTATCTAATGGTTTTATATTTAATGTGGTGGATTTGTTTTGCATGGCACTTGAAATAAGATATATATATATATATATATATATATATATATATATATATATATATATATATATATATATATATGTATGTATGTATGTATGTATGTATATCATGTAAATAGTTATTTGAAAAAACCTTAAGGCCATGCAATTGAGGCATAACAATATTGTTAATTATTTGATGATGTAGATTGCTGGTGCTTATATAATTAAGATAATTATTGTTAAGTAGATATTTATGGCCATGCAACGGAGACATGATAATGTTGTTGTTTATTCTATGATACATAACTTCAATGTTTACATAATAAAGTGGACAACTATAGTTAAGTAATTATTTGAGGCCATGTAGTAGAGGCATGTTGACTTTGTTATTGGATATTATTATGTCAAAAAATGGATTGTGAGATATGATACACATATGAAATCATTGGTATTAAAAAGACATTCATGGATGATAATGAATTATGAGATGTGATGCATATATAAGGTCATTGATATTAAAAGAATGTGTATTTTGTTATATGAATTATGATAATGGTGATGTGATATCTAAACATCGAATCCAATAATAGTTTGTGAGGGGTATAAGGCTAACCTTGGAAAGATAAGGATGAGTTTTTGACAAGTATAAGGCTAATTGAAGGTCACATGGAGGTCTTTACATTATTATCCTTTGCTTTTATGCTATTTTGATATGTTGCTTTTTCATGGAAATGGATGAATTTATAGGTGTATGTTAGTGTATATGCCCTAAAACCAATTATATTGGTGATTGTAATTTTGAATCATGTTATTTTAATGGCAATTCCAATTATTATATTTATATATATTGTCTGCGTAATATATTTAATTATAATAATAACCTTAGAATAATTGTATTCTTAAATGTCCCTAGTCATATATCATTGTGGATTAGGTTGCTTTGATATGTTAAGACTAACATGTGTGAAGACTTATATGGGATATTAAGTTTACACATGAGTACAAGTTAGAGAACTTGTATACTAGACCGACCCATATTAAGAACACTACATGGATCATTATATGAGTGTCATAAGTGGTTCTTAGTGATCATTATTAATATGGTCCTTTGACCTGAGATTACCAAGGTTCCCTACATGTGAGTTTCATATTTTGATACTATTCTATGTCACTAATGGTTAAGTGAATGCAAGGGTAGATATTGGATATGTCACATATCATGCGGAGGGGTTTATGTAATCAACATGGGATTTGTCCCTCCTATATAACAGGGGTAACATCTATGGGCCCCTTGATTAAGTAAAGCTGAGAAAATGCATGGCCATGCTCAGATGAATTGACATGAGATGTCGATTACATTTGTTTCAGTCAGCTTACTTAGGAATCAAGAAACCTCAAGATTGGGCTATACGGGAATGACACGGTCCATGTCTCATGCTCAATCTAGATGTATAGGACAAAAGGACATAAATGATGATCACGTGTAAAGGTTTAGTCAAATCACCGACTTTCTCATTACTTGGGTAACAATGATGTGTTGCTAGACACCAATCTTTGTTTATGATCATTAATATGATTAATGATCATTGCCAACGTAATGAGAGCCTGTAGGGTCGCACACTTAGAGCTTAGTGAATTTGGAATTAATGGACCAAATTGTTTGGGCTTAATATTTGGGAATTCATGTTATAATTATAAGGCCCAATAGTAAGCCTATAATTATACATGGAATAAGGCCCAAATAAGTTAGATTTTTTCTATGCACCTATTTAAATAGGCTTATTGGGTAATAATAGGATTACTATTATTCTTCACGCACCCCAAGTAAAAGCATAGAAAAACCCTAGCCACTCTCCTTGACCAAAATCTCTGAAGAGGCGTAGCTAACACTACGAGGTCTAAGGAGATCAATTCCAACCGGTGGTGTAGTGGACATTCATCGGTGATTCACGGGTTCGTGTGGATACCACAGAGGTGCAGCCACATAACCGTTGTACGGTGATCTGATTTACTGGTTTCTATTCCGGTTCGTGATTTGGAAGCAGATCGGACTTGGTGTAGCGGTCAGAAGAATTTTGCCGAAAGGTATAAACCCTAATCCCTAATCTATGGTGTTCTAAATTCGCATGGATCCTTGGTGGAAATCGTGCAAAAAGTTTTATTCCGCTGTGCATGTATGATGCACGATTTCCAGCAGTGTATACATATGAACTTATGAGAATATTGATTGTTATTCAAAGAAATATAGTGTGAAAGGTGTGGGATAGTCTTGTTCAAAAGTCTTTATGTTTGTATACTTGTGAAGAGTTTCCTTATGTATATTTATATATAAATCTAGTGTAGTGGTTTTGCTAAGATTCTGTAGATTTCTTGATGACTTCATGGTTGAGAAAGAGTAGCATTTGAAATAGATAAAGATTAAAGTATAAGGTAAGTAAACTTAATATCATATGCTAATAAGTTCAAGAAATGGACTTGTTTCCTTAATTATGTTATTTCTACCTTCTTCAATTATTTGTATAATAATAATTATCATTATAAATTTTAGTAGATATACAATCATTGAGTTCTTATAACTCACTCTTTTTATTTTCATCATTTTCAAGGCATGGAAATCAAAGATCCCATGGCAAAAAAATTTGACAGTTAGAATGGAACTTGATTATGTTTATGTCCATATAGTTATCATGTCAATTTATTTCTTTTCATGTACAGTCCTAGTATTTTGTTTGTTAAGTCACACCTTTTCTATTATATGGCATGGGGCCTTTTGGAAATGTCCCAAAATAGAGGAAACTTTGCCTTTTTTTTAAATAACAATTGAAATTTTTGAAATGGGTTTATTTTATGGGTGCAAAATTATATCCATTGAATTGAAATTAGCATTGTTAATATGTTAGGTTAGTGGGAAATCATTTGAAGTTGATTACTTTTGTTAGTCACATGTACAAAGTCGGGAAGTGACATTCATTTAGTGTTGCAAGTACCTATTTGATTCTCGTTAGCAAAATTTTAATGAATCTAGGTTCCATTGCAAGTAACTTTGAAAATTGGTAGTTTTTCAAAGACTTAAAAGTTTTTCTGGAAATTTTGCCATAAGAAGCTTCTAACTAATGTCTAAGAATAGAAGAAATAATTTTCCATGTTTGTGTGATTATTGCAATGTTATTCTAGTGTAGATTTAACTTTATATGGCAGTATGTTAGTTAGTTTTTTATACAAAATTTACAACATTTGTTAATAATAAATTTGCTTAAAAATTTCAATGTTAGCTTATCAAATTTGCCTATTGGTTTTACTTTGGCATGTTAACTTTTCTAGTTGTGGTGTAATAAAGCCACTCATTTAGTTAACTTTATATGGCTTGTTAACCTGATCGAAGATGTTTTAGCATTTGTAACTGATATGACAACTAGTATAAAAGATTAAGAGTGAAGATAAACAAAACTATAGCAGAATTGGAGATATGTTAGATCTCCCACTTGGATGGGTAAAAGTAATTCCAATAGTGCTTTTAAATTAGTCCCTAAGTTAGTTATGGTGAGCTCATTTAAGATTTGAATAGGGCTTGGTTAGTTTTGCAAAACCATTTGATTATGAGGGTATGATTCGTGGGTTGCAAATTACTTGGGGCATAGCCTTTCACAAGGTTTAAATTGAGCGTGATTCTAAGTTTCTAATCCAAGCCTTTAGGAATATGAGATTTATAAAGCATCATTTAGTCATGCTCAGAACATTTTAGACACACATTCACACATTTAAACATCTTACTATTTTCATATGTAACCCAAATTTAAGGAAAACTAATTAAAAATAAAATAAAATTTAAAAAGCTCATTTAAAAAATATAAAATCAATAAAAAATACAATGTTTAAAGAAATACAATATCTTTAACACTATGTTTTTGTAAAATTAAACTAAAAGCATTCTTTTAACTCATTTTATTTTTATTAAATGATATAAATATTTTTTAGAAAACATTTTTAAGAAACAAGAAAATTGATTAGTGGCATTGGCAACATTAGCCTACATAAGCCACAGGGTCAAACAGTTTAGATTGTTTAGGCTCGTATTTAAGCAAACCACATTTTAAAGTCCAACTAAAAAAAAAAGTGTGTGAATATGAATCAATTTGTAGGATGGCTTAGACTAATAGTCCTATTGCTACTTAGTATTCCTTAAATGAGTTATTACGATTTAAAGGAACTTATAATAGCCATAGATGCAAAATGACACAATTGAACCTTTATAAAGCCTTACACATTTAAGAGGAAAATTGAAGATAGAAAAGTTAAGGTTAAAATTTGACCTATTTCTCAATATCTTTTGCTATCAATGTTTGGAAAAATTATAAACTAAATAAAGAAACCTATGACCTTACAAGATTTAGACATAATGTGACTTTATTTGCTTAAGAAATAAATACCCCAAGTTTAGGCCAACTAGAGGCCTAAAAAAGATAAATTGTAATATTAAATATAATAATATTATCTTGAGGATAATTTATACATGATTCTAGATTTATTTTTAATTAGATTAAATCATATCCTTAAAGTTGTCAAATGTTTAAAATTACCTTATGTTGAAAAAGATTAAAATACCCTTTTTGGATAAATGATTAAAATATAATAGTTATTATGGTTTGAATTGCTTAATATAGAATTAAATTAATATATTGACAAAATTATTGAACATTTTATATTTTGTTTTGATAAGCATAGAATAAATTCCTATCATGTAAAACAAATAATAAGGTTGCTATTATGGCAAGGAGGAAGAAAATTTTAATTTGCTTTATCGAACAAAAAAAAAAGATTCATGTGAATTTACAAGTAGAAAGGAAGTCTTAAGGGTTTATAGTGGTGATATTCTTGAGGGCAATGAAATATGGGTAAAGTGAAGTATGAGATCCTATAAGGATTTATTGGTTGGTGATTACAGCACAAAAGCTATAGAAGGTGATTGTGACTTAAATTATATGAGTGATTCAAACAATGATAACACTAAAGAGGATGCCCATGATTTATAGGATTGCAGAAAATTAAAGAGATGAATGAAGATTAAACTTTCCTTGCATTTGTTATCTCTAAAAAAGAAGAAGAAAGATGAGCAAACCTTAGAGAAAAACATAAATAATTAGGCCCTGAAGGAAGAAAATAACTTTTAAGGCTTTGGAAACTAAATTATATCAACTATAGGCATGATCTTTAGGGAATTTTGGATATTATAGATCTTATTGACAATTTTTTCTAATGAAATTTAGTGTGAATTTGCATATACAGATAGATCGTGTACTTGAGTACTTGAAAATAAGGTCCAAAGTTTAACTTAAAAGAGGAAAAGATTAAGTGTGTGGTAATTTGTATTAAAATTACAGGCCTCCCAATGAGATAATAAGATTAAAATTTCTAGACATATTTAGGAAAAAAGTTAGAAAAACTCTTAAGGTTAATGCAATAATAGTTGACCAAGCCTATGGTAAATATGCTAGAATTTGTATAAAAGTATTCACATAGTGTGTTTACACTACCATAAATATAGACATTATACAGACAAATGTTTAACAAAACTGGAGAAACCTATTCCAGTCACAAAAGAAGTTAACAAGTAACATGATGTTAAGCCTATTTTAAAGGTTGAAAGTGGTTCCCAAATGCATTTTGAAGAATGGAAGATTTTGCAAAAGAAATAAACACTGCATAAAGTGAAAGGCCAAAATGGTGTTGAAGTTGGTGAAGCTAACTTTAGTGATAAAGTTACCAATGTAGGTTCATGATTTGAAGCTTTAATGAATGAAAAGTATTAGATGGTTAATGTATTTGGCGAAGAAGTGGATCCAAACTAGGAAGACAAATTTACTGTAGAGAAATATGAAAAGAATGGCAATGAAATTGGTAAGAAGAAATTAACTATGCATAGTTAGAAATAACAAAAGCATGAATTAAAGAATATTTAAAGGAAGAGTATGAAGCAATATTTAACATGGCTTACATGGATAGATAAATAAAATATGAATTACAACATACAAAGCTCACCCATAAGCTAAAATGAAAGACATGTGAAAAGCTTCATAAGGAATGATAATGATGACAATATTCCTAACTTCTATATGCAGATTACTCATGTTCATGAAACCTCCATTCAAGGCTAAAATATGGATTTAGTTCTAAAGCTAAAATAACTTGTAGGCTAGTTACATAGGATTTGTCACTAAATTTAAAGCCTCCAGATGATATAGGTATTATAGATGTGGAGGAAAAGGAAGAAAGACAATTTGATTGTAAAACCACAAGGGCTAATAGAAATGTTGATGATGTTACATTGTATGGAATACTAAGGTTATTATTTCTTTTACTTTTTTTATTTTTAATGTTGACTAAATTAATTATTTGGAATTGCTGTAGAGTTGGACATAAGGAATTTACATCCTAAGTTGTTACTATGTTGGTAGGAATTTTTCCAAAGGTGTTTATTTTGCTAGAAACTAGAGTAAATGCTAATAAAAGTGTGTATATTTTTAGGAGTTTTGCGTTTGATAGATGGAACCCTGTTCTAGGAGATGGATTTTTAAGAGCCATTTAGCTTGGATGGAAAATTTAGAAAGTCAATATTGAAGTTCTAAGAGAAAACTACCAATTTTTGCACATTAAAATCAAGTATATTTGAGGTAATGAATTGCTCTTAACTACTATTTATGAGAAACTAGCCGAAGATAAAAAATCATCTTTAAGAAAAAATCTTTGTGAGTTAAATTCTTAGATATTAGGAGCTTAGTTTGTGGCAAGGGATTTTAATGATTCAAGATGCCTCTATGAAAAGAAAGGAGGTGCATTTTTTCAATTGGAATAAAGCTCATGATTTTAATGATAGAAACAACAATAGTAAGCTTTCAAAAATTGAGTCACTAGGTGGTAGATCTACTTGGAAAGATCTAATGATTGGTAACTATGATCATATTTTTTAGAAACTAGATCAAGCTTTATGTAATATGGAATGGAGAATCCATTTTAATGAAAATCTTGTTAAAGTTATAACATGTGTATTTCCTAATCATCATATTATTATGATTAATATTTATGGTGGATTTATGAAGATTGTTAATAGGCTATTTATATTTAAAGCTACTATTCTAACACATGATGATTTTAATAATTTCTTAAGTTTAATTTGATGATTGGATATAGATATTTCACAAGCCTTAAAAGATAGAGCATAAACCCTCCTCAATTGGAACAAAAATATTTCTAGGTATATTAAAAAAAAAGGAACCTCTCATAAGAATAGTAAGTATTCAAAAAGCTCTAAAGAGGCAGTAGAATTTATTTATTTTTTATGTAATCTAGAATAGGAGCTTCAAAATTATTTAACTAAGACCTTAAAAGAAGAGGAAATTCTTTGGAACCAAAAATCAAGGTCCAAATGGTTGGATAAAGGAGATCGAAGCATATCTTATTATCATGCAAAAAAAAAAAAAGATGCTAGAAGAAATACAAATAGAATTATTATTTAAGAATTGTAGAGGGTACAAGGAATGATGATATGGATGATTTGTCTAATACGATTGTCAATTTTTTTCAAAGTTTATTTAGCCAGGAAAATGTAATACAAATTCCATTAAAGACTAAGATGAAATTTCCTCAAATAATTGTAACTTAAAGTGATAAACTAGTGCTTGCTAATACCAATACAAAAATTAAGTACATTATTTTTTTTAGTGGTAATAATCCTTTAGGTAATGATGGTTATCATATTATGTTTTATCAAAGAAATGGGAAGTTGGTGAGCAATAATGCATGTGCTTTGTGAAAGAGGTCTTTATAAACCATGATTTTCACATTATGAATGAGACTTTGATTTGTCTTATTCCCAAAATAGATAAACTTGAGTTTATCAATTAATTTTGACCTATATCCTTCTATAATATCTTATACAATGTGTGATCAAGTTTCTCTATTTTAAGTGAATTTTGTTCCTAGCCACTACATCTAGGATAATATCATAATTGCTTAAGATATGATTCATTTATTGTAGAGAATGAGAAGTAAATAAAATTCCATTGCTATAAAAGTGAATCTAGAGAAAGCTTATGATTGACTTAATAGGGATTTTATTAATGAAACCCTTATTATAACTTATATGCACCAAGAATTGGTGGTTTGATCATGAAATATCTTATTGACTTCCTTTAATGTGTTATGGGATGGTAACAAAATAATTGATCTCAAGCCTTTTAGAGGAATAAGACAAGGCACTTTTTTATCACCTTATATTTTTACATTATATATGAATAAGTTATCCTATATTGTTAGTGTTACACCCCTAAAATTATGAATTTAGTATTCTCTTTAATTATTTGATAATTTTCATATGTGTCCTTGTAATTAAGAAAGTTGTGCGAAAGTTTAGGATAGATGTTTAATTATAAAAAATAAAGCTTTTAACATGAGAATAGGTATAATTAAATTAAATATAATGCTGTGAAATTAGATTTGAAATAGGATGCCTGGAGGAGATTTAGGATCATAGTTTTCCAAATTGCCTTTAATAATCCTACAAATCATAAAACTACCTTTCCCCACTTAAAAGCCCAAACTAACCTACTTTTACCCATTTTTCATGTTACAATACACAAAAAATTTCCTCTTCTCACGTTATCATTGATTGCTTCTTCATTTGCACAAGGAAACTTCAAGGCAACCTGGTCAAATCATCTTCATCTAGTAAGATAACTCCTTTTTAAGTTAGATATTGATAGAAATTTGTTAGAACTTGGTTATAAAAAAGAAAACTAGGGATATGAGTTGTAATTTGATGTTTGGTGCGGTAAGACTAGCTCTCCTTCAATAATTCTCTCCCTCATATCCTTTTTCTCTTCAATTTTAAGTAAGTTAATAATCTCCTTAGTCGATGTTTAAGTTAAACTAATTATAATGATAAATTAATGGGTTAATTCTTGTAAAGATATGTGGATTAGGGTTAAAATGCCAAATTTGATTTAAGAAGGTATCATTAAAGCTAAAAATTATTGATAGTTTTTATGTACAGTGAAGTATATTGTATATGTGTAGCTACATTAAAGATATTGGTTTTGGATGGCTAGGTTTACTACATAGTTTGATTTTTTTTTTTTAGGAAATTCTAGATGTGTACTTGAGTATGGAACTTGAGTATTTTTTAGTGTATAAGCACCATGGTTTAGCACTTGAGTAATATACTCAAATACTAGAAGAGCCTAACTTATTATCTCGAGTATGATACTTGAATACTAACTTATTAATTAGTGGCTTGTATTTAAGCATTATACTCGAATATCTTGGCTCTTTATTGCCCTCAAGCATTTGGATATAATACTTAAGTATGACCTCTATAATGGGAGACCATACTCAAGTTCCTTGGAAACTTCATAATAATCATGATAATGAATTTGAATGCTAAGTTGAGACACACACACACACACACACACACACACACATATATATATTAAAATCATTTATGAAGTTAAGTCTTATTGTGATTTTTTATTGATTTTATTGTGGCTGATAAATTACTGAATTATGATGGGATGTTGAATTAAGATAATATGGAAGTGAGGTGATGAGATGAAAAATTATGAAATGTGAGAATGAAAACAAGGGGAGTATTGAATGAATTGATGAAATATTGAATTGTGATGTGGTGAAAATATGATGATGAGAAATAGTGATGTTAAGAAATGAAATGTGATCAAAATATAGAACCAAATGTGGATTACATGATTGTGACTAATATATGCTAGGAGGAATAAGGTTGAGATTGTGATGGATAAGGTGGACTAGCTATTACTAACTAATTATTGCTTATTATTATTGTTTGTTCCCACTTATTTGAAGAATGGAGAATTTGAATTATACTTAATTGTGATATTCAATTGTGGCTAATGTGATAGGTTACAATGTTGGTTTGAGATATAAAGTATATATTGTAGTGTGATTTGCATATAAATTAGATAAGCAAATTATTTGCTTACTGAGACATTAGTATTACTATTTTTCTTAAAATTATTTTACAAATGTCCAAGTTAAAGCTCAGCAACCACCACCAATAGTCCAAGAGTAGAAAAATGTCAAGTAGTGTATTAAGCAACAATGATTGTATAAAAGAAGTTAAACTAAAAGAATTATGGGTTTTTTTGGTTATCCTGTCAACGTTGAGAATACTTGATAATGCAATGAAGTGACCAAACTTAATTAACCTATGAATCATTATGTGGCAATACTAAGTTTAGATTAGACAAGGTTATGGATACTAGTAATGGAATCCTTGTTAATTATGATTAAGCAAGTGGTGATAATTAGTGATATTATGGAGAATAAAAAGTAGATCATTTTGGTAGTTAGTAGAACTAGTCTTGCCATATCTCATTTAATGTTTACAGATAATCTTCTACATTTCAGAGAAGCCTTAGAAATGCAAACTGACACAATTCTTAATTGCCTTAGTACTTTTAATTAAGTTCCTAAGCAATAGATTAATCATGCTAAGTCTCATGTTTTTTCCTTCAAGAATGTGAAAGAAGAACTTTAAGTCAAAATAATGAGCAAAGCTGGTTTTTCTCCCCATATTGATATTAGCCTTACCTAGGATTAACATTGATTCATAAGAAAATGTTAAGAATAACATATGGCCACATTTAAAAAAAAAATCCAAGATAGAATGGTTGGGTGGAAAACTAAATGCCTTTTTATGACAAGGAAGGTGGTGTTGGCTAAAGTAATCATTCAAGTTATTCCCATTTACACCTTACAGATGGCTACCTTATCTCTTTCAATGATTTAGGAAATAGAGAAATATGAGATATTTTTCATATAGAAACATGATAATAGCACTAAAAAGATGCATTTAGTCCCTTGGGTTAGAATATGTCAAGGAAAAGATTATGGTAGTTTGGGATTAAAGAAGTTACATGAAATGAACAATGCTTGTTTGATAGAAACTAGTTAGAATTTGTATTCATAATCTTTTGATCTTTAGCTTGGAGTTTTATAGAGTAAATATGGAAGAAATAAAAAATGGCTTTAAAATTTTAACTCTCAGTTCTAGAAGTGTATTTCCAATGTGCAGCATCATTGTAAGAAGGCTTAATTTCATTTTTGGTCCATATAATTTACACTTTATTGGCACTTGGTCCCATTAAAATGCGAAATTCAATTTTGCTTTCTCTAATACTCAAATTAGATCAATTTTGATTTGGAACACTAACATCTATTAATCTGCTGACAAGAGGAACTAATTTAAGAAAAGTTTTCTTATATGGCATTATTAAATATGCCCACTACTTCCCAACTTCTTTTGTTACCTGAAATTCCTAATAAATTTTCACCTAAATTGAACTCTAATTGACATGAGAAAATCAAATATAACATCATCTTTTGAATTTTCCATGAATGAAGTGCGAAGACTATTTAACTTGTTTGGAGTTAATTTTGTCTTGGGATTTGTGGGATTCATTGCTATTAAGGAAAGATAGATAGATGTTGAAATTTATGTTGCTAATGTTGCCTTTTGGGCATTTAATCATTTGATGAGAATTGAATGTTCCATATAGAAAGCAAGCGATGGTGTGTTGTTATGGTGGTCATATCATTAATGGAATTAGATTGGGGGCAATGGGAATAAGCTTTTAAGGTGTTATTGATGAAAATTCCTTTAAGGGATTGGGCTTAGTGGTGATATTTGATTTCTTAGTGAAGAATGGGATCCATCATTAGTGTTGATTTTAAAAAGTATCAAGGAAAACAATAATGAATAAAAGGAAAAAAGGGGAGGAAGACTAACCTAAGTATACCTTTGATTTTGAATATTTTGATAAAGGATGGATATTTTGAATATTTGATTAATGTTTTCATTACTTTGCTTTAGTCATCGGTAAGGGTTAGGTAGATACTTTCAATATTTTCTTTGCTTCAGTGAGACCAATGAATATTTAAAGATGTCATATTTGATTTTCATAGGTAAATTAAGGTTGAATTTAGGTAAATAAGAAAAATTTTTGCTAGGTTAACTACTTCTGTTAGCAATTTAATAAGTGTTAGTATTCTAAATCAAAATTAATTTAATTTAAATATTATAAGGACTAAAATTACATTTAGTATTTTAAAGGGGCCAAATGTAAAAAAAAATATAAAGTAGAAGGACTAAAAATGAAATTAAGCCTTGTAAGAATGACTCATCATGGAGCATTGGAAATGATACTAGGTTTTGGGATCACATTTAGTTAGGGGAATCAAGGCTTAAAAATTATCTGACGAGCATCATCCCTTTATACATAATATATGGTAAATAGTAACGTGTCTAATTTTGTTACTAATGATGGTTAGTAGGATATGAACTTAATTAGTGAGCTACTTCCAAGCCAAGTAAGTGAGTGATTGTTCATTTATATGCTTCTATTTTTTAGGCAAAATAGAACATACTAATTTGGTGTCATAGTAAAGATGGTAGATTCATGGTTCAAAGTGCTTACCATATGCTAACAACACAACAAAAAATGCAACAAAACTAGGTATGGAAGCTAATATAAATTGTAAAGGACTAAAAAGAATTATACTTTTCCTATGGTGAGTTTGTAATTGTCATGACCCATTTTTTTAGTCTATCATAATCAACCTGAAGATGTTATACAAATTTCCTCACAAGCCTTTTTGAACTTTCTTTCTACTAATTTCATAAAAATGAAATATTCGAAGAGATTTTTATTAATTAAATTTTTTTTATAATAATAATAATAGCATATTTCAAGTTATTTTTGGAAGCTTAGATAACATGTAAGTGATTAAATGATTAGATACAAGAAATTTTTTTAAAGATTTTAAAATGATTTGAAAATCATATAGGCAACTATTTTTCTAAAAACTTTGTTATAAGATATTGTGATGGATAAGAATTTTATAAATAGAATGTTATTATTACACAGAAAAACCAATAAGTTTTACTTCCCTAAAAAGAGTTAATTGACAAAATTAATTTTTCTGGCATAAAAAAGTAATATATCTTTTCCTTGAAGAATGTGAAAATGGCAACATCCGAAGATTTTTTCGAAATTTGTGTTAGAAATTCTTTTTGATACTAAATGAAAACCAATACAATGAAGTTTTTACTTGTTCCTTAAAAATCATGAACTTGTATTACTAAGAAGAAGCACATTTGATTTTTAATAAGTTCTTAAAATGGATAGATTTTTAAGTCAATTGAAAACACAATTTGAAATCTTTTATTAATTTTTTCTAGTAAAACTATGACATATAGGGATTCAAAGATGGTTGAATTTGTTAATTTCATGATAGTAGGTCTAAACATAAAAAAGACATAATAGAATAGGACCAGATTGGTAAAACCTAGATATTTTTAATATCTGATTAAAAATAAGGGGTGTGCGTGTGTGTGTATATATATAATTTAAGAATGGAGTCCTACTTTATAGAAAATAACTCCTCCAAGGTTTTTCTTGTGGAAGAAACTTAAAGAAAAGAAAATTTCTTTTAATAATGTTTCATAACAACAAATTATGGAAGTTCATTAAAAGTATTAGTAATACTAAAAGAAATTAAATCTTTTATAAAAAATTTTCTTTTTATGATATTTATTACCATATAGAAGCCATTTCTAATACTAAAATGTTATTTTAGTAATATGATTAAAATTTTGCTTAAAACAAACTAATACTTTACAAATATATAAATTATAGGAATATCTTACTAGCATACTTATATGTTTATGCATATAATAGGTTAATTAAAAAATGTATATGAAAATAGGAGAATGAACTACTAATATATGAAATGCAAATATGATTCATGCCTTATGATCCTATATAGAATAGTTAATGAAAATACCAGGCAATATGCCTTTAATATTGCATGGTAAAGTTAATGAAAAATGAAATTTTTGCTTACTGGTTTGGTGGGAGATTTTGATTAGTAGAGGGTAATGCTAGTGGATTCCCAGCTTTTTGTTGTCGAATTTTAGCATAGGTATTATCCAAAATGAGGAGATTAAAAATTCATCTTAAAGGAGTTAATCTCATAGTAATAGTATATTGTAGGCTAAACCTATCCACTATTAGCATTACTCACATTTCCAATTTATAGATTCCTACCTGAGTACACTAAAACATAGTAAAATAATTAGCAATATGGATGGGAGGATTATATGATAGGTCTATCTTAAGGCTTTTCTACAAAACAATCAAACATAAAACATTGATTATGGAAACTCAATAAGTAATTACTAAACTCATATTTTGGTAGCTTTTACTAGTAAAATATATGCAGAAATAATTAATTACATAATCATGAACATTAAACATAAAATTTATGAAGCTTATCTAGATAATTATTTTTACACAAATAATGGCAATTGGTATGTGGATTACCTCCTTATCACTTCTCTCAACCTTATCTCTCTATCCTCCACCCTTATGTTGTCCATTACTTATCATGCCTTTTTTTCCTTAGCAGAAAAATGATAGGCGCACCTAGCCAACCTCCCTACAATCATATATCAATATGTACTTACAAATTTTTCATGTAACATAGCCATCCAAGGGATTATTATAACACAAAATTCCGATGTGGTCAAAATATCATTATTATCAATGCCATTTTGTTTCATATCTAAAACAAGCTTAATTCTATTAGCTTTAATTAGATTTCAAAGTCCATATATGTAACATCATGCCCCAAAATATCCATAGGCTTAAGTCCAAATGGTCTATAAACAATTCATAGGTAAAAGTCCATACAAATCCATTTTCTATGTATCATAAGGTCATAAGTTCAAAATTTGTCTATGAATTTAATTTATTCAAGTCCAATCTCTTGCAAAATTTTTTGGAATAATAATGTACTTTAATTTCACATGTTTACCTTTAATTATTATAATTTTTACAATGCATCACGCCTAATATTCATAGGGTACTTGTGAGTTTGTCCCAAGAGAAAAGCTTGGGTTTTGCTTAGAGGAGGCTTGCGAGTAAGACTCCTACTTATGGTCCTTCTCCAAGATTTTTTCTCAAATTAATTTATTTACTTTCCACATTAAGATATCTGAAATTTATAGTACCAAAATTACCAATATTAGGCTCATAAACATGATAAAAATTCAAGTATGAACATATGCTAGTCATAATGACAAACTTTCTATTTTTCTTATACTAATACTCCACAAATCTTAGTATTTACACTAAGGTTTGTAGGGATCATACATGCTTAAATTCATATTAATAATATGCATTCAATGTTCCTAAAATAATTTCTAAAATCACATAAATGACACTAGAGAAAAATTCTAAAAGCATATATGAATTTTCATATGTTCAAGAGTCTTATTTATAGCAGTTGGTTTCATAAATTTTAATTAAGCCATAATCATGTAATCACATATTTCTAATAATATTTTTCTATAATAAAAATTTAAAAGAAGAATGTAATTAAAAACTTATTTTAGGGAGTGCTTTGATGGTAGCAAGAAACCTAACCAAAATTTCATGAAACAACATTTTCTCAGTGAAATCATTTTTTTTCAAGAAAAAAGGTTAAAACTTTTATTTTTCTATTAAATTTTTAGAAATTATAAGATGAAAATGAGTTGAAAACATGGAAAAAAATAAACCTTGGCTGCTAGTTGGAGGAAAATCTTAAGCTTGTTAGAGGTTGAAAAGGAAGATTTTGGTGTTTTGCTTGAGACAGTAATGTATAGGATAGTTGGAAATTGCTAAAAATAAATGAAGTTTTGTTTCCTCCTTTAATGGCTAGAAGAAGTGAAACATAGGAGAGAAAAGGTTTTGAATAAATGATAAAAACTTAAGAAATGTTGAAGGAAGGTTGGCTTTAAAAGGTATTGGAAGGTTACAAAAAAGAACTTTAAGGAATGGTAGTTTTGGCTCTTTGTTCTTTTGGCTTTATGCAAATTTGTTTGATAAGGTAATTATTGACTCTTTATAATCAATTTTGGTCAAACATGTTTCTAAATTATGATGGGAGAGTCTAATTTTACTAAAGGAAAAGAGTGGTTTAGGATGCAATGATTACAAATATCTTAGGTACTAATGGTAAGTACCTTTGTGAAAAAAATTTGTACTCCATCCATAACCAAGGCTAATTGCACAAGATTTAGGAGCTAGTGTGAGTCCTTTGTGTCTAATTTTATGGATTAATTAATACTTAATATAAACACTTGATTAGGCACAAAATTGACTCCCAGATGGGCTAAATCATAATTCTTCAAAAAAATTATAGGACAATTCATGATTTAATAAAATAATTATATTTTTATAATTTAAATTATCTTAAGACACTAATTAATTATATTTTTAAAAAATTAAAAATCATTTATGACTAAATACAAAAATTCTCATGATTTCAAAACTACTATAAAATCAAGTAATTCCTATGATTTGCATAAAAGTTCGTTCCAAGTTTCCTTAATTCCTTTATATTTTTTGGAGTTCAAAAAACATAATAAGGGTCCAAAAACTTTAATTCTAGAGTTTTTGAAGTTAAAATTCATTTTGGCACCCTTTCATCTTCTTGTAAATTTCAAGAATTTTTTATGACTAGATTCTAATACTTAATCAGTAATTGGGTTCTTCTACTTAAATAATCTATTTTCCTAAAACTTTAATGTAGAATCACTTTTTGGAAATTACTAACTAGTTTTAATTTACTAAAAAGGATCCTAATTACTTAGGTTTTAGGCTTTTTTTACTAATTTGGACCATTTTGTCCTTTGGTTGAGCTAGAATTAGAAGTGTGCCCTTTTTAGACCTCGAGTTATAATTTTAATCTTTCTTTTGATGGCCCAACCAGTTCTTTCCCATTTAAATTGGCTAAGATCCATTTTGAATTATATTTTGAATTTTTTCCCTTTTTTTAATCCATTTAGGCATTTAGTGTAGAAAAAAAAGGGCTCACTAAAGCCCTTTTTTTTGGAACTTTTCCAACTTTTGATCTATAGTAAAAATATAATTTGATTTAATTTCTTATTATATAGTTATGCTGGTCCTATTAGTTCCATGGTTGTATTTATTGGTGATCTAGTCTATTAAATTTTTTACAAGTGTCACAACAATAATAAAATTCTATCAAAAGAAAGGAAAGTGAAATTTGGGCAACTCTAATTACTTAGTTTGTAATAATTCTATCAAAGACAAATTGATGTGCTTTAGGACTATTTTGAAACTTGGTTTAAAAGCATTAAATGAACTCTTGATCAATAGTAAATAAGATAATTTGAAACTAAAAAGCTTAATTGATTAATGTAGAAGGCTTATAGCTATAAATTGGATTGTTCACATCATTCACACATATAGAGAGAAAAATAGTGTGTTGATTGGTTAGCACATATAATCTTGCTTAACAACAAGGTCTTAGTGTGCTTAGTAATCCTCTTCTTGGTTTTTAACTCTTATTATCAACTTATGTATATAGGGTTTCTACCCCTAAAGTAGTTCATTTGTGTATGTGTGTGTGTGTGTGTATGTGTGTGTGTGTGTGTGTATATATCTATATATATATATATATATATATATATATATATATATATATATATATATATATATATATATATATATATATATATATATATATATATATATATATATATGTACGTGTGTGTATATATATAATATATGTTAAAATGATTTAATCCAATATTATAAAGTTGGTCTAATGGACAAAATGTTATATGTTGGGCTAATCTTAAGTTAAATTAATTTTTTTACTAACCAATCTTAATCCCGATCACACATCAATATTTATCAAATAGTTTGAAACATGTTAAACAAGTAATATTTTTAATAAAAATTTGACATCATTAATTAATTAAAATGAGATATATTATTATTATTGTTATTGTTGATGTCTTCATTGTTGTTATTTGTAGTTAATTTATTATTATTATTTAATTATTTTTATGAATTAATTAAAATTTAAATATTAAAAATAATTAGAACCGGTTTATAGATTCAAAAAAGTTTATAACTGTATAAAAATGTACTTTTTTTCCTAAAAAGCTAGGAAAATTTAACTATATATTATAACTAGTATTGAGTTTAGGTAAGACTAATATTAAAATTATAAGTTTATATTATAATATATAAATAAATTAATTTGAGTGAATAATTTAAGAGATAGTAAGAATAAATTAAGACATACTAAATTTTAATGTAAAAGACCTTTAACTGTACGAGTAAAAATTACAAGATCTAATTCAAAAATATTTCATTATTTGCAAGTAAATAATAGCGATAAATAATTTGCTAACCATTTCACATCACAATGCATGGGAAGTTAGGTGCATTGATCAAACTATTCCATTATATAGTTTTGTTACTTATGTTATGCATCATTATAAAGCTTCTAGTATATGCGGAAGGCACCAAACCACACATTCTAATCCTTAAACTAGGCCCCAAAGCTCACCTAGCTTATTGGACACTCCTTCTAAAGAACATTATATGTTAAAATCATTTTGGTAGAGTAGACATAATTTTCTCCACGTAACACGTAACATTTTCCTATGATTAGGAAGGATTCTATATGCCATAATACACCATAAGAAAGAAAAAAATACAAGTATCATAGTCATTTACTTTTCTGCTCACATTAGACTAGCAAACATTGCTAAAGTTACATAAATATCTTTTATAATGGTGAAAATAGGAAAAAATCATAAACAATTGAATTGCTCCAAAATATGCATCATAAAACTTTCTCTTTATGTTTAATTTCTATACCAAGTTTCATCCTTAACTAGTAGTTTTGTCTACTAAATAGGTTTACAAGGCCAATTTGTGACATTTCGCCTACTTGAAAACATTGATGTCCTTATTGACAACTTAACTTACTCAGATTCCACAAGAATTTTTAGTTTGTTTCCTTTTAAGCACCTTACTTAACTTTTTCTTTGCTTGCCTATTTGTGCTTTCCTAATGTTATCTTCAACACCTTAAGCTAGCATTGCTCCTTGTAAGTATTTAGTGTTTTATACTTTAGCCCTTCCTTTAGCTTTCTTTTAGCTTGTTTCTTTAAGCTTTTTGCATGCACAAAATATGTTTCTACTTCTACAAACTTGGTTAGTTGCCCTATAACCCTTGGATTGTTTCCTATGTAATTATATCTATATGTTTATGTGTTTGGAATTTGGAAAGCCTAAGCTTGTGTAAACCTTACTCTAATATCCAATACCACTAATGTGAGCTACAAGTTTTGTACATTGCAATTAGGCTTATAGCAATCCATCACTCTTTGTTTCACTTTAATGACACTTGAACTCCAATGTGACACCTACCTAGTGTCTCCACAAACACTCGAACATAACACATGCTTGGTGTCTTCCCATTACAACAAAGAATAGCCTATCACTTTTTTTTAGCTACACATGTTTATGCACTCTAAGTCATCATTATAAATTCATTATGATTAAACAATGGCACTTTCATAATAATGTGAGCTTCAAAGTCATTGTCACAAACTCCATCATATGATTATGGTATCGTTGTAAGTTAATCTTCATGAATGAGTGAATCTTTACATGAAAGATCATCACAATATATTCATATGTTTTGTGTGTGTGTGTGTGTATGTTAGTTCCTAAACAAGCATACACATACCCCTAGCATCACCATAACCTTTTCCTTAAGAATTTACCGCTTTAAATATCTCTCTAGATTTGTCATCCTTTTGGATGAAATTCATGCTCTTCAACAAAATCATGTTAAAAGGACTCCCTTTTTACTATCTTCATTACTATGTGGGCTAAATATATGTTGACATGCATAACTTTTCACAAATAGAACCTCAATTGTGATTTACCTTTCCATGTTGTTTCTTGCTATCTTAAGGGCCTTTATGAACCTAATTTCCTAAATCCTAAAGAAAGGCTCATGCTCTCCATCATAAGCTAGTCCCAATCATGTTGCTTCCTTATCCTTCCTCTTAAAACTTGACTTACAAAGCATTCAACATAGACTTTGTGGCTATTTTGCCACCCTATATAGGTTATAGAATAAAATACATGATAAGGTTTTCAACTTCCCTATTAGCTATTAGGTGCCTAAGATGATGCTTAACTTTATAAGTGAAAAAGTAATATGTTTCTCTCATCCTCACCTTTGGACTACCTAACCTTGCTTAATTATTTGTCATTGTTGTTTACAAAATGATAGAGTTTTCCTCATAACTTCATGCTAAAAGGGAAGCTAAGCCAAAAAAAGGTGCTTAATTTAGTCATTGCTATTGCAAAGCTCTAGATCTTCATCATATAGAGTTCCATGGTAGTTTTTTTGCAAAAGACTATCAACACTTAGTCTTATTATTGATATCTAACATGATGGTCTTGAGCTTCTTCATGTAGTCTTAAATTGAGCATGTCTATTTCAACTTTCTTAGCATTCACCAAGCTTAATTAGTCAATATTTTCACAATAGAAATGCAACTTTAACTCTTGCTTTTCCTATGTTCTAATATTGCACTTTCTTTCCTAAATCTCATGGTACACTCTCCTCTAGACCTTCATTTAGCTGAGCTTTACTTGAATTTATTTTTGTTACTTAGATGTATTGATCTATATCAAACATAAAGTTCTCTAACTTTTGTGCATCCCTTTCTTTTGTAAATATGGCCCTGGTTTAGAGATTTTCACTTCCCCCTACACTATGAAATACCACCTTTTTGCATTTGGCTCCATATGGCTAACATCATCACTATCATTAAGGCTACTATATTGGTTATCTCAGCTTGAAGTGTTGTTATAACATCTTTCATTTTATTGGTAAGATTTTAAGTGTGTCTTCTAACTCTCTTATGTAAAAGTAGTTTAATGACTTATGAAGCTTCATTATTCCTTGAGCATTTAACTCCCGTGCCAACTTTAAGAGACTGGACACACTTTTCTAAAGAATCCTAATCTTAGGCCCTTCAAATGATTCAAGGATCTTTTCATTTTGCAAACCCCTTATAACATCAATAATTCCTTTAAGATTCCTAAGTAAACTTTTGATTGCATCAAAATAATGAATGTTTATCATCTTATTTGAAATTATATGTGTAAAAAAAGGTACAACAAAACAATAAACCTAACTCCCAGCAACACTTTAATCCTAGGATATCACAATCCAACAACTTAGTTACTAAAATGTACAACACTTAGTCTCTCATCACCTGAGAATAAGTCAATTAATCAATTATTGCACCACATAAGCTTTGAAATGATGGGTAGCGTCCACGAACATAGCACATTCAAGATAATTATAAGTAATGAACATAGCTTATAAGTAATTCATCACACATATAAGCAACAAAGATGTAACTCAAGCAATATGAACAAATGCAACCAAAAGCTTATATTACAATATATTTTGACAAGAGACTATTTCTTTTCCTTATATTAAATCTTGTTAGAAAACCTTGAACGTGTAAAGGAGGCACCAAGCTACCTACTTTGATCTTTATATTAGTGTCTCGATAACCACCTAAGTCATTGAATACTTTCCTAGAGAGTATTCTAAGCCAAAGTCTTAGTGGGGGGGAGTAAACATAGTTTTTCCTATCCAACATAAGACTTTTTCTTATAATTCAAGAAAGATCATATGTGCCATAATACACTAACTTGAATATGGAAAAGATAAAAATGCAAGGATTATGGCCATATATTTTTCTATTCACACTGGATGAATAAACTTTGCTAAAACTACATAAATGCACTTGAAATTAGGAAATACAAAAATATGCACAAGTCAAATTGCTCTCAAATCCACACCATAAAACCTCTCCTTCATGCTTAATTTTTAACTAAGTTTCACACTAAATTGGCAAGTTTGCCTACCAAATTAGTTTACAAGGTTAACTTGTGACAAGATGGAAAGAAAATGAAAATTTATGATTAATCCTTTTATATCCTCTTTTTGATGTTTCTATAACATGGATTTTCAAAGAACTTTTTATATATCCAGAATCTCTTAACCATCCATTTTTTTTTCTTTCATTCCCTTTTCTTCCCCCCTTCTAATTCTAGGTGGCATTTGGTTCATTAAATTATACACTGTCATGAATTTTAATATTCTCATGAATGTGATTCCCATGAATTTATTTTTCAAGAATCTCACATTATTATTATACTTAGTTTAACTACAAATATTCCAAAGAATGTTATAATATTATTTTTTAATATATTTATATTTTTTTAAAAATTTCATTAGATTATCAAAAATGTTTTCATATATCAACAATTGAGTGGTCATCAGTAATTGGTAGTAGTAAACAATTGTTAATAGTGATAGGATGGCTAGCAATGTACAAAAATTCACCAATGGTGGGTGATAGAAGGCAGTGATTAACAATACTGGTCAATAATTGATGATGATCATTAACAATGGATCGTAATAGACAATGGTCTCTAACTGTGTATGGTAACCAATTATGGTTATCAACAATAGATGGTGATTTACAATAAGTAATGATAAATAATGTCACCAATCATAGGTGGTGGGGAGCAATAATCAATGACAATTGGTGGCAATCACTATTAGTAATTAATAACAATGAGTGATGATGATCAATGGTGGTTAGTGATGGTTGATAATGGTTAAATAAAGCGTCAACAATAGCAAGCTTTTAATAAATGATATATAAAATAATTTATTTATATTACCAAAACTTATTTCATGAAAACTATAATACTCATCTCTATTCATAAAAATGTTTTGGGGGAATAATAGATTAAACATTTTTGGAAAGGTGAAATTCTCGAGTATATTTTTTAAAAAAAAATTGAATCAAATATGAAAATATAAATTTTTTTAAAATATTATTACAAATGTGAGAAATATTCTGTAAATCAAACTTCACCTAAAACATAACATAAAACAAACGAAAGATCAAGCAATACCTTCCCTTCCGTTCTCCTATGTCAAAACCTATCATATATTACTTTTTTAATTATAATAAGAGTAGTAATCTACGTAATGTACGAACTTAAATCGAGATTTCAGACCCCAAACATGAAATAAGTAAAACCTCTAAAATAACATCTCACTAACAATGTTGGCATATCACATATTAGTTTATATGATATGGATGATGGGTCTTAAATCTTGAGTAATATTTATGGCCCTATTTCATATGAATCCAAATAAACTTGCATTAATAAAAAACTATGCAACGTTACTTTAGTAAGATAGTTTCATCTATATAAGCATATACGTTTTACTTAGAATCATACTAATATTAATTGTGACGGTAAAAATTCTTGAAAAGATCACCTAATGAGATTAGGAATAAAATATTTTGTAAGCTCGGGTTGGAATAATCAAATTAAATGAGTTTTCAAACTATGTTTAGTAATGATAAGAGTAATATCCTACTTAACATTCTGAATTCAACCCTCAAATATAATGGATAATAAAACCCCTAAAATAACATCAACACTAATGTCAAATTTCTGATTGTATTTTATTAAAATATCTAGTACTAATTTCCTTTACCTAAAATCTAAATTGGGATATTTGCATTTGGTTTGAAACTACATTTTACTTATGTCAAACATTTTATTATAATTATATATTTTAATTAAATATATCATTCTTATAAATATAATATAAGTTATAAAAATTCAGTGCATGGATATTAAGCTACTAACAAACAAAAACAAACAGCCTGGCATGATGGCAGAACAATTGATTAACGCAAACTGAAATATCGTATACGGTTTCAGCAAATTAGCACATGTTCTAGTCATGAATACCTATATTTTTTACCATGGATGGTAAGATGTTGCTGGCTTAATATTAATGAAAATAATACTATTTAGCAGCAACAACTCATGCCCACTCGAAAATCTGATTAATGGATATAACAGCTACAAGAGGCACTATCAAAAACGGATCCCCATTATGCATTATTCTGATAACTCTACAGCTCACCCAAGGGAAAACAAGGAATTCTGAATGAATTGATGGCTACTAAAATTTCTGCAGCAACAACTAGCTGACCACAAATAATGTATCCTGACATTAGAATGATTTTTATCATGTCCTTGTTTCCTTTCTTTAAGCTAGAAAAGCCAACAAAGCTTGCTCTTGAGGACATAACAGAGCTTCCAGTCCTGCTAGTCTATTCTCCAACTGTCAAACCAAATCCAAATTTGTAGTCTTTTTTCTTGTGATCAATCTGCAGTGGATATATATGGAAAATAGATCAGGAAAAATTAGAAAGATTAGACCTGGGTACTACAACTGGGTATAGCTACCAGGATCTATCTTAGAATAATGATTAACAACCCAAAACTCATTCAGAAGAGGCCCACCATAATCTGTTTTATGCATTCTGCAAACAGGAAGCGCAGATATAAACTTATTCTCACCTCTGCGGAAAGAATGAAGTTGACACCCACATTTAATCGCTCCTCCAAAAATGCAGCTACGGTACCATTAGAATCAATCTTTCCCCTCAGCCGGCACTATAGCAACAATTAACAAAATGAAATGAGGCTGATAAGGTTACACTACTTTAAAAGAGGACACATTCTCAAAATATTAAGCATTATCAAAAAGTTCAAAGGAGAATTTCCAATTGGCATTATAGCCAACTAATGAACTCCGCCATGATGCCAAAGTTTGATAAATCACAAATCCAAAAAATACACAATCTCATTTAAGTTAGAACATCCCAAGAGCTAGATCATAATTTAACCAAGGACAACGTGATCAGAAACAGTGATCCAAACATAGAAAATAACCACTATCATTTTATCATATTGAAAGAACTATTTTTTCAGCTTTAGACTTCAAAGTTACCAAGTGATCCCATGAGAACCCATCCACAAGTATGGACAAATTCTTTTGTAAGCAGATATCAAGCTACCCCCTTGCACACCCAATCAAAACAGAAGACAACAAATGGGCTATTAAACTCAGCTAGATAGTTGCATCTATGCATGCATCCTGCATGCATTTTGGAACAATAACAATATGGGGGGACACAAGGTCAATAGATGAAAATCTCAGAATATGACATCAATTACCTATGCAACATGCATGTGATGTGAACAAGTCTACGTATTTTTCACAGTTAGAATAAGATGAATGGAGTGAGCAAAAAATGACATTGAACCTAAATGCATGATTTTGTGTTTATTTTCACTCATCATCTCTCCTAGTTTCTCCCTTATGGACCCATGAGAGATAAAAGTGGAGAACTGTATTATAACCAATAAATCAAATGCTAATTGAACCACACAATGACATACATGCTATGAAAAGCAAAAAAGAACTACCTGTCTAAGGATGTAATCATAACCAAAGCTAGCTGTAACATCTCGTGACATATAGTTGTACATGAAGTCCGATGCCAGAGAAACCTGAAGAGTACAAAATATGTATTAGAAAGGTAATTGGATTGGAATTATTGTAATTTGCCTAAGTTACACTTGACTCACCTTCTCGGATACCTTCTGAACGTAGCTCAGAGCAACCATTCCAGTGCTAGCAACTTGCCCTGTAGCAACCTGCAGCATTATTAAGCTAAGACGTTTCATACATCATACATCCTCAAGATATCAGTTTAATGGAAAGTCATATCAATATGTTTACAAAAAGCAAACTTTCAATTTTACTTCCTCTATTGAGTTAAGAAAAAGAGATCTTCACATTAAAGGGACACCAGCATAAATATGAATAAGAACTTATAATGACATAATAAAATCATGGAAGATAAGAAAGTATCAAAATAGGATGAGAAAATCATGTAATTAGACATTTCTTAAGTCATCATACCATTTTATCAGTGTTGTATCGTGCAGCATAACCAATACCAGACTTCCGATGCTGACCAGCCCAAAACACTTCCCCACCCAATGACAAATGGGGTGTCACACTCTGGAAGACAGTTCATGCTGTCAGAAAATTTGTATCGTTTCATTTACAAAAATTAATTTCCCCACATCATGCATTTGTGTAGACCAAGAGGGTTACCAAGGATTAAAGGCAAGCAACAGAACACTAGTCTGCAATACATCAATTTAATGAAAGCACCCTAAACAGAAATAATATGCCCCCTTCATGCATCATCCAGAGGTTCACAGGAAGAAAAATTGATCACAATAAATGTAATGATATCTGAAAAAACACATTCAGTAAATTAAAACCAAAGAATAACTAGGTAGTAACGCTATTTTTTTTTCCTTTTTTGGTGATAGTTGAAATGGCTAAGCCACTATATATATACACACACACACACAGAGTAAACCCAAGATACAGACAAAGGTCACCTGAGAAAAAGGCTCTCAGTGTGGTAACACTCTCATGATCATCACCACTCACAACTATTATCAGTATTAATGATGATTTAAAAAATATAAATGTTAAGATCCTTTCGCACCAACAAAAACAACAATTTCAGTCCAACTGTGGCAACTTCTCAGTCACTCGTCATGAAATGTGGTAACTTTATGTTCATCGGGATGTACAATACAAGAATTAACAATCAACAGTATTAGCAATTGAACATTTGAATTTGAATAAAACTTGCGATATTTTACAAGTAAACATATTTTACAACAAAAATACTGCTTTGAGTTGAATCTTCTACCAGGGAAAAAAGAAATTTCTTTCATACCAAACAAATTGAAGATCCAAAATCAGCAAACAATAATAAAGGAACCCACAAGCACTTTTTTACTTCTATTTCTATTTCTTGCGAATTTTCTAAAGACGACAACATCTTCATCATCATATATCTTTGAAATTGAATTTGTGAAAGATAATGACTTCCAATTTTATCATTTTGACATTTTTTCACTCAAATTTTCTTTTATCAATATTGACTAATCAATTAAGAAAATTCAAGATCAAAAGTAGCCTTAGAGAAGTTGTAGGCCCTAGCATTACAAATTCATAACCTTTAACATGATAAAATCTCCAACATGCATTCCCATTTTTATGAAAATGTTTATATAATATTAGAATATGCCTCATTTGAGATTTCCTTCTAGAAGGGGAAAATATATTTAGAGAAGGAAAATCTTAATCATTTTAGAATTGACTGAATTTGTCTGCCCTGGGAATACATAACAATGGAGTGTCTTGTATTCACTCAGCAACAGATTAAAATCCAGTTAATCATTCATAGGACCATATAAGTTCAATAGTGTTGGTCATGATGTGCGCTAAACCTTCAAAATGGTATAGAGAAAGTTTCCGTTATTGTAAACAATAACAACTAATTTTACAAAAGGTGTGAAAACCAAGGAAATACAAATTAACAACCACTTTCCAACCACAGATACATTACTAAAAAGGGACGTATTTGCACTGCATACAGGTAAGCTAACAAGAAGTCCATTCCCTAAATGCAAGCTCATCACCAGCACATCCATCTTCAGGATCCCAAATGCACTCTTAATTCAAGGCTTAGAGAGGGCATGCTAAAAAACCAATGATTCACCATTCTAAGGTATTCATGTTAGAGAATAGACCTTCAGTCACAAGACACATTGCAGAGTCAAGCAACAAGTAGCATCATGCATTTTGGTAAACAAAAGAGATTGGAAGAAGGCAAAAAAGCATTTGAAGTTTCTGCTAAGTCAATACAATATTTTATATGGCTCTCTCTAATAAGCATTGAACTGGATTAAGATTCCCATTTTTCTCCACTGAGAAGATTAGTTTGGACTTTGAACCAATTCTTTGTTTAAATTTAAGATCCAAAGAAGTCTAAATCCTTCAATGCCATGCAACAACAATAAATTTTCATACCAATAATCTTATTTCTGTCATGATCTTTCCCTCCATCCTTGTTTTCATAGACAGGACAAACCATTAGAAATGAGAATCAGTGACATTAAATTATTTCCTAAACACACACAAGAGAATCAATGTATATCATATTACAAGCAGATTTTGTACCTGAATATAACTTGCTCCAAATAAGGCTCCATTGCCAAGTTGAAGCTGTGTCCTATAGTCTCTACCCTGCAGAAATGTTAATTATTAAAATGGGCAAGATTTAATGGTTATGATATCTGTTGAATAGATCATGAAAACAGCCTTCCATCTAGATACTCCAATACATGTCAAACAAAGGACAAGATTCAAACAAGGAAACTGGATAATCATTACACAACAACAAACCAAGCTTTATCCCATTAAATGGGCTCAGCTACAAGAGAAATGCAGCATGCATGAAAAAGAACTGAAAGAGGAAGACATTACTGATAATCAAAGAAACATTTAATAAGAGTAGCAAACCTTATAATCAAAGTTGAACATCCCATGAGACATATGCGGTTCATTTGTAAGCTGCATAGGCACAGAAGGGAAAAAAAAGATAAAAACATGTTAAGCATTCAGATATAAAATGCGAGCATGTGAATGGGAAAAAGACAGCTGTCAACCAGTCAACTCAATCTTATGTATAATATAAGAGTCATTCTATACTTCAATGGCACAAAAACTCTTTTCCTGGCACCAGTTTCACAACACACAAGCAGCTGCAGGTTTAAGTTGGAGTTGGGGCTGCCATGGTAACAATAGTAGTATAACACCTTTGGGCACGCAAGGAAAAGATTTTCATCACCCAGATGTTGCATTGGTACAGTATCATACAGAGGCACAAAAATATTTTGTTCATTTCCTTATTATTTGAAACTAGACCAGTCAAAGTAGAACACACAGATATATATATTTATATCAAGGTACTCCATTAATCAAAATGAGCATACCTGAGCATTGGCCTTTAAGGTGAGATTTTCAGTCAAATCACACTTGACTCTTGCATTTAGCCTCCCATCAGTCAGTATTCTCCCAAAGAGCATCAACTGTAGAGAACCATTTATTATTTTACAAAGAGTGCATTCTAAGCTTGAACAGAACTGAACATAAACATATATCTTATAGAAGGCTAAGTTTACCTTGGGATCCAGAAAATTTGCACCAAACTCATAGTGAGCAGTAGGGATTTTAATGGCTTCGGAGGACTGAGAGGGAATCTCAGTAGGTCCCATAAACACACTGGTTAGGAAAGAAACAGAAAAAATTAAAAATACATGACAGAAAACCCAAAAATTGAAAATTAGAAGCTACCTATGACTGAGAGAGAATCTTTGGTTGAGTCCCTTGGTGAAATCAAAACGCATCCCCTCAAAAAGCTCTGGTTTTAAAGACACTGCTCACAATAGTACAGGCATTCAATTGTTAATTACATGCACAGAGCACAAAGAAAAAATGCAGCCTAAACGGCTTCCACCTTTTGACCCAACAATACAATTTTTATAAATTTTCGTATCAGGAAGTAGTTCTAACAACAAAAATTCTAGTCTGTCATCACTACATGTTGCACCCAAAACAGTTGAAATGCTAATAGACCAAGATGCCCTGTTCACCAAAATCTTAATGCAACCAAAGGATACCCATAATCAATCCCAGAGAAATGTGATAACATTGAAAAAATCTAGAAAAGCTATAACAAAAGGCCAGGAAGAGAGGGGCTTACTGAGAGCTTCACGGTGGACCTCTTCATAGGGTATCGGACAAGGAAGATTCATGTAATCAACTTTCTCTTCAACCTTGTTCTGGGTACTAGTGTTGGGTACTGTACCGGGAATTAGAGGAGCAATGGATGCCATTGTTGGCAAAATGAGAGATAGTTGATTTTGTTTCGGAAGGAAGAAGAAAGCGCGGCGGAGAAGATAAGAAGAGAAAATCCAACCCTTGGGTTTGGGAAGGTTCCTAAAACCCTAAAGAGTGTTCGGCTCCCGTTTACTCCATCGCCCGATGGGGCATTCAATGTCTTTTGGCACGGTAATCAGAGTCCTCAATAATTAATTACAGATTTATTTATTATTATTATTGTTATTATATTTTATTATATTTTTTTGAGATTTTCAATAATTAATTTTGGCAATAATTTTCATTAAAAATAAATCAGTTGTTTTAATCTTAGAGTTTAAATTTGAATCATTATTGTTGTTAGTATAATATATTTTATATTTTATACTATTAATAAATAAAAATAACATATTATTAGAAAAATGATAATAATTCATAATTTTTATGAATAATTAACGATAAAAAATTTTAATAAATTTTTTATTGACATAATAATATATAAATTATTTTATATCAATAATGAATTAAATTTAAATCCTTAATTCAATATTTTTTATTCTTTTATTTTGATTGCCATTGTTTTAAATGTAATATAAAAAATCTAGGTATTCTCTCTTTCTTTCTTATTGTCATTTTTTACGATTTAACGTCAGTAAATGATTATTCTATATATTATTTAAATAAAAATATTTACAATCACGTGCCAATTTCTATTTGAAACTTGTTTTGATAATTCCCTATAGTTTATTTTCAACATAAATTAATTTATTAATTTTCAATCAATTAATTTTGTAAAATATTTGCCAGAATGATTTGGTTCAATCAAAATATTCAAAGTAACACGTTAAAATTAAAAATACTTTTCTTTCAAAGGTGATGTTTTTGATATTTTTTCTTATTTTTCCAAAAATCATTTAATGTGTTTGCTTCTTATGACTTTAGAAAGTAAAATCACAGGACATTAAAAAATGGGTCTTGAATTATTATTTTTTTAGTTTATGCTATTGGAATTAGTTTGTAAATTTCTATGTATGCACATTGTTAAATCTAGAAATTGAAATATTAAAACATACACACTAATTATTGGAAAGTTATATTATTTTGAAACTAAGAGATATGATGATCTATAATCAAGAAACATAATGATTTATGATCAAAGAGAGATGTCAATTCTAATCAATAGATGTATTAGTTCATAATCAAGAGGTTTAATGGTTAATATTGAAGAGACACATAATTCATGTTTAATAAATATGATTTATGTGCAAAAAATATGATAATCAAAAGAAATATTGATTAAGGATTAAGAAAGGCATTAGTTCATGATCAAAAGATATTTTGACTTATGGTTAAGAGATATATCGGTTCAAGCATTATTTATAAATATAATTGAAATAATGAAATAAATATACGAAAAAATATAGAATTAAAAATATTTGAGTCAATTAATAATTACAAATAATTATGAGTGAATAGAAAGAGATAAAAGAATTCATCTTTCATCTTGAATGGAAGAGAATAAATAAATCTGTATTTTTAATCACCTTGTTACTTCTATGAATCATTTAAAAGAGTTCTTGAGGAGAGATTTTTAAATTGTTGGCTATTCAATCCCTGTAGTGTTTAAATAAATTCTAGGAGTGATTTGCTACAAACCATTCAGCAAATAGTAGGGGCAAAGCCACTTAAAGGATGATATTCTTTATAACACGTTTTAAGCACACCATATTTTTTATCTTATTTTCTATTTTGCTTCATGATTTTTTTATAAAGTTTTTGAAAGTTTTATCTCATATTAGATAGCAAGGAAACATGAGTAACAATAGATACTTCTTTGACACTTAAATTGGAATAAGGAACAAAAAATATTGAAGAAAATAATATTTTAATTTCATTGCATCATTGTCATAGTGTAGTATCCATGCATGTCGAAAATGCAAAATGCAAATAGGTGTTAAATTTTTTAGAGTTCAAAGCCATCGTATAGGATAAGTGTTTTTTTTTCTTCATTTATTTATGATAAATGAATGAAGTTTTCTATATGTATATGCAAAAAGATAACTTGAAATTTGTATGCATAGCATTCAATAATTTTTATCTTCTCTCTATCCCTTCCCTACAAAGTGCATTTTACACCAACATACACTTAAGTATCCACACCTACCATTTTGTTATAAAACTAATCTTTGATTAGGGTAGCAATATTAAATGGTAAACTCCTCCCAACAATAGCACCTTTAAAGATTAAACTCATGATCCTTTAAGTTTATGATGCTTTGGTACTAAATCTATTACCATTGGTCTAACTTATTATTAGTTTTAAATTATTTTTAATTTTTAACTTTTAGAAGTTAATGATCTAGTAAATTAAATTATTTAGTAGAAATTATCGAATAAAAGGTTGTTTGGTTGATAGAAGTAACATGAGAAATATAACTTCCTAATAAGTAGGAAATTCTTGAGTTGTTTGCTTGGTCACTAGCCATAAAAATGGAAAAAGTAGAACTTCCCACAAAATATGGGAAGTTGCTTACCTATAATCCCTGGGTGAGAAGAACTTTCTATGTCATTTATAGATATGCCTACAAAACTATCCATGCTTAGTTTAACTTAAGTTTTGTGTTACCAAGGTCTAATTGGCAGTGATTGGTCAAGCTTCTACTTTAACACCACGATGGTCAATCCCAAGACTACTACAAACAAGTTATTAAATAGTTATTTCTATCAAAAACTCTTTAGTGCCCAAATGAGTACTCAAATAGAATGATGAAATATAAGAATAGTAAAAGTTCAAATAGAAAGTATAGTGTGTACATAGTTGGTATATATAAGAGTTTAATGGAAAGTTCTCAAAAGGAATAAATTGGCCATTTTATCTTGGTAGATGGTTCTTGATGAAGGTAGATTGGTAATCTTATTGATCATTTTCCAACTTGTAGTTTCGCCATTGCAATTGAATGATACAATTAGTCTTATATGCTAATAATGGCAATAATTGTTCAACATGCTTTACCATTAAGGTTAACCACTCATGGGTTACCTTTAAGCTATATCTTAATATTAGGCCAATTTTTCAACCAAGCCTAATGGACAATGTCTATCATTTAGCCCCATAAAATGACTAGGCAAAGCTTGATTAAGCGATTCCTTTTATCTTAAATGGTGTCATATGATTGGTCGGTTATTTGTATTATTTCTAGATTATTAAGGTTTGTCTTATTTGGAGACAATTAAAAATGGAATATTTATTTGTTATTTATAGCATTTCATTACCTAAAAGCCTTTAATTAGGCATAAGTCTGATTATAAAGGTCCATAACTTAACATAGTTATAAACATGCCAATAATAATGTAAATCATCGAATCACGTGCTCTTCCTTTATTATTGTTGGATTTGATTTTACATTTTATTTAACATCCATTATTAGTTTTCAAAGGATCTATATAATGGTAAAATATCATTGTTACATATGGATTTCAATTTAATTGTAATCCTTGTGAATTCCATCATTCACCATCAAATGAGAACAAATTTTTTGAATTTTTAGCATTCAGACACTTATATATATGTATATGTATATATATATGAGTTTTTTTACATCAAATCTTTATTTTTACTTTTTTTTTGCATTACTTGTGATGATCTTTTATCAAGCATCTTGTCAGTGCTAAGATTTTTCCAATATGTAACATATCACCAAACAAATCATCGAAGTAGCATTGCCAATGAACACAATAGCTTCTTAAGGTAATTTCCATTTCCTTTTTATCCTTATTTTCCTAATGCAAAACTATATTTACATATTCTTCTTTGTTATGTAATCCTAATTAAATCTTGTTTTTATTTTCCTTTTTGCATTTGGCTTTTAAATGTCTTAGTATTTCTTTATACTATTCTAGTAACTATTATTTTGGTTTTTTTTTTAAAGGATTGCAATTTTCCTTTTTGGGCTTGCTTCAACCTATTTTGCCCTACAATTAAACCTAATATATAATGTGCTTTATTGATTGCACCTTTTGATGATTTTTACCCTTATGATGATATAGTATGCTTTTGTTATTCATCCTTATCCTATTATTATATTTTTCATTTTTTGCAATTTTACGATATCTAGGGATTGATTAGTTGGACTTGTTGGATTTAATGAGCTTCCATTTTTAAGTCTTTCTTGAAAAGATGACCAATCATAAAATATTATCAATATCAATCTATTTCCATCAATAAGTCAAGATGCAACTAATTAATATGATGACTTTGAGGTGCTTTTCTCTAATTCCTTACCAACTTGCAAATCTTAGGATAACCAAAGAGAATATTAGTCATATTGTGTGGAGGTGTCCAAATCTTGTTAAATAGGTTAGTTTTGATATTAAGTCATAAAAATCTTTAAAAACATGGTTAGATTTTTGAAAGATTAGCAATTTTTATAAAAAAAAATCATCCCTTTTATGACTAACTGCATGAATTATTGCTAAAAAATGTCATCCCTCTTGTGATTAACTGCATAATTTATTGTTCAAACTTGTTAAAGAGAATGAAAGAGTATGTAACTATGACTCCAACTACTTTAATATGTTTTACAGGGCTTTATTGAAAAAGTTAGAGCCAATCTACCATTTACTCTATTTCAACAAGCTATTCTCAAGAAAATAAATATAATCCCTTCATAAATCCTTTTTAATAGCTAATTACTACTAATCTACTTTGAAATTCTAATTTTTCATTTAGTTTTGTGATTGATTGTGAACAACTTCTTTTACTTATTTCATCATGCAACAAAAAATAGTGAGTCATAGATGTATACCACTTAAAGGAAAGGGACACATATTTTTTTAACAATTGAATTTTAGTGTCCATCAATGGAAGGAGTCTTATATTAAAATGGTCACTTGGCCAAGGGAAAGACTAAGCTAATTCATTGTAGTAGGAAAGCTTTATTCTTAGTGATCTAGTTAAATGCCAAAATAGTGAAATAAAGCTTATTTAATTAAAGTAAATACATTTGTGAGGAATAAATTGATGGATATGATTGACTACAATCCTTTGGACATACTAGATACCTTAAGTTTTAGTATGACAATTGGTTGAATTGGCATGAAAACCATATGTATATCTTAGCACATTTAATATACATGGTATTTTAGCATCTTTATCAATTTAGTTTTAATGTGTGTGTTTGATATATATGTATACTATATTAGAAAAAGTCCTTAAAATGTAATTGTGTATAAATTAATTACAATTAAGATTGTAATTATGAGATAATTTATATGTGTAATTATATTTTTAAATATCCTTGGTTGTTGAATTATTATTAAAATAAGATAGTAATTATTCATGAGTAAACCAATATATGTCATGTCACATTTTCTAGAAAAATGTAATGATCTCATACATTGTAAATATGTTGATATCTTGACAAATATATAGGTATATGTTATGGAACATATGACTTGATTGACCTACCATAAGAAGCCATATGGAATGTTTCCATGTTTCAATGGATTTTTTATATGAAAGGTAATGTAAGTGATCCTAAGACTTGAGATCAATACAATACCTTATATATGAAGTTTTGTATTTTGATATTATACTAGACTTGCATTCTTAAAGAATAGGTACAAATTACAATTGGGTGTATTATGACATACATGAAGGTAATGATTGATGAAGAAAGAATTCATTTTCCTTGGTACTAAGGAATGATATTAAAAAAATGTTTGATGTCTATATTATGATCAAAATCATAAGCCTATGTATTGATACATAAAATGAATTTTATGTATAATTAATTAAGAGATAGCACGTAGTCATCAAATGCGTACCTATAATTGGACATTTAAATTAAAGTTGACACTTAAACCATTTTATAAATAAATTCATTAACAATACGCATGAAAACCTAATAAGTCACACATAATAGAATCTCTTTGATCCAAAATCAATGGAAATATTAGATTGTAAAATGTTTTGAATTCAAGTGTTGAATTAGTGAACATTTTAGCAATATGAAATGATTAATTAAGTATTATAATGAGATTAAAAATGTTAATTAAACAATGATTGAATAATTCTAATAAAGATTACAATTATTAAATAATAGCAAATGAACAATGTTAATATTTAAATGTTGGAAGAATATTTATATTAACTCTAGAGAAGATAATAAGTGAAGGAATAATTCTTTACTTAGAAAATTATTTTAATTAATTAATTAAAGCAATTAAATGATTAATTTTATAATTATATAGGAGAATTTATGAGTTTGGACTCATAGTAACCTAATAAAAGAGTTTAGATTCATTTAGGTTAAGTAGACAATAAACAAGCCTATAATTATTTTTAGAAAATGGGATAAATTATGCAAAAGAATATTCTTGGCTTATCTAACACCTTCTTCAATGAAAAAAGATGAGATGTTAACAAAAAATATAGAGGTGTGTGAAATCTTAATACATGTGTTGTGCACACAAATACTTTCCAAGCTCTTCTTCACATTTAAATATTAACCCTATTTATGTGAATAAGTGATTCATGAAAGATCTAGCACCATTTTGGCTAAAGAAGTTAAATTTCTCACTCTTCCTTTTTGTGAATCTTAGTAAAGGCTTGGATCAATTTAGTATATGTAGATCATTGTTGGTATTATAAATCAACCTTTCATTTGAAGATCGAGGATTTTAAGAATAACTTTCGAAAATGTATAACTTAAATTCTAATTTTAATTTTATTTAATTTATATAATTAATTATGGATTAATTCAAAATAACATAATTTAAGCTATTGGAAAGTTTTTTAAGATTTTGCTGTGTATATTTAATGTGCTTTGATTAATTTTTCTTAACACTAAGTGTTTTTGTCATATTTTACTTTTTTTTATTTTCAATAATGTAGTCTTAAATTTCTAACATTTATTTTTTTCTTCCAAGAATTTTCTTGTTTGGTGAAAAGTTGAACATGGACAATATTAAGGAGCTACCCATGAAGATAAATTCCAAGAAAGGAAGCTGAAGCAAGAAGCCACCCAATGCCAAATAATAGATTGATTCATAAGATAAAAAAAAGGATTAATTACCACCTAATGAAGATTAGAGGAAGAATAGTTAGGAGAAATCTCATTCAATTCATTTAGAAAAATCTTAACTAGATTTTTTTAGATAAAAAAGCTAAGTTACTTCTACAATTGAGCTTGTTGCATAATAAGATTGATCTATCAATTAATAGTATGACACTAAGGAGAAAGAGAGAGAGAAGGAAAAGGGGATAACTTATAAAGTTTAGCTCAATCGATCAGTCATAGCTAAGTTTTCATCTCATTAGACAACTTTTGCTTAATCTAAGCCAATAGCTTTGACTCCAAGCATCAATTCTAATCTTCTTAATGACCAATACTTCATAAAAAAGATTCAAAATGAAATTCATTCAACCACTCTAGGAAAAATAATGGCTAGATTAATCACACATCTTTTGGATAGCTTATTCTATAAGGATGTTAATTATTTACTTTTTGGCAATGGTCAGTTGTTGTTCCTAAATTATATCATCAATTTAAACAAAAAAGTTGTTAAACATGAATTTACTTAATTTTTCTACTCAAGGTATTAGTCAAAAACTCTATAATTTAAAGAGTGACTAACTTTAGAAGTAAATTATAAGCTTAAAATAGATGTATCATTTAGCTATTTAGTTAATTAATGATCTAAATTAGTTAGTCAATTAGAAAAACTAACTTGTTGCTGAAAGAAATAAGATAATTAGTGGTCTTGAAGAGAGGCTAAACAAAATTAAACAAGTTATAACTAAGGCAAAAAAGGAGGCTAGGGCTAAAGAAAAATATCTAGAGAAGACAAAAGAAGAATTTGAAGCTTTTAAAAAAGATAGGAATGAATGGACGGAAAAATCTAATCAATCATTTAGTAAATTAGCTAAGTTTTAGGAACTTTAAAAAGGAACATGACTCTATTTGTGAAATGATAGGTGAAAGTCATACAAAAGGATTTAAGTTAGCTAAGGAATAAGCTTTGATACTTTATCTTGAATTAGATTTGAACAAGTTGGTTTGTTATAAAGATATGACGAATTTGCTTAAAGAAGACAACCAAAGGGAAAGTCATGATTCCAAACTTAAGGCAATCACAAATGAGGCTAGGTTTATCATGTCATTGATTAAATTCAAGGATAAGACCAAGATGAAGACTAAATTTTCATAAAGTAGTATTGAATTATTTGAATTCTAAGGGTAAAATAAGCATACTTTTATAACCACTCCGATGTTGACGTTATATGAAAAAGGTGTATTTTGTTAATAAGAATGATATTAACATATTTTTCTTTTACTCACTTATCATTTATTTAGCTTGTGGCCAAGACTAAAACAATAATTGACCATGTTAGTGAAAATAACTTAGGGTTTGTTTATTTGTATTTTTAATTTTTTATTTTTAAAAATAATTTTGTAAAATAGAATTTGAAAATAGTTTTTAAAAGTAATTGGAATAAGAAAATGTTTAACAAGTTATTTTTAAAATAGTCTTAAATTAGAATAATAACATTAATGAAGTGTGTTTTGGAAACAAAAAAAAAATAGAACAGCCAAAAGTTGCTCATTTTAAAAATAATTTTTAAAACACATATTTTAAAAATAATTTTTAAAAATTAAAAGGGAAAACATTTAGGGTTACAAGTTCCTTTATTTATAAATATTAAAAATTGTTTTTAAAAACTCAAACTAAATAGAATTTTAGTTTTCATAAATCATTTATTCATCTTGATTAGTTTAACATTTTTCTTGATGATTTTAAAAGTACTTGAACTTTGGATGATAAGGATACCTTTTTATCCGTGAGCAAAAATTTGTTATGTTGTGATTGACCGATATTAAATAAGCATTCTTTTATTAATCAATGGGTACCATTTAATGAGATATTCTAACAAGCTTACTTAATAGTTGGTGACATTTGATATATTTGAAAGAGTTCTTTTAATGACTAATGAATGTTAGTTAGTGAGATGCTTAATTGAGCTCTCTAATGACTAATGATCATTAGTAAATTTAAGATACAAAAATAAGTTCTTAAATATTATGAATAATGAATATCAATTAATGAGATGATTGAGTAAGCTCTTTAGCAATTGACAATCATTAATAAAGTTAAGATACTTGAATCAGTTCTTAGATATTATAACTGATGGATATCTTTTAATAAGATACTCAAATGAGCTCTCTAGCTTACTATGATAGTAAAATAACATCCTAATCCAATTTTTTAAAGAAATCTTTGAAATACTTATCTTTATTTTTCCTATCATAAGAGATTGACTTTAACATATATGATGTTAGAAGAAATTGCTTTATGAGGATAATGCAATGAAAATTCATTCTATAAGAGTGATAAAATATTCTTTAAGATGAATTGCATTATAGATTGTAAGCAACACTCTGCCTTTTAGTGTCTCTAATCTATAGGCACCATTTTCTAGGTTCTGTATAACTTTAAAAGGTCATTCCCAATTCATAGCCAATTTCTCCTCTTTATGGTTTTTTTTTGGGCCATTAACCTTTCTTAATATCAAAGTCCTTTTGAAAAACCTTTATGGTCTTAATCATTTGTTATAGTACTTTGTAGCTCTTTGTTTAACATATAAGCCATCTTTCAGTCTTTGTCTAGAATGTCCAACCTTTCCATTATTAATTCATGATTCTAATCTTTAGAATAGTTTTTAACTCTTTTGCTCAATTCACCTATCTCTACCATAATTAGGGCTTTCTAACTATAAATTAGTGAAATGGTATTTCTTTTGTTGCTTTTTGAACGGTCATCCTATAAGATTAGAGGATAATTAGTAGCTTTTCAACCTATTTGTTTTTTAACCCTTCTAACATTTGCTTAACCTTTCCAATATGACATGATTAACTAATTCAACTTGACCATTTATTTAAAAGTGTTTGACAAAAGTAAATCTTTGGGTAATTTGTAGCTCTTGGAATTACTAATAAATTATGCTTTATTATCACTAATGAGGATTTTTGCCTTGCTAAATTTGAGAAAAAAAATTTCCAAATGAATATTTATGTATTTTTAGTAGTAATAGTAACTAATGGTTTTGCTTCAATGCAATTAGTAAAGTAATATACTATAATAACTAGAAACTTACATTATCCTATAGCCATGAGGAATTGTCTTGAAAAATCTACACCTTACTGAGAAAAAAGTTAAGGTGACATGATCATTTTGCAATTTAATTGTATAGTTTAGAGACATTTGCATTTTTTTAGCATTTTTCACATTTTTCACCAAGTCCAAGGCATCTTTTTTTATGGTAGGCTGAAAGTATCCTAATTGTATTATTTTTTTAGCTAGAGAAGAATTGATTATATGATTAGCACAAATTCCTTCATGTATTCTTTGAAAACATAATTAGTCTTATTTGGATGGAGGTAACTCAATGCTAGGTAGACAAATCCTTTTTTGTATAACTGGTTATTTTAATGTAGAATGATGTTGCATTTATTTTAGGTGTTTAATTCCTTCATGATTAGATGGTAATTCTTTTTTTTAAGTGGCTTTAAATTGAATTTATTTAAAAAGAGGGCTAATTGACATTCATTTATTATGATTTTTTATGGTTAGTTTTACAATAGTTTCTTTAAGCATAGTTTAGTTATTGATGTTAGCTTTTGCATTAGCTAACTTGAACACAACATCTACATGATTATTTTCATCCTTGAGGATGTACTGGAGGTTAAAAATTTGAAACTCTAAAATTAATGCTTTTACTTTTTTAATGTGATAGATTAAGTAAGGCATTTTTGTTTCATACATTCTGTTAATTTAGCTAACCATTAATTGAAAATTTTTTTCCAACACTACTTTTGCTTCCATTTCCATTAATAATCTTAAGCCTACAATCAATGCCTCACTCTCCATCTAGTTATTAGTTGCTTTAAAATTAAATTTTAGGGCATATTTGATAGTAATCTCATTCGGTCCCCTTAGGATAACTCCTGCTCTATTTCTATTCTTATTGGAAGATTCATTTGTATAAAAAGTCCAAACAAATTGTCAATCCTTCCCTACCATTTTAGTTTCTAGTTTGGTTATTTATGCTACAAAATTAGTTAAGGCTTGCACTTTTATTACCTTTCTTAGCTTAAAAAGTAAACTATATCTATTAATTCTATAAGCCATGCTATCAATCATTTGACTATATTAGGTTTATGCAATATTTGTTTAATTAGCTAGTTAATTATGACAATCATCTAGTAGGACTAAAAATAAGCTTTCCATCTCCTATGGCAATTATTAAAGTGGAAGCTAACTTTTCAATCTTTTAGTACTTGAGTACAACCCTGTGTAATGCTTTTAAGATAAAATAAATTGGCCTTTGTTTGCCTTTTACTTCTTTTATTAATACAACATTCATAGCCTTTTCTGCTATAGCCAAATATAAGTACAATTCCTCTTTTAAATCAGGTTTTGACAAGATTAGTGGAGGCTAAGAAATTCATTAGGTTAATAAAGGTGCTTTTGCATATTTGGTCCCATTTAGATTCTTTTGTCCCTTTAAGGATCTTATAAAAATGTAGGCATCTATTAGCTAACCTAACTTGATTAGTCTTGAGTTAATGAGCAAATGAAATCTATTTGAATTAAAAATTATTTTTAAATGTAAAGGATTACCTTAACATAAATTAAAAATGGAATTTTCCTATGGTAATTTCTTAAGGAAAAAATTCATAAAACATCTCCAACTCATTTCAACACTATAATACCAACATAATACAATCATATTAACATTTATACAACCTTAAAATCAAATTAATCATATTAACATTTATACAACCTTAAAATCAAATTATTTAACATCACGACTTTAACTACATCTATAATAACAATTTCATCAAATTTCTTCATCTATTTTAAGAAAACTCAATAGAATAAGGGGTAATTGCCACTCACCTTTCCTTAACTCTTTAACTTTCAAAAACCTCTTGGAACAACAATAAAAAAAACTTTACTAAAAGGAATCAAATTTTAGAAATTTTAGGAAGAAGATCATCATGAAAACTTAATAAAACTAATGAGAGAACCTCTTGGGATTTGTTAGAAATTGAAAACCCTATGAGAACCCTAAAAAAAGGCTCTTGGCTACAGCTAAAAAAATGAGCAAAAACTTGTCCTAAAATGACTCAATTTAACTTATATAAAAATCTTATTACAAGCTTCTAACAAAAGCTTTCTTATTGGTTAATTTTTTTAGTTAAAAAATTTAAGTGATTATTCAACATTTAAGGAACAATTTTTTTGGCCATTTTTTAGAAGATAATTGCTTCAAACTGATTAATTTTAGCTAAATAAAATGCTTAAAGATAGCATTAATAATTGCCTTTGGTTTTCCATTTATTTGCTAACTTACTAGTAGATTTTTCTACAAAAATGAGGCCTTATTTAAACCTAAAATTTTTCTAATTTCAAAACCATGTTTAGGCAAAAAATGTTAGGTTTAGTTAGCCTAAGTAAACTAAAATGATTTATTTCAATCTCGGCATTAATCTCTTAAATTTTAAGTCACCTAGGTTGATTTTAGGTTACCCGGGCCTTTAATTTCATATTGGGCTTTCATAAAAAAATTTCAAACTTAGTGTTAGAATTTTAATAATATTTGACTCATATTAATGCCTAATACCATTTCTACAAAAATTTTAGGTAAATGAACCCTATACTATCTTTATAATTTACTTGAACTTTATCTAATTATGTTACTAAATTTCTATTAGGGTGATTTCTATCCAAAATTTCTTTTAAACCTTCTTACTCTCCTAAGGTATTACAACAATGGTCAATCTAACTCTATGTCCCTTATGTGCATAAAACATAGTAAGCCATCCTATTTTAGGATACCTTCAATGGTCTAGTTAGGTGCTTGTAGGTTTAGCCTTAATATGGCCATAGAAGTTCTAATTGGATATACGAGGCATCCTTTAAAGGTAGCTACTTTTGTAAGAACAACAATATTAAGTCCTTCAATCCGAAAGCAATAAGAAGAGTAAATAGGGCTTTAATGCAAGCAATTACTATATATGCAGTAATTATACTTATTTATGCTACAATAAGAGCTAAACTTGAGTTAACTACATAAAAAAATCCAAATGGAAAGTTATAGATTTGAGGGTTTTAAGTTTAGGGGTTAGTGAATATTATGTCCAATTAGATAAAAGGGCTCACTATCAATAGGGAGGTCGATCTAAATCATAATGTAGTGTGATGGTTGAGGTCGAAAAGTATGGGTCCCAGGTCATTACTTATTTGGCAATGTAGAAAGCAGTACCAATCCAACTTTATGTCCCTTATGCACACAAAACATAGTAAGCTAACCCATTCTAAGATATCCTCAATAGCCTAATGGAAGGCTTTATTTTAGCTATAATATGGCCATAAAACTTCCAATTGGATATGTAAGGCACCTTCTAAATGGTGCCACCTTTATAAGAATAACGATGTTAAGTCCTTTAATCTAGAAGGAATAGGAAGAGCAAAAAAAGCCTTAATGCATATAGTTACCATATCTGGAGCAATCATACCTATTCATACCACAATAAAAGATAAAAAGTTAACTAGATAAAAAAAAACCTTGTCCAAATAAAGAGTTATAGGTTTAGGGGTTTAAAATTTTAAGGCTAAAGTTAAGGGTTTGAGGTTTATGAGTTCTAGTTTTAGGGTTAAAGGTTATAAGTTTGGGGTGTTATGGTTTAGGATTCTAGGTATAAGGGTTAGTATTTTTTGTTATAGGCTTAAGTGCCACAATTTAATGGTTCTAAGGTTAAGGGTTAAGGTTTTAGTATTTGATATTTTAGTTTGAGGGATTTAAGGTTAGTGGTTAGGGTTTATGGGATTTAAGCTTATGGGTTTTAGGTTTATAGGTTAGTGTTTTATGGTTTTAAGGTTATGGATTAGGGTTTTATGATTCTAGGGTTAAGGGTTAGGATTTGGGATTCTAAGGTTAATGGTTTTAGGGTTTAGGTTTAATGGTTTTAAAGTTAGGGGTCAAGGTTTTAGGAATCCACGTTTAAGGTTTCTTAATATAAAGGTTACAGATTGGGGGTCAAGGTTTAGTGCTTATTGGGTTCCAAGTGTTATAACAAATATCACTAATGTAATTCTCATTATAAAAACATATGAATTACTTATATCCCTTTCATCTAAGATTTTTCTTTAGGTAACGTGCACAACCATTGTTTAAATGTAACCGTTATGATCTATTTTAAGATTTACACATATGCCAGATAGCCATGTGCTCTTTACTCTAGTTATGTATGTACAAATATACCTCAACCTTATTTCATAATGTTGATCAATACTAATAAAATAAGAAATTTGTGTTGAATGCTCTTGTTCATAATATAAATGAATATATAATTCTTAAAATATATGGCCTTATATACTTTGCAACATAATATTATTTAAATAGCTAAGAAGAGGGGAACAAATGTATTTATTTTGGCATAGAAAATTCCTTATTTATTGAAGATGATTAAATTATAAAAATATTATTTACTCTAAAATAAAAAAGTCTAACTCATGAAAAAAATTGAATCAATAAAGTAATTGAGAAAAGAAGAGAGGATTTACTTGATTTTAGATAAAGAAGGTTTATGTTGGAGAGAGATTAAGCATATCATAATGAGACTATTATTGCACAGTTACTACTATAGAATTACGATACAACATTAGCCAATTAAGGTTGACTAAAATGAAAATTAATATATATAATGGCATGGTGGCATTTGTTAAAATACAAGTAACTTAACATGTTAACTCTATCTAAAAACCAACATTTTAAAATCATAATATCTTTCTATGTCAGTTATTATAGAATTGACTTCTGATGGTAGTTAAAGAGTTGTTTTAGAAAAAAAAAGGGACAAAGTTACCACATCGATTTTTTTATATAATTGACATTTAAAGTGAAGCCTTGGAAATTGATACACTTTGACATATTAGTTTTATAACAATAATTGACATGATTCATGTACCAGAAGGCCTTTAAATTTCGTGCTCTATGCTCTAACTCTTTATTTTTAATGAAATAGTCTTTGGTAAATTTTCTTGTTAAGAATCTTGTCAAAAGAACCTATCTATTTTTTTCCTTTAAATGTCATATAATGGAAGGGATGTTTCAATGAGATTCACATTAAGACTTGATAAAATTCTAGTTTGAAATTTTGTGGAGGCATCTTATCCATTCTTTGAAGTTGTCAGTGGGCTTATAGAATGGGTAAGGTATTTCCATAGGAATTGAAACTAGAATTGTGTTTTGAAATCTCTTTATTGGATGTCTTTAGTGAAATATACTGTTAATAGGGATCTTATTGTATCCCATCCATTCTTTGATGTCTTTAATGATCTTACAAAATGGATGGGATGTTTCATCAAATTCATAACAAGATCAATGACAAAGATTTGAAATTTATTTTAATATATGATTTTTAATATATTTTCATTTGTAATTTTTTTTGAAAAATAATCTATTATAATTATGGTCTTCATTTGATTATTACTTTCATTTTTGAATTTGTAAATATGTTTAATTTTTTCTTATTGTCATCTTTAGTCTTTATTGTATAATAATATCATTGTTAAAATTATCTCTATTGCCTGTAACAAATCTTATTGGGATATAGTGTATTAGATTGAAAAAAAAAGGAAATCACATTAGTTATTTAATAAAAACTTATATGGGTATCAAACTTTGACTTGTTATGTTAAATATATAAAGTTAAAAGGAATATCAAATGTCATATTAGATATCAATTGTATATAAGAACCAATATCTAAAGGTATATCTATAGCCGACTAATTATTGTATTTATAAGACTATGGGAAATTAAAAAGGCTTACCATGTTAGTTTAGTTTAATAACTAACATGTATAGGTATATTAATAACCAGCTCATTAAATCACACTATGTTATGTAGGTTTTAGTATTTAGAAAAACATAACGAAATAACTTAAAATATATTGAAACCTTCTAAAGGATCCAAGCAAAAAAAGCATAACTTAGTGAAAAGTTTATGCCTTTGACTTGTGATTCTAAATTAATGTAAAAGAGCTCATTTAAATTAAATTAACTATAGGCCAAATCACAAATACATGTCACATTCAACAAGCATGAATCTCACGAACGCTTAATCATCATGGATGATTAATAATTAGTTGTCAAATCATGAACATCGTTAAAAGCTAGCATCTCTGGGGTATCCATTTGAATGATCAAAGACTCCAATTTGATTGGATAGGATTGTTTTTCTTATGAAACAATGTTAGCTTCTAAGGTTTCTACTATTTTTGGTTTTTAATCGTATTTCTCAAAAATTAATCTTGATGTTCACGATATTATATATATATATAATTAGGATTTTAAAAGCAGGAATAATATCTCCATTTTTCTAGGGATATATATCCTTTCTAATTTAAATAAATGATTGATCACAATCATATCTTATTTTCAAACTACCATATTTTATCTCGCAAACAAAATATATCTTGATAATTATTTGACTAATTTTATTTTATTTTATAAATAAAATATTCTTATTCAATTTCTAACTATAATTCACCTTAAGTAAAGAGATGATTGGCTTTTGATTATTAACTAAGCCTAAATTTAACTAGTTATCAATCAGCTTATTTTAGTATTCTTAAGTATAATCCAATTATATTGTATTATTACTTAGTGGAGCCTAATCATATTGGCCTTTTCTCAAAATGCTTTAGATTGACTAAGAATTCTTAAGTATACTAAATTCTCAATATTTGATTTATTCTTTTTATGTGACCTTATAAGTTTTTATTACGTTGATAGTGAAATCCTATTTTAGTATCACAAATAATAATTATGCCACTTAAGTAATGAGAGTTGCCGTGATTTAACATAACTTTTTTGTGACTAATGTTTCACGTAGTTTAGTTTTTTTTATCTTGGATATCCATATTGAACTCGAGGCATAGAATGTATTACCCTTTTCATAATTCAATTTATGTGTTTCTTGATTCTTGAAGAGATTAACTAAGACAAATGAATCAATATCATATATTGATCCATTTGTGTATGGCCATATATTTCATATTCTTAATTAATCAAAGGTCCCACAAATATCACTCCTTCCACATAAGAAGGATAAAATCCTATCTAAATCATTGGCATCCCTCTCATGATTTATGGTATACTAATTGCCATATTTTAGGCTAACCTTGTTACAAGTGATATTTAATGGTATCAAAGTAAATGACTTCTTATGTAAGGAACTATAGTGATTTTAGTTTAAAAGACCACATATACCATTATCACTATAAGAATTGTTTATGACATTATGATCTATGTAACATTCTTGTGGTGGGTTAGTCTCGTACATTGGTTCTCTAATATGTACTCATAAGTTAACTTGATATCTTATATCCATAACCATAATCATCAATCAACATGCATACTTGTCTTGATGCATTATTGTTATCCCAGTTAACAATAATACTTGATTTTCCATGGATAATTATCATATTTATTTATATTATATAGATATAACATTACACATAATAATCAATTAAATGCCTTTATTTATAAATAAAAAACACTTGATACATTGTACATGAATTTAATGATTAGCTACTAGAGCATATAATAACATGTTATTCACAAGGTTATAAAAACTATGAAAACATACAATGTTAATTATAAAAATAATCGACATTTAAAGCAATTTCCAATACCACACCTTCAATTACAAACCCTTTACACATTGATGTTTGACTTAACTAATTTCTAAAGGCATATCAATAGCCAGTTTAATGAAAAAAACCATATGTTAGACGTTAGTTATCATTTCAAAATTGAAGTCTAATGTTCTACACATTGCCTATAAATTTCACTTACTCTTTTTTTCCTTTTAAACATCTCAATGATGCTTTTGCCTCGATTATTTAATTCAAGAGTTTGGGTTGAATATAAATATAATTTTCTTCTATGTCAACTAACATATTTAGAAATGTTAAGGATCTTGTCGAAATACTTTCCTCCTCTGATATGTGAGAGCTTAATTTTTTTTAATTTTTCTTGCTTTATATGTAGTATATAATAGGCATGATGGTTTGAGTCACCTTCACCCATGGACTTAAAAGCCCTAAAGTAATATGAAAAAAAGTGTAATTCTTGTTAATGAGGAAAGTTAGTAGTAAGGATGAAATAGAACCTTTATGAATATAATATGCCAGATTAATAACCAAAGCCTTATAAATTTCAAAGCATGTAAATGCTCATTTTATTTATTTAGCTACTATGTTACATTTAAATTTCTTTTATCAATAATAATATTTAAACTAAATTTGTTTTATATGGTTATTATTGATTTAAGATTTAATAAAAATATTTTTTACGTGAAATGTAATAATTTATTGCATTTAATAAATTATTTCTAAGAATTATGAAAGTTTGAGATAGATTTAGTTTTAAAAGGCCATCATTAACTTGAGGCTTGTTCAAATATTTTCTATAAGAATTTATGAAATAAATTATTTATATTTCGATAAATTATTTTTGGAAGTTATGGTATTTTTTTATATATTGATGGGAGATTAAAAATAATAGTTGAATTGGGATTCTAAAAAAAATTAACTTTTTAAAAAATATAAGTACTAAGATTTTATTTATCAAACGTAATATTAAAATACTTGTATTAAATTTAAAGTTATTTGGGGAGAAGAAGTATTACAAAGTATACAACTCTGAAGGCTACGATTGATTTGATTTAATTAGAAGGCTGAGATTTCAAAAGGGGAAGCAAGCTTATATTGGGTGAGAAATGTAGAATCATAACCCAAAGCTGATATTTATTTTTATTCCCACCTAATTTCTCTCAGCCGACTTCCTTCTCTCCTCTCAAGAACACTTTCTTTCTTCTTTCTTTTTTTTCTATTTTGCTTTTTGGGTACAATTGAACTACTTCTTCTACACATTTTTGGAATCTTTTTTTTTCTTATCCTTCTACTTATTTTTATGATAGCATCTTTCTCTTTAAAACACTCAGTAGCTCTTCCTTCTTCCGCTGGCACCTTCTTTCTTTTTCTTCCTCCCTTCTCCGGCTAGCCTCCTCCCTCTTCTTTTTTTGCTTGATCATTGTTGTCATCTCCCTCTTATTTGTGCCACACGTCATGCTTTTATTTAGCACCAACCTTCAATTGCGAGGGAGAAGCAGTGTCAACTTCCATACCCCTTTTTCCTCATGCTACTATCACCATCAAGCTCTAGCCACTGCACACTTCTAGAATCTATAGTGTGCTCTCTCAGCTATAACAAGCTCGAGAAGCTTCTGATCTATAACTCTAGTGGTGGAAGGGCTTGAAAACATGAAGCTACGTTTATCATTGAACGAAGCTTCCTCACCAGTGATTGAGCTCACGATGGCTCCTTGTAGTGATGGTGAGCATTTTTATATCATAAAATTTTAATATTTATGATCATTTGAGTTGAATTAAAACCCATTTTGGTATATTTTGAGAAAAATAATAATGTTCTATAAAATGAGCTTTTCATGCTACTGAGAGTTAAAATAATATGATTAGGTTCTGAATACATTATCAATTTTACTAATATTGAGGATTTGAAGTTAAACATAGAAAAACCCGTTTGTGTGTGTAGGTTATGTAAGCTAAATTGTAAAGAAAATATATTCTGTTATGATATAAAATTTTAGAATAGAATGATTAAAGTACAAATAGACTATTTTATTATATTTTTATAACATATTCATATGTGATTCAAAGTAACCCATTTCATGTGTAATATGGATTTTTAGTAGTGTTTCTAAGAAATAATATTTTCATACTATAGAGTGTTAACATAGTATTATGAAATTTTAGTGATAGTTGTATATTTTAGAAAAACCCATCTTTATAAGTATTTTGAGGTATCTGATGGTACATAGAAAAAATAAATAAATAAATAAGAGATAGTTTTTATGTTATAAAATAAATGATACAAATATGGTATTTTTACAACATAAGATTTTATTATTTTGAATGCTTAATCTTTGGTTCAGTGAATATCATTTTATCATCTTATTTGGATATTTGATGTGACACCGATTAAATAATGATTTAGGACTCTAGAACATTAAGTTACTACACTTAAAGTATATTTATATTATAACAATTAATATTGGGGTGTTCAAGATTGATTTTAATAAATCCTTTAAATGTGATGTTTGATTATATAAGCCTATGTTTATTTTATGGGTTAATGTTAGAAATGTAAAGAAATCTAGAATCTAAGATGAGTAAATGGTATAGTTGGATTACCAGTTAATATTGGAAGTAATAAGGAATGCTATTATATAATACTTCAAATAAAGATTTGTAACATGCGAAAAGAAGATAAGCAACGTTTATATAATTATAATTTATCTTTGTAAATGATAATAATAAGAGGAAAATATAAAAAAATGAACATGGATGCTTTGGATTCTCCAAGGGTGGATCAATGTTACCAAGTGAATGTATATCTCACCACAGCTTTATATTTTAATAAAAGATAGTTTAAATGTTATGAATTACATACTCCTTATTTATAGCATATATTTCATATTCATGTGTAAATATAGTTTGGTGGTATATGTGCAATTAGCTATCGGATGAATGTTAATTGATCAGAATGCATAGCAAAAGCATGGTGGTTTTAGTATTAGTTACTGACTCTGATTGTGATAGATTTATAATAATTTATATTGTGATAGAGTTATATCATTATGGGTACGTTAGCAAACATAGTACAATCTATATCAGTATATGATGGAATGATGTGCTCATGTAAGAGAAAACAAAGATGCTATCATATAGGTATATAATGATATTTATTTTGAATGCCCTGTATTGATGAATAGTTATTGATATGACTTGTAATGAATTTATTACATAATGAATGATGTCATGAGTGGTATTAAGATTGGAAATGTGACAAGGCCAATAATATGAAAGTCGAATGGTAAATTCTTAGTAAATAGTTATAAAGGATATGAAATTGATTTGAGAGTCGGATGGAAAATTTTTGGCAAGCAATTGAGATAAATATAGTGTCATTTTGGAAATCAAGAAAAGGTTATTCAAATGTTTATTATAATTAGATGTGTAATAATAGAAATTGTTTGTGATTGAACATTACAATTGATGTGATTAAGATGATTTATCTATGTTTAAACCTTAATGGCTATTTATGATTGTGATATTTATCCAGAATGGGTAGTTTGTGATATGATGATAATGTTGCATATTAGTAGATAGTTGATATTTCTACAAATTGTGATATGAGATATAAAGTTATGTGCAAGAGAACTCCTATTACAAGCATGGTTTCACATGTTTTAGAGATTCGGGAAATATGGGTTTGTTAATATTTTTAGTACATGTTTAACTTGTAAATATGAATCTACAAGATAGTGATAGATATATGCTCACTGAGCTTCCATAACTCACTCCATTGTATCTTTAATGTTTTCAGGTTATGGTGAGTATATTTAAGCTTGATGCATCTATGGAGATTCAAGATCACTTTACTAAAGAATTTTGATAGTTAAAATTAAAATCACATTCAAAATAAAGATTTGGTGAAATATATGATGTGTTAAATTGATTGTATATCTATAAGTGGGAAATTGTACTGTATTGTGTGTATATTTGTTGCTATCATATATGAGAAATAAACATGTATTATATTTTAAGACATGTGACTTTCAGGAAATGCTAAAAAATAAAGGAGATTCTATCCTTTTCTTTGTAAAAATTTTTAAAATAAAATTTCAAATCCTTTGGAATTTGGAAACTCCCATTAGATAGAAAGAGTGAAAAATGTTAAGGTTTGTGGAAACTGAGTATCGGGATCCACACTGGTCATAACAAATTTAGGTCGTCACAATGGATGTAATGATATGATATATGTATATATATATATATATATAATGAAAAGTAGTTATCCATTGTATTTGTCGATGTAATGATGTATATGGAAATGAATAAAATTGTAGAATATATTTTCATAATTGCTTGCTATCTCCTTTCTCATATATTTCTTAATTTATTATCTTTATTATTTATATTTAGTTTCACATTTTGACAAGTCTCTTTCTACTCTAAATAGCACATGTAATGTTCATTGTATAATGATATAAAAAAAACTCTCTTTGTTTAAAACATTTGAAAATAAATCTATTTTCTAGTTATTATCTTTGATTTGATTTTTTTGAAATTTTAATATGTTAATTATTCTATAATAAAAAAATATTTAAGAGAAAGTACATTTGTTGTTTGCCTAAAATTGACATCTTTATATGAAGAAATCAATTTGTTACCCAAAATTGATGCAGAAAATAAGACATTTCACATTCAATTGTAGTTTTTATTTTTAATTGAAAACAACATTGATTTGTCACAAAATTGATGTTGTAATTGTGTTCAGATAAATTATTTGTCTAATTTAAAGTGATAATTGTTATGAAATTGACATTTTATATTCAACTGTTAACATTTTAAACATAATATGTAAGAATTAAATGTCATTTTTAGCATATAACTAACTTGGAAAATAAAACAACATGTTTAGTTTTCAAAGAATTCATGAAAATGAAATATAGAGTTAAAAATAAAAGACAAGCTTTGTTTTAGCGCTAAATTTCAAAGTGCAAAGTGAGAGCATCTTTCTCACAAGATTTATTGTACCTCAAAGAGAAATTCCCACCAAAGATTAGCAAAACTCATGTTCAACCTTTTGTTTGGCCTTAAGTAGCCAAAGTCTCATCATTAAGGTACATTCAACTTCCTTATTTTTTTCCTCTAAACCTAAGGAAAAATAATTTAATGTTATGATTATAAACCTTGGTATTTATTTGGATTCTATGTCTTTGATTTCCTTTTTTAGGGTTTAAGGTGGTGTAAATGTTGGTATATTTATACCAACTTCATTAAAACCCTCATATTGCATGAATGTTAGTGTATTTTTTAATATATGGATATTTCTTATGTATTTATTGCATAAGATTCAAATTAGGCAGACATTGATCATGGGTGAATGTCTCTTAATAAGATAAACCTTAAATATACCAAAAGCATTAGGGAGTTTATTAGATATTTTACAGGTAAAAAAAAAGGAAATTAATAGTAAGCTCATTAGGTTTCCTTATATAAGATGTTGTTGTGTTAGGATGTTCAAACTAACAAGGATAAGAGAGCATCTTTTTTTCCATAATATTGACCTAAGGTATAAGTAATGGATATGGCATAAAAAGGTAAGTTGTCTAGTTCATTTTGTGCTTATAGAGGTAAAGAAGTCCACAAAGATGATGACATTGAAGTGAGATTGGAAGATTTGTTAAAGGACATGGTGCATGATATTGAACATAATTTCACTTAGTGCATACATGTCCTTAATAGCTTATTAAATGATATAGAAAAACCTTTATACCTAAGTTGTATCAAATTTACATAGTTATCTGTTGTGTTAAGATTGTTCATCTTGAAGGTAAGGAATGATTGGAGTGATAATAACATCATGATATTGATGTAATTTTTGAAAGAAATGCTTCTTGAAAGAAATGAGCTATTGGATGATACTTATAAGGCTAAAAAGTTCATATGCCTCATAGGTGTGGAGTACAAGAAGATGCATGCTTGTCTTAATGATTATATATTGTATTGAAAGGAATATACAACTTCACAAGAGTATCCAAAATATAGGATACCACATTACAAACTAAGGAAGAATGATGTCATTAATAGTAAAGAAGCTTTGACAAAAGTGTTATATGGCATGCAGACTAGAAACCATTTGATGGCAATCTTTAACATTGGACTGATTCTCATTAATGGAACACAGTTAGCATGTTATTTCTTGCATTTGGTCATGAGCTAAGAAACTTTATATTTACACTTTGCATTAATGGAATGAACCACTATGGTAACATAAATAGTAAATACAATAGATGACCTATTATGTTAGTAATCTATAATCTACCTTATTAGTTATGCATGTAATGTAAATACATCATGTTGTCCTTGTTGATTTTGGACCTTAAAATAGGGGTGACAATTCGGGTTCACGGGTCAGGTTTGTGTCGGGTTGGGCATAACCCAAACCCATTTATGCTCAACCCGAACATGACCCGTTTAATAAACAGGTTGACCCGACACGACCCGTATAACCCGAATATACAAAATATGCTTATAAAATAGTAACATAACCCGTTTAACCTGATCCGAACCCATTTATTAGCCCATTTATATTATTTTTTATTTTATATAAATTAATAATTAATAAATTTATATATTATATAACGGGTTAAATGGGTTAACGGGTCGGGTTGACCTGTTTAATAACCTCGTGTAACTTAAACGGGTTTGAAACGGGTTGACGCAAACCCGACACGAAATTTATTCCGGTCAGATGGGTCGACCCGTTTATGACCCGAACCCGTTTAACTCGTGTCATGTCGAAAATTGCCACCCCTACCTTAAACAATTGAGAAATGACATAGATATCTTCTAAGCACTATTTATTTAAAACCTAAAGATAATGTGTGAATAAGGTATCTTAGTCTTTGATGCATATTGTTAGGTTTTTTTTTTACATGCCATGATTTTTTGCATGTTTAATGACTTGCCAGTATATGACAACTTGTTTGGGTACAACATTAAAAAGCATAAAGCATGTGTTATTTGTAAAAATGGTAATTTTTTTTCTTAACTAAAGCATGAGAAGAAGAAAATGTGTCTTAATTATTGGAGATTTTTGCCTTATTCCCTTTGATTTTGTTAGTTAAAAAAGGCTTTCAATAGGTTAGTGGAGGAAGCAAGACTTTAATGCTTTTAACTGAAGATAAGGTTTTTGAATGAATAAGAAATGCATATGTTATTTAGAGCAAACTTTACAAGCCTACAAGTAGAGAGACTTTGTGGAAGAAGAGGTCCATATTCCTTGATCTTCTATACTAGAGAAAGTTCCTTATGAGACATAACATTGATGTTATCATAGTCTTGTTGGAAAGTAGAAGTCAAATTTAGGTTAGACTAAGTTCAAATGTTCATTTGAAAAGAACTAGCTTTAGAAAGAAAGGGTTAATGTACATATATTTCACTAGCTTTCTATATTCTTTATAGAAAGACAAAGACAAGCTTTTGCTAGTGTTTACTTAGTGTTATAGTGCCACAAAGATATTCTTCAAATATTAAGATCTTTATCTTAATGAAAGACTTGAAGCTAATTAATTTAAAGTATTATGTTTTAGCATCATCTTATATAGTAATTGTTATTAGTGGCTATTCAATCAATTTTGCCAAAACATGTCAAATACACTATTACTAAACTTTTTTTTTCTTCAGTACAATATGTAGCAAAGTCATTGACCCTAATAAGTTAGATAACTTACAAAAAGAAGTTGTAATTACATTATTTCAACTTAAAATATACTTTGCACCTTCTTTCTTTAACATCATGGTGGATTTGACTATCCATTTGATGAAAGAGGTGAAACTATATAGGTCAGTTTACTTAAGGTGAATGTACCTTTTTTTATCAATATATGAAAAAACCTAAAAAGGTATATGGGAAATTATCATCATCTAGAAGGATACATTATTTAAGGCTAATTATTAAGGAGGTGGTCAAGTTTAACAATGACTATTTATCAAGTGTAGAGACTATTTGACTTCCAACATCTCATGATAAGGGAAGAATTAAAGTTAAGGGCATATTAAGTCCTCAAGGGGTGAGTATGAGTTATGAATTGTGTATATAGACCCATTTTTACATTCTATATAATAATGATAAAGTTTAGCTTTACATAGACAAGCATATTAACCTTGTAAGGCAATTTAATTATGAAAGGAATGACTAATGCATCTAAGTTGAATACAATTAATCATTCCTTAGTTAGTTCCAAAGTTAAGTTCATTTTTAAATGGTGCTAGGATCGGATATTGTTTTTGAGACTATAAGATAATTAATGTATAAGCCATGTAAAGATGCATATCTTATTGTGGATATAACATTAATGAGTATTCTTTTTATACAAAAGGCTAGGATAACAAGAGTACTATGCAAAATAGTGTGGTTACTTTAGTGACTTAGGTAATGTATATGAGTAGTTTCAAAGATTGGAACTTTATTTATGTTAATACGTCATATTATAAGATCATTAAAGATATTTATGAGGTTGATTATATTACATTGAAGGTGCCTAGGTTTTGATGTAAATGGGATGAGAATAAGATGACATCTCAATCAATGGGTTAGGATTTATGCTGGTAAATCTTAATAAGAAAGGTCACAAAGGGGAGTCATTTATAATGGCATCTAAGGTAAAATACATTTTTTTATATCATATACTTTTCTAATAAGAAGTGGTGACAGATTTTTGGTGATTATGATAAACAAGATATGGGGAATGACATTAAGAAGACTCTTCCTTTCTTTATAGGACTATCTTTAATTGATGATAAAGGTGATGTGAAAGAGTTCTATGTACAAGATGATCATGCTGAAGGGATATGGCTTGAAAATTCTTATAGAAATGTTAAGAAAAATTTAAGGTCATTGGATTCATATTTCTCATACTTAATGTATAATTAGTTATTTTCTAAACTATTAATTTTGAATATTTGTTTATATATTTTAATTTTCTAATATGATGTAGGTTTTACATGCAATATTTTGACTCTTTTAGTAACCACAATCATCTCTAGTTTGATGGTGAGAATAATGCTCCCCAACTCATTAAACAACACATAATTTTACCAAATTTTAATGTTAGAAGCTAGGTAATAAAATTCTCTTCAATAGAAGCATATAATATTAGTGTTGAACTTACAACATTAATTGTGACTTGCTTATGCTCTTTTTTCCCACAAGGGTTTTCACAAAGGGTTTTGTTAATGACTATATCATTAAAAGACAATATAACTTTCTTCTTTGACCTTTAAAGGCGTTAATGTCAGTTTTTGCAACATGTACATATTATTCATTACTTTAATTAGTTGGATTCAATTAAATATATGAAATTGTTGCCATTAAAATTTTCTTGTATTAGGATATTATTTTTTTACCATTGAGACATTCAAATAGAGCTTGAATATTGCTATATGTAATAATACTTGTATAGTAATACAATTAAATATTGATAATAATTAAGTTTAGGTGAATACTACTCTGGATGTAATGAAGTTTAAGTGAAATAAAATACATATTAGTTATTCTAAAAATTTGACTTCATATATCGAACATTACATATTGATTATTTATAACAAATTGAAGTTCTATGTGAAATGCATAATATGAAAGGATGTGAATTTTCAATGATGGTTCATGAATCGATGGCTAAAAGAAAAAATTGTGTTAATTTTTTAAATTAAAAACTAACATCATAACTTGTTTTCCATATCAATTCTCATTGTTTTTCATGTTAGATATAAAATCGATGTCTTATAATAATAATTCAACATTATAAAGACATTTAACATGTTAGTTTTCCTGTTAAAAATTTGGCATCATTATTATTTTTCATGTTAGTTTAAGAACCAATGTTGAATCATTAGTCATATAATGTTGCTCTTATAAACGTTAGTTTGTAATTGATGTTGAACCTATTAAACAACCAATGTTGTTCAACATTTCTATAGTAGCAAGTATGACATATATATACTGGATTGACTTTATTACTTACAACATTGCGGCTAATAGGTTGACACATCTATTGGATTGGATTAGTTTGTCTATAAACCTTGCCATTACACATGGTGGAATTACCATTAACTCCTTCCTAAGTGAGCTGAGCAATGAGTAAATTTAAGTAGATTTAATACTAAATTTCAACCAACTCTGGAGTGATTGGATGACAAAATGACAATTCGTTGTTGACCAAAGCATCCAACTAATAGAAAAGGGTGGATGATTTTAGATTGTATGAATTCAAGTGGTTCTCACTAGATTTTGCAAATTTTCTTTCTTTCTTTCTTTTTGGTCATCGAAATAGCAACTAGAAAAGAAAAATTATTTATATAAGTTTATAAAAGAAAATTTTGAAGTTAATATTGAGGGATGAAGTTAAGATTGCAAATTATTAGCGTAAATGTATAATCTAGAGAAAAAATAAAAAATTAAGAAGACATAATATATAGAAGTTGAGATTTATAAAGAGGTAAGAAAAGGAAGAACCTAGAACTTAATCAATGAGAAGAGCTTAAGAGAAGTGGAGAAGATGAAGTAAAAACAAATATAAAATAAAGTGGAAAAGTCTTACCTTGGTTGGCATGCAATTATTAGAAAGGAAAAAAATGAAGTGAAATTATCACATGTAATGGATTCCAAGTTTCACTTTACTTAAGTAATTAATATAATAATATAAAATAGAATAAGTCTTATGGTTTGCATTCTTATTTACACAAGCTATCAGGTTTGATTTTGGGAAATTCTTTTACTTCAATCCAATGCTAATCGAGATGTAAACAATTGAAGATTTATATGGCTGATTCTAACTAAATTAAAGTGCAAATTAACCAATTTTAGGTAATGTCATGTGGGAGTGATCGATTCTAATGGATATTCAAAATTTGCTCACCTTATTGCTAAGTGTGTTGATGTGGTAAAAAAAGGTGCATTCTAGGAATAAATTTTGAAATAGAAGCTAAGTGAGAATTAATTTGACATAAAGGCATTTTAGTTAAAAAGGCAATCAAATGAATGTAAATTAGCTTTATGTAGAAATGAAAAAAAGAAATATTTGAGTAGGCTTTTCTAGATATTATTTTTAATACAAAATATACTTTTTTATTTTTATTATTAATGATATGTTGGCTCTTATTTTTAAAACATTTTAATAATAACATGATTATTTTGCAAGTTAACATGAAAAATGAAGTTTGCAAATAAACCCTAGGGATCTATTTATTTTGATAGAAAATAATTTTTACAAGAATATTTTCATTTACTTGTATATAAATAATATTAGAATTATTTTAAATTGGACCTAATAATTTGGTAATTATATTTAAAATGCTAAAGCATTATAACATAAACAAAGTGATGACTAAGTTAAGCTTAAGTGGCATCTAAGCTAGAATTAAGGTAATAGGTGATTTTCAGTGATGAGTCAATCTATTACTAGTTAAAATTTTATTTAAATAGGCTTATTAGTTGTAAACCTAAGAGCTTGTTTAATGCATTATATAAAAGATACATGATAATAAAAGTAAATATTATCATATTTAATTAAGTGTTTGGCTTTTACATAAGATATTATAATCTAATCCAATTAACTTGTTTTATTCAATCAACATAGGATAAATTAATCCTTTCCCTCTAGACCCATTATAATAGGATAATGATAGAATAAAACTCGTCACCCATAATTTAGCCTTAATTTATTTTAATAGCATTCTATCCTTATTACTAATTATTGTTTATCCTAATTTATCATAAAAAATATCAATAATTTAAGTTAAAAATATTATTAATTTATTGTTAACTTGTTTTTAACTTATTTGTCATTCTTAATTTAGTCATAACTTATTTTAGCCTTAAAATATTAATACTTATTATTTACATATAAAATATGTAAAAATATAATAATATATTAATTATTATTAATGAAAGTCATTATAAAATATTAACAATATATAATTATCAAGTACTAGAAAGAACTATTTTTAAAATAAAACTAAAATGCATGACTTGTAGAATAATTTTTATGCAATTTAGGAATCAATGAATAGTATTTAGGTGATTTTAATGCTATATTACATCCTTCTAACAAGGTTGGAGGAAGAGAGGTGGGATCATTCAATGACTTTGCTTTTATAGAATTTATGGATACCATTGGAGGCATTGATATTGATTTTACTTGACAAGCATAAACTGGGATAATGGACATGTCGGGGAATAAATGATTAAAGAGAGATTGGATAGGGCCATTTGTAATGAAAACTGGCAAATTAATTTTCCTAGAGCGGTAGTGAGGCATGTAATTAGTAGTCAATTTGATCATTGTTTAATTTTTTGGATACATTGTTTGATTGGGATCATTACCTTAGGCTTTTTTGCTTCATTTTTGCTTGGTTTCAAGATGCCATATGTGAGGATGTAATTAAACATGCATAGGATAAACCTGCTAATGGACTAGCTTCAATTCAATTAATATGCAAGATCAAGAGGGCCCAAAAGGCTCTTGCTAAATGGAACTATAAGCACTTTGGATACTCTCATACTCAGTTGCAATAACTAAATAAGGCTTTACAAGATCTCTCCACTCAAGCTTTAACAATTGAAAATAAAACCTTACAAAAATAGATAAGATGGAACATACAGGAATAACTAATCTGACAAGAAGAAATTTAGAGGCAAAAATTAAGGGTTCTTTGGCTGCATAAAGGAATACTACAGATTTTACCATTTATCATAATCATTTGGAAGCACTAGAATAATATTATAGGTATTAAACTCTTGTCAAGTTTGTGTTAAGAGATAGGAGTCAAATTGCTAGATATTTTATTACTAACTTTTGCAAGTTATATACCATTGTTGGGGGATATTTTCCCCTTAATTTGACAAATTTGATTCACCCTGTAATAAGGGATATGGAAATTGAGTTAATGATAAAAATTCCATTAGTTGATGAAATTAGGGACAGGTTAATGGCAATGCCTAATCTTAAGGCCCTTAGTCCAAATGGTATAATGGTTCTCTTTTACAAAAGGTGTTGGAGCATTGTAGGCTTAAAAGTTGTAGAGATTATACAACATTTCTTCTTTAGAGGTGGTGTAATGTCTTGAATTTTTAATTTTATCATTTGAATCTCTAAATTTTGAGGCTGTAGAAATGAAGGGTACATTTAAATTAGCTTGGTATGTGAATTCCAAGTTGAAAGGTGTTAAGTGTAAGTGTAACCAAATTTTGAAGAAAAAGGAACAATAGGAAAGGAATTAATTTTTCTAAATACTATAGATGATCAAAGGAAGTTAGAAAACCCTAGAAATGGGACTTGTCTAAATCTAACAGTTTATAAATTTTCAGACAATCAGGTAACCCTATAGATTATATTACAAAGTACAAAATGAAGTGTGGGTTAAAGTGTAAATAATCAAGAATTTATGGTATAGTATGTAATTTTATTTAGTATGGCCAATAGGCACATGACAAGTGTCATTATTAGAAGAAAATGGCAAGAATAGCCTTACTAATTAGTGAGAAAGGACCAAAATACCCTTGAAAATTTCAAAAATGACCAAAATACCTTTGAAGCTTCATGAAAACTCTTTCTCCTTCTCCTTTCTTCTCCAAAACCATGGATGCCTCCATGGAAATGAGCTTGAACATGTGAAAGAGAGAGAAACTTTCATTTAGCTTTTTCACCTAAAAATAGTGAGATTTAGGCTTAGGTGTAGAAGACAAAGTTACTCCTTTCATCAAGCTCTATCACATGGTGTATTTAGGTTGAAGAAACCTCCAAAGTTGATCAAGTTTGGTGAGCTCCAAGTGGGGATTTTCAAGTTGCTCCAAGAGGTAAAAATGTTCTCCTCTAAAAGCTTTTTAATGTACTTTTTTTAGTTTCTTGAAATTTTAATATTGGTGTGGTCAAAGGAGGTTGACCATGGAGTTTTAGATGATTTAAGAATTTCTAATGATGTTTTGGATGTTTTTATGTTGATATATGGCTTTGGTTTGGTGTAAAAATAACAAGAAATCATGATGTACAAATTAGGGTTTTAGAGGCATAATGGTGTATGTATGGAATTGGCATGATTTGCTTAGAATTTGGCTAAATTGATGAAATTAGAATATTCTTATGAATTATGGAGCCTATAGAGGATGAAATTTTGAATTATGAAAGTTTGTGTGAAAATCCCCTTTTGAAAGCAAAAAATCATAAGCATGGGAAAGAAATGAGGGAAGGAGTTTTAGCCATTTAATTATATTTTTGGAAGTTTGGAATAATGTATTACAATGAAATATAGGAGGTATTGGAATGTACATTAAAAATTTGGACACTTCCTTCATGGTTTAGTGTATGTGGAGGAAGTGAAGAATGCATGAAGTTTAAGAAAAATGATGGTGTTCTAATAAGAATTATGATGTGTATTTATGTAGAGCAAGAAAAGTGGCAAGTTAGAAAGGCAAAGGGATTCTATGGAAATTTCTAAGTGAGGGCAAAGGAATCATCACTATTGGAAGCTTTTAAAAAGGTAGCTAGCTTTATCCTTAAACTCTGTTTTCCATTTATATGTTTTCTGTATTTTATGCCATTGTATGGAATGTGTATAAAATTATTGTGTGCGCATCCCGGGAAGATAGTAAAATACTGTGTATGAGGCCTATGGCTCAAATTCCCTGAAATGATAATAAATTGCTGTGTGCAGTACCTATGGCCTGAGTGCTGTGTGTGTGAGGCCTAAGTACGATTGTCTATAATGGCCATCCTGTTGGGATCGGGAGCCATACAAGTGTAGCGGAATAAACCGATCCCATCCACCGGATCCATGCAAAAATGTTAAATTGGAATAAGGGTTTGTTCAATACCTTTGTTGATGACTCTAAAACTCGGTCGTTGATCACCTCTTTAGCTTCCTTTCGACCGAAAACTCTGAAGTATCCATACGAACCCGTGAATCACCGATGAATGTCCACACAAACACTGATTGGAATTGATCTCCTTTCACCTCGTAGTGCTAGCTACACCTCTTTAGGGGTTTTAGTCAAGGAGAGGTGCTAGGATTTTTCTGTGCCTTTTTTGGGGTACGTGAATAATGATAATATCAACTATTATTACCCAACAAGCCTATTTAAATAAGTGCATAGAAAAACCTAACCTATTTGGGCTTTATTCCATGTACAATTATAGGCTTACTATTGGGCCTTATAATTATAACATGAATTCCTAAATATTAGGCCTAAACAATTTGGTCCATTAATTCCAAATTCACTAGGCTCTAAGTGTGCGACCCTACAGGCTCTCATTACGTTGGCAATGACCATTGATCATATTAATGATCATAAATAATGATCGGTATCTAGCAACACATTATTGTTACCTAAGTAATGAGAAAGTCGGTGATTTAACTAAACCTTTACACGTGATCATCACCTATGTCCTTTTGTCCTATACATCTAGAATGAGCACGAGACATGGACCGTGTCATTCCCGTATAGCCCAATCTTAAGGTTTCTTGATTCCTAAGTAAGCTGACTGAAACAAATGTAATCGACATCCCATGTCAATTCATCTGAGCATGGCCATGCATTTTCTCAGCTTTACTTAATCAAGGGGCCCGCAGATCTTACTCCTGTTATATAGGAGGGACAAATCCAATCTTGATCACACAAACCCCTCCGCATGATATGTGACATATCCAATATCTACCCTTGCATTCACTCAACCATTAGTGACATAAAATAGTATCAAAATATGAAACTCACATGTAGGGAACCTTGGTGATCTTAGGTCAAAGGACTATATTAATAATGATCACCAAGAACCACTCATGACATTCATATAACGATCCATGTAGTGTTCTTAATATGGGTCGGTCTAGTATACAAGTTCTCTAACTTGTACTCATGTGTAAACTTAATATCCCATATAAGTCTTCACACATGCTAGTCTTCACACATGCTAGTCTTAACATATCAAAGCAACCTAATCCATAATGATATATGACTAGGGACATTTAAGAATACAATTATTCTAAGGTTATTATCATAATTGAATATATTACGCAGACAATATATATAAATATAATAATTAGAATTGCCATTAAAATAACATGATTCAAAATTACAATTACCAATATAATTAGTTTTAGGGCATATACACTAACACATCCTGACTGTGATGCACGTTTCTTACAATGGTATGGAATGGTGCGATAAATGATTATTTTGATTTTGGAAATGTATGATTTACTTGCTTAAAGATCTAGAATGGCTTAATATGTTTTTCTTGCAATAGCTAGCTATTGGGAAACTTTGTTTCTTATGTTTCTATATTATTTACTAACCATTCCAGGTGATACTTCCAAAAGCTCTCTTGACAAGGAAGAGTAATGTTTTGAAGTTGTGTTAGAATGTTCATAAAGTTTGTGATATTAGTATGTGTTGGATATATGTTTTGTAAGTTGAAATTTCTGTATAATTATATGAACCTTGCCTATGTTATGTGAAATACATGAATTTGATGTATTATGAACTAGTTTGGATTAGTAAGCTTTTAATATGCAATATGTGTGAAGTTAGAAAATGACCAAATGAATAGTAAATGACCAAATGAACAATGAACTCGTAGGGTAGTAAGCTAAGTATGATTGCAAGGATTTTTGGCTGAGTTATGATGCTCTAAAAATTATGATAAAATTCATGAGTGAACTTCATTTAATTATAATCTTTTGTGCCAAAATTCAGCTAAAATAAGGTCATTTGCTATAGGAAATTATTACACGTTTTGGACTGCCCTGTTCCGGTCACATTGCTGAATACAAATTATAACTTAGTATTTCCGAAGCATTAAATGGATAATTTTTTATCTAAAAATTTTATGGAAAGTATTGAACATGTTTATCAAGTCCCATACCAAATTTGAGCTTAATCGGAGTTGATTTACCCCCTGAACTAAGGGCTTACTTTTACAGTTGTAAATTCTGGACAGTACTAGAACAGGAACACTTTGCTATGAATTTTGAAACAACAAATGATGTCTAAATGATGTCAAATTTTTACAGGATGAATTCAATGAGTAGAGGGTCCGTGGGAACAAATTTCGTAATTTTTGGAGTTTTGGAGAGTAGTTTTTCACATTTTTGAAGTTGGACTAACAATTCCAGAAATGTGCAAAATATTTTAGAAACTCAGAATTTGTGATATTTTGTTTCTCGGAATTCTAATTAGGCTCTATAAAGTCTAATTATGTAGTAATTACCTATTTAATAAGGGATTGAGATGTTAATAAGTAAGGGAGTTACAGGTGGCATGCACAGAGAGATTAATTCCATTTTTTTGGTGCTTATACCTAAAGTCATTAGAGCGAATAGTTTCAATGATATCCATCTTATTAGTCTATGCAATATCATTTACAAGTTAATATCTAAAGTCCTAGCTAATAGAATGGAACTAGTTCTTCATAAACTTATATCTCCAACCCAATCAACTTTCATTCCTAGATGATGGATAGTAGAGAATGGATTATTACCTCAGGATATTATCCATTCTTTTAGCAAGAAAAAAGGAAAAAAAAGGTCTATTAGGAATTAAATTAGACATAAAGAAAGCATATGACAGGGTTGAATGGTCTTTTCTTATACTAGTTTTAAAACTGTTTGGATTTAACTTAACTTTTTTCAACTGGATTTATCAAAGTCTATTTATAGTCTCATTTTCCATACTTATAGATAGGAGCACTACAAATTCTTTCACTCTAAGTAGAGGTCTCAAGTAGAAGGACCCTTTATCCCCATACCTATTCATATTATGTTCTAAGGTACTCTCCCGTTTATTGTTCAGAGCTAAATCTAAAGGACAAATACATGGCATTAAAATATCTAGAAATGGGCCACCAACTTCATATTTGATGTTTGCTAATGACATAATTTTATTTATGAGAGCCATTATAAGGGATGTCTACAACTTAGGCAATATATTATGAACTTATGAGGAATGGTTAAGACAACAAATCAATCACCACAAATTAAGTTTGTTTTCCTCTAGTAACACATCTGCCTTAGTTAAAAATGTTATTCGTTAGTCTACATGAATGGTCATATTAAACTAGAATGCAAAGTATCTCGACATCCTTTTAAAGTTTCAAATACTTACTTCATAAGGTCCAAGCTAGGTTGGCAAGGTGGAAAAATTATCTTTCATAGGCTAGTAAAGCCACAGTGATTAATTTTGCCCTTACTTAAATTCATATGCATATGATGTTAACTCTAAAGATGCCTTATGATATTTATAACAAGTTGGATTCTTTGTGTAGGAGATTTTAGTGGTGGGTCTTAGATGAAAAAAAGGAAGTATTTTAGTCCACTTGCTTAGTCATCATTATGCCTACCTAAATCACATGGTAAACTAGGATTCAAGCTATTTTTTGACCTCATTTGAGCTTTATTATCTGAGGTCACATGGAAGTTAGCAATCGAAATTGACAAGCATTGGGCTTTGTGTTTTCAATGTAAATATATAGGTAACAAAAATCCTTTATTAGACCCACTTCCAATGTAGGGGTCCTGGGCTAGGAAAAGCATTTTATAAAAGATCCCTTTACTCTGAGAGTTAGCTTTGTACTTAGTGGGACTCGATACACATATTAATGCTATTAAAGACCTATGGGTGAAGGCTTGCTCCAATTTCGAGCCATAAATCCAACAAAGAGTCACAGTACCTAATAGACTTATAGTTAATGACCTTTTTTGCATTGATACAAAAGAGTGGAATAGGGTAGTTATTTAGTAGTTATTTTAGCATCATGAGGCCTCTCATATCCTATGCATTTCTCCTATTAAGCACACATCTGATAAAATGATGTGGACTCTAACTAATTTAGGTTAGTTTACTACAAAATTAGCTTATAAATCCATTATTGCTCCAAGATTGACTCATAACCCTCCCAAGATATGTAACAACATTTAGGCATTAAAAATACAACATCGATGGAAGGTTATCCTCTAGAGATACATCAATGGAATTCTGCCTACTTATGCTCGTATCAGAAACCTCACAAATTCTAGAAAAACATTTTGCCTTTTTTGCTAACTCATATCCAAGACTGAATTACATATTGTGGAGAAGTGTGAAGTGACTCAGCTACTGTGGTTTCATTTTAAGGATATTAATATCTTATAACTTGGCCTTACTTCTATAGCAGAATTTGTGAAGGCATTGGTTGTTGGGAATGGCTGACTTTATCCCTGAGCAGATGTTAAGACAAAATGCAAATTGTATGCCTTTAATACCATTGCTCTTAAGAAGTGTTAGGAGGTACATAATAAACTCTTATATCATGACAATTTACTTCACTTAGATTACTTATACAGGAAGATTGAGAATGATATTCGGTAGGAAAAGGATCGTTTTCAACAAGCACAATCTTCAGGCTCCCCATCCTAAGCTTCTTTAATGAACTCATCAAGTTCAAATGTTAACTGAGAACCACTTCCATGTAACCAGATCAAATTAAATGTTGATACTTCATGGGTGAATATGAAAGCCTTTATAGTTGTTATTGCTCGAAATTGCATAGGGCAAGTAGTAGGATTCTGGTATGACAATAGTAATTATCCTACACCATTTATTATTAAGTTGCTAGCTATTCACAAAGGTATTTGGGTTTTCTACAATTTTAACAAGCAACGAGTAACTATTAAGAGTGATTACCAATTATCTATTCATCCTTTATAACAAGTTTCGATTTGCCGATGGCATGCTGCTTCTATTTTTGAGTCTATACTGGACTTGTATAAATCTACTCAGAATATGTCTTTATTTTGGTGTCATTGTCTTTATAATGTAATTGCACATGAGGCTGTAAGTTGGGTAGCTAGAGTCATAGGCACTAGTAGAGGATATCTTTGTAAAGTGCCTTCATCCATAAGTGTATTTATAGCCAATGACTTAGTTTCCATATTGGTTTAAAGCAATTCACTTTCATAGTAAAAAAAAAAAAAACTATTTTTAAAACAAAGCTAATTTTTCATCAATAAAATTTTTACTACTATCATGTTTTATACATATCTAATAACAAACATATGATAATATAAGTTTATACTATCAAATCTTTCATGTGGTTGTTTATCAAACATTTAATAGTATCATATCTTATCCTTTCATTATTTTATACTATTCTATCATCTTTTTCTTATCCTATCCTATACAATCATGTCTTTTAAACATTCCCTAATTGTATACTTCTTATCAATGGTAGTTGTTTTCTTTCCCCAAATACTAGAGTGCTAGCTACAGTTGAAAGGAGAAGTGAACGCTTTAATTGTATTTTATGCATAACTAAAAAATGATACTTAAATTGAACAAATTGTAGCACTAATTGTGATCTAATTACTTGGTCTTCTTTATTTCAATGGAATCATCTAGAATTGCAAGTATTTTACATAATCTTCACACTAAATATTTATTTGCATATATTTTGTTCTTGTTTATGTGGTTTATGGCAAATAAATTTTTCAAACAAATTTTAATAATTAGTATCAAAGCAATATAAACCATGTAAATATGACAAATTAATATGAGGATTTGATGATGTTTTTTCATGGATCCTATGATTTTTAATATCAGTCTAATATTACTATGAATTTCACAATCATTCCATAGCCTTATATTAATTATTAATTTTATCATTATATATATTATTTAAGAATTATTATGTATAATGTACAAAATTGTTTGAAAATTTTATATAAGGATTATAACACCTAATTTGCACAAATTTTGCATCAATTCCAATATATGTTAATATATTTTAGTATATATGTTTGTTGAAGAAGCCTAAATTGTTAAATTATGTTTGTTAACAATTGTGCCAAATTGTGTATGTCATGAGTTCATTTCATTTATATGTTAGATGTAGTAAGAATTCATATTCTCTATAATATATATATTTCATGGGTTATTGGAAAAATTTTGTTTAGAATACATATTTGTACCATAACAGCATTCTAGAATTGAATAGTGTATTCACAATTTGCAAAATCGCTCTTAAATTCATGGTTTCCACCATGGCATATTCATTCCAAATTGGGTGCAAATTTTTTGAAAAAAATTTCAAATTCAAAAAAGGAAGAATTCACAGCATGATTTTAGTTGGCTTATGAATTTTCAATAAAAGCAAAATTAAAAGTTTTACTTTAAAACATTAAAAGTTTTAAGAATTTTTTTTGGAAAATTTTTTTGAAACTAAATTAGATTTATGATGCATTTTTGGAAATTCTTTCTTCTAATATGCATTAAAACACATTTAAGACTATGTTGGAGCAATACTCACATCAAAAAACACATTAAAACAACATTTTAAGGTCAAGTTAGAACTAGGTTGCAACCAAGTCAGGCTAACCTAGTTACAAATTTGCTAGTTAGGTAAGATAGTGAACAATGCACAATTGCGCATGCTGACACATGCCTTAGGCATGTGTAAGCCATGCATGTAGGTATAAACCATAATCTTGATGATGGTAAAGGTACCAACAAGCTCAACTCTTCAAGATTGAATTTTTAAGTATTTTTCCATATTTTTTTGGAAAAATATTTTAGCTATTTTTCTCCATTTTATTTAAGTGCTCATTTGAATTTATTTAGGCCTAAAATTTTTACCATGTGATTTTTATAGTTTGGACCACCACATATTTTTTTTTTGAAATTTTTTATTTTTATTCAATTTTTAAATTAATTTTGCAAAAATATATGCATAAAGGAAATTTTTTTGTTGGAATTAATTAGACTCATGTTATGCCATAAAATTTTATATAATTATAAACTTAACTATCATAAGCCTAATTGCAAAATTTGTGAATGAGTGATTGAAATATTAGTTAGACTAAGGAGAGTGTTTTGTAAACAATATTTAAATATCCTACTAGTATAATATTATTAATATAAATTGTTAATGATAACATGAGTGTAAGATTAAATATTATATTTCTAAAACTTTTTAGCATTCTATTGGTATTAGATTTTAGGGATATAGAATTCGATTCTTATATTATAGTATAAGGTCTTAAATTGTCACGATCGAAAACTAGGGGTTGTGATCGGTGCATGACCTTAGGGCAAAATATAATCATATAGGCTATGCTAGCCTAACACATTGATATATAACCTGTAACCTGTTTCAAACTCAAGTGGGCATATACCCAACACATAATACTAACTTTTCACATACATAAAGTCCCACACGGACTTTCTCATTTTTCAACATTCACTTGATAAATCATATATATATTAACATAAAATCCATATCATTTAGTAAACAAACAATCCTTGCAAATATAACAAATGCATACATATAAGTCTACAGAAGCATACCCTGCCTGTGGGTTTAATGGAGCACGTCTAGGAGTATTCAAAATTTACAACTTTCAAAAAAATACATAAAAGTTCTACATCAAGCCCACACGAACAAAGTGTGGCTCACCATAAAAGAATGTTCCTCTCTTTCTAAGGAGCTGCAGATGACGGACCTAGAGCCAAATCTCTATCTGAAAAATATTACAACAAAAAGAGTGAGTCATTAACTCAGTGAATAGAAAATATGAATTTGCAATGGAAATGGGACAAGCCATGGCACGAGTTTTCCCCTAGAAATAGTTAAACAACCTTTCAATACTGAGAGATATTACAAAAGTTATGCAATCATATTCGCTAAAACAATACTTGAAATGTTCATTAGAAGTAGAATATGAAAATATAAGTTTCAAGTCAAGAAATAGGTAGTAAGTTCTTTAATCAAATGAAATTATCATAAACATAGTATCATGGTAAAAATTTCAGTATAATATAATCACGATGAATAAATAAACACAATCAAAGTTAATAAGTTTTAAAATACATAAACTATTAAAATTACATTTTGAGGTGGGAGATTTCTAGTTATGATTAACATTAGTATTCCACTCATGAATTAACAATTTTAAAGAGCTCTTAGCTCTAAGGCAACCTATCAGGCTACCATAAACCAATCCATATGTGTTGGCTGACACACGAGGTTAGCAACTCCCCTGCTAACTGGGGTTTGAACTAAGGTGCACCACGACTAACGTCATCACTGCCGTTAGCTATAGTTTCTAACTAGTTTTCTCCCAAAACAAATTTATAAAATAGCAAAACACTAAGCATATATATAAATAACAGTTATATGAGAAATTATTGAAAATAAATAGTTACATACTTCAATAGTTTAAAACAATCTCAAATCATACTCCTTTCAACTATATGTAGTTCAGCAAGACTTTCAATTATGGTATTCAACATCTCCAACATCATATCATTCCAAACTCATTAAAAATCAAATTTTACAAGCATATGTGAAACTTTAACATATTATCACTTTATCCATAATAATCTTTCAAAGAACATTATACAATAAGATTCCAATAGTATACCATTTCAAAATAAGCCACATAAATCTATTTCCTCATCATAAAGTCATTTTAGCATTATTCTTATTTACTACAACTCAAGAAAATTTTAAGGTGCTTGTCCCAAGAGTGCCTAGTGTTGGGATCGGGAGCCATATGAGTGCAACGGAATAAATCGATCATAACCAACAAATTCATGCAAAACGTTAAATTAGAATGTCGGATTCAGGTTATACCTCTATATGATTCTAGATTTTGTTCGTTGATCACCTGTTCAACTTCCTTTTGGTCAAAGACTCCGAGGTACCCACACGAACTAGTAGATCACGAATGAATGTCCTCACAATCACTGGTTGGAATTCGTCTCCTTAGCCTCGTAGTGCTAGCTACGTCTCTTTAAGGATTATGGTCAAGGAGAGGTGCTAGGGTTTTTCTATGCTGTATGGGATGCATGAATAATGAATCAACCTTATTATTACCTAACAAGCCTATTTAAATAGGAGCATAGAAAACCCTAACTAATTTGGGCTTTGGTCTATGTATAATTATAAGCTTATTATTGGGCCTTATAATTATAACATAGAATTCTCAAGTATTAGGCCCAAACAATTTGGTCCATTAATTCCAAATCCACTAGGCTCTAAGTGTGTGACCCTTCAGGTTTTCATTACATTGGCAATAATCATTAATCATATTAATGATTATAAACAATGAGCGGTGTCTAGCAGCACATCATTGTTACCCAAGTGATGAAAAAGTCGGTGATTCGATTGAACCTTTATATGTGATCATCATCTATATCCTTTTGTCCTAAACATCTAGATTGAGTATGAGACATGGACAGTATCATTCCCGTATAGTCCAATCTCGAGGTTTCTTGATTCCTAAGTAAGCTAACTGAAGTAAATGTAATGACATCCCATGTCAATTCATTTGAGCATGGCCATGCATTTTCTCAACTTTACTTAATCAAGGGGCCCACAGATGTTACTCCTGTTATATAGGAGGGACAAATTCCATCTTGACCACACAAACTCTTCCGCATGATATGTGACATATCCAATAACTACCCTTGTATTCACTCAAGCATAAGTGACAGAATAGTATCAAAATATGAAACTCATATGTAGGGAACCTTGGTGATCTCAGGTCAAAGGACCATAATAATAATGATCACTAAGATTCACTCATGACACTCATATAACAATCCATGTAGTGTTCTTAGGATGGGTCGATCCAGTATACAAGTTCTCTAACTTATACTCATGTGTAAGCTTCATATCTCATATAAGTCACTACACATGCTAGTCTTAACAAATCAAAGCAACCTAATCCATAATGATATATGACTAAGGACATTTAAGAATATAATTATTTTAAGGTTATTATCACAATTAAATATATTACGCAGACAACATATATAAATATAATAATTAGAATTGCCATTAAAATAACATGATTCAAAATTACAATCATCAATATGATTGATTTTAGGGAATATACACTAATAATCTCCCACTTGCACTACAACCAATCATCCATGTATCTAATACCTATGGATCTCATATGACTATCATGCTTTTGCTGCGTCAGGGCTTTTGTCAGTAGATCAGCGACATTATCATCAGTCAGTATTCTGCATATCCTGACATCATTTTTGTTAATAATATCTCTTATAAGATGATAGCGCTGGAGTATATGTTTGGATTTCTGGTGAGATCTAGGTTCCTTGGCTTGCACAATGGTTCCATTATTGTCACAATAGAGCTCTACTGGGTCAGTAATACTAGGAACAACTCCAAGTTCAATGATGAACTTCTTAATCCAAACAGTCTCTTTTGCGGCATCTGATGCTGCAATGTATTCAGCTTCTGTTGTAGAATCAACCACTATCCCTTACTTTAAACTCTTCTAGGTTACAGCGCCACCATTAAGGCAAAATACATAACCTGACTACGACCTGAATCATCTTTGTCGGTTTGAAAGCTAGCATCAGTGTAACCACTTACAATGAGCTCTTTCTCACCTCCATAAATCAAGAACATGTCTTTAGTTCTTCTTAAGTACTTAAGAATATTTTTGACAACTGTCCAATGACTTTCACTAGGATCTTATTGGTATCTGCTCGTCATGCTTAAATCATACGAGACATTAGGATGAGTACATAACATGGCATACATGATAGACCCAATCACAGATGCATAAAGGATCTTACTCATGCATTGTTTCTCATACTCTGTGGAAGGACATTAAGTTCTTGAGAGACTTATGCCATGTGACATCGACAAGAATCTGCTTTTAGAATCTTGCATACTAAACCTTTTTAGCACCTTGTCGATGTATGTACTCTGACTTAGGCCAAGCAATTTTCTCGATCTATCTCTATAGATCTTGACACCTAATACATAGGAGGCCTCACCTAAGTCTTTCATAGAAAAATAATTTCCTAACTAAGTTTTTACAGACTGTAGTGTAGAAATGTCATTTCCAATGAGTAATATGTCATCTACATACAACACCAGAAAGACTATTGGGCTCCCACTAACCTTCTTGTACACACAGGGTTCATCTTCATTCTTGATGAAACTAAACTCTTTGATCGCATCATCGAAAACTCCGAGAAGCTTGCTTCAACCCATAAATGGATCATTGCAATTTCCAAACCTTTCCAGCATTTTCAGGATTTACAAAACCTTCAAGTTGTGTCATGTACACATCCTCAAGAAGATTTTCATTAAGGAAAGCAGTTTTGACATCCATTTGCCAGATTTCATAATCATAATATGCTGCTATAGCTAGAAGAATCCTGATGGATTTAAGCATGACAACTATAGAAAAAGTCTCATCATAGTCAATACCATGGATTTGTTGGAAACCTTTTGCAACCAATCATCTTTTAAAGGTACACACATTACCATCCATGTCGATTTTCTTTTTGAAAACTCATTTGCACCCAATGGGTTTTACCCCTTCAGGTGGATCAACCAAAGTCCAAACTTGGTTTGAATACATGGAGTCCATCTCTGATTTCATAGCTTCTAGCCATTTCTCAGAATCTAGGCCCATCATAGCCTCTTGGTAGGTTGTGGGCTCATTATGGTCCATGAGCAACACATCACCGTGATGAGTCACGAGAAATCCATATCTCTTGGGCTTATGACGTATCCTACTAGATCTACGTGGGTTCTGTGTTACATGAGCAAGTTCTTCCACAACTGGTTATGGAACCGGCTCAGGTTCCATCTCAAGTTCAATGTTTTCTCATTGATCTTGAATTTCTTCAAGTTCTATTCTTCTCCCACTGATTCTTCTAGAGATAAATTCTCTCTCTAGAAAAACACCAGTTTGAGCAATAAATACTTTTTACTCAGTTGGATTATAGAAATAATATCCTTTTATTTTCTTAGGATATCCAATGAAAAAATATTTATCAGATTTGGGTCCAAGTTTATCAGAAGCCTGACGTCTTACGTAAGTTTCGCAGCCCTAAATCATCATAAAAGATAAACTAGGATGTTTCCCAATCCATATCTCATATGGTGTTTTTTGAACTGATTTTGACGGAACACGATTTAATGTGAAAGCTGTAGTCTCTAGAGCATGTCTTCAGAAGGAATTTGGAAGGTCAGCCTGACTCATCATTGACCGAACCATGTCTAACAAAGTTCGATTCCTCCTTTCAGAAACACCATTCCATTGATGTGTTCCTAGTGGAGTGAGTTGTGATACAATGCCACACTCCTTTAGATGATTTAGGAACTCTCGGTCTAAGTATTCACCACCTCGATCTGATCGAAGTGCTTTAATACTTTTATCAAGTTGATTTTGTACTTCATTTTTGAACTCTTTGAACTTTTCAAAAGATTCAGACTTGTGTTTCATAAGAAACACATAACCATATCTACTGAAATCATTAGTAAAAGTAATGAAGTACTGATAACCTCCTCTAGCTTGTGTGTTTAAAGGTCCACATACATCACTATGTATAAGGCCCAATAAATCACTAGCCCTTTCACCTTTCCCAGTAAAAGGGCCTTTAGTCATCTTACCTAATAAACATGACTCACATACCTTATATGATTCGAAATCAAATGAATCCAAAAATCCATCCTTATGGAGTTTGGAGATGCATGTCTCATTTATATAGCCTAAACGACAATGCCAAAGATAGGTTGGATTTAAATCATTAGTTTTGACCTTCTTCGTGTTTATGTTATAGATTGGATTTTCAAGGTCTAGAACATAAAGACCATTCATTAATTGTGCACTACCATAAAACATTTGTCCTTTATTATAAATGAAAAACCTTTCTTGTCTAAACAAGAAACAGAAATCAAATTTCTACTAACAGTAGGCATAAAATAACAATTGTCCAATTCTAAAACTAATCCACTAGGTAAAGATAAATAATAAGTCCCTACAGCTAATGTAGCAACTCTTGCTCCATTTCTAACGTGGAGGTCCACTTCACTTTTGGCTAACGATCTACTTTCTTTAAGATCCTGCACATTTACATAAATGTGAGTACCACATCCAGTATCTAATACCCAAGATGTAGAAGTAGATAAATTAACCTCTATAACATAAATACCTGAGTTGGAAGTCCCACTTCCCTTTTGCTTCTTAAGCTCTTCCAGGTAAATCTTGCAATTTCGCTTCCAATGTCCTGGTTCTTTGCAATGGAAGAATTGCCCTTCCTTGGCCATGCCACCTTTGGGCTTCAGTGTAGAGGAACTTGACTTGGACTTTCCATCAGTCTTGTCCTTTTTCTTTTTATTCTTGGCCTTAGACTTGCCCTTTCCTTTGCCCTTTTGAACCATCATAATGGAATTGGGCTTGGACTTTTTCAAGTTCTGCTCAACAGTTCTTAACATGTTAAGTAGTTCAAGCAAAGTCTTGTCAATTTCGTTCATGTTGTAATTCATGACGAATTGACTATAGCTCTCAGACAACGATTGCAGAACTATATCAGTGGCCAATTCTTGTTGCAAAGGAAAACCCAATCTTTCAAGGTTATTGATGTACCTAATCATTTTAAGCACATGTGTAGTAACGGGTGTTCCTTCAGCCATCTTACACTGAAACAATGCTTTAGATACATCATATCTCTCATATCTTGCTTGCTCTTGGTAGAGCTGTTTAAGGTGATCAATCATATTGAATGCCTCCATGTTCTCATGTTGCTTCTGAAGCTCAAAGTTCATGGTAGCAAGCATGAGACAACTGACATCCAGAGCATCTTCTAGATGCTTCTTATAAGCATCCTTTTCTGCTCGAGGAGCATTAGCAGCAGGTTTATCTGGAGTAGGTTGCTCTAGGATATACTGCTTTTTCTCATGCTTGAGGATAATCCTCAAGCTTCGATACCAATCGAAAAAATTCGTCCCATTCAGTTTATCCTTCTCAAGGATAGATTGCAATGATAAGTTTAATGCATTTGATGCTATGGTTATCTATAATAAAAAAATGTGCAAAATGAGAATCATGTATTTTATTTATTTAATAAGGTCTTTTATTTAATAATACTCCCACTATTTTTCTCAAAATAATAGCCCTCACTATTATTTCGAAAAACCTTATCGTCAAGGTTTTCTAGTAGGCCAAGATCCATATTTTACCAAATCTTGAGTTAGCTTTGACTAATTGCCCAAGATATGGCTGTTTAGGTAGACAACTCCTTTGTCATTTACATCTTATGCAACTTTTGGATAGTTAGGTGAATAACACTTATTCAAATTCATCTCATAAATTCATAACCAACTCTATGCCTCTAGGCCCCAATCCTATTGGTATAGCCCAGGTAAGTCAAGACCCAATAATTAGTAATTTGGATATCACTATTATCCCAGCACGTCTTACCAAGATAGACTTTAGGTACTTTGCTTTGGCAAACCCACCTATAATCGATCAAGATCTTGACGAGTGCTATTATTGGAAGGCATCTCCTTTTTTTGACTTAATATTTTGTTTGAGGGATTTTAATTTATTTGATCTCACTATTATGTACTTGGTTTTATTAACCATGCATCATATACATCTAGCATAGGTATCTCATACATTCATCATATGCATCTCATACATAAAACATAAACTAAACGTGACATGATTATGGCCCAACCTAAGTGATATTCTAGAGCTTAAGAATATCAAATAAAACTAAGAAAGAAAAACTTCTTCCTAAGAATCTTCTTCTTTCTTCATGGTTTGATCTCCACTTCCATTGTTTCCGCTTCAAGTGCTCCAATAAAATTATTACATAATAATAAAGAAACCTCGAGTTACATTCGAGGGGAGTAAGATGAGAAGAGAATGTACAACTAGAAGTAATAGAGAGGCACGACACGCAGGTCGTATTTAAAAATTGCAACAAAACTAAAGGCCATAATCATGCACCATACATCAAGCAACAAAACAACATGATAAGTGAAACATATATCCAAATATATTTTTAATATCAAAATTTGAATTAATTAATTCTGAATTAATTAACTAATTATTTAATGTCGCACTACGTAGAGAATTTACGGCGGTCCCGCTACCCGGTTAGCGGGCGGGGTCAAGAGGCAGCGCCCCTACTAGGAGGTTAGGGGGCGGAGCCCCCCGCCTAAAAAATTAATTGCACCTGACATTCAAATTACAATTCAATTTATCAACAATTGACATTCTCCTTTAGTCAATCAATTCAACAATTATTGACACTCAAATCATGGGTTTACAAATCTGATTTATGACAGAATCATAATGTATAAATTTTAATCATATTAAAACAGATCCAATTAATTCATAGATTTTATACGAAATAAATTCAACAATTAATTTCATGAAAAATCAGATTCAGCCATTAAGTGCAAGGTATATCACATATATGAAAAAGATTCAAGAAGTTAATTTGATTAATTCTGATTCATGACAGAATCTGTGTTTTAATCAAAAAATGTCTTTCATATATTAAAACAGATTCACACAATTAATTCTTTTGATTCTGTTTAAAACAAAACCCAGAAATTAATTTCAAATTCGAATCAAAATCCAGAATTATTGCAACAGATTTAAATTTAAAAAGAAACCTAGAAACAGATTCGAGTTTCAATAAAAAATCTAGAAACAGATTTGAATTCAAAACAAAAACAAGAATTAATCACAAAACACATTCAAATTTAAATCAGAATTCAAAATAAGGTTCAAATTCGAAACAAAATCAGAATTAATCATATTAAGTTTACTTGAACCAGAATGCACGAAATCAAATTTACCCTAATCCTAATTAGGAATCATTGAAGCGTGATATATAGAATAATTCATCAACATCATAATCACGCAATTAGCAAACAAAATCCTAATTTAGCGTTTTACAAGTAGCTCTGATACCATTATTAGGATCGGAAGCCATATGAGTGCAGCGGAATAAATCGATCCCAACCAACAGATTCATGCAAAACGTTAAATTAGAATGTAGGATTCAGGTTATACCTTTATATGATTCCAGATTTTGTTTGTTGATCACCTGTTCGACTTCCTTTTGGTCAAAGACTTTGAGGTACCCACACGAACCAGTAGATCACCAATGAATGTCCTCACGATCATTGGTTGGAATTCGTCTCCTTAGCCTCGTAGTGCTAGCTACGTCTCTTTAAGGATTATGGTCAAGGAGAGGTGCTAGGATTTTTCTATGCTGTATAGGATGCATGAATAATGAATCAACCTTATTATTACCCAACAAGCCTATTTAAATAGGAGCATAGAAAATCCTAACTAATTTGGGCTTTGGTCTATGTATAATTATAGGCTTATTATTAGGCCTTATAATTATAACATAGAATTCTCAAGTATTAGGCCCAAACAATTTGGTCCATTGAATCTAAATCCACCAGGCTCTAAGTGTGTGACCCTTCAGGCTCTCATTACATTGGCAGTAATCATTAATTATATTAATGATCATAAACAATGAACGGTGTCTAGCAGCACATCATTGTTACCCAAGTGATGAAAAAGTCGGTAATTCGACTGAACCTTTATATGTGATCATCATCTATATCCTTTTGTCCTAAACATCTAGATTAAGTATGAGACATGGACAGTATCATTCCCGTATAGTCCAATCTCGAGGTTTCTTGATTCCTAAGTAAGCTAACTGAAGTAAATGTAATTGACATCCCATGTTAATTCATTTGAGCATGGCCATGCATTTTCTCAACTTTACTTAATCAAGGGGCCCACAGATGTTACTCCTGTTATATAGGAGGGACAAATTCCATCTTGACCACACAAACTCTTCCGCATGATATGTGACATATCCAATAACTACCCTTGTATTCACTCAAGCATGAGTGACAGAATAGTATCAAAATATGAAACTCACATGTAAGGAACCTTGGTGATCTCAGGTCAAAGGACCATAATAATAATGATCACTAAGATTCACTCATGACACTCATATAACAATCCATGTAGTGTTCTTAGGATGGGTCGGTCCAGTATACAAGTTCTCTAACTTGTACTCATATGTAAGCTTAATATCTCATATAAGTCACTACACATGCTAGTCTTAACAAATCAAAGCAACCTAATCCATAATGATATATGACTAAGGACATTTAAGAATATAATTATTCTAAGGTTATTATCACAATTAAATATATTACGCAGACAACATATATAAATATAATAATTAGAATTGCCATTAAAATAACATGATTCAAAATTACAATCATCAATATGATTGGTTTTAGGGCATATACACTAACACCTAAAACTCTACATGTATATGCAATTAAAATACATAGAAAATAATAACAATTAATAAAATAATAAAATTAATATTTAAAGTGTAAAGAAGTTGAAAATTATGTAAAAATGTGGAAATACACATTATTTATTCACAAAATGGCCAAAATGCTCAAGTTGATTTCTTCCCACTTCTTAAATCATCAATTCTACTAGGAAGTGTTCCTTGACCTTAAGCAAGCAATCAAACAACAAATTAAACACAAATTAACACTTAATTACATTATCAAGCTTCCTATTTCAAAAATCTCAAAATCTACACTATATGCATAACCCTAAAACAATCTAATCTTTACTAACCATTAATGAATTTAAGCTAATCTAACTCCTAATTAAGAGAATGAAGCTTGGAATTACCTTATTAAGCAAAAGAGAAGAAATTTTGGAGCTTCTGTCTAAAACCCCTAAATTTCAAAACCAACAAGGGAAATCACGGATTAGGAGATGCAATAGCAAGAAAAGGAGAGAAAGTACAAGAAGATGTGTAGAAATGTAAAGAAAAGAGAGTTGTCTTGCATGGTTAGCTGTGGAAGATGAAGAAGAAGAGAAGAGCATGTGCTCTGTGCTGCTGCTGCTGTGATTTCATGGTTCTATTTCTACTTGGTTTTATTTCATTTTTAGGGTTCTGTTTCGGGTTAGTTCAAGGGTTTCTAGGTCTGGGTCTACTGGGCGGTTTGGGTAGGTTTGTGTTTGTGTTGGGTCACCGGTTCAAGGTTTTAGCACACAGGGTCATGGATTCAGTAACTTATTTACATTTTTGCTGTTTAAGTAAATGTCCTCATTTTTCCTTTAACATTTTACTTTCTATTTACTTAAGATATAAATGTAAATACGGAAATACCCCCTATTTGGATTAAAAAAAAATTCAAAAAAATCAAAACTTCAAAGAATAAAAATATAGGTTTTGGGTTTTAGTTCAAAACGTCGAATTTTGAAAATTTTCAAAAATAACGTCTTCTTAAAATGGTCCTTTTAGGTCTCCAAAAATTCATTAAAAATCACTCTTTGATGCAAAAATATAAGAGGAATAATTACCAAGATTTTTTATTTTCAAATAATATATATTTCATATAGTCTTCCAAGGAAGGCATTCAGACTTAAAATTTTTTTCAAAATTCTAACAGAATTAGCTTTATTTATAAAATTAAGCTAAACAATAGTATAAATCAATTTAAATCCTTTCAACAATTGAAAAAGAAATAGTTTAAGGCCATCTAAGGTAATCCCAAGATTATATCAAAACTATCTAACTGTATTCTTACGCTATAACGATTCTATATTACTTATTAACAGCAAGGCCGTTACATAAATGCTTTATCAATGTTAGATCTTATAGTATAATACTATGTATAATTGCATAATTCAATGAGGAAGAATTAAAAGCAAGATTAAAGTAAAACCTACATTAACATATTAAATTTTTTTTCCTTAAATTTCTTACTTATGCAATTGAATGCAATTAAAATACTAAATGAGACAAATTATAAGGATTGGGTGGAGTCATTAAAACTTCATTGGGCCATCATTAATCTAGATGTGACAATTAGGGAAGTAAAGCCCATTATTGACATAACAAATTAATAAATATGAAAAGTAGGCCTATTCAAATAGGGTATGCCTTATAGTAATGAAATATACATTGGATAAAACCATCATAAAGAGAGCATCCTTGAAAATGAAAATGCTAAAACATTTATGGATTTTGTAGTTGAAAAATATGTAAAATTTGACAAGGTTAAGAAGGAATACTACTTTTTGCTACTAGAGAAAACTATATACAATGGGATTAGTGGAGTGTGGGAGCACATATTGAAGTTAATTAATTATTACAATAAGTTGAAAAGCATTAACGTTGAACTAAGTGACAATTATATAAATTAATGAGTACTAGAATCTTTACCACCTTAATTTGATGTTCTGAAAACATCTTATAACACTTAGAAGAGTGAGTGGATAATAAACAAGCCGATTTTGATTGTTACTCAAGTTGAGGATGATATAATGAAGAGAAAAGCTCATGTGGTAAACTACACTACATATGAGTTAACTTTAGAACAAGGCACAAAGACAAATTAAAAATACAATAGAGACAAGTCTACCTAGGGAAGGAAGAAGGGTAAGATGAATAGGCAATGTTATAAGCTTAATGAAGCCCAATTCAAGGGTAATTGTAAGTTTTATAAAAAGTATAGGCTCAGATAACAAATTGATTCAAGTACAAGAAATGGACTAAGAAAAAGAAAAAAGGTACCTTTCCAACTTTAGTATATTTTGAGTCTAATATTGTTGATGTGTCATTAAACACTTGGTGATTAGACATAAGTGCTACCATTTGTGTGAAAAATTATTTATAGGCATTAAGAAACCTGAGGAACCCAAGTGAAGGAATGCTAATTATGTAGCTTGGAAATGAGGATAGAGTAGAAGCATAGCATATTAGAATAGTTTCTTTGAGTTTATCATCTAAACACAAGTTTCTTTTGAAAACTGTTGTTTATGTACCTTCCATGAGAAGGAATTTAATTTTTATAGTTGCCTTGATTGTGTTGGATACTTTTGTCATTTTGGAAGTGAAAATTTTGAATTAATTCATAATTCTTCTATTATGGCTATTGATTCATTGTGGGATGTATTGTATAGAATTGATCTTGATTGCAACTTTGCCAATTTTGTGAATACTATTGTTAGAAAGAAGAGAAGCCAAACCAATAAGAGTTCCTCAATACTATAGCACAATTGTTTAAGTTATATTTCTTAGGAAAGGATACAGAGACTCATAAAGGAAGGAATACTTCATGATATGGATTTCTTAGATTTTAGGAAATGTGTTGACAACATCAAATGAAAGCATCCTATTACAGCTTGAAAAGGAAAGAGAAGTAGAAAAGAAAATACCATGAAATTAATCATATTCACATCACTGAACCCCATGCACTAAGTGCTATAGTTGGATACTAATAACTCATCACTTTTATTTATGATTATTACAAATATGGATAGGTGGAATTGCTTAGTGAGAAGTCAAAATTATTGGAAGCTTTTAAATCCTTCAAGGCAACAATTGAGCTTAAACTAGGAAATAAAGTAAAGGTGTTAAATCTAATAGTGGTTGTAAGTATTATGGTAGGTACGATGAGATTAAAATAAATCCTAGTCCTTTTGCCACATACCTATTGGGGTATGATATTGAAGCAAGTTACAACATGCTTAGGACATTGGAGCAAAACAAAATTGTAAAGAAAAGGAACTAGACACTTATAGAATGAGGTGCATGTTGGCCTAATCTTCATGGCTAGAATTCTTATGGGGTGATGCATTGGAAATTGTTATGTATATCCTAGATCAAGTTCCAAACAAGTTAGCACCTAAAACCCTTAGAGAGTTATTCTATGGTAAAAGGTTTAATATGAGGCATTCTTGTGTTTAAGGTTGTAAAGATGTGGTGAAGGCATACATTCCCTCAACAAGGAATATTGCTTCAAAGATTGTCAGTGGATATTTCATTGGGTACTACAGTAGCTTGAGAGATAACAAACTCTATTATCTAACTCACTCGTCTAGAGTTATCAAATCAGATTGAGTCATTTTCTTTAAGGATCAGATTGAGCCACTTTCTTTGAGGATGAGTTGGATAGTAGGGGTCAGGTACCATGTGTTAAATATTTTACAAAAGAAAGCAAAATTATTACATAGTACTTGCATTGGGACAGTCATCTTTTATTGTCCCATAAGATAATCTAGTGCAATTGATGGTAGAAGATGTTGAACAAAATGAAATAGTTGAAGAAATTCCTTTGAGGAGATCTCATAGAACTTGCAAACTAACAATTCCTAATGATTACATGGTTAATTTGCAAGAGCATGAGTATGACACTAATGACTATACTAATCCTATTATGTTTTTCACAAGAGATCTCTAGTTCAAACTCTTATGAATGGAGAAATATTATGGAGGATGAATTGGCCTCAATGCATAAGAATAAAGTGTGGTATATGGTTGAATTACTTATAGAATGTAAGCCGGTCGGATGCAATTGGATCTTCACGAATAAGAAGGATGCTTGAGGTGAAATTAAAAGGTACAAAGGCTAGATTAGTAGCCAAGGATTACATGGAGGAGGAAGGCATAGACTACAAAAGGATATTCTATCCAAATGTGCTTTTAAAGGTTACAATTTACTTACATGTAGTTTTAATCATTAATACTTTATCCAGCTAACCTATTTTCATTTAAAATTTAATAGAAAACTCATATGCCTTGCATGTAATATTTACTTTTTTAAACTTCAACTCAATTTGAGACATATTCAAAACTAATTTACATCCAAAAAGTCTTATTTAGCACCCTTTATTCAACAACTATTAATTAAATTGTAGAAGATACATTTTTAATAGAATTAGAGCTTTTTTGGGATAATTCAATTCTAAGTGAATGTCAAATTGAATAACAATTTAAGGATATAAAAATTACATGTAATGCACGTAAAATTTTTTCTAGTTAAATTTTGATTAGAAAATAATTTAAATAGGCAAGGTGTATTGATAATTGAAAGCATAGGTAAATAAATTAAAATAATAAAATTATAAATAAATTAAATGAAAAGGAGTGAAAAGAGGCAAAATTATGGATAACAGAATTTAATTCATACTTATTTAAAAATATTAAAGAGAATGAGAGACAACTTGTCACCCTAAAAATGAAATGTGATTAAAATATCTCAGCCTTAAGCCGGACGTAAATTAATCAATACATAACTAGCTTTTCCTTGTCAATAGAAATTGACATTTAACATATTATATGTTTGTCTTTTTATGCAAATTTAGCCTATCGGGTTGGCCATAACCCTGATTCGTTGTGTACAGCAACAAAAGGACGACCATGCTTGTCTATCTCACACTTTCCAAGGATCCAAATGTAATCCTACAACGTTTGCTCTTATAATATAATTCCATCTCCAATTTATCATGAAGCCAATGTTAATATATCAAATTTTATTCTTGTTATAGCCACGATGCTACCAAAGAATGCATCAAACTAAAACAAAACATGTCTGTCCCCTTGGCATATATACGATGATCCCAAAACCAGCTATAAGCCTAGAACCCCTTGTCAAGTCAAACACTTTAAGGCTTCCGATTTCAAACAAAACCTACCAAGCCATCTTCTTTCATTCACTTTCCTTCTCAAAGACACATAAAATCATAGCCAAACAAAATGCAGAGGCGACTCCGGCAGATTTGCACTTCTCTGAAAGAGCATGGTTTTGTTAGTTATGCCAAGTTTGCTTCAGCTGGTGGCCTTTGTGACATCAATCTTGTTATTATAAAAGCGACATCTCCAGATGACATTCCAGTTCATGAAAAATACATATACCAGCTCTTGAAAATCTTTTCCATCTCGCCAGCATCGTATCACACATTTGCTTTGTGCTTCACCCGCCGATTTGGGACCACTCGAAGCTGGCGGGTTGCCTTAAAATGTCTGGTTCTTCTCCACCGTCTACTTCGCTCTGTCCCAGGAGATAGCCCATTTTTTGCCGAAATGTTATGGTCTCGATCTAACGGATTGATTTCTCTTTATCCTTGTCGTTTCCGGGATGATTTGTCATCGTGCGCATTTGACTCCACAAATTTTATCAGATTTTACGCACAGTTGCTGGATGAAGCCCTAAATTGTTTTTTCTTTGGCAGAAAGAAAATAGAAGATCCGGAAGAAAAGGAAGAGAAAGCACAACCTGAGACTTTCCAGGAAAAGATGCAAGAAATTGGTGAAATTCTTGAAATCTTGCCGCAGCTCCAAAGCCTTGTAGACAGAGTGATTGATTGTCGTCCAACATTTTTGGCATCTCAAAACATCATTGTACGGTCTGCAATGAAATATATAATTCGGGATAGCTTTGTCTGTTACGCAAAGTTCAGAACAGAAATGGCAGTGGTTTTGGACAACCTTTTCCATATGCCTTACAGGAATTGCGAGGCTGCTTTTGAAATATACAAGAAAGCATCTTTGCAGACCAGCCAGCTTTGTGAGTTTTATGATTGGAGTAAGGCCAAGGGATTCTGCGGTTTTTATGAGTACCCAACTGTGGACCGAATCCCCAACATACAAATTCAAGCTCTTGAAACTTTCTTCAACGGGATTTGGCAGTTGACGGAGTCGTCTTCTTCGTTGGAAAGCACATCTGTGTCGTCATGGACGGCGGAGTCTCCACTGACAACTTCGCTGTCGTCATCGGCGGAGTCTCCACCGTCGACAAAAGGGGAAGAATGTGAAAGATTACAGCTAGTGAGGAGAGATGTGGTTGGCCTCAAGAGAGATTTGAAGTTTGATGAAGTAGAGAAGCCATTGATTGGTCTAGAAGATGATGAAGAGGATGATGTCAGTTGGGAGAAACTTCTGGATTCTTCTATCAATTTTTCTGATGGTTATTCAAGTGATTTGTGCTTTAGGAGCCCTAATGGTTATGGATGGGAAGTATGGAGAAATGGATTTAATATCTCTGGATTCAATGGGAACACTATTGAAGGGCATGAATTTGAAGATCACTCAAGGCAGATTCAGATATACGAACCTATAGCTGCTAATCCTTTTTCACAGCCAAATAATCTGTTGTCCAATAACTATGGAAGAACGTATGGTCACAACTCTTCCTATTGAAGAAATTAAGTGCCATGAAAATATATGGGAGTTTCTTTCATTTTTTTATTTTTTCACGAAGGGGAAACTAATTTCTTGTTATGTAATTGATTTAAAAGACCTTTGTACTATTGAGTTAAACCAAGTATATGTAACAGAGTTTTGCATACCTTGTGACTTACTAGTTGACCATATAAGTAATATTATCAAATAATATTTTTTTTCATAAATTTTTATTTAGCTTTATTTTGTAATTTTATATGTTTTTCTTTTTAATAAAATATGCTTTTATTGATATTAGGTTTGTGTTAACTCCAATTTTTTTTAATGAATGCAAGAATTTTATTCAATAAATTAATTTGAAGCTAGGATTTTAAAATCGGTTCAACCGATTCAAACGATTGTAGCCTAATAGCCTAAAGTCTCTACTAGATTAGGTAACCTTTGAAATATGAAATTTTTGTTAATCTTGGCTCGGATATAACCAGTTGAACCTGAAAACATGGCTTCATCCGATTTCCGTGGTTAAATTGGTCCTATTATAGATAATTTAAAAATCAATGGAACACAAGAGCCGAAATTGTGCACTGACAGGCCTATCCCCTTCGCATCTCAGGGAAATTAATTCTGATGTTATATATTGGGACTCAAATTTTAGTATTATTTTCATGCAATATTTTTAGTAAGTGTATTATTTTCTAATTTAGAAATTTGATTTGGTAGGGATTTAGTTGTTGGCATTAACACATTAAATTATTGAGTAAGTCGAGAGCCTTATAATACTTGATATTTTAAATTTTATTTAAAAATTAAATCATATATATTTACGTTAAGTATGGTAAATATTTAATATAAATTTTTTATTACATGTAAATTTTTGACTAAAATTGTTTCATATATATATATATATATATATATGTATATACACACATATGTTTATATATAATCTAGGTCAATCATCCTTTTCAAATTGACTGATTCCACTTATTTACTGACCCCAAGGTGTTTTTTCCCCCTTATTTTTTTCATTGCTGAAAATGAAGAGCAAGGGAGAAATAAAGTCCAACTTCAAATACAAGCATAGGGCATAGCAAATTGCATATACACTATTATAGATTTATCCTTTAGCATCGACATATCAATATCAAGAAAAAATTGACGTGTATGATGATACAATAGTAAAATTGTAAATAAATGCAATTTATCATGTTAGTTCAAATAAAAAGCCAACATCTAAAGAAATATGAAGACACCTTAGATGTCGACTCTTTTAAAAACTATCAATTTTTCTTTTAGCAAGACTTTAGATGTTGCTTCCTAAAATAACTGATAGTTAAAGTCATGTAAGTGATATCACTTTTCAAAATGTGATGATATTTTAAAAGTCATTTTTTTAAAAAAACTATTGCTTTTCTCTTCCCATAAAACTTTAGATGTTGGTTCTAAAACAACCAATGTCTAAAGTCATGTAAGTGATGTCATTTTTGAAAATATGATGACACTTTAGACATTAATTCTTTAAAAAACCATTGTCTTTTCTTTTTGTGACACAACTTTAGACATTAGTTCCTAAACCTTAAAATTATGTGACCAGTGCTATTTTTAAAAATACAATGGCATTTTAGACATTAGTTCTTTAAGAAAATTTCATCTTTTCTTCTTACGAGACTTTAGACATTGGTTCATAAAATAATTGATAGCTAAAGTCATGTAAATAGTGACATTTTTATGCCATAAATTAAAGCAAATATTTTTTCCTCATTATCACTCTTAATCTTTTTCTTATTTGTTTCCAAACTCCAAAATTCAATCTTCATCTTTGTTTAAGTCTCTTTGTAAAATACTAGATCTCACTTCATCTTCCATTACATGTTAATGAGATACTGATGCTCCTTTAACTAGCATTGAGCATGAAGTGGGTTCTAAACATAAGAGTATCTTTTCTTACTTCTATTTCATAGATTAGCATCTCTTCTATTTCTTTTATTTTTTGCACAAGTTTTTAAAGAAAAATTTCTTTGTGTTTCCTTTGTTTCTGAGTTTTAGATGCTTATTATGTGTATGATAAAGGGTTGCAATGAAGGTAGCCAAATAATGATGAGAGATGCACATTACACATGTCTTTTAAGAGATTTTTATTTGTATTTCCTTTGCATAACTTCAATGGTTGTATTTGAGTTTTAAAAGCTTATTATGTGTTTAACAAAATGTTATAAGAAAGTTTGAAATCAATTGACAACAATGAGAGTTGAAGAAAAGTGAAAAAAATCCATAAAAATGGTAATTTTTCACAATTCTGGTAAAGGCAAAACCTTGTTAGGTTACGGATGGATAGATCTCAAAAAATTATATAAAATTAACATAAAATATCTCCTCAATAACAATTGAGTGTGGAATTATGGAATTTCAAAGTTTTTAACTTAAAATACATGTTTTTTGGTGAGATGCTGGATTTATTTAATTTTTATCGTAAATATTTTAGTGAGGATATGAAGAATCAACATAAAAAAAGTTATATAAACATTCTATGTCGATTTTACTAAAAACTAACATGAAATGTAAAAAGAAAATACATTAGCTTCTTATAATAATTACATCAATTAGTTACTAATGCAGTTACTTATATTTCATGATGGTTTAAGAACTAACATTGTATCGAGTAGAAACTAATGTTAAAGCTCTAAAATAGCCAACATTAAAGGGCAATATATAGTAATGATAGTTCTTAAGGACCTTATCAACCACATAAATACAAAAAGCAGAATCTTTTCCTATATTAACTAAGGGTAAGGATGGTAAAAAGTATTGGGCATCCCAATACAAGGTCTTTATTGATGGAGGAATCCTTGAGCCTTGCTAAACTACTCTAACCATAGTAGAATTTTGAAGCACAATCCACTAGCTAAAGCACTATATCTTGAAAAGATGAAATAGAACTTGCCAACAAAGTAGCAAAACACAAAGATTATGTTTAGCATATGAGTTATTAAAAAATCTAGCCCTCCTAATGTGATAGAGCTTAAAGAAGTATCAAATAGATTTGTTTATTTTTTTCCTAAATAATTGCTTTTATGAACCCATGTTACTATTTTTACTCCTTATTAAGGTAATTGATGTATAGTATGGATGGCTTCAAAAATTTTGGTGTAAGATACAATTTCCAAGAGAAAAAGATGGAAAAAAGATAAAATCTTATGTAAAATGATTATTAGAAATATATTGAATGCTATACATACAAATTTCAAGTCATCTCTTTGCATATGAATATAAAAAACTTCATTTATTTATTACAAACAAATAAGTAAAGTAATAATCACTTATCTTATATGGTAGCTATGAATATTAAAAGATTCAACACATATATATCCTTTGAAAAGAAGTATTTGTTGGTGTGTGCCCTAGGAGCTAATCATAGAGATGATTGTAATATTACATAATGTATTATGTTTGTTTTGACAATATAATTATTATATTTTATTTTGTTTTATTTTACGCAAATTATAACTTAAATATAATTATTATCCTTGGAATAGCTTTATTATTCTTAAAATACCCCTAGTCAAGTATTATTATAAAAAAGATAGTAATAATACATCGAGACTAGCATGTATAATGATCGATGATTATGAATCATGGATATGTGATATCAAGTCAATATATGAGTACATTGTTAGTGAACAATGTAATGGACTGACCCACTATGAGAATACTGCATGGATAAACATGTCATTAGTTATTCTCATATGATCACAAATGCGCATAGTCCTTTAACCTGAAGTCACTACGGTTCCCTACATGAGGAGTTACTCACTTTGATGTCATCCTACATCACCTTTAATCGAGATGACAAGTAGGACGTTGATTGCGTGTGTCACAAATCATGCAAAGGGAAGTAAGTGATGTAGATGAGATTTTGTTACTCTTGTATGAAAGAGAAATATCCTTAGGCCTTTTGATTGAGTGAGATTTAAAAATGCATGGCCATGCTCAATTGGATTAATATGTGATATTGATCATTTGTTTTAAGTCTACTCAGTATTAAGAAATATAAATTGAATATTGATGAAGATGACACATTCCATGCTTCAAGTTCGATTTGGATATTGTTACAAAAAGGAATATGATGCAAAATGTTGATCATATATTAGGTAGATGTCGAATCATAAACATTCTTACTACTTAAGTGGTAGTGATGTATTGCTAGATACTATTAGATACCGCTCACTGTCTATAGCCCAAAATGAGTTATTATCAACGTAGTAAGAACTTATAAGGTCACACAAAAAGAGTAGAAATAAGATAATAATTAATTGGGTTTTAGTTGGACTAAAATTCAATTAATTGATCTTATTTTCGTGCATATATATATTATTATGATAATATATATTTTTTCACGTAATATATATTATGCGATATTATTTGATATTAAAGTAATATTAGATAATTACGTTATTATATATTAGATATTATATTATGAGATAATATTATTATTATTATCTAATATAAGATAATTATATACCAATTAATATTAGATAATTATATTATGAGATAATGTTATTATTATCTAATATTAGATAATTAATAAAATAAGTTCTATCTCTCCTCACTCTTTCTAGGATAAGGATAGGTGATAGTTATTTAGTGTGATTAGGATTTTTGAAGCATTATCTTAGTGGGACTAGGATTGTGATATGCCTTAACTTTATAAAAGAACTTGAAGGCAGCACATTATAATTCACGCTCATAAGCTTCATTAAACCCAAAATCACTCTAGAAAATGTCCAAACCTAATCCTAGTGAGAGAAACAAATCCTAGCAGCTTCGTGGAGGGGAGAAGTCATTGTTTACTCTGTGTGGATACCCGTAGAGATGTTGTACCTTCTGGTCGGCATTCGATTCATCTCAGTCTCTCAAGGATTCATTCAGAAAGAACACAAGCACAAATAAGGTAAAACCCTGATACTGGTTTATGACTTTTGCATGGATCCTAGGAAGGTTTTGATCAAAATTTTAAAATTTTACTGCATTTGTTGATCCAAACCTAACAGTATTCACCAAGATGAATAATTATTTATGCTTTTTGGTAAGTTGATAACTAAATTGTATTAGTTGCAATCTTACTTTTGCATTTTTAATCATGCACCAGCTTTGCACTATGAAAATTGTGCAATGAAGCCAGAATATTATTGCTTTCATTCTTTGCTTCTTATTTTAAGTGTAAAAAAAATATCTACTATTGTTCCACTGCACATTCATACATGATAAAACTTTCAAAACCTTTATCATAAGACATCATTAAACAAAATAATAATTAGTTAGAAAATATGGTGCCATAAAATATGTTACAAAGAACACTGTCCTTTAAGCAACTTTGCCCTCGTTATTTGCTGTAGGGTTTATGGCAAATTACCCTTAGAATTTATCTAAGCACTATAGAGATTGAATAGCTTGCAATCTAATACCTTTAAGAACTTTTTTGAATAATTTAGAGAAGTTTCAAAATGATTGAATGATTTGGATAAGTAATAGAATAATGAAAAATAAAGATTTATTTATCTTTTTTCATTGATTCTTAATTATTCACTTTCATTTCATCATTTTTATATTATTGTTTACTTTTTGTCTAACTATTTCATCATATTTAAAGATAACACTTGAACAATATGTCTCTTGACTTTGTGTTAACATGTCTCTTGATCATAAACTAATACATCTTTAGATCATAATTCATCATATCTTTTGCATACAAACTATTGTGTTTATAAAGCATGAATGATGTGTTTTTTGGACATGAACCATCAAACCTATCTATTCATCATGAATTAATATGTTTCTTGATCATAAATCAACATAATTCTTGATTATCAGTTAATATATCTCTTAGTCATGAATCAACATAACCCTTGACTACTAACCCTTATGTCTTTTAACACGACTTTTTGTTACAACCTGCCTAGCATTTGATCAGCACGGAACTTATGTTTCTAGTTCCATAAGCCTAGCTAGTCCTGCATGGCATTGTCATATAGATATTACGACTAACAAAAAAATTAATCAAGTTCATTTTTATATTTATAAGATAAATATTTACAAATAGAATTTATATTAGTACTGATGTTGAATTATTTACATAAATCTAACTCATTTTCTAAGTATTCTCTAACAATGTTATGGCTGCTCTTAAAGTAATCTAGGAATTATTTACTCGTGAGCTGGCAATGGTAGTTTGGTGGCTACTATTGATAGATCTGTAAAATAATTTAAATAAACAATAGTGAGTCATAAACTTAATAAGCAGATTATTTACTTATTAAACATAATCAATCATATCCATATTTATCTTACATTTCTTACTCATACAATTATGGCAACCATAATTATATTTACCATTCTAAATCATATATTTTGTAAAACTATCATCCAATAATGATGACAAGCAATGGTTAAATAAGAGTTACAAAATGTCACACGCATGAATTATCTTATGCAATTTCTATTAGTATCCATCATACATAATTATATTGCATCCTAGTAGAATATTCTTAATGAAAATAAACAACATTTATAAAATACATGTGTAAATAGTAAAGATAAAATCAAACAACTTTAGTATTAGGAATTACTCTTATCTTGCTTACTCGACTAACTTACCTACCATTCCCCTACCTATTTTACATAAGTGCTTGGATGGGATATGGCTTTTGACGTGACCAAAGCATTTGGTCATGAGAAATAAGGTAACAACCCCTGATACCTATTAGAACTACTCCATCTCTTACAAGATAGGGCCCTTGAGTGGAGAGTCATGCTTTAACATTGATCACACACAAGAGCTCTTAAGGCTCAATTTTTTATACTTATACAAAGAAAACCTAGGTTCTAGCACCATACATGCATAAGCCAATACCATAATAGGTCCACCTTGTCCTCCCTTTTCATAATCAATTTCATTTTTGCAATCATTTCACAATTTCTCATTCTTGTATTCCATCCAATTCAATTCAGAACATCAACACTACCACACACACCCATAATCACTTTCCAAGATCATAAAAATATCATCACACACTATAATAGTTCATATTATCATAAAAATTCATTCCATGAAACAATAATAAGTAATTTAATTACTCTTAAGTTTAGCAACTTAATCAAACAATACCACTAACTAAGCCATTAATAGTATCCAAGCGTAATATTAATTTTGTAACATTCAATATACTATATTACATTACTTAAAAATATAAAATAAAGATACTCAACCATACTCTGCCAACTATAAAATCTCAAAAGCAAAATCTTAGAACCCATGTTTAATTATGATAATCAATTACTACTATCCAAAGAATGCAAATTTCATTAATACTGACTTAGAGTATTTATAATATAATATTTCATAATACTTAAACATGTACCTATATATATATATATATATATATATATATATATATATATATATATATATATATATATATATATATATATATAAGTTATTATAGTACTTAAAATAAAGCTATATAATTTGTCATGATAATTAAATATGCCCACCTATAAAATCTAGTATAGTAACTAATATATGATATAGGAGTTTGTTATAATTATGAAGTATATGTCTTTATAAAATAATACTACTATAAAAAGTGTCTTTAAGACAACTTGATACCATAATGAAATATTAGATAATATAGTTCAATATTATATTAGAATATAATGCAAAATAAAATCATACTAGTATAAAATATGGATATGATATAATTTGTTACTCTAGAAAAATATAAGACAATATGACTTAATACTATAATTGGATATAAAGTGATATATTTTAGTAGTATAGTAGATTATAACTTAATATAATTTGACACTAGAATAGGTTACAACACATTATAATTCCATACTATAGTAAAACATAAGGTAACATGATTTAACATTATAATAGAATGTAAGATAATGCAATTCAATATTACTATAGAGTATAAGATATTAGAATTCAAGACTATAATAGAATATAAGGCAATATGATTTAATATCATTATTATAAAATATAAGGTAATCTAGATCAATACCAAAATAAAACTCCATCCTATGATATAATATATATATATAATATTTCACTATTATAGTGGAACATGAGCCATTATTATCTAATACTATAATAATATAAACTTATACAATCCATTACCATAAGCAAATATAGACTAATACCATAATAAATTATAAATCAATCTAATCCAATGCTATGTTGAATTATAAACTACTATTGTTCTATGTAATAGAGTAAATGCTATTACAATCACAATTTCATATAGTCTTAATGTTATGATATCAAATTTTATTACTAGTATTCATATTATTAACCTCCATTTATCACACTCTAATTTACTTTGACCTTGAATAGTATTTTACCATTAATTAAAAGGTTATAAATATAATAGTTATGCAATGTATTCCATATGAAACTAAATTTGAATAGCCTTCCATGTAATGGTTATTTATTAAAGAATGGATAAGATATGAAATAATTATGACATATACAAGTAGAATTCAATTTTTTAATTTTTCACTAATTAATGTTCTTAATATTTGCTCACTATTTGGTGATATCTCAAAATGTACATATGATTTTGAAGTGAAACTAATTTCATTAGAAAGCAGACTCAATTACCTTTCCACCTATATATGATTCACTTAAAATGAATGTAAAACAAATAAGTTATGGCTTTTGAATTTGACTAAACAATGTTGTCCCAGTACACTCAAGTACTATAATCAAATACTTAGGTACAAAAAGCAAATCTAGCACTATACTCTACTACTATAGTTAAATATTTGTGTCCTAGAAGCCCTTGAAGGCTTATACTCGAGTACTATACTTGAATATGGCCTAATTTTCAAGTTTTTCATTGAATTTTCACTAAATCTCAAGCAAGTTTCAACCTAAAATTACACATTGAACAACCTTTTTTAACATTTCCTTAGTTCATAAAACCCAATTAAACAAACTTTATTAACACATTATTGTTAACAATAATTAGCTTTTATGAAAATTTATGCAATTACCTAAATCTACCAACAACATCAAATTAAGTTGTTTTAAATTAAATAGATTATCTACTTACCTTAAACTTAGGAAGATTGAAGAAGGAGATAAACAAGAGGTACAATTGAAAAAAAAAAATCAAAACCTAGTTCATATAATCATACACAAATCAACTTAAGAATCCCTAATTTCTTCTCATCATAAAAACTTATTAAACCATAATCCATTTTAGAAGAATTACCTTAGTAGATTGGAGTAGAAAATGAATCTATATTAGAATCTTAAAGATTTGAAGCAAGAAATAGATAAAATGTAGATTGATGGCTTGAAGGGGTGCATCAAAGCTAGAAAAGAAAATGAGAAAAAGAAAAGGGTTTGGGGATGTTTTATGGTCATTAACGGTAGTTTTTTAAGTTCATAAGAGCAATTTAGGAAAATGGTGGTCCTAAATCTCCTTTAAGCATCCTACTTCAAATCTAATTTCACATAATCTTATATTGAAATTAATTCTACCCATTCCCTTACTGTTATACCATTTTCTACAATTAAGTTATATACCCTAAATTCTCCCATAACTTTCCTAATTACTAACATGTGTACAAATTTTATCGAATATATATTTGGAATAATTTCTAAAATATTTACTATATGACACCCTTGATTATTAATCAATATGTTTCTTGATCATAGACCACCATATCTCTTTATTTTTAAATAATATGACTTTCCAACAATTAGTTTATGTTTGTATCAATATTTCAATCTAGAGATTTAATGTAATATCCCTGGTTTAAATATAAAGTTGTATAAATTTCGATATTTGTGAATAAATTATTTATTTGGTTAATATTGGTTTTAAATTTATTTTTTTAATTAAAAGTTTTGAAATATTGAAAATAACATCTTTGATAATATTAAAAAATTATTTATATATGGTCTTATCAAAGTAAGATTAGATTAGAATAATTTCTATAAGAAATTTCTCATAAGATGAGGAATAATTTTTATTGATTACGTGGGTAAGGATTTATGAAATCATTTACTTCTACTTTATAAATTATTTTTAGGAATTGAGAAATATTAAAATATTTATTTTATTTTAGGATTGTCAAATTTATCAATTTAATACAAATATATTTATATATTAGGGAAGATTAAAAATAATTAAGTTAAGGTTTAAGTAAAATACATTTCATAAAAATGAGTTTTGAAAATATATGAATGACCAAATTATTTTATCTAAAATGGATGGCTTAAATTGAAATTGGAACTAAGCTTACTAAAAGCGAGAAGCGTGGTAGCAAAGCCTATAACTCATTTCTCTTTTTCATTTTTTTTACATATATTTATAGTTCTCTTATTAAGTATGTCGACTCCTTTCTCTTCAATATATTAATTTAGCTATTGTCTTTCTTTGGTTGGCATTTTTTTCTCTTTCTCTTTCTTCCTGTCAACTTCCTTTCCCACCCTATTCCACCCTTTTCCCCTCCTCTCCTCTTTCTCTTTCCTTTTGATTAGTCTTTTTGTAAAACAAAGCTAGCTAAGATCATTCTCTTCCTTTCTTTTTCTACCAATGGATCAGATGCCATTGTGTTAACCCCAAATCGTTCATGGTTGAAGTTGCTACTAGCTAGTGCTCGGATGGAGTTGCACAAGAGGAATTACATGGATGAGTTAAAGATGATGGCAAGTTGGTGTGGTGCTTTTTCGGTAAGTCTCTGACCACCACTTACAGCCCAAGTGCTCTTTCTCCACCCCAGTAGATCTAGGAAACAAGAAAGGTCTTGGATCATACTCTATGATAGCATTTTATGAATTACTATTCTTTTCCATCTTCCTCGGAGTTCCAATGGTGTTTCTACCACTATTGAGCTCTAGTTAGCTTTGAGGAACTTAGGTAAGAAATTTTACATAATCAACTCCTTTGATTTTTTTACCGTTTAGATTCAATCTAAGAAAACCCATTTTATATATATTGAAATACATGCTAAAGGTTTTGAAAAATGAGCAATTTATGATATAGAATGTTAGAATAATACATTTAGAGCATCATATGATATTCTTCTAACAAATTCTTGGAAGATTCAAACAATCCATTTATGGGTATTTTGAATGAATGGTGATGGTACCAAAAAATAAAATAGAAATTTTAGGATACAGATTAGTAGAATAACATAGTTAGAGTGAATATAAAGCATTGAGCTGTAATATTTGAAAATTTTCAACATGAGTCATGAAAGTCTATTTTATACATATTATGTATTATTAGTAATGTTTCTCAAGAATTATATTTTTATGCTATAGGATGATAGAACATTATGATTTAAAATTTTTCTAGAGTATTTTATATTAATTATTATGGGTAATTTGAATTGGATTTAGAAAATCCTTATTTTATCACCTTATATCATATTTGGAGATTTTGTAAACTTGGAATAACTTTGACAAGATTAGACTACTTTTGAAATGTTATATTTTTATATTTTATAAGATTCCAACTTGAACCAAGCAAAACCCATTTTTATCTATATTATAATTTTTAGTAAAGCTTTCAATAAATAACCCTTTCATGTTATAGAGTGATAGAATTATATGACCGAAACTATTTTAGAATACTATAAGATAATATTTTTAATGGTGGTTGTATTTTTTAGAAAGCCCAATCTTGAAAAGCATTTTTGAAATATCTAACAATACATGAGAAATTTGCTAATAACTTATCCTCATGGCTTGTTTTAAGAACTTCCATATTAGGATGTATTCTTACTTTCTTTGATTAATCTAATAAAGGATAATAAAATGTATTATAAGAGATTAAAATATTATGAATAGACCTTGGAATAATGAAAATGAGCAAATCTAAAATATTTATAAGTTATCCTTATAATTTATGAAATAGGAATAAAGGGTAAAAAGATGCGAGTTAATGCTTTAGAACTTTTAAGGGTAGATCAGCGTTACTAGGTGAGTATATATCTCACTGTAAATTAATCTTAATGAAATGTAGTTAAATGTTGTGAATTGTGTTCTTCTTTTTGATAGTATGGATTTCTTATATATATGTTCATGTGTAAATCCAATTTTGTGGTATAAGTGTAATTAGCTATTGAGTGACTGTAAATTGATCAGAGTATGCAACAAAAATATGATAGAGATGTTTTTATTTAATGATGAATTGTGATTGAGTTTTTGTGATATCTATATGTTATGGATATATAAGTGAATATAACAATCTTATTATATATATTTTGTTACATGTTTGATATTGCTCTATAAAAAATTAGTTATCTCACATTGTAAATAGTGATAGAGCTATGATGTGAAAGTCAGATAGAGAATTCTTAATAAATAGTTATGAAGGATGTAAGATTAATCTAAAAGTCAGATAAAAGATTCCCGACAAATAGATATGAAAGATAAAAGGTTGATCTGGAAGCCGGATGGAAAGTTCCTAACAAATCATATAAGAATGATATAAGGATGATTAGGAGATAAAAAAGATGGATAAGTATACAATAATTATAAATGATTATGTGATGTGATATAATATTAGAACTATGCTTGTGATTGGGTATCACTATTTAACATGATTGCAAAGACTTGATGTGACTGCGATAATTTATTTATATTTAAGCTTGAGTAGCTGTTTGTGATTGTGATGTTTACCTAGAATAGGTAGTACATGGTATGATAACGATTTAGCGTACTAGTGAATAGTTAGGAATACTATGATTTGTAATATGATATATGAAATCTAGTTATGTACAGGTGCACACTTAACTTAAGGTTTAGTGCTATGTAATTTAAAGATCCAAGGAAATAGGTTTGTGATTAACTTTAATTTAAAACATGATTAGTATGTAGCTTTACAAATATATAAAGTTAAATCTCCTATAAGTAGTGTTAGATATATACTCACTGAGTTCTCATAACTCACTTAACTTGTTTTTAATGTTTTATAGGTTAAAATAAATGAATTTAAGTTTGATGCTTCTATAGAGATCAAAGACCACCTAATAAAAAAAGATTTGATAGTTGGGTTTCATTTAAGAGTTGGATTTCTTTTGAGAGTTAGAATTCTCTTTGAATTAGAATTAAAATTAGAAATAGAGATGATATTGATTTAAAATTTGATGTGTTAAATCATTTATTTGTGTAAGCTTGAAATTGTATTGTATTATATGTATGCTTGATATTATCATACTTAAGAATATACAAGTTTTGTGTTTTAGGGTGTGTGGCCCTTGGGAAATGTCCAAAAATAAGGGAGACTATCTTCGCTTTCCTCTAGAATTTCAAAATAAATTTTGAGTTCCTTTAATAATTTAGAAAATCCCATTGCATAGAAAGAATGAAAATTGTAAAGGCTTATGGAAACTAAGTATTGGGATCCATGTCAGTCACGATTGGAAGTAAGTCGTGACATTTAACCACACATATATGTAATAATTTACAAACTAGTTCCAACAAGAAATGCTTGGCTTTTTCCTGAAGTGAGTCTTAAATGTATAGACCATTTGATTCTCCTTAATTCAATTTTGAATTGCAATACATATTTGGAGAGGATCTAGATTAATTCTCTTGAAAATAGCTTGATTTCACTAGAGCCAAATATATTAAAAATTGTAGGCTAGTTATATTACTAGATCTTATGTTGTATGACCATTGTTATTGCACCTTGTAAGAATTATTCAAAACTATACAATAGGGTCTAATATGGTTAAAATTTATTAGTTCTAATCTTTAAGGAAAACTAAACTAGATAGTTTTTAAAAAATTGTACATGAAGAAAAGATATTACTTAGTTTCTATCTTTTGTTGATAGCAAACAAAATTTGCATTTGTGATGATTTGTCTACTAAGGAAATAGATTTAATTGGAAGTAAATGGTGGACAAGCTTCTAAATATACATAATAATTTTGAATGGAATAAAGAGCTTCCATAATTTTATCCAAGGAAAATTATTACTCTTTAATTGATATATTGAAGGTTGAATTTGTTGTTAGTGTACTAAAAGCTTATAACTAATCTTCGTAAAGTAAGATGTAGATGCATCCCCTAAATTAACCTATCTTGGGCTCGTAATTTGGCTATAAGGGTTTGCCTAAATTGTAAGATTTGATTGCCACTGTAAATTTGCTTAATTTTTTATGAAGATCCCACTAAAAACTTAAAGTAGTTTTAAAATCAACTATTATTTGAAAACCTTGAGGCACAATGCCAAATTAAAGGTATCTAAAAGGGATCATGTAGGTTAATTTGATTTGATTTCTATTACCAATGCACTAATGCAAATTTTTAGAGATAATATCATGGTGCTTGCTAGGGTGCCCCTAGGGGTTTGGTGCTCAGGGTGATATGGCAAAATACAGGCCACTGGATGAGATTACAAAAATTTTGATAATAATTTAGTAATCTTATCTAGTAGTTTGTATTTTGCCACACCACCCTGGGTATCAAATCCCTAGGGGCACCTTAGAATTCACCTAATATTATTAGTTTTAAAGGATGAATTGGATTTTAAAACACTACATGGAAAGATAGATTTGCTAAAGGAACCCATCACTACTATAAGTTCTATTTTGCAATGAAAATTAGTCATTGTGGGCCTTCTTTTGCATCATATCTACAAAATCTTTAGATACTTTAATTATATTAGTTATCTTTATTTTCATTCAATAGAAAAAGGTTAATTATTAAATTTTTAATTCAATAATTAATTTTATAGGATCTACATGTATTAAAAATTTAATTCTTTTTAATTTTTAAAATATTAAAAATTAGAAAGTAGTTGATGATTGTTATTTTTATATTAAATTGAGTAAAAATGCATATTGCAGTTGATACAAAAACTATTACATCTTACTGCAATAGGCATGCCTATGCAAAAGATTTAATTTTAGTCATGATAAGTGCTTCTAGTACAATAGCAACTAGTCGATACAAATAGATTAAAATTGTATTTCTCATTATTCTAATGGCACAAACCTTTGTTCTCCTGCAATTTTGCTATTGCTAATTACAATAGCCACCACGCTACCATTGCCATGACTAGCTAAACTTAAGACTTTGGAGGAAATAATTTTATTGTATAAGTCTAGTATAATTATGTGCATTATCTATTAAGTATTAATTATAATTCAAAAGGAAAATTAAGTGAAGTAGAAAGTTTATAAACTATACTTAACTCATATGTTGTCATATGTAAATAACTCCTTTATAATTAACTTAGCATTGTACATATTAGAATAGCCCCTAACCCATTTGTAAGGAGTGGTTATATGAATTACCACTTGACATGTGACAATAATTATGCTTTATTTGTAGGCTTACCCTTGCAAATTGTAATTTTCCTTTTGCTACCTTCATAGTGGAAAAGCCAACATAACAAAAGCATATATTTGAACCAATAAGTGATATGGCAAGTTAACTTTTAGACTAGTTTAGGAGTACTTTTATTTACATACTTAGGAATATTGACTTGAATATTATATATTGCAAGTTATTGCTTATTGTAATTGTTAAAAATGAGAGCATTCTCTATGTAATTACTATATCAAAGCTTTTAACTCATCCTTCTTTGGTTCTTCCTTAGCCTCATAAGAAGTGTTCCATCTCAAATTATCAAGCTCGTACAACCTTTGCTCCCTTACAAGTAGCTATCATATTTACTATTTGTCATTTTAATTAATATTTATAAGTTTTATTTATTTAAGACTTTTATATAGCTTGTTTATGTTTTTAATAAATAATTATTTTTTCATTCTATAACAAATTAATGTGAATTATCTTGTAAAATAAAATATAGAATATTATTCCTATATTTTAGCTTGTGTGCTTAATTTAATTATTTTTTTCTATTTATAATTTTATTTATACTTTATGTATCAATTTCATAAGTTATTTTTGTTCAGTTGTGTTCAATTTAATTTAAAATTTCTACACTTTGATTTTGTTTTTTAATTGCATTATTGCTATTTTATTGTTATTTCGTTTCTCATTTTACAACTCCCTGACTTAACTGTATGAAATTACATGTCCTAAATATTTTTAATTTGCTATTTGTTTAGGCTATTATTTATATTATATGAGTTTGAGTGGTAATTTGTTATTTATTTATGTTGCTATTTGTATGAGTATGATTGTTAATTAAATATACACTTATTTGTTAACATGCAATTTGTAATAGTCTTAAATAATGAAATTACAATCTGTATATCAAAATATTAGAGGGAAACATGATAATGAAGGTGATATGCAAGTAAGGAGAACAATAATGAAATTGAAAACATTAATATTGTTAATAGAAGTACTTATGCTTCTAAAAATTAACTTAAATAACCTAAAGCTAATGAAGGGCATATAAAAAGAAAACAACATTTGATGTGTGGGTTTTTCTATAAGAATATAGGATTATATGAAGATGGTAAACATCAAGGTAAATGTAAAAGTTGTAATGCTTTAATTGTGGGATGCAGAACTTAAGCCAATACCTTAAGCCTTACCTATCATGCTCAAAGATGGAAAAAAATTGAAAAGCATTGGCAATCACAAAAGATGATCTCCTTTTTACCTTCATTGAATATGATGGAATTAAGGATGTCTTGAAATATTTGAACCTTGATGCAAAAATGATTTCTAGAAACATAATTGCATCTAATGTGTGAAAGCTTTATTTAAATGAAAAAAATGGGGTGAAAGATGACTTGGCAAAAATTTTAGGTAAAAGTATCTTACTTCTAACTTGTGGACTTCTTACACTCAAGAAGACTATATTTACTTAACTCCTCACTATGTTAATCCTAATTGGAAGTTAAATAGCAAAATCCTAGCTTTTTGCAGCATCTTACCTCCACACATAAGGTATGAATTATCAAGAAAATAATGAAATTCTTATGTGAATGAAGGATAAATAAGAAAATTTTTACTCTAACTTTGGTTAATGCTTCTGCAAATGACAATATACGATCTTACTTGAAATAACAACTTTGTTTAGAAGAAATCTTGTTAAGTAATGGTGAATTCTTTCATGTAAAGTGTTTTGTACACATTTTAAATCTTATTGTTTAAGATAGGTTAAAAATGGCCTTTACTACCATAGACTTTAAAGGCAAGAATGAGAAGGTTGTCCAAAATTTGTCAATTAATGAGGGTATGAAATTATGCTTAGATGTACTTACTAGATAGAATTCTACTTTTCTTATGTTTGATAGTGCTTTAAGATATAAACAAGTATTTGGTCCACTTTGCAACTGTTGATAAGAACTATAAACATTGTCCATGTAGTATAAAAGGGGAAATAGGTGAAAAGGTGTGTGAATTTTTGGAACCTTTCTATAAGATGACAAATTTGATATAAAATTCAAGTTATCCAACTACATACTTATATTTCACTTAAGTTTAGAAAATTGAATGCCTTCTATTAGATAATTTGAAGATTAAAGATGGAACCATAAGATAGATGGCTATTAACATGAAGGTTAAATTTGATAGATATTGGAGTGAGTATAATGTTTTATTTAGTATGGTGGCTATCTTTGATTCAAGAACTAATGTTTCTTTGTTAGGGTTTTGCTACAATACTATTGACTTTAGAACTTATGAAGAAAAAAAAGGGAATTATGAAACAAAAGCTTTTTCAACTCTATAAGGCATATCCTAAACATTCACCTCCAAGCTTCCAAGGAACCTAATCTTCTAGTGTTACTTCCATGTCATCCTTTGGAAATTCAAGTATAAGCAATAGACCAAAGAGACTTTCTATTATAAGTTTTTCCACTTTCAATTTTAATTTGTTGCTTATAAATATGACTCAATACTTGTATACAATTTATTGTATTTTGATTATTCTTATTTTTTGATTGTATAAACATCTTTATTATAATTTAAGGCTTTTGATTCTCAAATTTTTATAAGAGTTGAAAAATCTCAAATGGAGATTTATTTGGGAGAGCCAAAACTTGAGTTTGCTTATTATGAAAATTTGGATGCTTTAAATTAGTGGAAGGTGCAAAAGAATAGATTTTTAGATGTAACCATCATGGCTCGTGACTTGTTAAGTGTGCCAATTACCATAGTGGTATCTGAATCAACATTTAGTATTAAAAGGTATGTGTTAAACAAGTATAGTAGTTGTTTCCTTCTAAAGAAAGTTTAAACATTGATTTATACTTGCAATTAGCATTATGGTTTCACTCTTACTAGTAATCCTTTTGATTTAACATTTAGTTAATTTAGAAATTTTCTAACCTTTCTTATTTTAATTTTTGAAATTCTTTAACAATTAAACTTTCAATTATAGATTTGGTAGATGATGATGAAGACAAAATTATTTCAATTAAGGATTTAAACACAAATGCAACAATTGATCTAGATAAGGAGTTAGAAGTTGATGATAATGATAATGCATAGATAGAAGTCTCCCACTTATTTTTTAGTAAGTGAATGAGTTGATCATTGTTACTATAGCTTTCTTTTAAATTTAATTTATATTATTTTTGTGTTGAATATAATCAATAGATTCATTATTTTATATTTTCTACCTATTTTTTTTACCTTTTTATTTTTGTTGTGAAGTTCTTCAGATTTGCCATTAATTCTTGTTTGATTGGCTACTAGTTATACTAACTAATAAAAGAATTTCTATGTGTTTTGGTTAGTGGTCTTAGACTCTTAGTTGATCTAAATATTGATTATCAGTTAGTTGGTTGGACCACTATTAGTGAGTGTTTCTCACTTAGTTTCATCTTCTACTTTATATACTTATATGTATCATATTATCATAACAATTGTACTTTTTTGGTAAAATAATTTTATTATTTTGGTTTTATAGATTATAAAAGATGGTAAAATATGATGCATTTTTTATTTTGTTTGGCGTATAGATTGTGTAAGTCTAGAAGAAAAAGGAAAGTTATGAGGACTTAAAAATGGATTTTGGTTTCTAAATATTTAATTTTAGAAGCAATTTCATTAAAACTTAGAAGTGGATTTTATTTTATTATAATTATAATATGTTATGTGAAGAACAAATAATTAATTGTATTAAATATTATAATATTAGGATTTTAAATTTACTAATTTAAAGTAGGAGAGGTCTCCTCCTAATTGGTTGGTTATAACATATTATAGTCTAAGATTTGTCTTTGGGTGAGTTTCTAGTAAAATAGCCTATGCAAAACAAGGGCAAAAATTGTGCAAAATAACATTACCAATTTATTCTTTTAGTATATGCAAAAATGGACCAGTTTGTAAGTTGGCACAGACTAGTCCAAGAATTTCATGGATTGGACCTAGACTAGCACAAACAGGTTTGTATTTTATTGTGGGTTAAATGAATTGGTTCTTAATGGGTAAAAAACAATGCAAACCCAATCTAGCTCGTCCATTTAACAATCGTAATAGATGTTTTCTACCATACAAATAAAGTTTCAATTTAAAGGTTTTTGCACGAACTTTACATGTAATTAATACTTAAAATAGTTGTATGACTTGAAATTGTTGCATACTAAAAATTCCCAAAAATTTGCCCTTTCATACAACCTTTGGTAACAAAAAATTATAAAAGCACAAATTTTTCTAAGAACTTGCAAATTTCTTTTACATATCCATTTTTAACCCCTAAAGGATTATCATTTATCCAATTATACTATTAAACGGTTTTCAAATTTTTCTAAAGAATTACAAGGCAAAATAGCTCTTCAACTATGGATTGGTTAGGTTTTGTCTCTCCAATATTAAAAATTTGGTAAGTCCAATCTTTAAATTATACAAAATTTGGAACAACATCCATTATTCATTTAATTTATTATTTTCTTAAATTATATAATTTTTTATTAACATTTTAATTAAGATCACACTACCATTGTATATATGTTAATTTATCTCAATATTTTTTGCACTAAATTATGAAATAATTAATAAAAATTAAATTAGATTGAGTTTGTAAAATTATTTGTGAAAAAAATATCTAGTAACCCAACTTACAAGAATATTGTGAATTTTATTCAAAAAATTTATTAAAAATTACATAATCTCATAAAATGATCAATTATGTAAATGCTAATTGGTAATTCTATGTTGTGTACTCTAAGTGTTAAATATCTAATTTTTTAAAATTAGAGGGAGTAAAATTCAATTCCCTCAAAGTTAAATGAGTGTTTTCATTTTTTTCCATACATAAAATATTAGATGTGAGAGTTACATGATGAGATATATATATATATATAATTTTAATAATAAGGGTAAAAAATTATTTATTCAAATAGGTAAAATTTTAGATTTGACTGAAAATAAAATTTCTAAGTCAACATTAATTGCAAATTCCTAGAACGTCCGTTTGAAGGTTTATTTCAATGTTCTAAGACCATGAACATTATCGCTTTTGATTAATTAGATTTTTTTTCTCAAAAAAACTCTAATACTTTTAACGAGAATAAAAAGATAGCATCTATTAAAAAATAAAATGCACAAAGGAAACTATTTGAATAATTTAGAAAAAGAGTAATTTAATGGGATGAAATTTAATTAAGGAATAGATTTGTCAACGTAATTGGTTCACCATTAAATAGGTTATGGTAATAGCCATTTAAATTGTGAAAATATTCATGTTCTGCAAAACTAGATATTGTTGTTGTGCTTATTTGCATTATTATTTCCTACTATTCCTTCTCCTGGTTTTGGAAGTGCACACAATCTCGTTGTTCCTGTTTCTCTTCAGTGATGGATCAATGAGGGCCAAAAACGCTTCCCGTACAATTACACCTCGGTTTATTTTATTGAAATAATTTTTTTTTTAAAGAAAACTTTCTTTACATGTACGTAAATAAAAGAGATGTATACAACTATATTGTTTATAATTAAAAATATAATGCGTAATATCACAATAGTGTTGAAAATAATTTCTTCTTTAAAACAAAAAATATAATTTTCATCATACTTTTTATATTTAATATTAGATATGTAAAATATTTTTTACTAGTTTAATATCTTATTATTATAATTATAAATACAAATAAATAAGAGAATTTATAGAGAACTGAAGAAAAAAAAAAAACACTTGTCAAGTCAAGAGAACAATACACTTCTGTGAGATGTTTTAGTGTTGTCTCTTCTCATTTTTGTGATACTTTTATTTCCTATACTGTTAGATGACTATTATCATAATATTTTGAATTTTACATTCATACTCCTTTGTAAGGAGTCGTGTTAATTTTATAAAAGGATTGCATTTTTAATAAACTTGCAACATTTTTATGTGAAATTTTATAATTTTTCATAAAAAGACACACGTATTTGAGGAATAGAATTACCAAATTTTTCAAAAAAATTTACATTAATTTTATAAAATCTTATAAATTTTTATGAAAAGTTTACAACATGAATAATCATCTTGTAACTTTTTTCTTAACTTTCACAACTTAATTCTAAAGTAAGTTTCAAAAATTAATATGTCATCAGTATTTATCAATCATGAGAAATGCATTAGCACAAATTTTATGTGACCTTTTTTTTATTAGTTTCATTTTCAATTCTACATTAATGTTTGATATATATTTTTTAATTTATTACTCTACACTAATAAAATAATATAAAATTCAATTTTTATGTAAGTTTTACTATTATATACATATCCTCATCTAGGGGTTGTACTTGAAATGAGCTACTTAGTTGTTTGATGAGCTTAACTTGACAAAGTTTGATTTAACTTAACTTATGATTCATTATTATCAAGTTCAAACAAAAAATTTAACTTATTTTGCAATGTGCACTAAGCATAGTTTATTCTTACTCAACTTGTTTTCTTATAAATACATACATACCATCAATTTGCCCTTTTTTTAATTAAGTATTGATGTTATGATTTTATTTTCAATTAATGCATAAGTGTTGATAGGATTTCAATTTGCTTATTAACTAATTTATGTTTTAAGTTTATATATTTATTAAAAAAAATGAGATTTTATAACTAACCAAATGAGCTTAAATCAAGCATAGAGCTTGTTTATAGTTTGATAAGATTTTTAATCATTATTGACTTAATCAAGATTTGAACTTAAACTCATACACTTTCTTATTGAGCTATGTCTTAATAGATCCTGGTACACTTACACTATCAATGTTGCATCCAAGCTTTTATTTGATTAAATCAATTTCCATTCCCCTCTTATAATTGTAAGCCCTATTCATAGCAGCCACACCTCACCAAAAAGTCTTCCTTTCTTCTCTTCTCACACACCATTCCTTCTCTAAAATTGCAACATCACTTGTTTCCATTTTTAACCAAACATAACTTACACCAATACTTAGGACCATTGGTTACTCCAAGAAAGAACTACAAGAACTTTCCTTTTTCTTCTAGGAAGCTCATGATCACTCCCACTTCACCAAGCACAAGGTAAATTTTTTTCACACTCTCATTTTATTTCTATTCAATATTTCTTAAAATTAAAGGTAAAAACAAGATTTCCAAACATTCACTTCCCAAACTAATGTTTTGCTAGGAAAATGTTATTTCATGGATTTTTAGGTTATTTCAACCTAGAAATCTCTTCACTTGTAAGTAGCCTTTTTCTCTCCTCCTTATATTTAATTTTTGTTAGGAAAAATATGATTAGAAGTGGGCATTTGCATGGTTTTCACTTAAAAGATGATATATGATCATCTAGTAGGATTTAAGTACATAAACAAGCTAAAACATGTTATTATGCTAGTAAATTCTAGTAATGTTAGAACAATCTTAGAAGTTGTTCTAAGAACTTGTATGCGTAATATCTTCATGAAAGTAAGAATATTTGGCCTCTACTAAATCTTGGAGGAGATACTAAGATTTAAAGAGGTTTAATTGGAAAATAATAACTTAGTGATGTTATCTTTAGATGTTGCATGTATATGAGTTTATGGTATGAAAAATAAGTGAAAAATGGTTAACCTTGATGGTATAAGCCTTAGGTACTTTGATGTACCAAGGTGAAGCAATGCTTTTTTTAAAAGATAAGGGAGGTGGCCATGAGTAATAGGCCTACCCATGAGATTGTCACCTTAAAAACACTTGTGTTTTCCTTATAGTGCTCAAGGGTACACAAGGAAAAGTGAAGGAATATGATTTATAAAATTTGAAATAATTAAAATTGGAATTTGGTATTTGAAATAAGAAAGGTGTTTTAAAACCTATTTAAACTTTTGGACTTAAATGAATTTCATGGATTTAATTTTTGTTACATCTTTAGTATTTTAAAATTTTATTTTTATTAAAATTTATTAATATTTACCTATATGTGTTGGTAATTAGAATTGCTATGGGTATGTTTAGGATGATATTTATATTAGAGAAAATAGAATTTTATGATAAAAATAGGTATAGTTAAATTAACTTGAGGTTGGTTTATAATTAGTTTCAAGTAGGGGTGTATAAAGGAGATTTAAGGATATGTTTTCCAATTTTTCCCTTAAAACCCTTGAAATTTTCTAAAATGCCCTTTGAAATTCAAAACCTTCAAATGCCACCTTATTGCTCTATTTAACTTTAGCCAATAGCTGACCCTCCCTTTCTTTCCTTCACCATCTTGGTTTCATTTAAGTTACAGTAAGGCTGAGCTAGGAAAATTTAAGAGTACTTCATTTATTCACCTCCTACTAAGGTAAACTCTTTTGATTGCTAAGTTTAAGTTAGGGATTTCTTGAGATGTATCATGTAGTTGAGAAAGAGTTTAGGGATTTTGAAATTTAATGCTTCTCTAATTTGATGATGTATAGGTTAGACTTGCCACCTTTCTAGTTTCTTCTCTTTTCTTCCATATCACCATAAGGTAAGTAAATAATTTACTTAAGACAATGATTGTTAGCATTTATTTGAGTCATTTTAGCTTATATGTTAATGTTAGGGAAATTTGATAATTTAAAACCATAATCTTGTTTTCATTTGGAATAACTTGTTATCTTAATCTTAGAAATGCAAATGAATGTTTGATATGAGTGATTTGTTAAGATGAGAATAATGAATGGAAAGTTTGAGTTAGATTTAGCCTTGAACCTAGAAAAGTCATAGGAAAATCTAAAAATTCTAGATTATATTCTAGTATAATGCTAGAGTATTACCTTAGAGAGTGTACTTAAAAGACTAATACTAGAGTATCATACTTAAATACATGAAGAAGCATATTTGCCATCCCATATTCGAGTATAGTAATCTAATATAACCTTGAGTGATTTAAGGACTTATATTGATGTACCATATTCAAATATCTATAACCAAGCTCATCTCTGCCATTGAATACTTAAGTATACTTGAATACAACTCCTTTATTAAGACCTTATACTTGAGTACCATACTCAAATATTCCCCCTATTTTGTAAGGAATTGCTTTACATGTTACTGCATTAAATTGGTGTAAAGTTGCAATCTATGAATAGGTTTGGATGTGATTAATTAACTTGGTTAAGAATTTATATAAGCCTAGCCATTTACAATTAAGCTATTTATTGTGAATAATGGAATATTGATTGTTAATAAATATCAAAGTTATGAGGAGATGTTAGAGAAAGAATTATAAGAGAATGATTACAAAATTGGATTTGATGACAAATATTTGTAAGGAGATAAGGTTAACCTTGGAGAAGTAAAGATATGTTTATAAAGGAATAAAATGGACTTAGGAGTTATAAGATGGTTTATTTAATTTTTTATAATTGATTACTCCATTGACATCAGACGTTTAAATATTACCCAAAATATGACATGATCTAATTAAGAAATTTATGATTATAAAAAAAATGTATCATTATCTAATATATCTATTTACTAAAACAACATCTCATGGTTTTTATTTTAAATATTTTCAAATATTTCTGTTAAAGCTCCCTATCCACCACTAGTAACTGAATAGTAGAAATCTCTTTGACCTTTTATTAGTATAGCTATAATCAAAATAATGTATAGTTAGAGAATTATAGTTAGGTTTTGTAATAAATTTAGCTTGTTTTCTTTAAATTTTCATTGTATATAATTTTGCAATTGTTTATAACATTATTTCATTTATTAGTAATTGTGTGATGATACCAAAATAGGAATAATTAGGCTTGTAGAAATTGGGAAATGAGATTCACCTTAATCATGGCCTAGCAATTTATGACAAAGTTAGTATTAAAGCATGGTGTAAGTTTTAATAAAAAAGGTCTTACCATAGGATACTTAGGAAGTGATTATGGTAGCTTATTCAAGTGTTTGTTGAAACTGTATCAATAGTTTATATGCACCTAGAATGTATTTAACCAATATCATTTCATTAAACCCTGAACTATTTTAATAGTGCAGGGGTGGAGCTTTTCTTAGAATAACTAACTATAATATAAATGTATGAACTAAATGCTTGAAACCTTCTTTGAAATAGGTATCCAGCTAGTGATTTGGGTGATGGAGAATCATCCAAGGGATCTTAAGTGAATAGTGGTAGGCATGAAAGAAATGATGATCTAAATATCCCTCCATGATACTACTTTTCATCAATAAATATTAATTGATGTAATACAAGTTCTTTGTCAAGAAAAAGAGTATGAATGATATAAGGATAAAAAATATTAAGCTTTTAATCAAAGAAAAGAAAGAAAACTAACCTTCCATAGAGAAAATCTCACTAACAAACTTTAAATCATTTACGAATTCAACAAGCTTAAGCCTCTCTATTTCACTAGAATGGACCTAGATGTTGATCCACACTAATTCGTCACCTAAATTAGACAATATAGGAAAATGCTTTCATACTTTGATCAAATGCTCATTGAATTTGTTAGCTATAAACTAGAGGACATCACTCATTTCTAGTTTACCAGTATTGTAGTGAAGAGAAAACCTACTTTATCACTTATAACTTGGTCAACTTTCTAAGAACTTTTCATCAATCTATTATTGCTCTCTAGTGTTCAAAAAGCCAAAATTAGAGAATTTGAATACTTGAAACAAGGGTCTATGTTTGTTAGTGAGTATGTTACTAATTTCATTTGTTTATCTTGCTATATGGGATATCTTATTCCTAATAAAAGAGCCAAAGTTCAAAGATTTGCTTATGGCCTCCATGATCATTTCTTTAATGTTACATATGTTACTTGAACCACCATATTCTAAGATATTGTCATTTAGTTACTTTAGGTAGAGTACAAAATAAAAGATCAAGAAGAAAGAAAAGCCCAAATAGGAAGGAAGCATAATAAATTAAAAAAGCTTGGTCATCTAATTAGTTCAAGAAGGATGATACCTCCTAATGTCTCTTATGGTGAAGGAAACCTTTCATTCTCAAGCTCTTATCCTAGAATTTCTTTTAGTAAACCTCTAAGACGAAGAGGTAAAGAAAATGCCTAATTTTGTTCAAATGCTTTAATTATTTTTGGAAGAAGTCAATTTCAAAATAGAGGTAGTTCATAAGAGAAACCTCATAAATGCATTCAGTATGGAAATAAACATCATGGTCCTTATAATTAAATAAACATTATGTGTTACCAGTGTGGTCAATTAAGCCATGAAAAAAGATTATCCTAGAAACCTTCCAAGTTATAGTGTAAATTATCTTACATTCCAAAAAAATGTTCAAGCAACCTCACCAATAGCTTTTAGACCTTAAATGACTCAAAGACCTAGTAGTAGTAAGAATATCCAGGTAAAAATTGCATAAAAAAATCAATCTTATGTATTCACCATACCTTTACAAGAGGTTTAGACCTCTAATGTTGTTATTACAAGTAAAGTTTCAGTTGCTAACTTATCAGTTTACATTTTGATTGATCTATAAGCCATACATTTTTTTTTATTTTAGTTAAATTTTCTTCTTTGATATCTAAATCATTTAACATATTGCCATACCCTTAGCTAGTAGCCACACTTGTAAATAAAACTTTAAAAGCTAGTTAGTATATTTATGCTTGCCTTATTCATGTTCATGATCAGATTATGCTTATTAATTTGATTTTTTTTGGAGATAGTAGACTACGATATTATCTTAACTACGATATCATGAACAAATGGATTATTTTAATAAGATAGTTATTTTTGTTGTAAAGGGAGCCTTTTCTATTATGTTTCAAGGAAAAAAGAACCTTAGGATTATCAAAATCATTTCTAACATCAAAATTCAAAAACTTATTAAGAATGGATGCCCCATGTATCTAGTAGTGATTCAAGATCTAGACCAATCTTCTCCCAACATTAGTGATGTCCTTATAGTATGAAAATTTTTAGATATGTTTCCAAAAAATTTACAAAGGTTGCCCCTAAATCATAAAATAGAATTCAATATTGAAGTTGCCTTTAGCATTGATCCAATCTTTTCTCCACCATACCAAATGGTTCTAGATGAATTAGAAAAACTTAAAAAGCAGTTATAGGATTTGATTGATAAAGAATTTATTTGTTTGAGCTCATTGCCATAGGGAGCACTAGTGTTATTTGTTAAAAAGAAAGATGGAACTTTGCATTTGTGTATTGATTATCAATAACTAAATAAAGTAACAATTAATCATAAATATCCCTTGCCTCAAATTAATGACTTATTGGATTAGCTACAAGGTAAGAAATGTTTTTCGAAGATTGATTTAAAATTTGGCTACAATCATCTAAAGATTTAAAAGAAATACATTCCTAAAATAGCCTTTAAGACCTATTATAGTCATTATGAATTTCTTATTATGTCTTTTAGCCTCACTAATGCTCCTGCAGCATTCATGGATCTCACAAACAGAATTTTCAAACTAGTCTTTAATAAATTTATGATTGTTTTCATTAATGATATCTTTATTTGCTCTAACAATGAAGAAAAACATATTCAACATTTTCAAATTGTCTTGTAAACTTTGCCAAAGGCCTAACTCTATGCTAAATTCTCAAAATATGAATTTTGGTTATTTAATGTGAAGTTCTTAGGTCATGAAATCTCTTAAAGTGGTATCCAAGTTGATTCTTAGAAGATTAAAGTTATCTAAATGTGGCTTAGGCTAACAATGGTATCAAAAATTTGAACTTTCCTTAGAATGGATAGCTATTACCACTAGTTTGTGAAAATTTTTTCAATAATAGCTTCCTTGTTAACTAGGCTCACTTAAAAAGGAACTAAATTTGAATGGTCAAATAAATATGAAAGTATATTCCAAGAATTGAAGACTTGCCTCACTCTAGTTTTAGTTGTAACTCTTTATTTAGGTTTAGGTAGATTTTTAATTTATTTAATGAATCTTGAATTAGTTTAGGTTATGTGCTAATGCATAATAGAAAATTTATTACCTATACATCTTAATAGTTGAAAAAACAAGAATTGAATTATATGGCTCATGATTTTAAAATGTTTGTAGTAGTTTTTGCATTGAAGATATGATGATAATAGCTTTATGGTGAAATATATACTAATCATAAAAAGTTTGGAATATATTTTTCAATGAAAAAGATTTAAATATGAGGTAGCAAAGATGGATGGAACTAGTGAAAAATTATGATTGCATATTTCATTATCATCCAAGTAAAGCTAATGTTATAGCTAATGTGTTGAGCAAAAAATCACTAAACCTATTATCTAGCATTCTATTAGAAGATTAGATAGTAATAGTTACTTAGGTTGAAGTTCAATTCATGTTAATTGAAAGAATCAAATAGTTTCAAAAATAGGATTCTCAATATCCAACCTTGAAAGAAGAAGAACTATTAGATTAGAACATTGACTAGGTTATTAATGAATATGAAGTAATTAGATCTTAAGGTCGACTTTGGGTTTCAACACATAAAAGGAATTATTTGCTTTATTAAGCTCATAATTCATCTTACACTATACATCTTAGTGTCATAAAGTTGTACCATCACTTGTAACAAAGCTTCTGGCGGAAAGGCAAGAAGCAAGATATACTCAACTTTGTGCTTAAATGCCTTACTTGCTAATAGGTGAAAGTTAAACATTAAAATCTTGTTAATTTGCACCAACCTCTTCCTATTCTTAGATGAAAGTGGGAAAGTATGACCATGGATTTCCTAATTAGTCTTCTTTGTACTTAGAATAGGTTTGATTCAATATGAGTGATTATTGATGAAGTAACTAAGACTGCTTATTTTCTTCTAGTTAAAACTAACTATTTTGTAGCCTAATATGCTTAACTTTATGTTGATAAAATTATTCTTTTGCATAGAATTCCTTTTACCATTATTTTAGATTGAGGCACTTAATTCACAACTAATTTCTGGTGATCCTCTTAGCAAGCCTTGGGAACCAATTATGCTTTAGTATTACTTTTCATCTACAAATAGATCATCAATATGTTGCAAGCTTATATATTAAAGTTTGAAGGTAGGTGGAAGAAATAGCTGCCACTTATTGAATTTACTTATAACAACAATTATTAATCATCCATCAAAATGGCACCACATGAAACTTTATATGGTAGAAGGTGTAGATTAACTATGAGCTGGATTGAACCAAGAGAAACCAAGCTCCTTAATCCTAACCTTGTTATTGATCCTTTAGAGAAAGTGAAAACTATTTGAGGTAAATTAAAAATTGCTTAAAATCATCAAAAATCATATGCATACAAAAAAAGAAAGTAACTGGAGTTTCAAGAATGAGATATAACCTTTTTAAAAGTTTCACTAATGAAAAGGGTTATAGGTTTTAATAAGAAAGGTAAACTCATATAATTTTTCATCGGTCCTTTTCCAATCATTCAATGTGTTGGAGTAGTTTCTTATCAATTAGATTTACCTAATAACTTACATGTTTACCATTGCTGATAAAGTGTTGAGCACTTATAAAGGGCATAAGAAAGGGGTTGGCTGTTACCTTAGAGGTATTGTGTCATGACCTAGCCTGATCATGACCGGCGTAGATCCAAATACTTGATTTCAACAAGCATTAACAATTTTTCACTTTTTTTATCTAATGAGAGTTACCAAATTCTAGGGGAATTCAAATTTTCACTATAAAAATTTTGTGGAAAAATGAATAGAGTCTCCTCTGTTTTTGGACATTTCCTAAGGGCCATCCTTTAGAGAAAGTGAAAACTATTTGAGGTAAATTAAAAATTGCTTAAAATCATCAAAAATCATATGCATACAAAAAAAGAAAGTAACTGGAGTTTCAAGAATGAGATATAACCTTTTTAAAAGTTTCACTAATGAAAAGGGTTATAGGTTTTAATAAGAAAGGTAAACTCATATAATTTTTCATCGGTCCTTTTCCAATCATTCAATGTGTTGGAGTAGTTTCTTATCAATTAGATTTACCTAATAACTTACATGTTTACCATTGCTGATAAAGTGTTGAGCACTTATAAAGGGCATAAGAAAGGGGTTGGCTGTTGCCTTAGAGGTATTGTGTCATGACCTAGCCTGATCATGACCGGCGTAGATCCAAATACTTGATTTCAACAAGCATTAACAATTTTTCACTTTTTTTATCTAACAAGAGTTACCAAATTCTAGGGGAATTCAAATTTTCACTATAAAAATTTTGTGGAAAAATGAATAAAGTCTCCTCTGTTTTTGGACATTTCCTAAGGGCCATACACCTTATAATATTAAGACCTATATTATTTCCAGATATAACAACATCTAACACATATAATATAGTACAATTTTATACTTATACAATTAATTTAACACATTATGTAATTCAATAGATTTTCTATTGGAAAGTTAATCCTAATCCAAATAAAACCCAAATGTCAAATCCTTACTTCAGGTGATCTTTACTTCTCCATGGATGCAACATGTTTTAGGGGCTCTTATCTTGACTTGAAAACATTGAAAATAAAGCAAAGTGAGTTATGTGAACTTAATGAGCATATACTTACCATTATACCATCTCAATTTTAATTATATTTAATAATCACATGCTAATTAAGAGTTAATTAGAATAATAAATTCAACCCAGATTCCTTGAGCTTCTGAATGTGCAAAGCCAAGCTTCAGATGAAATACTCACCTGCATATGACTTAAACTCTATTTCTCTTATAATGAATCATAGGAGTCTTAACTATCCATTAGCACTCAATATCATTATTATATCATATGCTACCAATTCTAGGTCAACATCACATCCATAATTAATTAATAAAATTCAACTCAAATAAATCATCACAATCACATCAATACTTTGTAATCATGTTAAACAAATAATATTTAATCACAAGCAGAATTCTAATATTACATCATATCATGTAATCATTTATAGCAACTATGCATGTATTTAACTTTTGGATTTCCTAATCATTCTTATATGGTTTGTTAAGAATTTTCCATCTAACTTTCACATCCTTGTTCCATAATCGTTCATAATTTCTAAGGTCATTATTATAATATAGTTGATAACTTCCAATGCCATCCATGATAGAACTCATAAATAATATATATACACAAGAGCTTAACTCTCATATCATGATCATTTACAAAACTTCAATACCAAGTAGTTAGATTTATCACTAGACAATACCAAGCACATAGTAGTATACAACCATAATATATAAATATTATCGAACTTAATTACAATATCTTAATAAATAGAAACATCACCATTGTGTTTTTGTTATGCACTGTGATCAATTTTCAGTCACTCAACAACTAATTAGACTTATATCATGAAACTAAGTTTGCATATGAATATATGTCAAGGAATATGAAATCTATGTTATCAATCAAAGAATACAATTCATAATAATTAAATTTTCTTTTATTAAAATACTAGTTTATGATGAGATATATACTCACTTGTTAATGCTGATCCACCTTTAGAAGTTTTGATACATCCATAATCATCTTTTTACATCTTCCTTCTAATATCGCATTCCACAAGAACAATCTATAAATATTTAAATTTATTCCTTTTTCCTCCCCAACTCACTATTTTGACATCCATTCCTATTATTTTAGTTTTCGACTATTATCTCTTTATTGAGTTACTTGCAAGAAACTGAAAATGTCTTATTATAAGGTGATTTGAAATTAGACTCACACATATGAAAATATTGAAATTCCAACTTTAGAAATTAGGAATTCCAACTTTATTGAGTTACTTGCAAGGAATTCTTATTATAAGGTGATTTGAAAATATTGCTAATAATGCAGCTTGTGCCTATCATGTCTTTTATTTTCAACTATATCATCGAGAACAAATTAGGAATTCTTATACATAATACATTTTCTAGCCCAAGGCATAAAATAATCAATATATTGGACTCTAATGGTATAAATATACTCAAAAATCTATATTGTTACTTTGGACCCTAGAAGATCAACATAGAGTATTTAGACTGCATGCATTCTAATTTAGTTCCATAAAAAAATTAAAACAACAAAATAAGTGTTCTAGTTTTCCATTTATGAAACCAATAATTGATATTTCTAAATAAAGAAACCAAATTGAACCAATTTGTAAATTAGGAAACTAAAAATGTGTTTAAAAAAAGAAAAAGAAAAATACTGGTTATTGTTAACATGTTAGAATCCATAAAATCAAGTAAATTTCTCATATTTAAATAGTAGATTATGAATAATCCAAATTTCTCCATTATTACTAGCATTAATAAGACTACCGACTAAAAATTCGTATTATATTTGAAACTCATCCCATTTCTATGAATCACTAGCTAAGAGTAAATAGTTAAATATCATAAAAAGTTATAATGAACCTTAAAGGAATAAAAGGTGTTAGCAAAAAAGATCTGACTCAAGGAAGACTTGTTAATGATCGAATAGGAGAAGGAAGTAAAAGAATTAGCTAAAGCCAAAAAATAATACTATCCATCTTTTCTTGCCTGAGCTCGTCGATAATGTAGCAACCTAGCTCCTAAGTTTTTTTTTTCCATGCTTAGCTCCACAAATCACAACCTCTTTTTGCATCTTAGTGCCACAGCAGCTAGGGGAGGACGGGAACTAGCTCTGGCAAGCACGTGGCAATCGAAGCAATGCTAACCATTAACCAACTATCTTGTGCTACTAGCAATTTACACTTCACAACCTCCATGCTCTATAATTGGATTGGGGTTTGAAATTGGACATGCCACAAAAGAAGCAAGTGTCGGTGGTTAGAGAATGAATTAAGGATCGGGGTGCTGATAAAAAGAAAAAGAGGAAAGGGAGAAAGAGGTAGTGAATGGGATAAGGAGAGAGGAAGAAGCTATTGGAATTTAAGAGAAAGGGAGAACATAAGAAAGAGAAGGAGGAAGCTACTGAATTTTTTTATGATAAAAAGAGAGATGCTAACATAGATAAAAACATAAAGAGGGAGACAATAGCTAGAAATTTTAAAAAGAAAAGGTATTACATTTTCTTGTAAAATAAAGGGGGAGTGTTGACTTTAAGAAAAACAGGAGAGAAAAATGTTTGAAAATGAGCTATGGGATATGATCCCATGTTTCTTACACAATATAAGCCTACCTCTCCTTTAAATCTTGACCTTCCAAACTCATTTAATTCAATCTCAACCATCAATTCATTTCAAAACTCATTTTTATAAAATTAATTTTATTTATGATTACAATTCAATTATTTCTAATTTCCAATCCATATGTATATATATTTGTAATAATTTGATTAATTTAGAAATCCTAAGATAAATATTATAACATTCCTCAATTCTTAAAAATAATTTATTAAACGCAAGAAATTATTTCATTCCTTATAAAAATTATTTTATTCAAATCTTGAATCGATAATGACCATATAAAATAAATTTAGTTCAAATATTATAATTGATAAAAGAAATTCAAATGTAAAATAGTAACCAAATAAATAAAATGTATATTATACATGCTTGGAATTTATAAGGCTTCAGTTATTAACTCCAGATATTACATATTGCCCATGCCACTTATAGCAGCAATTCATTTATTACAGTTTATCTTACAAGCAAGCAACAAGATATGCCATTGGATGACAATGTGTACACTTCATTATTAAGACTCAACTAGCATAGAAGGTAGTAGAGCAACACATTAGCAAACAAAATGCCATGTTGGAAAGGCAACCGTGACAACTATAGTACTTTACTACCCCTTTTAGAGCTATCATGTGGTCTATTGCCACCTATACATCCCTAATGCTACCTATCAAATTTGTTCAGCAATCGTCTCCACCACCACCCCAGCTTGATGAGTTTACAGCTAATAAGCATGATACCCCAAACCTTAGAGCACTATAGTTTATTGTATTGCATTTATCTATTTATGGCTTTTCTTTATACAATTTATACATTATTGTATAACATTTATTTTTCTATTTTATATATTTATTCCTTGTTTAATATAATGTCATAAATAGTATCATAATTTCAATAATTATTTAATTAGTTTTTTTAGGTATTTTAAAAAATTCTAAAGCAATGACAAAAATCATGCCTAGTGTTAAAAAAGTTATATCATCAGCATCATAAAATGATGACATATGTCATCAGTGTAAATATTTCATGTCTAAAGTGATGATTTTTGTTATCTCTACATGCTTATTGCCACATTATCAAGTTGTAGTCCATGATGTAATTTATTGCAATAAAACCATTAATGCTATAGATCAATAAACAATGATGAAATAATATATCATTGCTTTAGCAATCAAATGCCACAAAGATAAATTAACTACCCTAAAACAACAACTCAATCATCGATATAGATATGAAGTGATGAATTTTGTATCTAAAGTAAAGATAAATGTCATCACTTTAGAGCCTTTTTCCTATAATGTTTGTTCAATCATTTTTAATATTATTGTGAAATAAGACATTTAAAAAATTAATTAATTAAACCACGTAAATCAAATATTACAAAGTTATGAATTTTTTAGTATAATCATTTTAAAAGAAAAACTCTTCAATACCTTATTTTTTATAATATGCATATAAATTTAAAAAATATTATTAAGTAATATAACTTTATATATATATATATATATATATATATATATATATATATATATATATATATATATATATATATAAAGTATTGAAATTGCTTAAAAAGAGTATGGGCATTACACAATCGAGATGATAGCAAGGGTCTTTTTATTTATCTCTACATAACCTTAATGGTGGCATATTGCTTTAATAGCATGTAATAAGTATTAATAGCTTCTGTTAGGGAGGTTTTTTTTCTTTTTCTGAAACAACGTCATATTCTTGTGCCACCAAATAATATATAATAACACTAAAGTGGGGATTGTTAGTTTTATGTGAACCTACTTATGTTTCAAATCCCCCTAAAGACATGATTTGATTTATTCCACCTCATCCTGAGGATTTAAAAACTAAATTCTAACAATAAGTTAGAGATAAACCACAAAGCTTGAGAAAAATCATATTCAATAAACAAATAGTTAGCTGATTCCTCACGTAGATAACGTAGAGGACGTGAAATAGGAACATTAAGATGCCTTTTGATTAGCAAATCCACTATAGGGATAATATTATTACACAACTTCTATAAAAATGTTTTGATTCTTAGAAGAACCCACAATTTTTAAAATTTCCTCCCATTGAAATTTTCTATTATCTTAATTTTATTCCTAACTTAGCTTGAGGTAACCTTTTTTTATCGAGTAACATTTATTAAATGCCTCAATCTATGCTAACTAGTTTATGGCCCCTATAACAAAATAAGGGAATGATTTTATGGATTCAATTTTCTCATTAGGATAACATGCTAATAGTTTTACTTTATACAAATCCTTTACCTCTTGAATAAATATTTCACAAAAGCTAAATCACAAGGTAAAAGGCCAGCAAATTGCCACCAGAATTGACTCTTAAGGTTAATAAGATTACCATTACCAACTTATGAGCTTAATAAGTTTTTTTTTTTTTTGCATCAAACATACCTTTAATGATTTCAAACACACTATAATTAAATTTGTACTTAATTTAATATTTAGTGTGAGCTAATCAAATAAATAAAATATCATTTTAAGTTTAAATCTATTTAATTAAAAGTTGAATTTGTATTCTCAATACACGTTTAGATCATAAAACTTATATTATTAATATAAAATAAGATATTTAATTTAATTAATACCTTGTAAATTAAGAAATATGCCTCTTAACATAGTGTATACAACATATTTACAAATTTAGAGATAATATTAATAGAAAATTTATATTTTTTTCCTCAAACTTCAAAGAAACATTTTGTGGTTAATTTTTAATTTTATGAATGTAATTTATAGAATTTTAGTGAATAATTTGTTATTCAACAAAATTTCAAGTACATAGAAACTATTCTTTTTCCTTTAAAACTAAAGTAGTTGTTTTGTTCCTTTGTCAAACATGGAGTGCATCTTTGCAATTTATATCATAGGCACATCAATATAGTCATGAATTTACCATAACCACATCTATATAAAATATATAAGGTTGGCTAAGTTATCTTAGGCTTTAGATTGTAAAGGTTTAGGAACGAAATCCGCACTCATCACCTTTTTTTTTTATCATATTTTGGCTTTTTTTTAATGGATTGCTAAGTTAATTCTTACTTTGCTTTAGCATTTAAATTATATCTAAAAATACTTCAATTTTTAATATGTTAACTTTTTTATTATTTCTCATAACTTGATCCAATATGATGGCACGTCTATAAGGCCTAAAGTTATAATAAGTCCTTTACTCTCCCATGGGAAGTAATGTCCAGTACGCCAAACCTACCTTCTTGTGGAGGTATATTAAAAAGTTTAAGGAAAATTGTGTTTGGGAATGATAATCCAATAATAACCATTGCACAAAATGAGATGAGCTTTTATAAATTGAGAGGAGTCACTTACCATGGGCTTTAACTTGGTTTAGAAGAAGGTATTAGCCATATGATCTACTAGATTCCTTTCAACCAACCTAATATATATGTCGCAATACACCAAAATTAGTTAAAACTAGTGATACGTAAAATATTTACATATTTATTTTCCCTTGTATGATGCATTTTTGGATGTTATCTTGTTAAATTAAATAAATTTAGTTGCATTTTGTGAATGGATCTTGAATTTGAAATGAAATCAAATATTTTAGATAATGCTGTAATCCGACACTGTTTCAGGTTTTAGGCCATATCTGGAGTTATGGATGTCCGATTGGGCTGTTCTTTATATGGATGGAAAGCTAAGAAGAAGCCCTAAAACTTTCATGTTTTAAGAAAAGCCCAGTTCGGGACCTAAGGATCTCAAATTATGCTTGGAAGATGAAACAGTGATTCTGACGGAATCTGACATATGGCTACTAATCTAATCACAACTTGAGCTAGATATGTCCAAATTAGGAGTTATTTATATGCAAATTGAAGAAAAGATCCAGCCCTACAACTCCTATGTTGACATAAAGATGTAAATCAGCCATTTCGGTGGTCAAAAGTTTCCAACAAAGTGAAACAAATTGTGCTGCGAAAATCAAAAATGTTGGCTGCGTGTGATTGGTAGCAACTTGTCAAATTGGATGGCTTGCAGCTGGTTTATTTACCTATAAATAGGTGGAAGTAGAGAGCATTCAGGAATCCAAGCATTGAATCATTCATTCATGCATCTTAGATAGTAGTTTAGTTTATGCAATTTTTAGTTCTTGTTTGCCTCCTACATGGAAGGTTAGGTTCTCCTCCTACATGGATGGTTCTACCTCCTAATGGATGGATAGTATTTTCGTTTTTATGCATTTGTAATTATATCCTTATGTTCTCCTCCTACATGGACGGTTCTACCTCCTAATGGATGGATAGTATTTCTATTTTCATGCATTTGTAATTATAATTTTGTGTTCATGAATGTGATGATGTTTTTATTCTATGTTTGTGTTTAATTTCATTATGTTCTAATTTTTCATCTTCCTAGGGTGATGACGTAACTTGATAATAATGGATTGAATTCTAATCTATTGAAACTAATTTCGTTTTTATTTCCTAGATTGAGTTTTAATTAATACTCTTAATGCTTTCAATTGATTGGCCACCTTTTGAATGAACTCAATATGCGTGTTGAGACCGGAAGGAGATACATGTGTGTGGAACCTATAATTAAAACCGTAAATTACATATGAAATAGGAATATATTCATATGGTTTATGTAGTTTTAATGAGTTCCATAAATCCTAATGCATGATTAGTTGTTGCAGTTCACATAGGAATATAGTGAATTCCAATTAATTATAGAATTACTTGACCTTGGAAGAGGCTAGTAATTAATTTAGGGAAACTCGACTATCAATTAAGGGAATTAAAATTGGATTAGTGTAGATAGATGATTCAATCCAAAGTTGTTAAGTGAAGTCTGATCCCTAGGTCTTTTATTCATATTATCTTTACTCCACTGCATTCATATTTACTTTAAATATTTTCTGCATACATCTTTATTTTAATTGCTTTAAATCCAACTTATCGATTTGCCAAATAGTATTAGGATTATTAATTTTGGTACTTAGTGAAACAATCCTCGTGGGAACGATACTCACTCATCACTTTATTACTTGTTTACGACAGTGTACACTTGCACTAATTGATAAACCATTTCACACGTAACAACTAGCTTTTTAAAGAAATAATGTAACATAGTAGAACAATCAAGTTGTACCCCTAGTGATCCGTTGATATTATCTTTTCTAATTGAATTCCTAACAATATCTATACAATTATCTAATTTATTATGCAATAAAAATGCAAGAAATCAATGCAATAGATGCAAAATAGAATGCAAGTGCACTAAAATAGAATGTTGTAATAGGATGGATGCAATATGGTGTTTGCTGAATGAAAAAATTATGCAAAACATAGAATACAAGATTAAGGGGGTTGGTTGCACAAAATTAAGCAATAGCAATAAACTAAACAAGCATAAAATAGAAGCAAAGTAAAAGGTAGATAGAAAGAACTCAATGTAGCTAATTGGAGGAATTAAGGTACTCTAATTTGATTAATCATAGATCAATTAGGATTTAACTATTTTCAATTAATTCTTTAACCTTGAATTATCCAAAATTCCTGCAATAATTCACAAATTCTATGCTAAATAATCATCTAGGATTTGATCAATTAGGATTAGTTGAATTAAGCAATTGCTATAACCCCTAAGCTATATCAAAATTGATATAATGATAAAATATAGTCAAATTGAGGAATTAAACTAGAAATCTCTAAATTAATCCCTCAACCCTCTACCCTTTTATTTAAAACTATAATTTATCAACTAGAATTTCATATTAAAATGGAAAAGAATTAGAAATCACAAGGATGAACACCAATTATATCAAATCAATATTTAACACAAATAAATTCAAGAATTCAACACAAGTAAATAGGGGAAGATGAAAATTAATTAAATAAAGTTAACATTATAATTCATGATTTCATAATCCTTGAGAGAATAGCTTTAACTCCTTGAATGAACTATAAATTTAAGCTTCCATTGATGAAGAAAAAAGAGAAAGCAAGAAGAAGAAGAAAATTGTCTACTACTAAATGTTGTATAAAGTCTGAATGTCTAGTTAGGTTTTCCCTATTTATTTGACCTAATTAAGCTAAAACCTATTGAACTTCGATTATATGAATTTTAGAATTACAATAATGAGGCCTTCTTAATTTTTGGAAGCCTACACCTATTTTTAACAAGATGGTTAAATCCAATAGTCACATTAGTGAATTCTCGCAGGTTTAACTTCCAACTAGTTTTTCAACCACAAAATCAATGTAATTTGGATAAATAATAAACATCAAACTTGTAGGCCTATGTTTTGTGAGAATTTAAGCAATAGTTTCAAGTTAATTGGACCTCTATATCTCCAAATATGACTTAAAAATAAAGGCAAGCTCAGTTGGGACAAAGACATGACTTCAACTTCTCAACCACATATGACTTTCAAAATGTCTGAATTGGGCTTGGGTCAAAATATAAAAGTTGTAGTTCTTTTTTTAAACTTTCCAACAATATAAAATTTGCTTCAGTCCAACATCCAGAGACTAAGATATAACTAAAAAGTAGAAATAATGTCAAAATCTAACATTTACCAAATAAATTCACAATATTGCAAAATTAACCACAAATTATAAATAAGGCCTAATTAGTGAAATTAAGCAAATATAACACTTAAGAGACATAAAATAAGGGAAAATAAAATAATAAATATTTTTCTCATCAAATTCCCTTACACTTATCCCTTACATGTTCTAGAGTAAGATACAATTTTATTCAAAAGCAAATGATCAAATACTTACTTCCCAAAAATTTCAAATTCATAAATCTACAAGAAAAAACTAACCAAAGGAAGTAAGAAACATAATACATCATGAAAAAAAAATCTTGACAAACTTAGAACTAACCAACATAACAACTTCATTCAAAAAGAATAGATTAAATTGGTAGGTTCTCATAAACTTCACTCTCCAACTCTCAAGTATTTAGATTAGTGTTTCACTCAAGTTTATTTCATGAAAATTTCTACCATAAGTTTGCTAATAATCTAATCTCCATTACTCAAATCATATGCATAACACAAATCAAAAGGACTTTATTCATGATTGTAATGGGGCTAAGGTAAAAATAGGAAAAAATAAGGATATGAGAGGTTAGAAATTAAAGAAATCAATAAAGCACTTGAATCAAATATATATATGGACAAATCATAAACCATTACAACTCAATACAACAATCCAAATTCAAATTCAAATACTTATCAACTTCTTTGTTTTTTCTTTTCCTTTCTTTCTTATTTTTTCATAATTTTTTATTTTTTTATTTTTATTTTTTTAATTTTTTACCTCCTTTTTTTCTTATCATTTTCTTCTTTTCTCCTTTTTTACTTTGATTTTTTTCTTTTTTTTCAACTAAACTTTGGTGATGACCTTCATAATACATAAACTCACACACCCCTACACTTATTCAAGAGCCTATCTTATAAAATTCAAATATTCTATTAATCCCTAAGGTTAAGTAAAGGCATTTATTTTTCATTGGAAAAATATGCTCATGGGTTAATCAATAAAAAAAAGCCAATAAAAGCTTAAGGGGGTTTAACAAAAGTAAAAACTTTAAGGTTAGCTTTATGGCTCTAGTTTAAATAAAGAAAGAATGCCTTAATCATATTTTTGCATGCATATGCAAAATGTAATCTCAAAAAGATTCAAAGCAAGTTCTAGAGAAGCAAATCATGGAAGAACTTTACACAAGAAGGAAAGACAATATTATAGTATAAATTTTTAACAAAAGGCTCAAAATCTCACAAGGTAAGTCATACTACTAAGTTGAATCTACCAATTCAAAATCCATCACTACGTTAATTAATTTCAAGAAGCAAAATTATTCATTCAATCATGTTATAAATCTTATTTAACTTCAAATGAATCCTATTCATGAAAATACAAAATCTCCATTAATAGAAAGCAACTAAAAAGAACTCAAAATGACTTAAAATCAAATGAAAAACATACTTTTTTTTAAATGTTCTATTTTTTTGAAAGCATAAAATTGAAAAGCATAAAAAAACATTGAAAGAAGACATAAAATCATAAAGTAAATCCTAAAGTCTCCCCCCATACTTAAATTCTACATTGTCTTCAATATAAAGCATATCAATATCATCAAGAATGAGAAAGGATATAGAAAATAAAAGAGAAGGGTAAGAGAAAGTAATTCTAAATGGCTTGGGTTCACTCCTAAGAAATGCCTTTCTTTCATGTTTTTGGCTAGACATCATGCTCAAACTCCTCAAGAATAAATCGGGATCCCCGGCTCCATTACTTCCACCACTTGCTCTTGAAAGCCTTCATAAAATGGTTTAAGCCTATACCCATTAACTTTGAACACTTTTTTGCTATCCACACTCTTGATCTCAATTGCACTATAAGGAAAAATGTTAATGACAACAAAAGGTCCATCCCAACAGGAATGGAGTTTACCAAGCATCAATTTAAGCTTTAAATTAAACAACAAAACTTTTTAGCCAATCTCAAAATTTTTTCTAAGAACAAACTTATCATGAAATGCCTTTGTTTTCTCTTTGTAAAGCTTATAATTCTTATAGGCTTCAAGTCTAAGCTCCTCTAATTCTTGCAATTGTAATTTCCTCTCCTCTCCATATGCTTTCAGATCCATGTTGCATCTTTTTATAATCCAAAATGCTCTATGCTTCATCTCTACCAAAAGATAACATGCTTTCCTAAAATTAATCCAATATGAAAACATCCTAATGGGAGTTTTGTATGCAGTCTTATAAGCTCAAAGTGCATCATCTAATCTAAGGCTCTAATCTTTTCCATTAGGCTTTATGATTTTCTCCAAGATTGACTTCATTTTTCTGTTAGAAATTTCTACTTATCAATTTGTTTGGAGATAATATGGTGTGGAAATATTTCTTCAACAAAGCTTCAAGTTCTCTATTGTAAAAATGAGTCCTTTGATCATTAATCAAAGCACGTGAAATGCCAAATCTACTAAATATATGAGACTTGATAAAATCTACAACAACTTTAGAATCATTAATTTTGGTTGCTTTAGCTTCCACCCACTTAGAAACATAATTAATAGCAAGAAAAATGTAAATAAAGCCAAAAGATAAGCAAAAAAGTCCTATAAAATCAATGCCTCATACATCAAAAGCCTTATAAAAAAGCATAGGAGATTAAGGCATCTCATGTCTATGAGTTAAATTCCCCATCTTTTAAAATTGTTCATAATTTTTACAAAATATGTAAACATCATGGAAAAAAGTAAGCCACTAAAAACCATAGTCTAGCACTTTCCTTGATGTTCTTTTAGGTTCAAAATGACATCCACAAGCATGATTATAACAAAATAAAAGTATGTATTGAAACTCAAAAATCATGTATACATCTCCTAATTATTTGATTAGCACAAAATCTTTACAAATAAGGATCATTGATAAATGCACTTTTGCACTTATATTTTATGTGTTTCATGACTTATTTACTTAGTATTTTGTGCAAATTAATTGGAAAAGGGTACTTAAATGCTCGATATTTTATTCTTAAGTTTCAAAGTGACTCATTAGAGCATTAGAAAAGGATTCAGAGTCAAAACCATGCAAATTATGGAGAATCAAAGCAAATTCACTCATCTAACAAAGAACATGGGGTATGGGAACCCCGTGTGGAAGGCCGTGTATCTTTCTGTGTGTTTCAAAGCCTCACTGAGTTGCTCGTAAAAGAACATGGGGGTCAACATAGGGAGTGTCAGACCCCGTGTACCATACTGCCTGACCCTTCGTATAAGAACACGGGTCATAACACGGGCCGTGTCATACCCTGTGTATTCTACCGATATAAGTTTTATGCAGAGAATTTGCTAAAAAAAAGGAGGAGAGATGAAAATTAAACAGAGAGCCGTCAGTAGAAACCCTAGGAGAAACCCAAAGACACTGAGGGTAACTGATAGCCTTGGAGGATTGGATTCAAGCAAAGGATTGAAGATTCAAGCAAGAAATTTGTAGAGCTTCATGACTAGTTTGATTCCCCTCTCTATTTTCTGGTTTTGTAATGAACTCACACTAAACTTCAGTGCTCAGCTGGGGTAGATTTGTTCATGGATTTATGGATTTAATTTTAATATAATCTAGCTTGATTTATTGTTAATTTATGATTTGATTATGCTATTTTGTAATTCAACAACCTAATACTTCCGGAATATTGGATTTGTGTAAAGGCTTAGTTGATTCTAGGTTGGAATGACTAATTAATTAATCAGACCTTGTATAATCATTGGGAATCTCTATTAGACTTAGGAATTAAGCTAATTGGATTCTTTTGCACAAGATGAAATGTCTAAAATTGGATTCTCAAAGCATTATTAATGCAACCTAGGTGAGTGATTACTAGAGAAATTCTGGGCACTTTATTTATTGGTTAGTAGCTAGTAGCCTTGCAATGAGGTATAGCTTATTTTCGGTAATCCAGCAATCTAAATTAATAGTAAACCAGGCCAGAAGATTATCTTCATTCCATAATGAATAGCACAAAGAAACCCTAAAGCTAAGTACACTTCCACCTCATTTGAATTAAATCTTTACTTAATTCATACTAGTTCCATTTGCTTCTTTCTTGATAACTAAACTTTGTTTCACATTTTACTTTAATTCACAATCACAATTAGTACACCTAGATAATTTACCTTAAAATTCAATTAGTATTCAACACTCAATTCCTGTGGAGATGATATCTTTTATACTATAACTCGACTAAACTCGTGCACTTACGGGCTCACATCAATCATCCCATATATAATACTTAGCCTTACTTTTGAACTTATTAATTTGAGCTTTCTTATCATATATAGGTAACTCATTAGTAACTAAGTAATTCACTAAATTAGCATACCAAGGATTTTTACCTAGTAGTTGAAAAAGTTGCTCATCTAGAAAGATGTTATGGATGGGAAAAGTGTTTACATCTCTTGAAATTTTACTCAAATAATCAGCTAGTAAGTTTTTAGCTCCACTTTTATCTTTAATCTCAATATCAAACTCTTGTAAAAGCAATATCAATCTAATCAAGTGGGGTTTTGCCTTAAGTTTCTTCAAAAGGAATTTTAAAGTTACATGATCAGAAAATACAATCACCTTAGAACTAAGCAAATATGATCTAAACTTATTTGAAGCAAAAATAATAGCTAAAAGATTTTTTTCTTATTGTAATGTAATTTACTTAAATAGCACCCAAAGTCCTTGAAGCATAGTAAATCACATAATGTTGTCTTCCCACTCTTTATACAAGAATAGCACTAATTGCATATTTAGAAGTACCACACATTAACTCGAAAGGTAAATCCTAAAATGGTGGTTGAATGATAGGAGTGGTAGTGAGAGCTTGCTTTAACTTATCAAAAGCTTCCTTGCAATGTTAATCAAATTTAAATTTTACTTCTTTTTGGAGTAGCTTAGATAATAGAAGAGCTATCTTACTAAAATCTTTAATGAATCTCCTATAAAAACCTACATGATCAAGAAAAAAATGCATTTCCTGCACACAAGTAGGCTAAGGTAAGGTAGAAATCATATCAATCTTAGTAAGATCTATCTCAATACCTTTGTTACTCATTATATGTCCTAAAATTATGCCATGCTCTAATATGAAATGACATTTTTTAAAATTCAGCATAAGGTTAGTTTCAATGATTTCTTTAACACCTTAGAAAGATTATCCAAGCATGCACTAAAGAAGGAACCATAAACAAAAAAATCATCCATGAAAACCTCAATACAATCTTCTCAAAATTTAGAAAAATGCTCACCATACACCTTTGGAATGTTCTAGGTACATTGCATAAGGCAAAAGACATCCTTCTATAAGCAAAAGTGCCAAAAGGGTAGGTGAATGTTATCTTTTCTTGATCTTTTTGGTGCAATATGGATTTAGAAATAACCAGTATAACCATCTAAGAAGCAATAGTGGGATTTTCTAGCTAATTTGTCTAACATTTAATCAATGAAAGGTAGTAGGAAGTGGTCTTTTCTAGTTTCTTGATTTAACTTCCCATAATTAATGTAAACTCTCTAACTATTTTGCACTCTAATAAGAAGTAAATCATTGTTTTAGTTTTTCACTATTGTCAAGCCATTTTTCCTTGGGACTACTTTAATTGGGCTTACCCATTTACTGTTTGAAATTAGATATATAATTCCAACCTCCAAAAGTTTGGTAATCTCCCTCTTTACCATGTCCAAAATCAAAAGGTTGAGTTTTTTTTATAGTTGTCTCACTAGTTTAGCTTTTTCTTCCAGTAAAATCCTATGCATGTAGGTTAAAGGGCTAATACCAGGAATGCTTACAAGTGTCCAGCTTATTGCTTGTTTATAAGGTTTTAAAATATACAATAATCTTTTTTCTTGTTTAGGTTCAAATTCTTTACTACAATGATAGGTAGCTTCTCATTTTCCTCTAAAAGTGCATATTTCAAATGGTCTAGAAGAGGTTTGAGCTCTAATATTAGTGACTAATTTCGTGGTAAAGACTACTTCAATAAGGTGAATTCCTTCTTGGCTAGTAAATTTTGCACTTTCTACATCTTTTGGAACAATATTGGTTTCTCCACTTAAAAATGTAGAAATTTCTCCACATATGGCACATTGGTTATCACCATCATAGCAAATGCATTCATGATTATCAAAACTATCTATAAATTTAGAAATGTGGGAAAATTAGCAAGCATATCATTAAAGGAATTTTCAGCAAGTTCATCAAGCACATGTATTTGAAAGATAGAATATTCTTTAATAGGGAATCTTATAGCTTCAAAGATGTTAAAAGTCATTATTGTATCTCCAACTTCTATAGAAAGAGTACTTGTATCTGCATCAATTTTTGTCTTTACTATTTTAAAGAAAGGTCTTCCTAGAATCAAAGGTGCAAGGTTGTTTAAAAACTCACCCTTTACTAGTAGAATGTAAAAATCTACTAGGAATATTAACTCTTTCACTTGAACTAGCACATCTTTAATAATTCTAGCAAGTTATATTGTGCTTCTGTTAGCTAATTGAATGATAACTCCTATTTTCTTTAAAAAACCAAGCTATAGAGAGAAGAATATAGACATTGGCATGACATTTATGGAAGCTCCCAGGTTAATTAAAGCACGTTCAAATATATTGTCGCCTATTACATCGGGTATATCAAAAGCCCTTGGATCCTTATACTTTTGAGGTAGGCTTGGTTGAAGAATGGCTAAGACATTCTGGCCTAAGCTCACTTTTCCATTGCTATAAAGCTTTCTTTTTTATGTACAAAGTTCCTTAAGTAATTTAGTATACTTGATAGTTTGTTTGATGGCATCCAACAATGAAATGTTGACTTCCACCTTCCTAAAGTTTCTAAGATCTCTTTATCTTTATCAATTTCTTCTCTTTTCTTAGATGGTGTAATTTTGTTGGGGAAAGAAAGGGGTCTTATGAAATCTACTAGTTTTTACACTATCTTTAGTTTATCTAAATTCTAGTTAGGTTGAAGGAAATTTTCTATAACATCTTTAACAACTACTAGTTATTTTGCCTTCTGCTGTTGGGTTGCTAGTTCTGTATTATTAGGAACATGAACTTCCTTGCCACTTCTTAGCATAATGGCAAAAACATTACTTCTAGGGTTGGGAATTGTTTGGGGGTAATTTTTCAAAACCTTGTAATTTGAGCTTATTTATGGTGGAAGTAAGCTGACCAATCTATGTTTATAGGTCTTGCATTATAGCATCTGCCCTCTATTGGAATTGTAGATTGTTAGTAGCTAGTTACTTGACTAACTCCTCAAAGGATGGCTAAAAAGATAAGGAGGAAGCTACTTGTTGGCTTTAGAAATTTGGTTGCTATTGGATTGGCTTAGTAGTTTGCTGCTAGAATGGGGGTTTATTCTAGTATTTTACTATTTTGGGTTGCTAGACTAGTGCATTATTATATTTGAAATTAGAATGGTTCCTCAAACTAGGATTATAAAAATTTAAATAAAGATCATATTTGGGTTGCTATTGTTATTGGTACTAATTCTGTTGCTACTAGTATAGTGGCTTCCTAGGAAACACTATTGTAGCATAGGCTTGGTATTGGCCATCATCCTCTTATAAGGTAGAACCTAAATCAGTTGGTGGTTTGAACAAGAACAAATGCTACAAATTCTGGCAAGTGGAGTGGTTTGTAATTACTGTTGTTATTGTCCTATTGCTAATTGCCTTACTAAGGAAGTTAATTCATCTATCCTATTCTCCATTCTTTGCTAGTTTGCATAAGAAGAGAAATTCATTTCATACACACTTCTGGTGGTAAGGAGCATTCTTGTACCAAATTGTTATGAATTGGTTGCCATATTTGCAATCAAATCTCTTACTATTATAGGAGTCTTGTCCACTAATGCACTACCACTTGCTACATCAATCATACTCTTGTCCATTAGTAACAGGTCTTCATAAAAGTATTGGATAAAGAGTTACACATTGATTTGGTGGTGAGAGTAGTTTGCACAAAGCTTCTTAAATCTCTCTCAATATTTATAAAGTATCTCACCATTCGTTTATCTAATTCCACATATTTCTTTTCTTATTGTAGTAGCTTTAGAAGTAAGGAAGAATTTTTCAAGAAATCGCTGCTTCATGTCATTCCAATAAGTCACAAATCTAGGCTGGAGGTAATAGAGCCAATCTTTGGCAACATTAACCAGGAGAAAAGGAATGTCTTGAGCTTGATATGATTTTAAAAAAATCCCTGAGGCTTTATAGTTGAACACACCACATGAAATTCCTTCAAATACTTGTATGAGTCCTTACTTGTAAAACCTTGGAACCTTGGAAGCAAATAGATTAGACTAGACTTCAATTCAAAATCAACATTAAGTTCAAGATATTGGATACCTAATGGTTGGTAGGTAACATCAGGGACATCCAATTCTTTTAAAGTCCTATTATTATTTGCTATATTTTTTTAAGCTATCTTGGGAGTCAAAATTAGGGGGAGGGAAAGCTAGAACTACCTATTTGTTTTCTCCTACAAAGGGAATGAAAGGTTATATCAATTTCAAAATCAAAATCAAACAATTAACAGTAATCCTTCCTGTCATGCACTATTACTAAACTGCACTACAACAAACTACACTAGACAAAAGCATAGGAACACAAAATATCAAAATGCAAAAGCACTGTGAAAAATTAACCTAAACATATCTAATTAACTTATTTAGGCATTTTTAAAAATTATAAGACCATTATGGAAAGTCTCTTATAACCATGCAGAACCCAAAAATACAATAAAAAACCTTTTAAAAAAATTAAAAAAGTGATCAAAATAGTGGAATTTGGCTAAAAAATAGGGCACCTCACAAGTAAACAAAGCTTGTGACTATTGATAAGAAAAATCAAATTTAGCACTTATAAATATTTTAGCTCAATCGAAGCTAGTGAGACCTAATACGATTCCTAGGGGTGGTAAGTTCAAAAATGCTTGAAAATTATTTTTTTTTAGCTAAAAATCTTTGTTTTAATATTGGATGATATATAAAATGATAAAATATGATGAATTAAAATGAAGTTATGAAAAGAAAATAAAGAATGCAATGGAACCGAAGAAAATCCAAAAAATTATAGTTATTGTAAAATTCAAGAAACACAATTAATAGATGCAATTACTAACTGAAATGCTTGAACAATTGTGTGATATAATGTTAGAAATATGTAAGAAAAGATGAATTCAAGATGATCCCTGACAATAGTGCCAAAATTTTGATATGCATGTTGCAATACATCAAAATTAGTTAAAACTGGCTTTCTAAAGAAATAATGTAATATAGTAGAACAATCAAGTCGTACCCCTAGCAATCCTTTGGTATTATCTTGCCTAATTGAATTCCTAACAATATCTACACAATCATCTAATTTATAATGTAATAAAAACACAAGAAATCAATACAACAAACACAAAACAAAATGTAGGTGCACTAAAACAAAACGTTGTAACAGATGGATGCAATATGCTGTTTGTTGAATGAAAAAATTATGCAAAACACAATATAAGATTAAGGGGTTAGTTGCACAAAACTAAGAAATAACAATAAACTAAACAAGTGTAAAACAAAAGCAAAGTAAAAGGTAGGTAGAAAGAACTTAATGTAGCTAAATAGTTGATTCAAGGAATTAAGGTACTCTAATTTAATTAATCATAGATTAATGAGGATTTAACTTTTTTTCATTAATTCTTCAACCTTGAATTACCCAAAATCCCTACAATAATTTATGAATCTATGCTAAATAATCATATGGAATTTGATTAATTAGGTTAGCCAAGTTAAGCAATCACTATAACCCCTAAGCTAAATCAAAATTGACTTAATGATAAAATTCAATCAAATTAAGGAATTAAACTAGAAATCTCCAAACTAATCCCTTAACCTTCTGCCCCTTTATGTAAAACTATAATTTATTAACTATAATTTCATATCAAAATAGTAAAGAATTAGAAATCACAAGGACAAACATTAATTATATGAAATCAACATTTAATATAAGTGAATTCAAGAATTCAGCACAAGTAAATAGGGAAAGGAGAAAATTAATTAAAGAAAGTTAACATTATAATTCATGATTTCATAATCCTTAAGAAAAGAGCCTCAACTCCTTGAATGAACTTTGAATCTAAGCTTCCATTAATGAAGAATAAAGAGAGAATAAAAAGAAGAAGAAAATTATCTACTATTAAATACTGTGTAAAGTCTGAATGTCTAGTTGAGTTCTCTTTATTTATTTAACCTAATTAAACTAAAACCCTATTGGACTTGAATTGTATGGCTCTTATAATTACAATAATAAGGCCTTATTAATTTTTAGAATCCTAGACCTATGTTTAACAAGATAATTAAATCCAACAATTACATTAGTAAATTCCTATAGGTCTAATCTTTAACCAGTTTTTTGACCATGAAATCAATGTAATATGGATAAATCATAAAACATCATACTTGTAAGCCGATGTTTTGTGAGAATTTGGACGCTAGTTTTAGGTTAATTGGATCTTTATAGCTGCAGATATGGCTAAAAAATGGAGGCAAGCTCAGTTGGGACAAAGACACGATTTCAATTTTGTAGCCATATATGACTTTTAAAATGTCTAAAATGGGCTTGGGCCAAAACAATAAAGTTGTAGTTCTCTCTTTAAGCTTTCCAACAATATAATATTTGCCTTAATTTGACATATGAAGCCTAAGATATAGCTAAAAAATAAAAGTAGTATCAAAATTCAATATTTACCGAATAAATTCACAATATTGCAAAATTAACCACAAATTATAAAACAAGGCCTAATTGATGAAATTAAGTAAATATAACACTTAAGAGACATAAAATAGGAAAAATTAATTAGTAAATATTTTTCTCATCATAACCCTCTTATATTTGAAAGGCTTGTTCTTTTTAGAAGTTGTAGCTTCTAATGTATGGTGGTTGTTCTGAACATGCACATATTCGTTTTAATAACTTATACTAGTTGCTCAAAATGCCCATACATAAATTAGCTTGTTAATGTAGTAGTTATAGCCTTACAATGTCATGTTTGGTTATAGATTTGATTTTAATGTGTTAAACTCCTATATGGCTGAGGTTGCCTTAACTTATAGATAACATGGAAAATTGGCTTGCCTAACCACCATATTTGAGCTATAAGTGAACTAGATAGATGTGGCTTCAATATAAGTCATGCTTAGAGATGATGATTACTAGAGGCATAAATTATTATATATGGGAAATTTTGATGACATTATTATGGATGCTAATGCCAAGTAGCATATCAACAATGACATTGATAATAACCTCGATTGTGATACCATTGCATAAAGGCTTTTAAAATCAAGATCTTTTAATGCAAAGTACTCTATTGATGGCACAACAATCTTTCTAATGTTTAACCTATTACTATTAATTTTGTGCATTTGACAAGCATCCATTTCTCAAAAATAAATTAGGATGCATTGAATGGGCTTGAATTTCCTAGACAAGTTATACCAAAGCCCTAAAATGAGTACTAATAAATATTTAGAGACCTTAAATTATGAATGAAGGATGACATTGTTGGTGTGTGTCCTAAAACCAATCATATAGATGATTGAAGTAATACACAATGTATTATATTTTATTTTAGGTAATTTAATTATTATATTTTATTTTTATAATTTTATTATTATTATGCATAATTTATAACTTAATATAATAATTATCCTTGGAATAGCTTTGCTATTCTTAAAATGTCCCTAGTCAAGTATTATTACGAAAAGGATAGTAATAATACATCGAGACTAGCATGTATAGTGATTGATGATAACGAATCATGGATATGTGATATCAAGTCAATACATGAGTACATTGCTAGTGAACAATGTACTGGACTGACCCACTGTGAGAATATTGCATGGATAGACGTGTCATAAGTTATTCTCATATGATCACAAATACACATAAACCTTTGACCTGAAGTCACTACGGTTCTCTACATGAGGAATTACTCACTTTAATATTGTCCTATGTCACCTTTGATTAGGATGACGAATAGGGCATTGATTGGATGTGTCATAAATCGTGCAGAAGGAAGTGAGTGATGTAGATGGGATTTTGTTACTCTTGTATAAAAGAGAAATATCCTTAGGCCCCTTGATTGAGTGAGACTTAGAAATGCATAGCCATGCTCAATTGGATTAATATGTAATATTAATAATTTATTTTAAGTCTACTCAATATCAAGAAATATAAATTGAACATTAACAAGGATGACACATTCCATGCCTCCAGTTCAATTTGGATATCATTACAAAATGGTTATGATGCAAAACGTTGATCATGTATTAGATGGATGTCGAATCACAGACATTCTTACTACTTGAGTGGTAGTGATGTATTGTTAAATATCGCTCATTGTCTATGGCTCAATAATGAGTCATTGTTAACGTAGTAAGAACCTACAGGGTCACACAAAAGGAGTAGGAATAAGATAATAATTAATTAGACTTTAATTATATTAATATCCAATTAATTGGACTTATTTTCGTGCATATATATATATATATATATTATTAAGAATAATAAATTTACGTAATATATATATATATTATGTGATATTATTTGATATTAAAGTAATATCAAATAATTACGTTATCATATATTAGATAAATATATTATGAGATAATATTATTTTGATATTTGATAACTATATGTAATTATCTAATATTAAGATATTTATATTATGAGTAATATTATCTAATATTAGATAATTAATAAATAAGTCCTATCTCTCCCCATTATCTCTAAGATAAGGATAAGATGAGTTGTTAAGTGTGATTAGGATTTTGGAAGTATTATCCTAGTAGGACTAGGATTGTGACTTGCCTAAGTTTTATAAAAAGGGACTTGAGGGTAGCACTTTTTACAACACACTCAAAGCTTCCATACAAACCCTAAATCACTCAGAAAACATCCAATTCTAATTCCTAGAGAAAAAAATGCATCCTAGCAAATTCATGAAGGGTAGGAGGTCGTTGTTCACTCCGTGTGGATACTGTAGAGATGCTGTACCATCCGACCGGCATTTGATTCATCCGCTCTCAAGTTTTGATCCGTAGAAACACGAGTGCCCAATAGGTAAAACCCTAATCATTGATTTATGCTTTTTGCATGGATCCTAGGTAGAATTCGGATCAAAATTTTGAAATTTCGCTGCATGTAATAATCTGAATTCCTAACAGATATCACTAAAGCTTTTAAATAATACTTTATCCACCATAACCAAACTTATCGAGTGAAAATTTTGACCATGATAGATTTATTGTGGTATGTGTTAACAATGATAAAGTTTGCTCATAGATGGTCAAGGTGGAATTCGAGAAAAAATATTTAAGCATGGGAGATATCAAAGCACAATAGGGTTTACATGTGTTCTTTTACCACATTGACGCAAAACTATGCCAATCTTGACTTCAAGTTGATTACCACATTTATGAAGAAGCAATTAAGCAAGATGTTGGACACCATCCCATAATAAATCATGCTTATGGTGAAGCAACATTTAAACTACACCTTATCAATATATCATATAACAAGGCATGGAAGGCAGATAGACATCATATAGATCTTTAAAATTTGGAAGCATTTGTACACTATGTTCCCCACTTGAAAGTGACTATACAGTTGTTCAACCTTAACATGATTATAAAATGGTAGTATAAGCCTAGGGTCTTGAATGACCGGTAGAAGATCTTTTATTAGGTGTTTTGGGCTTTTAAGCTATGCATTAATGTGTTTGGGCACTAGAAGCCATTTGTACAAATGGTTGGAACATACTTATATGAAAAGTAAAATCATAAGTTATTGATTACTTCCACTTAGGATTATGACTAAGCCTTTATGCTGCTATCCTTTGTAATAGTAAAGAAAAGTAATGAGGGATAGAAGTTCTTCATGCATAACTTTCACTATCATGTTTATCATTTTTCAAGCATCTACTTAATTTTAGATCGATGGGAGTGTGATAGAGGCCATAAAGAACCCATGACTTAGATTAGTGCTGCCATATTCAACACATATGTATTTCATGCACCATATCTCAAGCAATCTTAACTTGACACATCACAATGTGAGAATAAAGAATATGATGCTTAAAATTGGTAAGCTAATCAAATTATAGTATACCTTCTTGTATATATTGTTTATTTTGTCACTTATGTAGTTTTTACATTCTCTACATCTTGCATCCTACATAGAATCTTGTAGCATCTCAAGTTGTATGACTTTACTTTAAATAATATGTAATTTTTATGGATTAGAACAATTTCATTGAGAAATGGATGCATCCATATAATGAAAGAATGCAATAGGACAAATAATGATTAACTTTGTAAAGTGCATTAACATTATATTCAAAGGTAGTCACATCCTTCTAATTCCATTATACATATAAAGCATCCTATTCTACCTAACATAATACTTTATCAACCACGAGCAAATTATTGATGCTTAGCTTAGGCTAAGCCAAATCTTTTGCAAAATTTTAATGAATTTTCTTAGTGTCAATTATAAATTAATTATTACCCATGTTTTCAAAGAATTCTATAACATTCAAGGTAGAAAAGATGCACAACTTGATTAGTTAAAAGGCTATTATGATGACTTGGCAACAAGGATATGCAACTACAATGAGTATTGGCCACTTAAGCTTCCATGTTTACATGTCATTATAACACATAACAAGGTGGTGCATCATTACATGTAGTGTGTACACAATATGTGCAAGCTAGAAGCTATTTTAAACATCTATGCCACCAAAATTTCTCCTATTGACTCTATAGAGCACCAATCAAAGGTGCAAAGGCTCATATTGCTAGTGAACCCAATGAACGTTTATAGGAAAGGTCATCTAATGATGCATTGTGTATGAAATAATATGGACTAGATAAAGCTTAACTTAAAGTCCACATAAGTTAAACTCAAAATTTGAACATGCAAATGACTATGAACTAAATGACAATATCGTTAGACTAGTTGGTAACGACATTTACCTCACAATTAGGTAATTGGCACCCTTGGCACCTCTACACAATCCTTAACATTGCTTAAGCTCTAACTTTTATTTCTCTAGCCTTTATCCATTATATTATTGGCAAAAGGTAGTGATGTTACTAGTTAAATCTTTTAGTTAGTGGATGGTTTAAGCAACTTTAACCTTCTATTAGGTTAGAAAATTCTTAAACTTTGCCCTTTTAAAGTCCCTATTTTTGCTTTACTCCTAGCTTATGAATCATAGAATCTAAGATTTCTTCCAAAAAAATATAATGTAAAACTCCATTAAAGCACTTTAATGGATTAGGATAATATCAGCCTAGAGTGTGAGACACAATGGGTAGTTGTTTACAATAATCAGCAATACATATAGGCCATACCATAGAATGCTATTACTATATGCTAAATCAATATTCCTAACTATCTCTTTCTTTTACACATGCAAGTTTTAGTGATAAGTCATACATTTTTCATTGGTCACTTTATGGAAATTAGACAAGTTTGTAATGCTTTTTGTTTATGACTTTAATAAATAGTTCAAACATTTTACAATGTTATATTCTAGTAGCCTAATTTTCTTACATAGTAAACTCAAAGAAAGTTGCAATTTCATAAAAATTTATATTTTACTAACTTCTTTCCTTACATTATATTCATTTTCTAAAAAATTACATTTCAAAGAGAGCTACATTACAAATAGTTACATTCTACTAACTTCTTTCCTTACATTATAAAATATTTTACAAAAACATAGATTTAATAAAAATTTACATTTTACTAATTTCATCATGCCTTATAAGAAGCTAAATCTTGATGTGCCCCCTTATCTTGTAAAAAGATATTTCTATACAATTCATTTGTCTAGCAACATTAATGGCTTTGAAAAGCTTCTCCATGTCTCACAAAAGTTGGGCACCACAAGCTTTACTAATTTTAACCACGGTCTCTTTCAAGCTCAACTTAGATACTATTGGATGTTATGATTAACACTTAAATACATGACTTCTCTTGCAATCAACACTAAAAAATAGAGAAGTATGTATTTGGTGTGTATTTGGCAAGATCCTCCATTTCATAGAATTAAGAAAGAACTTTTGCTAACTAGTTTCCACCATGTTGTCCAAAAAAATTATTAAAAGGAAAGTGGTGAATGTGTTAGAATAAAGGCAAGGGAGATTTACAGCCCCCAAACTTATAAACTCTATGACCTAAGATATTGGGGTTGGTGTATATGAGCCTAATAAGAAAAATATTTACTATTTTATTTTCTCATATTTTATGTCTCTTAGGTGTTACATATGTTTAATTTTATAAAATTGGCCTTGTTTTATAATTTAGGGTTGGTTTTACTATATTGTAAATTTATTTGGTTAATGTTAGATTTTAACACTATTTTTATTTTCAGCTATTTCTTAGGTTCCAGATGTCAGATTAAGGTAACCTTTGTATTATTGGAAAGATTAAAAAGAAAAATATAATTTTATATTTTGGCCCAAGCCTAATTAAGACATTTTAGAGGTCATATATGGTTGAGAAGTTGAAGTTATGTTTCTATCCTAACTGAGCCTACCTCTATTTTTAAGTCATATCTGGAGTTATAGAGGTCAAATTAATATGGAACTAGTGCCTAAGTTTCCATAAGACATAAGCGTAAAACTTTAATATTCATGGATTATCCAAATTACTTTGTCTTAATGGTCAAAAATTGGTTGGAAGTTAGACCTGTAAGAATTCATTGATACAACTATTAGATTTACTTGTCTTATTAAAAATAGGTCTGGGCTTCTAAAAATTAAAAAAGCCTTATTAGTGTAATCTTAAAAGGCATATAATCCAAGTCCAATAGGGATTAGCTTAATTAGGTCAAATAAATAAGGAGAACTTATTTGACTATTTAGACTTTTACACAGCACTCAATAGATAATTTTCTCTTTTTTTTGTTTTCTCTTTTATTCTTCATGGAAGCTTAAACCTGTGGTTGATTTAAGGAATTTGAGGCTATTTTCATTTAGATTATGAGGTTACAAATTGTAACATTGATTTTCTTAAATTAAATTTTCTCTTCCCCTATTTACTTATGCTGAATTTTTAAGATTATATATGTTAGATGTTAATTTGGTATAATTAATATTCATCCTTGTGATTTCTAATTTCTTTGCAATTTTTATATTGAATTTTGGTTGATAAATCATGGTTTTACATATAAGGGTAGAGGTTTAAGAGATTAATTTGGAGGTTTCTAATTTAATTTTTTAATTTAACTGAATTCTATCTTTAAATTAATTTTGATCTAGCATAAGGATTATAACGATTGCTTAATCGGCTAATCTCAATTGATCAAATCCGAGATGATAATCTAACTTAGAATTCATAGGTTATTGTAAGGATTTCAAGTAATCCAAGGTTGAAGAATTAATTGGAAAAGTCAAATCCTAATTGATTAATGATTAATATAAACTAGGGCTTTTAATTCCTTGAATTGGCTATTTTGTTACATTGATTTTCCTTCTATCTACTTGCTTTGTGTTTTTATTTTGTTTAATACATTTAATTTAATTTAAATTCACAAAATGGCCCCCAATTTTGTTACTGCACAATCCTATATTCTGCATGCAGAATTTTGTATTTATACAACATATTGCATTTATTCTATTTTGCATCTATTGCATTAGCTTCTTGTGTTTTTATTGCATGATAAATTAGATAGTTATGTAGATATTATTAGGAATTCAATTAAAAAAGATAATATCAAAGGATCACTAGAAATATGACCTAGTTGTTTCACTATACTATATTATCTTGTAGCAAACTAGTTTTTAACTAATTTTGGTACATAACAACATTGCAATCAAAGCCCCTCCATTATAGGTGATCGAGTTTTCAAAAATAAAAAAATATATATATGACATTACAAAAAGTGAGGCATTTCAAAATTTAATTTCAAAGTTAAGAGAAGGTGAAAATTAGGTTTTTCAACAAGGGAAATTTGGTTAAAAAGCCTTCCATTTTTTGCTTGCAAAAATGCTATAGTAACAAGTTGCATTTAGCATTATATTGAACATAAACAATTATCAATCAAAATCATAACTAATTTAAAACTTTATTGAAAGCACAACATCAATAGCTATTATAATCCAATTCAATCTAACCTCAAAAGTCTTAAAAAATAAACTCCAAAATGCAATTACCACTTTTTTTTCCATAAAATTAACCAACCATTCTTTTCCCATTGCCTTTATTTGGTTCTTGCAAGTGGCCACATAATTATCTATAACTTGTTTCATATTATGTATATTGCTTTTCATACAAAATGCATTTTTTAAAGTAACCTATAATTTTGCTTCTATTTACACTTCTTAATGCTAAGTCTTACACCATTCTTTTACCATTTTATATGAGTCAAGCACCATTAACTAGCTTAATTTAATGTTCTTTAATGATTCCTCTATTGAACAAATTAAATAAACTTAACTTGATGTATGATTATTTAAGTACATTGTCTTATGTTACAATCTTACTATTTATTAATTTTTTATGGTCATAATGTAAATTCATTTATTAATGTTAATTTGAATTTTTTTGACTTGATTATTTATGTACTTATGATGTGCACACAAATTATTTATATTGCAATGTGGCATTTGAGAAATAATATCATTTATATTTTAATCCAGTTTTCTTATAATTATAAAAAACCAATGGGAGTATCCTTATTTGAGATTGTGGTAGTGGAACTTTTATTTTTATTGATTTTAGGTTCTACATATGATTAGATAGATAAATAGGCATGCCCTAGCTATGTATGTCATGCATGAATCACTAGAAGATTCATTTACATTAGCCATAAGGATGATCTCATGTTAAATTCAAGATATTTTGCATTGGTTCAATTTAACAATTAATTATTTCATCCATGAAATACTTGTTCATGTTGATATTTGGATAAAGTATCATTCACTATAGATAAATTCTTATCTTCAATGCTTAATATATTATTCTTAGGGATGTAGATTTTCTTCTATAATAAGAGTTGCAATTAAAAACCCTATCCATCTTTCATTCAATTTTAGAATGTTTCTACTATTTAAGGTGAAACTTAAATAGTTTCTTTTTTTTTTCCTCTTCCTAGCAAACCAAACTTTGCTTTTTCTTTCATGTCTTTAGGTTAGCAAATCAACCTCTATAACAAATTAGAAAATTAAAAGCAAATACTCTTAGGAATTGGCAATATAATATAAAACTAAAACTTTTTACTCCCATTTCTTTTCAAATCCTTAGAGCTTTTGAGTAGTTAATTCTTAAATTTTTGTATTTCTTTATCAATTTCTTTACCATAAAGAATATGATAACAAGCTTGTATCACTATCAAAATCAATAGAGAAAAATATGTTCACTTCCCCTAAGTTTTAGTAAAATTACAAGAACCTCCTCTTTAATTTTAAAACCTACACAAACTTCCCTTTAAACATAAAATGACACTACATTTCAAACCAAATTTTAAATTTTATTGAATAAAATGATAAGAAAAAACAATTTTAAATTCAAACCAAATAATATATACTAACATGAGATATTATAAGTATTTTTAGATAAAGAAACATACTTTGATTTTTCTTAAATAGTTAAAATATAACTAATGAAAAAGTCAAAATTGAATGTAAATGTCATAGATTTTTAGTTATTTGAATTTAACCAAAGCATATCATCAATGATAAAATACTTAGAAGATGATATATTTTTTATTCGAATCCATAACCATCTTTTCTTCTTTAATAAGTTCAAATTTAGGTTTAATTGTAGTATTATTTTATGTTTCAAAGAAGGTTTATGTATAGAAGGTAGGTGGGAGATTGAAGAGAAAGAAACTAAATAGAAACATATGTCGTACATTCATTGATTTTTTTTTATGTTGGCAGGTCTCTTTGTATATGTTATCTAGAAAGAGGAGGACTAAATGATTATTCATTCATTAAAACCAGATATAAAAACTTTGATAGATAGGAATCCTATAGAAAATTTCTTTTGAAGAATAGGCCAAACCAAGTTATTTTTCAATAATAGTAGCTAAAGGGCTTTATACTAGAAGTTGGCTAGCTATCTCTAATTTTGTCCTAAGATTCTTCCTATTTGTTGATCATTTATGGCATATAGGAAAAGTTCAAGTAGTTGTTGTAGGATTTCAAAAAGCAATTGATCAAGATTTTGAACTTGTTCTTTCTATGACTTCTCTTAATTAAGACATGAGATCTAATACATGAAGCAAGTCCCCATCTAGTTTCACCATCCATTAGTAATATACATTAATTTTTTTGAGATAAGTTTTCAAACTTTAGTATACTTTTTATATTATTATAATTTTTTTTATAAAATTCATATGCCATTTCTAATTATTTAGGTTAATAAGAATTTATACACATAATTAAAAAAATAAAATTTCTATTTAATTTCTAATAAGAATAAAAAAGAATAATACAATAAAATAGAATAATAATAAATATAGATAATGTTTTTTCACAAAAAATCTAGGGAGTTTAGTATATTTTTTGTAAATTAATAACTTTTTAAAGTTATAGCTAAATTCATCTAACTTAGTCCAAGTAAGAATATATACTCACTATAATTGATAATTTCAATTCACTTCTTATATATTGCTATTAATCGAGATAGTGATCCAAATTCCATAGAAATAATTTATCGAACACCTAAGGCATAGTGTAAATTATCTTACTCGAATCACTCAAACTATATTATACTAGACTAATGATTTAAATTTAGAATTAAAAAAAAAGAATATGAAAACATATAAGAAAGGTTTTCCACTAGCTAAATCAATAAGATAGATGAGAGTGTTTAAAGTGTGAAATATGAAACTAAGATCTTGTTATCACATTAATAGGTTTGAAAATTTCATTGAAAACTTGTATTTACACTAATAATTTTGGTTGCATTTTGTTTGCTCTAACTTGATTATCATTAAAGAAAATCACATTGAAGAAAAATTTTAGGTTATAAAATTCTATGCTATGTAGTTTTTGGCCTTAACTATACCAAAGAAGTAATATTTCAAAAGGTTAATTGCTAATAACTAAAAAAATTCATAGCATTAAGCTAATGATACTACTTTGGATGACTTGAGGTGTGAGGAATCAAACAAATGCTACTTATTGAAAGGTTGATGCAAGGAAGCAAAGTAAATAAAAAAATAAAAAGGAATTTTCTTAAATAAGAGATTATTAAATAAAATAAAAGGTAGATTGGCTTTGTAACATAATTTTTACAATGAGGAAAGATCTTAATACAACTTACTTTCTACTTTTGAGAATACCATAAAGAAAATCATATTAGCTACTACAATTCACCACATATTGAGCACTAGCAGCTTCTTTTGGACACTTGAGAATAATATGTAGCTTAACTAGCTTTATTAGAATATATCTCTTTATTTAGCAAGGTTTTTTTTTTACTAAATTGCCTTTATTATAAAAAATAATTCCCAATTTATCTTAGTTTCAAATCTAATTCTCAAAATGTTCCACTTTTTGCCATATTAGTGTATTTTGTTCATTTTCAATGCCCTTATCAATCCCATTACAAGAAGCGGATATGTTAATATGCATTAATCAAGCAATATGCTATAATTAGATTAGTCTATGTGGTATAATGAACTGACCCTATCATAATAGATAATAAAATCGATGCACATTAACCTATCCATTTCTTGTGATGGTGTGATCTATCCTTTATAAATAAATTTTCCTTTTCCCAATGCCATGCCATTCCATTCCAAAATCCCTAACCCTTCACTTTCCAATATATAGCAATTTGAAATTCCCCTCCCTTGCTTCCTTTTTTTTTTTTAAGAGAATGAATATGTTATGCTATTAAAATAAAAGGAAAATGTTAAGTAATGGATATGCAACAAATAAAAATCTTATTACACTATTTTCCTTGAGATATGCTCAAGTGTTAGTTGTAAAGAGGCAATGACCCATATCGTATCTCCCATCCTCCTTTTTACCCTACAAAAGATGTTGAAGATATAGATTTAGTGGATAATGAAAATTACACATCCTTGCTAGGTCTAATGAGGACCTTTGTGAATGTCCCCAAAGTTAACATGTCCATGTCAAGTCCTAATTGTACCTAATAAAATGCATGTGCTTTCTACCTTTTAGCTATGCTTTTAACTAACTATTACTAACAAGCTACCATTTTCCTTATCCATATTCATCAAGTTTAGGGTGAAGGTCCAACATTTGTAATTCTACATGTGATTGATGCTAGTTATGGTGGAAATAATAAGGAAATGTTAAGATATTTATCATATACTTACAAGGATGTTCCCTATGTAAATTGATTTTAGGTTATATAGAGCTCATAAGATGTGTAACTGACATCTAAATGCTAGTGACATAATGCAAGAATAAATTTAAGATTTGTATAATCAAGGAAGATATGGAGATCAATGGTAAAAAGAGACTTTTGAATAGACTACAATATTCTAGTTATACTATTTTGAATGCACAATTATTTTTATTGTATATAACGAGATATTTTCTAGTAATTATGTCCTTTATGATGCAAAATATTTGATTAATCATGTTACTTTTACATAAATTACAATATTCTAATTGGACACTAGTGTTTGTACGTAATGACCCATCTTAGGGCACATGACCAACATAGGTGGTCATATAGACAACCATCCTTGCTTTTATGTGAACACTATGATTTCCTACAAGCATTGATACTTCACCTTCAAAGAGGTACCAATTAAGTGTCAAATGTAAATGAAATCTAATTTGTCATGTGATGAAATACCCTTGCAAGTATCTAATCTTACTATTTCATAACTAACCTTGGTGCTAATATCCTTGAGCTAGCCCACTTCTAACACATTTGATAGCAATTGAGTACCTAATAGGGAAATTCCCCAAAAGAAAAGAAGAGAAAATGAGAGAGAGCAAGTTTCTTTGAAACTTAGTTAAAGAATGACTATTAGGAGATAATTTAAAAATTAAATATACCATGTCATTTAACCTATAATTATATCTTTATAGGAAACATCTAAGTTTCATTTGAAAGAATTACCATACTCTCATACCTTTACCAAGGAGAAAGAGAGGGTGCTTCAAAGGAATAACCTATCTATATAAAAGAAATGTAAACACATACACTATATGGAAATGTAGACAAGAAAAGGATGTTACTCATGTTGTCATAATTTCTCATGTCAATCATAATGTATCTATATCATTTAATAAAATAGACATAAAAGGAAGGTATATAAGTTTTCTTGTATCTCCCATCCATGCTTATCCTTCACAAGCCTATTCTTCTTCCTCTAGGGTTAACCTTATCTATTCATAAATGGACATATAGATTCGATGCCTAAATCCATAATAAGTATAGAATTACCTTTAACACTTATGAAGTCTCTTCTATTAAATAACATCTCAATGGAAATTAAGTGCCTTAATTAACACACTTAAGTTCAATACAATAACTTGCTTACAAAAGCAAATGTGCAACCAACACCAATACAAATGTAATTGATTTCCATACCATGTATATATATGATCTAATACTAGATAATGATCACAAAATGCATAAGTAATTTTAATTCCCATTACTCATGTCTTATTTAAAACCACATCATATGAATGAATTACACATTTAAGTAGGACTTAAAATCCCTACATAACTTTTTTGGTTCATAAATATTATGACTCCATCATAATATATTATTAGAGCATATTACATAATAAAATATAAACTTTTTCACCAATGAATTAATTAGGAAATTAATTTATGCCTCCAGTAATTTTTTGCAAAGTTTGAATTAATTTGTGAATTGATTTAGGTCCTCATACATGTTCTTGTAAGGCTTGAATCAATTTACAGTATAAGGCCAGTTACCTTTAACCTTACTAAATTAATTCTCTAATCGATTTAGTAGCTCTAGTTTGCTTTAGTAAATGATAAATTGATTCGTCATGGGAGATTTTACATACTAACCCTAATGAATCGATGCACCAAATGATATAAGTATGAATTTTTGCATTTTTGCAAAAAATCTCACCATTCATATGTAAAGAATTCTATATAAATCTCATCCTTTATGTAATACTATGCAAATCAATCACCGTTAAGCATAAAAACAACCTTACAAAAGTCAAATTCCTTAAAAGTTCTATTCTAAAACATCATTCCACAGAATATAATATCAATTTAAAAATTATGAAGAAAAACCTAACTTAACAATAGATAAATCATTTAAATCATTTGATAGGGATTATAATATTCATTCACCAATACTAAAAGATGTAATAGGTGGTAAGAATAAGGGTTAACTTGCTCCTAAACATCCAAGTTCAAGAATTGAATATTAGAGAATGAAAATTCAATTTAATCTAAAAACCTTAATCATCCATGATTTAAAGAGAAATGACAGATAATAAGCTTCATAAAAATTGATGAGTAAAATTCATTACCTTTTTTAGATTTAATGAAAGATAAGAAGTTAAGGAAGATTTAGTTTCCTCTTTGTATTGAGAGGAAGAAGAAGAAAAAGAGATGTGTGGATTATTTTAGGAAAAATGGAAGAGGGGGCTGAACATAGGGAAATAAAAAAAAGCCAAAGCTCTAAGGACAAAATAGGAAAAATTTGCTAAGTAGCTTTTTCACCTATGTACTTAACCTTGATCAATTTAACTTTAAAACATTTTTTCACTTAAATATTAATTAAATATTTCTTATAAAACTTTTTACTTAATACCTTTTTTTATTAAATTAGTTATTTTCTTATAGAACACATTTTTAATTCTAACGGGTGAACATTACCACCTTATACAAAAAAAAATCATCCTCGAATTCTATGGATATGCTATGAATTATCTGGTTTAAACATTCTATTATGTGCAAAAACTCACTTGTAAGGTTCATACATAAACCTTGAATCCTAAAGTTCTTGCATTAATTACTTACTTTCAATAACTAGGTCATTTCCCCGATCCTTTTAACCTAAAACTTTGGATTTTTTTTTCTAATCAATGCTTCCACCACCTTTTATGTTACCCTAAGTTGTCTCGTACACCTACCGATACTCCCACTTTAATACCATTGATATAAATTCTATTTTATAAACAATTAACTTTGAAATTCAATTGTGAATGATTAGATAAAAAATCTAAATGTGTATAGGTAATTTTAGTAACTCACCCTTTCTTATGTTCATACATAAAACCCTTTTTTTACTTGTCACTATCATAATTTTGTCTTTATTATATAGATTTCAAACTTCATCCAATTTTAGCATTCTTGGGTCCACAACTTAGAGGTAGAATTTTGTAATGTATGGTTCCTAAAGGAGGATACCTATTATTAGGTTTTAGATATAGAAAACACAACCAAAAAAATAAAATTTTCTTAACCTATCAATGAATCCATACGAAAGATAAATAAATCAATATTAAGATTTATAACTTTATAGTGTGTAAAATATGAGATAGTGGATCCTAATATGAAAGACTCATAAATATAGGTACAAATCATGTTCACTTCCATTAGACATAAATGCTTTGGTCACAAACATAGGATTGATAAATCACAAATATTGTCAGAAGGCTAGTGTCTTTATGATATCCACATAAGTGGTCAAAAATTTTAATTGAATCAAATGGACTTGCTTTCTTTTCTAATGTAATGCTAGCTACCACTCTTTTTAGTTTTTGGAATTGCTCTTTAAAAACTCTAACAATCAATCCCTAAGTCCAACCTTTTTATAAAAGAAAAGTAAAGTTATTTATAAGAGAATTCTAAACTCTTCACCTCCAATATAGAAAACCATGTCAATTGAAATTTCACTATTAAGTGAGTTAAAACTCTTTTAAAACAAGCAATCAATTTTTTGAAACCATAAATTTCATTAAAGACATTAAAGCTATTCATAATGTGAATAGAAAATCATATCCTTTGAAATTTCACCATTAAATGAATTAGAACTCTTCTAAAGCAAGCAATTAGTTATTTGAAACCATAAATTCATTTAAGAGAATTAAAACAATTCATAAGGTGAATAGAAAAAAAGTCCCTCGAGATTTCACCATTAAATGAATTAAAACACTTTTAAGACACTTTAAAACCATAAATATCATTAAAGACATTAAAAATATTTATAATGTGAATAAAAAATCATGTCCCTTGAAATTTCACCATTAAGTGAATTAAAAACATTTTGATGAATTGACATTGCAATTAGAGAAAAGAAAGTTAAGCTTTCATTTTTAACTAGGACTACTAATGATTCTGGTTAATAATTAACCCATCTTTAGTGTTAGCTAAGTAAGGCCTAGCTATATTATGCTACTATTTAGTGAAGCCCCAATCATGTTGGGCTTTTCCTAATTAAGAGCTCTAGTTTCACTAAATGTTATGACCTAACCTTGATCGTGACCAACATAGAAGTCACTATCTAGTTTCCACTAGCCTAATTCTTTTCCTTATTGTCATTCCTAAATATTTATATAAAATTATAACTAAATAAAAACAAGTCACATTAAGGAAGGAAAGGTATTTTGTTCACCAAAAGAAATAATAATAAAAGCAAGTTAGGTTTGCTCATAATCCTCCTAAGTTGAGGATAAGCTAACTTAACAAATCCATAAAATTGTATTTCATATTTTCTCTACCCTTAACTTACATAGAATAAGGTCCAAAATCACTATTTTAACCAAAGTACCATATGTTGCCATTAGCCAAACTAGAAAATTCCTAGAAGGTTCAAAACACATACGAGGCTAACTCTAAAAGCATTGCAATATACCATATATCCTCAAGTGCCCAAGAGTAGGGCTAACATAAGGGATAATGTCAAGTATATTTTAACTTTTAGAAATTTTTTTCATATGAATTTTACCATTCAAACTTCACACCTTTCTGTATTAACCTATTCAATAGTGTAGATATCTTGGAAAAGTATTTGATGTATCTCCAATAATATTTACTAATCCTAAAAAGCTCTAAATTTTTGTGATTGATATTAGCTTTGGCCAATTTTCTATAAGTTTTGCAAAGTTTATAATATAGTTCTTAGAGGTAATATCCCAAAATAGGATAAGAGATATCAAGCAAAAAATTTCTCTAGAAAACCTTGATTTAGAAAACCCGATAGGAAAATCGGCCAAAATTTGGGGGAATTGAAAAGGTAATTTGAGAGCGAGCTCAACTAGAATAATTTTGAAAATTCTAATAGGCACTAAAATAGATAAAAACTAAATTAAAAATTCGACAATGGGATTAGGAAAATTCACTTAGAAATTTGTTGAAATTCTAAAATCTGATAAATCGAAAAAGTGAGAAAATAAGCCAAGTAAATTAATTTTTAAAATTTATAGGGTAGCCTAAATTAATTTTTGGGACCTAAAAAAATTATTGTGGAAGACTAGAAATGAAGGCCTAAAAAGATTCAAAAGTTTAGGGGCAAAAATGTAATAAAATGAAAAAATTCAAGGCTAAATTGTAATAAATTTTTTTAATCTTTTTTTAGTAGTTTAATTTTTATTTGTATTGAGCTAGTTTTGCCTAATTTTTAGAGGTCTAAATCTAATTTTTGAGGTATAAAAATGTGGGCCCAACCTTCCAAAAGAAGCTAAGGACTTGAGTGAGAAAAAGGTAAATTTTAGGGTCATTTTATAATAAACCCTATTTATCCAATTTATATGGATTAATTTTATTGGTTATAGAGGAAATTATTTTCTAAATCCCTAGCCTTTTTGAATGTGAAAGCTAGCCCTTCCAAGTGTCCCAAGATTCTTTCTTACAATTCAAGAAAAATTAGTAAGAAAATTATGGAAATTTATTGAATTTTATTGAATTTTGTATAAATAAATGGGCTGGCCATTTGGAGCAGAAAAATACTACTCCTTAGCCAGCCAAAATGTACAAAGGGAGAGGAAATTAGTGAGAAGTCTAAGCCTTCAACTCTTCTTTAACTAGTAGCTTCAGATAAGAAACATAAATTTTCTTCCAATTTCTTCAAAACTTCTTAAGCTTCCCCTTGCTAAATTTCTAAAATTTTGATTCATTTTCATGAAGCTTCTTCTTGTAGTTCTAAAGGGCCACTAAAAATTAAAAGTGAAAAAAAATTAGGTGAGTGGTAACTCTTCCTTACTCTTAGGTATTCTTAAGTAGAACATGATATTATTGATAATTTGTGTTCCTATTTTGTTATTTATGGTATGATGATATATGGTTCTATTTTGTAATTATCAAATGACATTATGATCATATTTTGTTCGTAAATTCATGTTGTGAATGATCAAAAGAAAAGGATTCATCAAAAACTATTTAGGAAAAATGGAAATAGAATTTTGTGGAAACGATATGAATTTCTTTCATGTAATGCTGAAATAGGGGTTTAGGATACCTAGTATAACTAAAGTTTCTAGAGCTTTAAAAATTAAATTCTTAGCATTACATGGTCATACTTAGTGTTAGGATGACTGTTAATGAATTTGAGAATTTTTGAAAATTTTTAGATGAGTAGTAAAGCAAGTTAATAATGAAACACTTAATTCTGTCCATTTGGGAACCATTTGTTAGTTAGTCATGGATTCTTATTTATTTGAGGCATCAAATGATAAAAAAAAATTGTGAAAAATTGTGTCTTTACTCCTCCATATGTTAGAAAACTAGTAATCAGAGCTCATTTGATTATCTAACAAAATTTCTTATTTCAAGCATTCCAATGCAATTCTGGTTGTGAACCTTGATAATGCAATCTCGGATTTCAATTTATTTAACCTATCAAATGAATGAAAAAAATTATGAAACTTATAGGATATGTCACTTGAGATGTTAGCAAGCTTGTGGCAAAATTTGATGGCAATCAGATTTGATTGGTTACCTAAAAGGTAGTTTTATTTTGACTATTCTGATGCAGTCTGAAAATTGTTGATCTAAGTTCTTAATTTTAATGTACCATAAAAATCAAAAAATTATTTGTACAACACTTAGGTTATCTCTCATTTAATATGTTAGAAATGATGTGGCAAAATTTGATAACAATTGTATACTATTTGATTGATGAAAAGGGGACTTTATTTACATATACCCCTGTGTTATCCTATCCTTGAAGTCCTTCTTTGGGATATGAGTGAATAGTACCTATGAAGGTATTTTAAGCAATTTGATTATTGTATCTTGTGTAATAAAATGTTAGGAATTTTGGAATAAATTGTGGTGAAATTTAGAATAAATTGTGGAGTACAAGAAAAGGGTCTAATCTATGATACAAATATAAGTTTGCTTGAAACTCTTTGAGAATTATCAAGAAGGAATTTAAATGTATATGACACATTGAGGTAACATAAAATACTTATGGCATGATAGGTATTTGGCTATATTATGAAGTAAATGGTTGATGTTTCAACCTTCCATTATTGGTTATTGTAAATTGAGAGGGGAAAATACAATATCCTTCATAAAGAAAGAAAGGAGTAGTTAGTAGTAGAGGGAAAAGGTTAATGGCTTTAAGCCTAGGGTAGTGAGGAATAAAGTTGGATCGAAGATATAAAGTGAAACTTGTATACCTACCATTGCCATTTTCTATAATGAAATATACTAATGTTAAGCATAAGAAAAATTCCTCACAAAACACTAGTTAAGAATTATACGCAAGATAGGACAAATCTTTTATGATGAAAACCATTTTGTATAAAGTGATGAGTAACCACTCACTAACTATATTTCATAATTATTCCTTATTATGTTCAATTAATGGCAAGTATTGATCATAGAGTTAAGGCAGGAGATTGATACTTGTGTAGCAACCATCTAGTTTCTCTATAACATCTATGGAATGCCTTTTGATATGGGTTCAATCAGTGCCATCTAAAATATTTTGTAGGATATATGCCTATATAACTAATTTTGTTTTGGGATGTATGTATATTTATCTACATGTATGTATGTATAAAACTTTTAAAATTATAATGCATGTAGTTTGTTTTCTAAGTTTTTCTTCTACCATAATAATTTAATAAGGTTATCAAAGCATTAGAAGCTTGTAAAGATATCTAGTTAGCATGCTAGCACTAATTAGGTATCTTTATGCCAATCACGATAACCATAAGATAGGTTATGATGGCCTTACATGCTTTTCTTTGCTCTTTGAATACTTTAGGTTATCATTTCTAAAGGCAATTATGAATTTGTCTAAAAAAAGTTTGAATACTCGACTTATTAGAACCATAAAGGTGGTAAGAGCATTAGTTAACCTAAAGCACATAACTAGAAATTCAAAATGACCATACTAGGTTCAAAAAAGCTATATTAGGGATATCTTCTTTGAAAATCTTTAACTAATGGTAGCACATGCATAAATCTATCTTTGAAAAGTAATTAGTTGCATGTAGTTGATTGAACTAATCATCTATATAAGAGACAACATTCTATTCTTAATGGTAATTTTATTTAACTAGTGATAGTTTATGCATAAACTACATCGATCTATTCTTCTTTTTCATAAATAAAATTAAAGCTCCATAAGTTGAAAATCTTGGAAGGTTGAAACCTTTATCTATTAAGTCTTGTAATAGCTTTTTCAAATTTTGCAATTCCATTGGAGCCATATGATATGGAGGTATAGAAATAAGCTCAATTACATGCATAAAATCAATGTGAAATTCTATTTCTTGGTTAAGTGGTAAGATGAGTAAATCCTATGGAAATACATCAAGAAATTCTAGCACCACCAAAACATTACTGATATTAGGAATTGTCTAATTTAGATCTCGAACGACTATTAAGTACATAGCACACCCTTTCTTGACAAGTTTTTAAGCTTTAATACTCGAAATTGGACCAATGGTCTCCAAAAAGCTTTATCCTTAAAATTTAATTAATGGAGCACCTTTTATGGAAAGAATAATAGATTTATCAAAATAATCTATATAAGCATAGTATTAAGATAACCAATCCGTTCCTAAAACTACATCATAATCTCTAACATTTAATAAAACTAAATCAGTAGGCTACACATGTTCATGAACACATATGAGACAAGCCTCTATTAGGTGTGTAATGAGTGGGGACTTATTTATTGGGGTCATCATAATTAAAGGAGTTTCTATAAGCTTACTAGGTTTGTTAATAGTGGTAGAAAATCTTTTTGAAACAAATAAATAGGTGGTATTTGGGTCAAATAAAATTTAGGAAAAAATCATTAATTTTAAAGGTACTAATATGCATTATTTCACACCAAAATTAAATAATAACCTTGTTTAAAAATAAAGTAAGGGTCTGTCTAATTTATACCTAAAGAAATAGAAGTCAATTGAATAAATAAAATGTAAATAAAGCTTTTTTTAACATAATTCTAATTTAAATAAATGAAAGCAAAACTAAAGTTAGATTACTAGAAGATGAAAATCTAGTCCAAGAGAAGTCACACACCAATTTACAAATTTCTCATCGACACTCAACAATTAACTTACAATTTGATTACTTAATCATAGAATACCCTAAAGCTAGTAATAAACAAGCAAGTTCCTAATGCATACTAGATAGAACAAGCGACCAATCAATCTTCTGTTAGTAATTCAACTTAGAAAAAGCATTTAGATCTAATTTATAATAGTTTTAAGCATTCAAACTAGGTTAAGCTAAATTTAACAATTCTACATGTGATAATTGCATAATCCATTCTCTATTTTCCTTAAGCAATTAATGATTCACCTAAGTGTCAAACCATTGAGGCCTAATTGCTACCAATTTTAGTCAATTATAGCTAGCCACTTTGGGTGGTTTACAAGAGAAAGGTAGAAGAAGAATGTTGTTGTCTAATCTAAATTAGTTGCCTTTAGAGGCACAAAACCCTCTTAAATCTAATCTTTTAGGATAGAAAACCTAATAGGATAAGTAAATATGAATCTTAGCATTACAAAGAATGGAACTTTGCTTAATTTAGAAGCCTATAGCCTAGTTTATAAATTAAATTGCTAATAGTGTTTATTGTAATGAATTTTTGTAAATTAGTTCCCAACCAATGTTTGGCCATTAAAATGATGTAGTTTCACTAAATTCCAAATATAAAAGTTGTTAGGTTTGGTCTTATATGACTTTAAGAAATGATTTCATCACAATTGGATTCCTAAAGCTCAAGACATAGGCTAAAAATCTTGACTGGGTTATCTTAGGCAAAAACAAGCTTCATTTTCATAACTAAAACTAACCTTCAAATGTCCAAACTAGGCTTCAAGTAACACATGAAAGTTTTATAACTTTCTATTAGATTTTGAACAATGTAAAAATTACCTAATTTGGATATCCAAAACTTAAGTTATAACCAAAATCTAAGATAGTGTAAAAGCATAACATTAACTGAACAATTCAAAAACATTAAAAAATCATCTCTTAATCATGTAATAAGACCGATTCCATTAAAATAAGAATATGTAACATATTAAAAGGTATAAAATAGGAAGGAATAATATAGACAATATCTTACACATCAAATTCCCCCAAGCTTAACATTTGCACAACTTTTGGTAAACATAACTTCATTTAAAATTAAAAACAAAAGGCTTACTTTCTAATAATTTCAAAATCATAAAATTTACAAGCAATAAACAATCAAAGCCATCAAATATCATAACATATCATGAACTAAGATCTTGACTAACTCAATATTAATTAATATAACAACTTTATTTAAAAAGGATAAATCAAATTGATGGACCCTTACATAGAATTCACTCTCCAACTATCAAGTATTTAGGCTAGTGCTTTGATGAGAAAAATATTTACTATATCATTTCCTCCTATTTCATGTCTTTAGTGAGTTACATATGCTTAATTTTATAAAATTGGTCTTATTTATAATTTAGGATTAGTTTTACAATATTTTAGCTATGTCTTAGGATTTAGATGTCAAATTAGGGTAATCTTTGAAAGATTTACAACTTTGGTGTTTTGGTTTAAGCTCAGTTTAGACTCTTTTAAGCCTTTATTTAACTAAGAATTTGAAGCCTTATATTTATCATAACTAAGTTAGCTTCAATTTTTGAGCCATATCTAAAGCTACAGAGGTCCAATCAATATGAAACTAGGCATATTTCTCCATAAGACCTAGATTTATAACTTTTGTGTTTATGGATTTACCAAATTACATTGTTTTGTTAATCTTACGCTGGTTAGAAGCCAAGCCTATGAGAATTCATTATTGTGACTGTTAGAGTTAATTGCTTTGTAAAAAAAATAAACCTAGGCTTCTAAAAATTAGGAAGACCTTATTCTTGTAATCCTAAGAGACATATATCCAGGTCCAATGGAGTTTTACGTTCATTAGGTTAAATAAAAAGGGAGAACTCATTAGATAAAAGAGATTTTTTACATATTCAAGAGAAAGCTTTTCTTTCTTTTCTTCTAGCTTGTATTCTCTAACCACAAAAGAAGGGTAATTTTCGGAGTTAATTCGAAGATTTTGAGGCTCTCCTCTATTGGATTATGAGATTATAATTTGTAACATTCTTTAATTGGTTCTCCTCTTTCCCTAATTACTTACATTGATTTCTTGAAATTACTTATATTGGATGTTGATTTGGTATAATTAATGTGAATAATATTTTATTAATATTTTCCTTTATATTTAAGCCTCTTAGGATGAGATGATACTTAATTGAATCAATTCTACATTGATTTGAGACTAATTGCATTAATTTGAACTTAATTAAATTTTAGGCTAAATATTGAATTTTGGGTATTATTTGAATTTTCTGATCATAACTTGAGCTTTGAATGTTGGATTTGGACGATCCTAATACTATTGGAAAGCTAAGAAAAATTCCTTTGAAGGTCAAAAGTAAGCACGAAATTAGCTAATGTTGCTATTCTGATCCAATCCCGACCCTGTTGCAATGATTAATTCATATATGGAGCTCCAAGTATCCAATTAATGCAAGGCTATGTCCAATTATTCCCTAATATCCATACCTCATCATTCATGAAGCTTTTTTGAAAAAACTAAGTCATTTTGAAGGCTAAAGAAGACAGATTGATGGCTGATTACATTAACTTGGACTGGATTGAGCTGTTTGTAGTATTTTGGCTATAACTTGAGTTAGGAATGTTAAATTGGGCTAAAATTTTAAGGGTAGCTACAAGTTTGTAGTTAAGGTCCAATCCTAATCATGCCTCAAGTGTTATCAATAGTAAAGGGCTAGATCAGAAGGAAAACAAATAGATAATTTTGTGAACTCTCTAAATTTTTATTATGTTTTCTCTTTTCAATGGAAGGCTAATTCCCTCAGAGTTGATTCAAGGAATTTTAAGGCTTTTTTCCTCTTGGATTATGAGATCTTGAATCGTATAGTGATATTTGTAATTGATTTCTCTTTTTCTTCATCTATCTTTTCTAATTTACATGAGTTGGTTAGTTTGAATGTTGATTTAATATAATCTTGATTCAATTCTGAGGTTCATAATTTGGAATTGGTAGTGAATTTTTTTTATTCATCATAATTCTTTATGTAGGAAAAGGGAATGAATGGATAATTTAGGATTATAAATTAATCCATTTAATTTAGCTGAATTCTATCTTTAAATTAGTTTTAATCTAGCTTAGGAGTTATGGCGATTGTCTAACTTTGCTAATCTTAATCAATTAGACTCTAGATGATTATCTACCTTAGAGTTTATGAATTGTTGTAGGGATTCTAAATAATTCAAAGCTAAATAATTAATTACAAAAATTTAATTTATAGTGATCAATGATTAATCCTTCGAAGAGACCTTGAATTCCTTGGATTAACTATTTTTATTCATTGACATTCCTTGTTTTAATTGCTACTGCTTTGTTAATTTTGCTGTTGATCTTTTACTGTTATTTTCTGCTTGTTTTCAACTTGGAAACCCTTTCCTCTAATTTGGTTCTACATTTATTTTGCACTGCATGATTATTTTGCATTATGTATTAGTTTAAAGTTTGCATGTTCTGTGTTTAATTATTTGCATAAGTAGTTAGCATTCTATTTTTCTTAGGTATTTCAATATAATTTCACATCATAAATATAATTAGTAAGTAATCATAGAGGACTAATTAAAAATAGTCTCTAGAGGTTTGACCTAGTTTGCACCATTTTGCTATAAAATTTCTTACGAATCAGTAATTTTAATTTGACTAGTTCGACAGCCGCAATCAAATTTTGGCTTCATTGTTGGGGATCTCTTTTCAATATATTCTCTTTTATTGTTTACTAGTTGTGTTTTACAACATATTAAGTTCCTTGAATATTACATTCATTCCTGTTGATATAATTTTGCATTCTTGTATTTTGTTAGTGCATACATCCTATTACAACATATTGTATGTTTTACCCCTTTAATTGATTTTTATTTATTTTTATTGACTTTTCATTTTGCACTATATCATCACATTCCAACACTTCACCTCACTCATTTATACCATATATTAGTTAATTTTAGGCTTAGGAATCAGTTTTGGTTAAATTATAAATTCACTGTCCTTTTTCGAATTCTGCAAATTTCTATGCGCTGTTCATTTAGTCATTCTCTGCTAGCACTAACTAATTACTATTGCATCCCTCTTATTTGATCATTCTGCCACTGCATTCCATCTTTATCCAACATATTAAACTCCATTCTGCATTTATATTTACATGTCATAACCAATTTGATAGCATTCCATCATGCATCATTTGCATTGTACAAATTAAAATAGCTTTTACCTGATTTTGTATTATGATTCATAGTTTACATAGCTCTGCAATCTAACCTTTCATTCCACTCTGACATCACATATACATCATATTTAGACATGCCATGCACTTTCCTTAACATGTCATTGCATTTTAATTAGTAAACACCATCGCCTGTACTGCTAACCTTTCATTTCATTGCTTTCCTAGTTTCATCTTGCATGATTTTGCATCATTCCATTTTTGATTGAGCTGAAATTTTGCATGGTGCTAGATATAGTAGAATAAGAGTTCCACACAAAATTTGGCAACATTTAATTATAGTTTGGTCAATCTAACTTACATTTTACAATATTGGTGAATAGTACCTTACAACTGCAACTCATAAATTCTTGCATTCTCTTTTTGCAAACAACCACTTTTCCCCACCCCTCCACTTCCCCTAGGTTGGACACCTAACCTTAGTTTCACCATTAAAGCCTTTTTGGTCAGTCACCCAGACCTCTCTAGAAAATTTCCAAAAAAATTTTTAAGCTCTAAATGATCTCAAACCTGGCGTTAAGGTAAAACCCACCCTTTTGATCAATATTCACAAGCTTTGCTTATGAGGTACCCCTTAAAATTATGAAATACCATTGTTTTCTATTTTTTATGAATTTTTGAAAAAAAAATTTATTGCATTTTTGGGTTCCTCATAGTCAAATTAGTTAAATAAAGGTGGTTTGAAATTTTTTAAAAAATTTTAAACACATTAATTGAAAGTGTTTTGATTAGTTTTTGCATATGTGCACAGTTGTGGTGTTTCTGTGCTTCTATTAGTGAATGACTAGGAGACATCCTGATAAATTACTTGATTTTGATCCTAAGATAAAGAGGACTTTTCATTCTCTTCATAGGACTAGAAGTAGCATCCTCCATCCCCTTATTGACACTCTTAAGCATTTTGTCAATATGGCTAATGGTGATGAGAGAACACTAAAAGAATTAACTGCCCCTAATGTCACTTACCAATCCTTAGGCATCCAATATCTTGACCTGAATGCTAACTTTGAATTGAAATTTGGACTAATCCATCTTCTTCTTAGATTTCATGGTCTTGTAGGTGAAGATTCTCATAAACACTTGAAGGAATTCCATGTAATCTGCTTTACTATGAAGCCACAAGGCATTTCTGAAGATCAGATAAAGCTTAGAGCCTTCCCTTTTTCTCTAACTAATGCAATAAAAAACCGGATATACTATCTCCAACCTAATTCTATCAACTGTTGGAATGACATGAAAAGACTATTTCTTAAGAAATTCTTTCCTGCTTTTAGAGCTGCTACTATAAAGAAGGATATTTGTGGCATAAGGCAGATTAATGGAGAAACTTTGTATGAATATTGGGAGAGGTTCAAGAAATTATGCTCTAGCTGCCCCCCACCACTAGATTAGCGAGTAGCTTCTCATCTAATACTTCTATGAAGGCCTTCTCTTTATGGACAGAAACATGATAAATGCTGCAAGTGGTGGAGCATTGGTGGATAAAATCCCAATGGCTGCACGTGATTTAATTGTCAATATGGTTGCAAATTCCTAACAATTTGGCACCAAAGCAATCACTTCCACTAGAGGATTCAATGGGATGCAGTCTTCAATGGCCATAGACCAACAAAGAATAGAGCACAAACTAGATGAACTCACCACCCTAGTGAGACAATTGGCTATAAACCAACAACAAGTGATAGCTCTTGCTCCTGCTAGATTATGTGGCATTTGTTTTAGCTTTACACATCTAACTGACTTCTATCCCACTTTGCAAGAAGAAGAGACATGACCAGAAGCCTATGTTATTGTAGTGTTCCTTGGAAGACCTCAATACCAATAGTAGTAGCCTATGAGAAATGGCCTCTTCTCCATTACTTATAACTTTGGCCGGAGAGACCATCCCAACCTGAGATATAGCAATACAGTTATACAATAGTAACCCAAGTAGTAATTCCATGCTAATAAACAAACCTTCTAACAAGCTGCCAAGCTAATGTACTAGAACTTGAACTAGCTAGCTTTATCCTCTAACCAATCATCCCTTGAAGATATAGTTAAGTAGCTGGCCTAAAGTCAACCGAGATATGAAGCCACCATTTAATATTTGCAAGCTCAGATTGGCCAACTTGCTTCTTCAATGAATGAGATGAAATCTCAAGGCTTTAACAAACTTCCTTTTCAAGCAATTCCACCTCCAAAAGGCAATGTGTCTGCCATCACCTTAAGGAGTGGCAAAAAATTAGGAGAGCCTAACATCCCCATCATAAAAGGCAAAAAAAAAGAGATAGCATATAATTTTTAACAGTTTAAAGTTACATCCCATAACCAAGTAGTGCAACCCAAGCCATCTCTTCCCTTCCCATAGAGTCACATAGACTAGAAAAATAGAAAATTGGATAAAGATAAGGAGATTTTAGAGACCTTTAGGAAGATTGAAGTGAATATTCCACTACTAAAGGCTATCAAAAAAATTCCTAAATATACTAAGTTTCTGAAGGAGTTATGCACTCATAAGAAGAGATTACAAGGCAATGAGCAAGTTAGAATGGGCAAGAACATGTCAGCCATTCTCAGGCCTAACTTACCTCAAAAGTGCAAAGATCCAGGGACTTTTGACATTCCTTGTATTATAGGCAATCAGAGATTTGAACATACCTTGATAGATTTGGGAGCTTTTATTAATGTGATGTCTATGTCATGTTATAACCAATTAAACCTTGGTTTATTGAAGCTAATTGGAGTTATTATACAATTAGCAAATAGAAGCATTGCCCAACTAGCTGGAATGATAGAAGATGTTGTTGTGCAAGTTAAGGAGCTTTTTTTCCCAATGGATTTTTACATTCTGTAAATGGGGAATGAATCAACCAGCTTTGCACCTTGAATCTAGGGAGGCCATTCCTCAAGACTGCAAGAACAAAAATAAATATGCATGTTGGTACTCTTTCCATGGAAGTTGGAGACATCATAGTTAGATTTAACATATTTGATGCTATGAAGCACCCCATGGAAGAGCATTCTATTTTCCATATAGATGTCTTTGATGAGCTAACAGAAGATGTTTTTGGTGACATACTATCCAGTCTTGATGATTTCCTAATACTTATGCATCATATTGATAGTCATACGTGTTCCTATGGTGATGATAATGATGATGATAATGATTTATGTGCTAGTTGTGCTGAGATTTCTGAATTTTTAGCTGAAGATAATGCTATTATTTCAGAAATTGTAGAAAGTCCATCTGCTGTAGAATTTGGCCTTGTTGAAGTTGCTACCATTGGATTCATTCCTTTTGACATACAACCACCAGTCTTAGAGCTTAAACCCCTTCTTGAACATTTAAAGTATGCATTCTTGGCAGAAGATGAGAAGTTACCAGTCATTATAGCTAAGAACTTGCAGCCTATCTAAGCAGAACAATTACTGCAGATTTTGAAGGGCCACAAGCAAGCATTAGGCTAGACACTTGTTGATATTCCTAGAATTAACCCTTCTACATATATGCACTGAATTTTATTAAAAGAAGGAGCAAAACTAGTTAGGCAGTCTAAAAAAAGACTCAACCCTTTGATTCTTAATGTAGTGAAAAGGGAGGTCACCAAGCTTTTAGAAGTTGGAATCATTTACCCTATTTTTGATAGCAAGTGGGTGAGTCCAGTGCAAGTGGTGCCTAAGAAAACTAGAATTATAGTAGTGAAAAACTAGCAAAATGACTTAATTCTAACAAGAATGCAGAATAGTTGGAGAGTTTGCATAGACTATAGGAAGTTGAATCAAGCCACAAGGAAAGATCATTTCCTACTTCCTTTCATTAATTAAATGTTGGAAAGGCTAGCTAGAAAGTTCAATTATTGCTTCTTAGATGGCTTCACAGGCTACTTTCAAATTCACATTGCACCGGAAGATGAAGAGAAAACAACCTTCACCTGTCCCTTTGGAACTTTTGCATACAGAAGAATGCTTTTTGATTTGTGTAATGCACCTAGCATATTCCAAAGGTGCATGGTAAGCATTTTTGCTAACTTTCTAGAGGATTGCCTTAAGGTTTTCATGGATAACTTTACTATTTATGGTTCTTCTTTTGATGCATGCTTAAATAGTCTTTCTAGAGTTCTAGATAGGTGCATAAAGTCCAGGCTTGTGCTAAATTACGAAGAGTGTCATTTCATGATAGAACATGGCATTGTTTTAGGACACGTAGTGAATCATAAGGGCATTGAAGTTGATCCTGCCAAGATAGATGTCATTACATCTTTACTTTACCCCACTTGTGTGGGGGAAGTGCGTTCTTTTCTTGAACATATAGGTTTCTACAAGAGGTTCATTCAAGATTTTAGCAAAATTGCCCTTCCACTCTTAAAGTTACTGCAAAAAGACATCCCATTTGAGTTTAACCAGAATTGTAAGGAGGCATTTAACAAGCTAAAGCAAGCTCTCACCTCTACTCCAATCATTCAGCCACCATTGAGTTGATGTATGATGTATCAAATTATGCAATTAGTGTTGTTATTGGATAGATAATTGGTAACAAGCCTTATATGATTTATTATGCCTCAAGAATCTTAGATACTACCCAAGCTAATTACATAACAATAGAGAAGGAACTTTTGGCTATTGCCTTTGCTTTAGACAAGTTTAGATCATATTTACTTGGTTCTAAAGTGATTATTTTTTTTATAATGCAGTATTGAAGTTTCTTTTGAAGAAATCAAACTCAAAAGCAAGGTTAATTAGATGGATGCTTCTTTTACAAGAATTTTATTTAGAGATAAGAGATAGGAATGGAACTCAAAATTTAGTAGTTGATCATTTAAGCAGAATTCATAAAGATGCAGTAACCTTTCCAATCAAGGAGAGTTTTCCACATAAGCAGTTTTTCCAACTGCTAGGTAAGGACCCTTGGTATGCTGATTTGGTAAATTATTTAGTTGCAAATGAATTGCCTACTGATGCAAAGAAATTCCAAATTAATAAGTTGAAGAGTGAGGCAAAATATTATGTGTGGGATAATCCTTACTTGTGGAGATTTTATGCTGACCAAGTTATTAGGAGATGTGTGCTTGATTCTGAATTTTCTTCCATTCTTGCATTCTATCATACATATGCTTATAGAAGTCATTTTGGACCTAAAAGAACACAAGAAAAGTGCTTGATTGTGGTTTTTATTAGCCTACTTTGTTCCATGATGCATACATGTTTTGTAGGGATTATGAATAATGTCAAAGAGTAGGAAATTTAACTCGTAGACATGAGATGCCTCAAATTCCTATACTTTTTTATGAGTGTTTTTTTATGTTTGGGGCATTAATTTTATAGGGCCTTTTTCTTCATCTTTTGGCTATGTCGATATCTTGCTTGCTGTTAATTATGTCTCTAAATGGGTGAAAGTCAAAACCACCAAAGTTGATGATTCTAAAGTGGTTGTGGATTTTGTTAGATCATATATTTTTAGCAGGTTTGGCATCTTACATGCCATCATTAGTGATCAGGGAAGCCACTTTTGTAATAAAGCATTTGAAGCTTTAATAAAGAAATATGTTATTTGTCGTAGAGTTTCCACTGTATATCATCCATAAACTAATGGACAAGTAGAAATTTCCAACAAAGAAGTAAAATCCATTTTAGAGAAAACAATCAAACCAAATAGAAAGGATTGGAGTCTTAGATTAGATAATGCTCTTTAGGCTTATAGGACAACATACAAGACTCCAATTGCGATGTCTCCATACCACATTATTTTTTGGAAAATCATGTCACCTTCTAGTAGAGTTAGAGCACAAAGCCTTTTAGGCAGTCAAGAGATACAACATAGATTTCAAGAAAGCGGGTGAAAAAAGAAAAATGCAACTACAAGAATTAGAGGAATTGAGACTTGAAGCCTATGAGAATTCAAGAATTTATAAAGAGATGACCAAGGCATTTCATGACAAACTTATTTCTAGGAAGACATTTCAAATTAGGCAAAAAGTTTTGTTATACAATTCAAGATTTAAATTGATGCATGGTAAACTCTATTCCCATTGGGATGGGCCATTTATTGTTACTAATATTTTTCCTTATGGTGTAGTTGAAGTGAGAGACATGACATCTAATAAAGTGCTTAAGGTGAATGGCCATAGACTCAAGATTTTTCATGAAGGAGTTCAAAATCAAAATCAAGTGGTGGAAAAATTCAAACTAGCAGCTCCAATCTATGAAGATTGATGGAAGAAAACTTCATGTCTAGCTAAAGACATTAAAGAAGGGCAGCTTCTTAGGAGGCAACCTAAGTTTCTTAGGATTTGATCTCTGTTCCCTTCTCTTTTGTTTTACTTGTCTATCTTATTTGCTTGCATGCTTTTTCTATACATTGAGGATAATGTATGATCTAAGTGTGAGGGAGAGTCTTTTAGCATTTTCTTGCTTTTACTTCCTGCTTTATGTTTTCCTTTCCTTTATAAAAAATAAAAAAAGTCATTTAATTGCTTTTCAATGATGTAGAGTTTGCATATTTTATCAATTGCACATTTGCACTTATATTTTATATGTTTCATCACTTATTTACTTAGTATTTTGTGCAAATTAATTGGAAAAGGGTACTTAAATGCTCGATATTTTGTTTTCAGGTTTTGAAGTGACTCATTGGAGCATTAGAGAAGGATCCGGAGCTAAAACCATGCAAATTATGGAGAATCAAAGCAAATTCACTCATCTGACAAAGAACACGGGGTTCCGAACACGGGGTATGGGAACCCCGTGTGGAAGGCCGTGTATCTTTCTGTGTGTTTCGAAGCCTTGCTGAGCTGCTCGCAAAAAAATACGGGGGTCAACACGGGCCGGGTCAGACCTCGTGTACCATACTACCTGAGCCTTTGTATAAGAACACGGGGTACAACACGAGCCGTGTTATACCCCGTGTACTTTACCGATATAAGTTTTATGCTGGGAATTTGCAAAAAGGGAGGAAGGAGCTAAAAGTTAGAAAAGAGCCGTCAGTAGAAACCCTAAGAGAGACCCAAGGACACTGAGGCTGACTGCTAGCCTTAGAGGATTAGATTCAAGCAAAGGATTGAATATTCAAGCAAGGAATTTGTAGAGTTTCATGACTAGTTTGATTCCCCTCTCTATTTTTTGGTTTTCTACTGGTTTTGTAATGAACTCACACTAAACCTCAGTGCTCAGCTAGGGTAGACTTGTTCATGGATTTATGGATTTGACTTTAATACAATCTAGCTTGATTTATTGTTGATTTATGATTTGATTATGCTGTTTTGTAATTCAAAAACCCAATACTTCCGGAATATTGGATTTGTGTAAAGGATTAGTTGATTCTAGGTTGGAATGACCAATTAATTAATCAGACCTTACATAATCATTGGGAATCTCTATTAGACTTAGGAATTAAGCTAATTGGATTCTTTTGCACAAGATGAAATGTCTAAAATTGGATTCTCAAAGCACTGTTAATGCAACCTAGGTGAGTGATTACTAGAAAAATTTTGGGCACTTTATTCATTGGTTAGTAACTAGTAACCTTGCAATGAGGTATAGCTTATTTTAGGTAATCCAGCAATCTAAATTAACAGTAAACTGGGCCAAAAGATTATCTTCATTCCATAATGAATAACACAAGGAAACCCTAAAGTTGAGTACACTTCCACCCCATTTGAATTAAATCTTTACTTAATTCATACTAGTTCCATTTGCTTCCTTTTTTATAACTAAACTTTGTTTCGCATTTTACTCTTAATTCACAATCACAATTGGTACACCTAGATAATTTACCTTGAAATTCAGTTAGTATTCAACACTCAATCCCTGTGGAGACGATATCTTTTATATTATAACTCAACTAAACCCATGCACTTGTAGAATCACATCAAATTTTTAGCGCCGTTGCCGGGGATTGAAAGAAGTTAATATTAACAGAAACTTTTGAGTGAATTAGACTAGGCGATTCATTTTTTTTAGTTCTTAATTCATCTTGTTCTGATTTTCTTATTTTTATATAGAATATCTTTCTTATTTTGTTCTGTTCGAGTATTACCTACTTTTTTTGCAGAAAATTTTGTATATGCGAAGGAGAAGTCTTGAAGGAATTGTTGACTTAGATCTGGAGATTGAAAGAACTCTGCTTTGGAGAAGGAAAGAGCAAAAACCAGTACATATCCAAGAGCTAATTAACATTGAAACAGTGACTGAAGGCATGGATAATAGGTCCCTTAGAGAATTTGCAGCACCTGATGCAACTGGGCTTCAATCTAGTATAAGGAAGCCTACTGTTAAGGCTAACAACTTCAAATTGAAGCCAGATTTTTGTCTATGGTGTAGCAAAACCATTTTGGTAGAGGACCAATGGAGGATCCCAACCTCTACATTCAGATTTTCTTAGAATATTGTGACACAATCAAGATAAATGGTGTGGCAGTGGATGCCATCAAGCTTAGACTCTTCCTATTCTCCTTAAGGGATAGAGCAAGGGCTTGGTTACATTCTTTACCAGCAGGATCTATTACCACATGGGAAGAGCTACTGAGGGATTTTCTGTCGTGATATTTCCCTCCAAGCAAGACTGCTCAATTGAGGAATGAAATCACCACATTCTCTCAAAGAGAAGGGGAATCTCTATTTGACCCTTGGGATAGATATAAAGAACTTCTAAGGTTGTGCCCACATCATGGGCTAAAGAAATAGCTAGTTCTTCACACCTTCTATAATGGTTTGAGCTACAATACCAAGCTTATTGTGGATGCTACTGCTGGAGGTGCTTTGATGAACAAAAGGTTAGATGAAGCATATGAATTAATTGAGGACATGGCCTTGAACCACTACCAATGGTCAAATGAGAGAGGATCTTCAAGGAAAGCTCCAAGTAAGTATAAATTAGATGCTTTTAATCATTTGTCGGCTAAGGTAAATGCACTAGAGCAAAGTAGACGTACTTATGGCTAAATTTAATAAATTTCAATTTAATAGTATAAATGCTATAGGTGCTACTGACCTTCCTTGTGAGATTTGTGGTATGACAAGTCACATGGCAACTGAGTGTAAATTAGGGCAGGATTTCACTGAGCAAGTGAATTATGTGTATAATAGTGGGTATGGACAGAAGAATTCGAATGAACCGTTTGGAAACACCCACAACCCATCATGGAGGAACCATCTAAATCTATCCTACAAGCCCAACCAGCCATACAACACTCAAAACACTCATAATAGACCACCACCACCCGGTTTTCAAAATCAAAGACCCTACAACCCACCAGCTCAACCCTCTTCTACTTCTAAATTAGAAAGCCTCTTAGAGAAATTTCTCATTTCCTAAAAGAAAACTAATGAAGAGCTTAGGCAGCATGGTAAAGCCATGGAGGACTCCATTAGGCAATTATCCTCCCAAGTTAACTCATTGGCCACACATGGAAAAATGTTGGAGACCCAAATAGCTCAACAAGCTTCTGCTTCTTCTTCTAGAGCTTTTGGTCAACTCCCTGCTCAACTTGAATCAAATCCCAGGGAGCATTGTAAGGCAATCACTCTTAGGAGTGGGAGGCTATTGAAGGTTCTAAATGCCACTCAAGAAGGCGAAGAAGAAATGGTTAAGGGAGAAGTGTAGAAAGAAGGAAAAAAGGCTTCAAATCCTGATAATGCTGAAGTGAAAGAAGGGGAATTACCTGAAAAGTCAAAGTATGTCCCTCCAGAACCATACAAATTGCCTATCCCTTATCCTTAAAGACTAGTAAAGGCTAAACTTGACAAGTAGTTTAGGAAGTTCTTGGAAGTATTGAAGAAATTGTATATCAATATCCCCTTCACTAATGCTCTTTCACAAATGCCGTCATATGCAAAGTTTTTGAAGGACATCCTCTCAAACAAAAGGAAGCTAGAGGAGCATGAGACTGTAGCCCTAACAGAAGTGTGTAGTGCCATCATCCAAAATAAGCTACCTCCTAAACTCAAGGACCTAGGCAGCTTCTCCATTCCTCGTGTGATTGGAAATGTTCCTATTAACCAGGCATGGTATGATTTGGGAGCAAGTGTGAGCCTTATGCCACTATTAGTTGCAAAGAGATTGAACATAGAAGAAATGAAGCCCACCACAGTTTCACTTCAATTAGCAGACTATTCTGTGAAATACCTAGTAGGTATACTTGAGGATATACCTATCAAGGTTAGTAAGTTTTTCATTCCTGTTGATTTTGTTGTACTTGAAATGGAAGAGGATACACAAATCCCTATCATTTTGGGTAAACCTTTTTTGGCCACTACAAGTGCTTTGATTGATGTAAAAAATGGAAGCTTTCATTATCTGTGGGAGATGAAAAAGTTAAGTTTAATTTGAATGAATCAATTAAATTACCTATTTATGAAGATTCAATATGCAGGATTGATGTGCAAGACAAGGTTGTGAAAGAAAACCTTCTCATGAGGTGCCTTCAAGATTCACTTAAAGCATGTCTAGTAATAGATGAAGTTGCTGAAAATAAGGAGATTGCTACATATGCAAAATATTTGGAGGCAAGCCCACCACTTTCCCTCCCTGAAGCAATTGAATCATTGGAAGTGAAGTCTAAAAATCCCTCCACTGAGGAAGAGACCCTAAGGTAGAATTGAAACCTCTCCCATCTACCCTCAGGTATGAATTTCTAAGACCCCACTCCACTTATCCTATGATAGTAAATGCAAATCTAAATGCCCTTGAAACAGAAAAATTGCTTAGGCAGCTTAGATCGCATAGAAAAGCTTTGGGGTACACAATTTCTAACTTGAAGGGGATTAGTCCTTCAATATGCATGCATAGGATATTGATGGAGGAAGATAGTAAGCCCTCCATTGAACATCAAAGAAGGCTAAATCCAAATATGAAAGAAGTTGTAAAAAAGGAAATAGTAAAATTGCTAGATGCTGGGGTAATTTACCCAATTTCAGACAGTCAGTGAGTTAGTCCGGTACATGTTGTTCCTAAGAAAGGGGGATTAACTGTAGTAAAAAATGACAATAATGAGCTAATTCCCACTAGGACTGTCACGGGTTGGAGAATGTGTATAGATTATAGAAAATTGAACAAAGCAACCCCAAAAGACCATTTCCCTCTCCCCTTTATTGATCAAACTTTAGAAAGGTTAGCTAAGCATTCATATTTCTATTACTTGGATGGTTATTCTGGTTTCTTCCAAATTCCTATACATCCAAATGATCAAGAAAAGACCACATTTACATGTCCTTATGGCACTTTTGCATATAGGAGAATGCCTTTTGGTTTGTGTAATGCTCCTGCTACATTTCAACGTTGTATGATGGCTATTTTCTATGATTTTATTGAAAACATCATGGAGGTCTTTATGGATGATTTTTTTGTATATAGTACTTCCTTTGATAACTGTTTGACTAATTTATCTCAAGTGCTGCAGAAATGTGAGGAGGTAAATTTAATACTCAACTGGGAGAAATGCCATTTTATGGTAAGAGAAGGGATTGTCCTTAGTCATCAAGTATCAGAGCATGGTATTGAGGTAGACAAGGCTAAGGTGAAAATCATAGAGAAATTACCTCCCCTAACTTCTGTAAAAGGAGTGAGGAGTTTTTAGGGACACGCCGGTTTCTACTGACGCTTCATCAAGGATTTCTCTAAAATTGCCAAACCTTTAACTAACCTACTTGTAAAAGATGTTGCCTTTGATTTTAATCAAGATTGTTTGGATGCATTTTACAGGTTAAAGGAGGCCTTGATTTCTACCCCAATCATGCAAGCACCAGACTGGAATCTACCATTTGAGGTGATGTGCGATGCTAGCGACTATGTAGTAAGAGCAGTACTCGGACAGAGGAAGGATAAAAAGGTTCATGCCATATACTATGCCAGCAAGACTTTGGATAGGGCTCAGCTGAATTATGCTACAACTGAGAAGGAACTTCTTGTAATAGTTTATGCAGTTGACAAGTTTTGATCCTATTTGGTGGATTCTAAGGTGATAGTCTTTACGGATCATGCAGCAATCAAATACCTTTTGAGCAAGAAAGAAGCTAAGCCTCACCTAATCAGATGGATTCTTTTGTTACAAGAATTTGATTTGGAAATTCAAGATAAAAAAGGTACCAAGAATGTTGTGGTTGATCACTTTTCAAGGTTGAAGCAGGAGTTAGAAGATGAGGTAGACAAAGAGATGCCAATAAATGATTCCCTTCCAGATGATTATCTGTTGGCTGTCTCTTCTTCAACTATCCCATGGTTTGCTGACTATGTTAATTACATTGTGAGTGGTGTTTTGCCTCCGGATGCAGGATATCAGCAAAAAAAGAAGTTCTTAGCAGAGGTGAAACATTATTTTTAGGATGAACCTCTTCTCTATAGAAGATGTGCCGATGGCTTGTTCAGAATGTGTGTGCCTTAGGAAGAAATTGCTAGTATTTTGTTCCATTGTCACTCCTCCCCCTATAGAGGACACTTTGGCACCTCAAGAATAGCTACGAAGATTTCCCAAGCAAGTTTCTATTGGCCAACTCTATTCAAGGATGTACATCACTATGTGATTTCATGTGACCAGTGTTAGAGAGTTGGTAGTATATCAAAAAGGCACGAGATGGCTTTGAATAACATTTTGGAAGTCGAAATATTCGATGTCTGGGGAATTGATTTCATGGGACCATTCCCACCTTCTTGCAATAACAAATATATACTTGTGGCAATTGATTATGTTTCCAAATGGGTGGAGGCAATTGCCACTCGGACATGTGATGCAAAAGTTATAGTTAGATTCTTCAAGAAGGTGTTGTTTCCTAGATTTGGGATACCTAGAGCAGTCATTAGTGATGGAGGATCTCACTTCATTGCCAATCAATTTCAATCCCTTTTGAAAGGGTATGGTGTAACCCATAAGATCTCTACTCCATATCACCCACAAACTAGTGGGTAAGTGGAGCTTTCAAATAGAGAAATTAAGAGCATATTAGAGAAGAATGTGTCTAGATCAAGGAGAAATTGGGCTCTCAAGTTAGATGACGCCTTATGGGCCTACAGGACTGCTTTCAAGACTCCCATTGGAATGGCGCCATTTAGGCTTATTTATGGGAAGCATTGTCATTTGCCGGTAGAGATTGAACACAAGGCATATTAGGCAATAAAGTTGCTAAACTTTGATTTGCAATTTGATGGGGAGAAAAGAAAACTTCAACTTCTTGAACTTGAAAAACTAAGAAATGATGCTTATGACAATGCCAAGATATACAAAGAAAGAACAAAGATTTAGCACGACAAGCGCATTCTCAGAAGGGAATTCCATGAAGGAGACTTGGTGTTGTTATTTAGTTCCAGATTTAAGCTTTTTCTAGGGAAGCTCAAAACAAGGTGGACTGGGCCATTTCTTATGAAAAAAGTGTATCCATTTGGAGTTGTAGAAATTTGGAGTGAGAGCACTGGCAATTTCAAGGTTAATGGCTAGAGATTGAAACACTATGTTGCAAGGCCACAGATAATGGTAGCTCTAGACTGATTGAAACAAGGGTCGAGCTTATGACCTTAAACAAACGCTTCTTGGGAGGCAACATAAGCATATTTTTCTATTTTTATTGCTTTTAATCTTCATTTTTCCCATTTTTTTCTCTAAGTTTCTAACTAGTTTGAGGCATATAAGTTATTGGTTATTGATTTAAGATGCTTATTTGTTGCACTTGGTCTTTGTTTCTGGGTAAATTAGGCATATATGCAATTTTGTTGTTCATTTTCGTGCATAGAAGGCTCAAAATGCATTCCAATGAGATACATGGTGTATGACAGGGGCCATGTCAAACCCCGTGTACTATTGCGAAGTCTTCAAAGAGCCTTTCAGAGAGAAATACGAGGTATGTCAAACCCCGTGTATTTTTGCGAAAACCCCTCTGTACATTGTTCTTCAAAATACCCATTTGCAGAAGAACACAGGGTCCAACACGGCCCGTGTCATACCCCGTGTTCCTGGGCAGATGAGCTTTTAATGGCCGAAATTCCTCCATTTTCCTTCATCTTCTTCAGCACCCACCGTGACCTATTTTCTCTACCCTCATTTTCGGTCATTCTTTTCCCAAAATACACCGATTAAAGTGTTTTATTTAGCTATTTGAAGTAATTTTACTATTTAATCTTCAATTTAATCGGTACAATTGCAAGATTTGGGTTCCTCTTGGGCTTCAACCAGTAACTTAGGGTTTTTCTTTGAAATTCACGAGGTAAGAGCCTTTCCCTTAAATTCTTTGAAGATATTTGCAATTACTTATGTTTATTGAGCTTCAATGCATGGTAGGACTTATAGGAATATTCATATCCTCATAATTTTTCTTTGGCTAGATCTTATTGATTGAAGTTAAATCCTTTAGAGTTTAATGTTTACTTGGGGAACATGATTGCATGATTTACCTCATTTGATTTGCTTACTTACTTGCATTGATGACATCAAGCTTTGAATTGCACTTCCTTTAACATTGGATAGATATTAAAATTACTTGCTAAATTTCTAACCTTGAACCTGGAACTGTCCAGTTTATAGTGAAACTCTTAAAATTTTCTCTCACATTCTAGTTTTCCCTTACAGATCATGTCAAAAAGACAGAAGATGGCTGCTAAGAGGATCTCTAAAGGCAGTACTTTTAGAGGGACCTTTTCTAGAGGACTAACTACTTCCCAACTCTCAGAATTCACAGATGATGCCCATATCCAGACATTTAATAGACACAGAGATCGATCATTTGTGGAAGGTCGATATACAGATTGGGCGGTCTTGAGGGAGTTTGGCCTTGATGATGAGATTAGAGAACTCATCAGTGTAGGTGCTTGGGAGACATTCTTTCAGATCATAAAGCCTACTTATAGAGAACTTACCTTGGAGTTTCTCAGCACCTTCTATCTGGAGAGATACTTCGGCACTGTTGATTTTGCTGATATAGTGCAATTCCGCCTCAGGAAAGTCACATATTCTATGAGTGTGACATAGCTATCAGTCCACATGACAATTTACTCTAAAGACTTTGTAGCCACCCCTGAGTATCAGGATATTCTAATAGGACTGCCACATGGGACCCAAGAGTGGCAAGTATGGTCCGACATTGCTACCGGGAGCACTTATGATCCGACAAAGAACAAGGCATCTAACCTCTGGAGAGTCACATGGCGAGTCATCCACTCTATTTTCAATCATACTTTGAGTGGTCGGGGGCATAGTCACGGAGTAGTGAGCATAGCTGATATCCTCTTCCTGTACAGCATGATATAGAGAGTCCCCATCTACATTGGAGCTACATTTGCACACTTCTTTTCAACTCAGGAATTAGACAAACGAGCTGGGAGTATTGTTGCTGGTCCATACATTACCAGACTAGCCAGGCAGTTAGAACTCTTTGATTGACCTTATTGATCCCTTTCTGTAGCATCCCACATGACCCCCATCCGTAGGGGCATTCTTCTAGTTATGGGGATCCAGCCTATGTAGTAGCCACCCTCTGAGGATAAGCATGATTTTCTTACAAATGATGGCAATGGTGATGCAGCTCCTAATATGGGTCCATCATCTTCTGCGGGCGGAAGAGTTTCATTAGAGGCTTATTTTTGAGATATCTTGTCTGGTCAATAGCAGATTTTAGCTGAGTTTCAATGCATATTTGAGCATCAGTCGAGGATTAAGGGACTCTATGATGACTTGGACAGGAGATCCAGACACATTGAGAGCATGGTTGAGCCCCTCTTCAAGCTTTTCCACCCCTCTTCCCTAACTGATCCAGATCCTCTTACTCAGTAGCTCAGATTACTTTTTCCTTTTACTTATATATTCTCCCTTTTACTTATTCCTCTTTTCTATTCTCATTTATCTTGGTCTATACTTATATTGGTGATGCACTTTCATTTAGTTTTTATTACTTTAACTTTTTCTCTTTTATTTTCTTGTACTCTTACTATTTATGTTTGTAATAACTAACTAACGGCATATTTTATCCCAATAATGCATCTCCTTTCTTTTGTATTAGCAGTCTCCTCTTTGTCTCCTAATCTTTCTCTGCTTATGGATCCCCCAGAAGCCATGTTCTGTAATTAAGAACAACGCTCCACTTGTCAGGGAAGTTCCAGTCCCCCGTCTCTTCTTTGTCTCTTTTCCATTTACCTCTTTTTTGTACATTGAGGACAATGTCCAATTTTAAGTGTGGGGGAACAGCTTTTAGAATGTATTGCACTTGAATCTGCTTGATTGATTTAGAGTACTGGAATTTACTCCAAATACAATGATGTGTAAAAATTTTTAAAATTTTTTAGGGCAACCTTTTGACTAAAGTGGATTTGTTCATGTATTGCTCTTTTAATGATTAACTAGTAACTTAATAAGGAAAATCTAAAGCTTGAAGCTGAGAGTAATGAGCATAATTGATCCTCATGAGACTTGAGCCTATTAAGCAACTTTTCACATTAAAATTTGAGGCTCATTCTTATTTTCTTGAGGGATTATGTCTCACTCTTGACTTTTTGCTCTAGAACTTACATTTACTCTTTTTGAGGTTACATTTTATGTATTTTGCATGTAAAAAATGATGAGGCCATGTTTCTTCACCTTTTTTATTTGTTTTGCTTATTTGAATCCCTTCTTTAAGTTACCCTAGACTATTTTCAGCTTTGCCCCTAGTTAGCTACCTTGAGCCTTAGACCCTCATTTCAAGCCTTGCCCATCCTATGTGCATTCAAAGCCACTGCCCAAGTGAACTTGAACTTCAGAGTTTAAGAGAACTTAGACACATTAAATGAGTTTGGCTATCACTTAGAGGTTCTTAAATAGAGCTGCTTAGTTGGGTAAGTTAATTTATTGTTAGTATAAAAAAATGGTGTTAAATAAATAATTTAGGAAGAAGAAGAAGAAAAGCTTGTTAGGAAATAAGAAAGAAAGAAAAGTTTTGTTTGTTGTCATAAAAAAATTTTTGAGGCAAAGAATAGAAGCAAGGCAATATGCTAAGCTGAGCAATGGAACTCGATAGTGGTCGAACTTAAGGCCAATGTGTCTTTTCCCTTCTCTGACTCTATCACTTTTCATCCTTTAATCTTCCTTTCCTGTATTCTCATCATTTTCCCTAATAAAGTCCTCTGATTTGCATGCATTTTACAATATAGTAGTGGAGACTAGAGTTTTTGCAAGCATATGGCAACATTAAGTCCTGATCTGATTGAATTGAAAGTATACACAAGCTTTATCTTGAGAGTTTGAGTAAACACTTTACCTGTGAGGCTCTTCTCTTTTGTTTTTATGCTAAGGATTGACTTATTTTGCTACTTTATTTTCATTTAGTTGCCTTGCATGACTTGATCCTAATTTCTAATTCACTGAATGATTGCCCAATGATATTAACAGAAAAGTGGAGTAAATTTTTTTTTTTTTTACTTCCTTACTCGAGGACGAGCAAGATTCAAGTGTGAGGGAATTGATCAATTGCACATTTGCACTTATATTTTATATGTTTAATCACTTATTTACTTATTATTTTATGTAAATTAATTGGAAAAGGGTACTTAAATGCTTGATATTTTGTTATCAGGTTTTAAAGTGACTCATTGGAGCATTAGAAAAGGATCCAGAGCTAAAACCATGCAAATTATGGGGAATGAAAGCAAATTCGCTCATCTGACAAAGAACACGGGGTATGGGAACCCCGTGTGGAAGGCCGTATATCTTTCTGTGTGTTTCGAAGCCTCACTGAGCTACTCGCAAAAGAACACGGGGGTCCACACGGGCCGTGTCAAACCCCATGTACCATACTGCCTGACCCTTCGTATAAGAAGACGAGGTACAACATGGGCTGTGTCATACCCCGTGTACTTTACCAATATAAGTTTTATGTTGAGAATTTGCAAAAAGGGAGGAAGGAGCTGAAAGTTAGAAAAGAGTCGTCAGTAAAAACCCTAGGAGAGACCTAAGGACACTGAGGGTGACTGCTAGCCTTAGAGGATTGGATTCAAGCAAAGGACTGAAGATTCAAGTAAGGAATTTGTAGAGTTTCATGACTAGTTTGATTCCCTTCTCTATTTTTTGGTTTTCTGCTAGTTTTGTAATGAACTCACACTAAACCTCAGTGCTCAGCTGGGGTAGACTTGTTCATGGATTTATGGATTTGACTTTAATATAATCTAGCTTGATTTATTGTTAATTTATGATTTGATTATGCTGTTTTGTAATTCAACAACCTAATACTTCCGGAATATTGGATTTGTGTAAAGGATTAGTTGATTCTAGGTTGGAATGACTAATTAATTAATCAGACCTTGCATAATCATTGGGAATCTCTATTAGACTTAGGAATTAAGCTAATTAGATTCTTTTGCACAAGATGAAATGTCTAAAATTGGATTCTCAAAGCACTATTAATGCAACCTAGGTAAGTGATTACTAGAGAAATTCTGGGCACTTTATTCATTAGTTAGTAGCTAGTAGCCTTGCAATGAGGTATAACTTATTTTAGGTAATCCAGCAATTTAAATTAACAGTAAACCGGGCCAGAAGATTATCTTCATTCTATAATGAATAGCACAAGGAAACCTTAAAGCTGAGTACACTTCCACCCCATTTGAATTAAATCTTTACTTAATTCATACTAGTTCCATTTGCTTCCTTTTTTATAACTAAACTTTGTTTCATATTTTACTCTTAATTCACAATCACAATTGGTACACCTAGATAATTTACCTTGAAATTCAGTTAGTATTTAACACTCAATCCCTGTGGAGACGATATCTTTTATACTATAACTTGACTAAACTCGTGCACTTACGGGATCACGTCAATTTTTCATAAGTAGGAATCAATTGAAATTTGATAGTTTCATAGCATGATTGAATTAATTATCTGGACTCTTGAATTTTGATTTGCATTGTGATGGATTTTGAGTTGATTGATTGAAATTTGGTAGTAGATCATACCTACCTTGTAAGCTTTTGAGCCTTGATGTTGATTAATTGTGATATTTCAGTTCCTTCTTGTATGATAATCTTCCATGATTTTTGCTTCTCTAGAACTTGCTTTTAATCTTTTCAAGATTACATTTACACATGCATGTACAAACATGATCAAGACATTCTTTCTTTATTTTGAGCTAGAGCCATAAAGCTAACCTTGATGTTTTTACCCTTGTTAAGCCCGCTTGAGCTTTTATTGCCTTTTCTTTGTTAATTAACCCATGAGCATATTTTTTCAAATGAAAAATAAATGTTTTTACCTAACCTTAGGGATTATCAAAGCATTTGAATTTTTTATGAGATGAGCTCTTGAAAAAGTGTGGGGGTATGTGAGTTCATGTGTTACAAAAAGTCATCATCAAAGGTTGGTCAAAAAAAAGAAAAAAAAGAAAAAAATAATAATAAATGAAAAAAATAAAAAATAAAAATGAAAAAAAAATTGAATTATGAGTACTTGAGTTTGAATTTGGCTTAATTTGATTTAATGTGTTGAGTTGTAATTGTCTATGATTTGCCCATATGATTGTTGATTCAAGTGCTCTATTAATTTCTTTAGTTGTTTTCCTTTCATATTCCTTGATTTTCTTTCCCTTCTCCCTAGCCTTATTACAACCTTTAATAAATTCCTTTTGATTTGTGATTATGCATGTGATTTGAGAAATGGAGATTAGATATTAAGCAAGCATATGGTAGAGCATTTTCATAGAATGAATTTGAGTGAAACACAAGCCTTAAACACTTGAGAGATGAAGAGGAAATTATATGAGAATCTACCAAGTTTGATCTTTCTTTTTGAATGAAGTTATCTTGTGAATTGATTTTCAAGTTTATCAATATTTTTGTTCATGATGTGCTATGATTCTTTAGAGCTTTTGATTGTTTTCCTGTTGTGGTTCTTATTATAGTTTTTATTGTATTTTTATGAATTTGAAGTCATTGGGAAGTAGCTAAATTTTGAATCTTTCGAACTTGGTTTTGAATAAAATTCTATTTGCTCAAGGACGTGCAAAAGCTAAGTGCGGGGAAATTTGATGTGAATAATATTTTATTAATATTTTCCCTCATATTTAAGCCTCTTAGATAAGATGATACTTAATTGAATCAATTCGACATTGATTTGAGAATAATTGTATTAATTTGAACTTGATTGAATTTCGGGCTTAATATTGAATTTTTGGGTATTATTTAAATTTTTTGATCATAACTTGAGCTCTGAATGTTGGATTTGGACTATCCTAATACTGTTGGAAAGTTAAGAAAAATTCCTACAATTTTCTAGTTTGTTCAAAAGCTAGTTCTGCCATCTTGGAGGTCAAAAGTAAGCAAGAAGTTAGCTAATGTTTCTGTTCTGACCTAAACCCAGCCTTATTGCAATGATTAATTCATATATGGAGCTCCAAGTATCCAATTGATGCAAGGCCAAGTTCAATTATTCCTTAAGATCCATACCTCATCATTCTTGAAGCCTTTTTGAAGAAACCAAGTCATGTTGAAGGTTAAAGAGGATAGACTAATGGCTAATTACATTAACTTGGATTGGATTGAGCTGTCTATAGTATTTTGACTATAACTTGAGGTAGGAATGTTGAATTGGGCTGAAATTTTAAGGGTAGCTACAAGTTGTAGTTAAGGCCTAGTCCTAATTATGCCTTGAATGTTATCAATAGTTAGAGGGTAGATCATAATGAAAATAGACAAACAGTTTTGTGAACTCTTTGAATTTTTATTATGTTTTCTCTTTTCAATGGAAGGCTAATTCCTTTTGAATTGATTCAAGGAATTTTGAGGCTTTTGTCCTCTTGGATTATGAGATCTTGAACCGTATGGTAATATTTGTAATTGATTTCTCTTTTTCTTCATCTATCTTTTCTAATTTACATGAGTTGGTTGGTATGAATGTTGATTTGATATAATCTTGATTCAATTATAAGGTTCATGATTTAGAATTGGTAGTGAATTTTGGTTGATTAATCATAATTCTTTATGTGAGAAAAAGGAATGAATGGACGGTTTAGGATTTTGAATTAATCCATTTTAATTTAGCTGAATTCTATCTTTAGATTGGTTTTAATCTAGCTTAGGGGTTATGACGATTGTTTAACTTTGCTAATCTTAATCAATCAGACCCTAGATGATTATCTAGCTTAGACTTCATGAATTATTGTAGGGATTCTGGATAATTCAAAGCTAAATAATCAATTGCAAAAATTCAATTTATAATGATCTATGATTAATCCTTGGAAAAGACCTTGAATTCCTTGGATTAGCTATTTTTATTCATTGATATTCCTTGTTTTAACTGCTACTGCTTTGTTAATTCTGCTGTTGACCTTTTGCTATTATTTTCTGCTTTTTTTCAACTTTGAAATCCTTTCCCCCAATCTAGTTCTACATTTATTTTGCACTGCATGATTATTTTGCATTTTGCATTAGTTTAAAGTTTGCACATTTTATGTTTGATTATTTGTATAAGTAGTTAGCATTCTATTTTTCATAGGTATTTCAGTATGATTTCACATCATAAACATAATTAGTAAATAATCATAGAGTACTAATTAGAAAGATCTCTAGAGGGTCGACCTGGTTCACACCATTTTGCTATAAAATTTCTTACGAATTAGTAATTTTAATTTAGTCAGTTCGACAACTGCGATCAATAATTAGTATTCATTCTTGTGATTTCTGATACTTTGCTATTTTGATGTTGAATTATGGTTAGTAAATCATAGTTCTACACATAAGGGCAAAGGGTTGAAGGATTAATTTGGAGGTTTCTAATTTTATTTCTTAATTCAATCAAATTCTATCATTAAATTAATTTTTATCTAGCTTAAGGATGGTTACTTAATTCATTCAAGAATTACTGTAGGGATTCTGGATAATTCAAAATTGAAGAATTAATTAGAGAAGTCAAATTCTAATTGATCTGTGATTAATCTAACCTAAAGCTCTTAATTCCTTAAATTAGTTGTTTCATCATATTGGTTTTCTTACTTGTTATTTACTTCGTCTTTTATTTTGCTTAAATACATTTATTTTGATTTCAATTCACAAACTGCCCTAATTCTATTCTACATAATTCTACACAATATAACATTCTATATTCTATAAGCATATTGCACTTTGTCTACACACTATTTTATTAATGTTTGCATTTTTTGTCATCTATTTCTTTTATTTTTCATGCATAAATAATTAAAATAACTGTGTAGACATTATTAGTGAGTTAATTTAGAGAAGATGATTCAAGGGATCACTAGGGGTACGACTTGGTTTATCGCATTATACTACATTATTTTTAGCAAACTAACATCTATCTAATTTTAGTGCATTGCAATGTGCATAATCATGCTTCACTCAAATTTAACCCATAAAATTGCTCTACCGTAATATTGTTTTTCATTTAATCTTCACTATTAAAACAACATGCACAACACAAATTAAAAAGATTTTATTGAAGATTGTAATGGGGCTAGGGAAAAAGGAAGAGGGAAGAAAAACATGAAGATGTAAAACAACGAAAACTAAAAAAATTAATAGAGCATTTAAAACATAAACGTATAAACAAGTTATGAACAATCATAACTTCAACTCAACACCTAACTTCAATTTCCAAATACTTATCAACTTATTTCTTTTTTCCTTTCTTTCCCAACTCTTTTTGCTTTATTCTTTTCTCTTTATTTTCTTTATTTTCTTTTTTTTTTCCAACCAAACCTTGAAATGAAAATTGATGATATTTTTCACAAACTCACATCTCATATCACAAGAATTTCAAATGCTTTACTAATCCTTAAGGTTAAACAAAAATATTTATTTTCAATAAACAACATTTTAATGGGCTATATATCAAATAAAAAGTAATAAAGCTTACAAGTGATTAACAAAGATAAAATTTCAAGATTAGTTATTTGTCACTAACTTAAATAAATAATGTATATCATATTTGTACATATATGTAAAAATGTAATTTCAAAAAGAATCAAAATAAGTTCTAGAAAGACAAATTCCATTGAAGAACATTACATAAGAAAAGAAAGCATAAATTTCCAATAAAAGCACTTAAAATCTCATAAGGTAAGACATGTTATCAAAATTAAATCCACCAATTCAAAATCCATCATTACACTAATTAAATTCAAAAAGAAAAATAATTCATTCAATCAAATTATGAAATCATCACACTTAATTGATTCCTACTAATAAATAATGCAAAATCTCTATTAATGGAAGCAACTAAAATGACTCAAAAGAAAACAAGTAACAAGTACACATTCTTTTTAAAATTTTCTATTTTTTCAAAATTAAAAGAATTAAAAGAAAAACACAAAACAAATCTTAAAATTCTCCCCCACATTTAAATCTTATATTATTCTCAATGTAAAATATATCAATATCAAGAGGAGAGAAAATCATAGACAAGAAAAATAAAGATAAGGGAAAAAGAATGTAAATCTAAAAACTTGGGTTCCCTCCTAAGAAACACATTTCTTTAATGTTTTTAGCTATACGTTGTAACTGCTTCAATCAAACTTCAATTCATAACTAACACCTCATTTGCTTTTAAAGCACCAAGTTATAAGCAGTCCTATAAGAAATTCTTTTCAAAATCTTTGTCATCTAATAAACTTTCTCTAAAGGTTATTTTCAAATCATTCTTGTTCAATTAAAAATCATCTTGTGCTAAAAAATCAACTATATTAGTAAGAAAAACAAAATGATAATAAAAAAGCACATCTTTTCCTAAAAAATATTAAATTATGTTATTTGCCCATCAAATTCCATGGCTAGGGTTCCATCTCGAACATTAATCACAACTCTTATAATTTCCAAGTAGGGTTTCCCTAGAATGATTGGAGCTAGATTTTTTTATAGTCTTATTTTCCACAGTCAAAATATAAAAATTTGTCAAAAAATTGATCCATTCATTTGCACAAAAATATCCTCAACCACGCCTATAGCGTAAATGTTAAAATGATCAACTAATTGCATAATCATACAAGTTTGTTTAAAAGGCCCAATTTCAAATATTATAAATACAATAAGGAATAACATTTATTAAAGCACCTAAGTCTAGCATTGCATACCTAATTCTACTTGTGCCTATAATAAATAGGGTGGTGAATATGCTTGGATCTTTACATTTTGTTGATAATTTTCTTTAAATAACTATAGACACATTCTCCTTCACACTTATTTTATTTTCATTACTTCTTAATTTTCTCTTTCATATCTAAGAATTTGTTTAATCAAATGTACAACTGATATGTTTTACTTTTACTTTCCTAAAAATATCAAAAATCTCTTTTCCATTATTTTTTTTCAAAAGGGCAAGTCTACTAAGGAAAGAAAGAAGAAAACGAAAAGTAGAAAAATGAAGAAAAGACTTTGGTATAGATCTTACTTTGACCTCTTTTTTGTCTGGTTCCTTTAGTATATCTTAGCTCTCTTGTCCTTTTATTACTTTTGGTAAGGGTGGTGGTGTGGGCTCAATTTCTTTACCACTTTTAAGTTCAATGGCACTAACATTTTCTCTAAAATTGACCATTGGTTAGGAGGTGGAGGGCAACATACTTGAAAATATGCTTTCTAACTTATTGATAGATGTCGTAAATTAGAACACTTGAGTCTCTAGATTTTTTATACTTGCTATAAAATTTACTAATTCAAAAGATTTATCATCTTGAAGAGTAGGGCACATATCAATGGATGGCCTAAAGTAGAAATTATGCCACACATTTTTGTAGTTTGCATTTGATTCATAACTAGTTGCGTAACAAGAAAGGCTAAATCTGCCAGCTACTTCTCTATATTGGATATGGCAACATCATTTATTAATTTTGGTGAAAGATCCTTTCTAATGCTAAATTATTAGGAATTTGTTGCTATATTTGCAATAAGATATCTTGCAGCTTTTGAAGTTTCATCAACTAATGCTCCATGACTTATAACTTCAATCATATTCCTATCTATTAACAATAAACCTTCATATAAAAACTAGATGAGGAGTGAATTACTAATTTAATGGCAAAGGCAATTTGTGTATACCTTCTTGAATCTCTTCTAATATTCATACAAAGAATCACTATTAAATTGTTGGATTCTATAAATTTCTTTTCTTATAGAAATAAGGAAGTATTTTTCTAGGAAAAGTCATTGTATATCATGCCATGTGTTAATCAAACAAGAAGTAAATTAGTATAGTGAATCCTTGTTAAATTTGCCAAAGAACAAAGAAAGGCTCTTAACTCGATTTGCCTTATTATAACTCTTTAAAGTTTAATAATGGAATAGACTATATGCAATTCCATGAGATGTTTATGCTGGTCTTCCCCTACAAGACCATGAAAAAAGGCAACAAATGTATGAAATTAGATTTAAGCTCAAAATTAACATCTAATTCAAGGTATTCAATACAAAAAGATTGCAAATTCAAATCAAGAGCAATAAAGTCTCTTAAATTTTATAATTCACAATCATATTCATATATTCAACCTTATGTAATCTTTTTAATAATGGAATGTGCTCTTAACTTTAAGAACAATATTCAATATAAAAACATAAAAGGAATTATTTGTGCACTAAAAATAACAAAAACAAAGTACAAAACATGAAATAAACAAAATAAAAAATTTAAAAACCCATTAAAACAATAGAATTTGACCCAAAAAACATTAGGGTTAGGAGCCCTGATTTTGATTAAAATGTCAAAAAATCTCAAACTAAAAGCTTCATCCTGAAATTCCATAGCAAAGTTTGTTACTTAGCATTATTGGCAAGCTTTAAAAATACTAAAAAATTGAATAGAAAAGAGTTAAAAACAAAGAAAAATAAACACTAATTGCATACTCATTTTCCTAACAATAGTGCCAAAATTTTTATGTACATCATTTTACACTAAAATTAAACACCAAACTTACTATAAAATATAGTATAAGCAAGTCTAAGTTGTACCCAAGAAAATAGAAGTTAATTAACAAAACAAAGTGTAAAATAAGGATTTTTAACACAATTCTAATTTAAATAAATGGAAGCAAAACTAAAGTGAAATTACTAAAAGATGAAAATCCAAGCTAAGGGAACTCATACTCTAATTTATAAACTTCTCATCAGCATTTAAAAATTTACTTACAATTCAATTACTTAATCGAACAATACCCTGTAGTTGGCTATAAACAAACAAATTCCTAATGCAAACTAATAGAATAAATGGACCAATCAATCCCCTATGACTAATTTGATTCAAAACAAGTGTCTAAATCTAATTATTAATAATTTCAAGCATTTGAAACTAAGTTAAGCCAAACTAACAATTCTATAAGTGGCAATTGCTAAATCCGGTTCTCTATTTTCCTTAAGCAACTAATGATTAACTAAGTGTCAAATCACCAAAGCCTAATTGCCACTAATTTCAATCAATTACAACTAGCCTATAAATGAGAATTAATTACAATTAATTATTTAGTTATAGACTACAATAGATAATTAACTAACTAATTATATTTAATAAATTATCTAAGCAATCATTCATAATAAGAGTAGAAAAATAAGAGAAAATTGAATCATAAATAAATTAAACAAAAGATTCTCAAAATCAAAATAGAATTGAAATGCTTAAACCTTTAAAATTTAATAAGAAACTAGCCATTCACAAATGGTTTACAAGAGAAAGATAGAAGAAAAGTGTTATTATCTAATCTAGACATATTGCCTTTGGAGGCACAAAACCCTCTTAAATCTAATCTTTTAGGATAGAAAATCTAATGGACTAAGTAAATATATCTCTTAGGATTACAAAGAATATGGTCTTGCTTAATTTGGAAGCCTATAGCCTAATTTACAAGTCAAATTACTAATAGTATTTACTATAGTGAATTTATGTAAGTCAACTTCCAATCCATGTTTGACCATCAAAACAACATAATTTTATTAAACCCCAAACATCAAAGTTATTGGGTTATTAATTTTACCTCAATTTAACTCTTAAAGCTCAAGATATAGCCCAAAAATCATTACTAGGTTAGCTTAAACAAAAATAAAGCTTCATCTTCATGATTGAAATTGACATTCTAAATGTTTGAATTAAGCTTAGGCTCAAACATGAAGTTTTAAAGCTTTCTCTTAGATTTCTAAAAATGTAAAGATCACTTAATTTTGATATCCAAAACTCAAATTATAGCTAAAAACATGAAGCAATATGAAAATCTAGCATTAACCAAACAATTTTAAAAATATTGGAAAATCATCATCCATTCACATAACAAGACTAATTCCATTACAGTAAGCATATAGAATACACTAAAAAGCATAAAATAGGAAGAAATAATATAAATAATACCTTGCAAATCAAGTACCAAATATTATTGTATTAAGGGTTTATGCCTCCTAGTACATTAGGGTAATGTCTCTTGCTTAATTTCTACTAGGAGCACTACTGATTAGTGGTTGATTTTCTATAAGATTAGTTGATAGGGGGATTAGTGCATTACATTGAAAGATAGAATAGCTAGCTCTTTAGCTAAGAGGATTTCTAGGACATTCCCTAGCCTTATGCCTAGACACATCTCAGTGGCTTTCCTAGAAAATTGCTTTTATCAAAGCTCGTTGAAAGGTTTGATTAGGAATTGACTACTTTTTTAGCTTTCTATAAGTGGCTTGCTTACCACACTTATAGGATAAGTTAGTCCTACAAATGATCTATTCCTTTCACTTGAGGGAACATTCGTAAGGGTTTTCCCCTATCATTAGACATGAAATTTAGCCCTTTTGATCTGTTTCTTTTCTTCCCCCTATTTGATTGAAGCTCAAGCCTTATTACTTGATCCAAAGCTTGCTAATAAATTTTTGTTTTATTAGTATGGATTTGTTCAAAGTAGAGGTCCTGTAAGCCTTACACAATCTTTTCAACTTTGGCCTTTTTAGTAGGGACCAAATAAGTTATGTATCTAAACAATTAAGTAAGCTAAACATCATATTTAGTAACAAAATAGCTTTCTTGCCTCAAATACTTAAACTTCCAAACTTTAGCTTATTGTATTCTTGAGGCTAGAAAATGGTTGCTATAAATCTCTTAGAAAGATACCCATGTCAATGACACTAAGCAAGGTTCTCAATTTTCTACAACACCTATAAACTAATAACAGGCCACATTATCAAGTTGATAACCCATAATATTAATCAATAATGAAGTAGAGGCTTTGAAACATCTTGTTAAGTTGCTCAATTTACTCTAGGAATTAATAAGGATCCACCATTAAATCTGTACTAAAAGATCATGATGATTTTAACTAGAGGAACTTATGTAATATTCTAAATTTACTTTTCGCACCCTTTTCAAGAAGGGTACAATCATGCTCTCATTCTTTATCATATTCATGATCTTTATCATGATCATTATAGCTCTGTGGTGAATTATGCTCCCAATTTTAATCAAAAACATTATTGACTTGATCTAGCATTTGTTGCATGAAGTTTGTAACCTAAGAAAAGGGTTATTATTTACTCCTATCCTTCTTTACTTGTCTACTACTTTAAGCTTGTAAGCCCCTAGATAACCTTTCACACTCGGGTTCATTCTCAAGGTTGCCAGTCCATGCTTAACTTCTAGTATTAACCATTACTTAATTCATAAAAATTTTCAAATAATTCAATAATGATCATATGAATATAATGCAATCTAGCATAAATAAACTATTCTACTAACCTTAATGGCATTATAGAGTCCATTAAAATTGTATTAGTGATATATGATCCCAAATGCATATATACTATTAGTATAGTTTTAGCTAACACTTATTTAGCCATTATATAGACATACCTTAAAGGCTTTATCCTACTAAAAACCTAGACCATGCTCTCATACAACCTTTAAAATAACCTAAACCTAATTGTGACTAGCTTGGAATCTATTACCCAATTTCCACTAGCCTAATATTATCCTTTATTTCCATTCCTAAACATTTATCTAAAATTATAGTTGAACAAAAATAAGTCATGCTAAGGAAGTAAAGATATTTTATTCACTAAAAGAAATTACAATAAAAAGGAAGTTAAGCTTGTTTATTATCTTACTAAGTTAAGGATAAACTAACTTAACTAACCTATGAGAGTGTAGTTTGTTAGGAATTCGGATTATCATATGCAGTGAAAATTTAAAATTTGATTCAAATTCTACCTAGGATTCATGCAAAAGGCATAAATCAATGATTAGGGTTTTACCTATTGGGCACTCTTGTTTCTACTGATCAAAACTTGAGAGCGGATGAATCAAGCGCTGGCCAGAAGGTACAGTGTCTCTACGGTATCCACACGAAGTGAATAATGACCTCTCACCCACCACGAATATGCTAGGATGCGTTTTTCTCTCTAGGATTTAGGATTTGATGTTTTCTGAGTGATTTAGGGTTTTATTGAAGCTTATGAGTTTGTATTCAAAGTGCTGCCCTCAAGCCCCTTTTTATAGAATTTAGGAAAGGCATAATCCTAATCCTACTAGGATAATACTTCCAAAATCCTAATCACACTAAACAACTCATCTTATCCTTATCCTAGAGATAATGAGGAGAGATAAGACTTATCTATTAATTATATAATATTAAATAATATTATCTCATAATATAAATATCTTAATATTAAATAATTACATATAATTATTAAATATCAAAATAATATTATCTCATAATATATTTATCTAATATCTGATAATATAATTATTTAATATTACTTTAATATCAAATAATATCACATAATATTATATATATATATATATATATATATATATATATATATATATATATATTATGTGAACAACATATTATTATTCTTAATAATAATATATATGCACGAAAATAAGTCCAATTAATTAGATATTAATATAATTAAAGTCTAATTAATTATTATCTTATTCTTACTCCTTTTGTGTGACCCCGTAGGTTCTTACTACATTAACAATGACTCATTATTGAGCTATAGACAGTGAGCGATATCTGGCAATACATCACTGCCACTCAAGTAGTAAGAATGTCTGTGATTCGACATCCACCTAATATATGATCAACGTTTTGCATCATAATCCCTTTTGTAATAATATCCAAATTGAACTGGAGGCATGGAGAGTATCATCCTCGTTAAAGTTCAATTTATATTTCTTAATACTGAGTAGACTTTAAAACAAAATGATCAATATCATATATTGATTCATTTGAGCATGGCCATGCATTTCTAGGTCTCAATCAAGGGGTCCAAGGATATATCTCTTTTATAAGAGTAACAAAATTTCATCTACATCACTCATTTCCTTCTACATGATTCGTGACACACCCAATCAACGCCCTACTTGTCATCCTGATTAAAGGTGACATAGGACGACATTAAAGTGAGTAACCCCTCATGTAGGGAACTATAGTAACTTCAGGTCAAAGGACTATATGCAATTGTGACCATATGAGAACTACTAATGACACAAGACTTATCCATGCATAATATATTGTGTATTATTTCAATCATCTATATGATTGGTTCTTAGGACATACACCAACATAGTTCTTATTTCCTCTACCTTAAATCTACACATAATGATGCCTAAAATTATTATTTCCACCAAAATACCCTATGCTACCATTAGCTAAATTAGAAAGCTTCTAAAAGGTTTAACTTTAAGAAAGTGGTGATGGAGACTCAACCTATGTATTTACAATTAAAAACATAGAGAATTAAGCCTAGCACTTAGCGTAACCCTTACCTCCTAGAAATACCCACCTTATTCCTAACAATTCACTTTAAACATATTGATTTAGGTGTTAGGAATCATTACTTACCATGATTAAGAAATAAGGTTTATGTGATTTCATGTTACCCATTTATCCTACCATCTTCAATATTTTGTTATCTATCATATTTCAAGCAGCATGTACAAATAGTTAATATGCAAAAATAATAAATAAATCTCCTTGTGACTTCCGGTCATCCTTATATTTTACAAACCTAATCTTATTTCTCCGAGATCTGCCTTTTTCCTTCACAAAAGATTATTAGGTTTAGCTTAATTCAAATTTCCCATCAATATACCCTCATTCACATTCCTTTTGCATGCACACATATCAAGTTTTATCATCACTATGTCATTTATGATGCATATATCATTCACACCACACCTTATAACATAGCTACATTACTCAATTATTGCCACTTAAGTGCTCAAACATGTATACCTTAAAATTATATGCTTATCTTACATCAAAACATAAACATAGGAAACTATTATTGAAGATTCAAGGGTTATAGTTAACAACATGCTCAACTATTGGTAATCTAAGCAATTTCTCCCATGAGTAGTTGATTATGTGCTTGATTATGAGCCACTAGGAACCTAGCCATAGTCAATTATATACTTGACTATGAGTTTGAAGGAAGGTAGGTAGGTCATAGTCAACTATGTAATTAACTATAGACTTCTATATGCAATGTTCATCTTAAGTAGTCGACTACAACCTTCCAAAGGTTAAACTTTTTATTGGAAGTTAACTATATAATTAACTATAGTTGTTTCAAAAGTAACTCTCATGCCATAGTTAGCTATTACTCAACTTTCTATAGACTTAAACTCTAAAAAATACTATTCACATGCCATAATGCATCTTAACTTATTTATTACATAATAAACCATTAACTAAGCATCAATGCACACACAAAACACTTTATTCATGATGCTTCCAACATTAAACTTAACTTAAACTTTTCTAATCAATACTTCTCATACAAAAATTGTTTAAACCTAAAATTTTAACAAGCTAGCTATTTTCAAGTAATCCTTAATCTAAGGTTAGGATATTTACTCAGTTAATATGGAAGAGTGATGTTCACTGCCACTATACACTAAAATTAGTTAAAAATCAGTATACCACAATAATAATGCAATAAAGTGACACAAGTAGGTCATACCCCTAATGATCCCTTGATATTATTTTTTCTAATTGGATTTCTGACAATATTTACAAAAATTTTGAATTATTAATGCACTAAAAGCGAAAGTAACTAATGCAAACAAAATGCAAGTGTAAACAAAATAGAATGCTATAACAGAATATAGTGTGCACTAATATGTGGTATGCAGAATATAATTACTATTAGGGGTTTTGTGAATTTAAATTGAAGTGAATGTATTAAATAAAATAAAAACATAGAACAAACATATAGAAGGAAAACAAATGTAGCAAAACAACTTATTCAAAGAATTGAAAGCTCTAGTTTGGATTAATTATTGACCAATTAAGATTTAACTTTTTTAATTAATTCTTTAACCTTGGATTATCTAAAACCCATACAATAATATGTGAATCCTATGCTAGATTACCTTCAAAGATTTGATCAATTAAGATTAATCAATTAAGCAACTGCTATAATCCTTATGCTAGATTGAAATCAATTTAAAGATAGAATTCAGTTAAATTGAAAAATTAAATTAGAAACATCTAAATTAATCCTTCAACCCTATGCCCCTATATGTAAAATCATGATTCACCAATCATAATTCAACATTAAAATAACAAGACATCAGATATCAAAGATGAACATCGATTATACTAAATAAACATCCAATACAAGCAATTTCAAGAATTCAGTACAAGTAAATAGGGAAATAGGAGAATTAGTTAAAAAAAGATAACATTATAATTCATAACCTCATAATCCAGTAGAAGAGATCCTCAAACTCCTTGAATCAACCATGAGTTTAAACTTCCATTGATTAAAAAAAAGAGAAACAAGAAAGGGAGTGAAACTGTTTGCTGAATCCATGTAAAAGTCTCAATAATCTAATGAATTATCCCTATTTATTTAACCTAATTATTCTAAAACCTTACTAGAATTGGATTGTATATTTCTTAGGATTACAATAATAAGGTATTCTTAATCTTTAGAAGACCTATTTTTAAAAAGATAATTAACTTTAATAATTATATCAGTAATTTCCTGCAAGTCTAATTTCAAACCAATTTAAGACCAATAAAATAAGGTGATTTAGGTAATCTATAAACATCACAGTTGTAGGCCTAAATCTTTGGAAATTTAGGCACTAGTTTCAGGTTAATCAAATTGCTACAGCTCTAAATATGGCCTAAATAAAAAGGCAAACTTAGTTAGGATAGAAGCATAATTTTGACTTCTTAGCCATATACAACCTCCAAAACATCTAAACCGCCCTTGGGCCAAAATATAAAAGTTGTAGTTCTCTCCTAAGCTTTCTAACAATATAAAGATTGCTTCAATTTGACATCCAAAGCTCAAGATATAGCTAAAAAATAAAATAGTATCAAAATCTAGCATTAATCGAATAAATTCATAATATTGTAAAATTAACCATAAATCATAAAATAAGGTTAATTCTGTGAAATTAGGCACGTGTAACCTATTAAGAGACATAACATAGGAGAAAATAAAATATTAAATATTTTTCTCACTAAATTTCCCCACACTTAGCTCTTGCATGTCCTTGGGCAAGACATAACTTTATTTAAAACTAAGGAACAAAAGACTATACTTTTCAAAAACTTCAAAATTGCAAATTCATAAGCACGAGACAACCAAAGGTAGCAAGAAACATAACACATTGTGAAGAAAAATCTTAACAAACTTGGAACTAACCAACATAGAAATTTTATTCAAAAGAATATATCAAATTGGTAGATTCTTACAAGATTCACTCTCCAACTTTTAAGTATTCAAGGTAAAATATTTTACTTAAGTTCATTTCATGAAATTGTTCTACCATAAACTTGCTAATTATCTAATTTGCACTACTCAAATCACATGCACAACATAAATCAAAAGAACTTTATTCTAGGTTGTAATAGGGCTAAGGGAAATGGAAGGAAAAATAAGGATATAAGAGGATAGAAACTAAAGAAATCAATAGAGTACTTGAATAAAAGATATATAGGAAAATCATAAATAATTACAACGCAACATAACAACCTAAACTCAAATTCAAACACTCATTGACTTCTTTAGTTTTCCTTTTCCTTTATTTATTTCTTTTTTTAATTTCCTTTTTGCCTTATTTATTCTTCTTTTTTTATTTTTTCTCTCTTTTTTTAGCATTTTTTCTTTGATTTTTTTCTTTTTCTTTTTTTCTCAACTAACCTTTAATGATAACTTTTTAAAACATAAACTTATACAGCTCCATACTTATTTAAGAGCCTATCTTATAAAAATTCAAATCTCCACTAATCCCTTAGGTTAGGTGAAGACATTTCTTTTTTATTGAAAAAATATGCTTATAGGTTAATCAACAAAGAAAAGATAATAAAAGCTCAAGGGAGCTAACAATGATAAAAATTTCAAGGTTGGATTTACGACTCTAGTGTAAAAGAAAGAATGCCTTTATCATTTTTATGCATACATGTACAAAATGGAATCTCAAAAGATTCAAAGCAAGTTTTAGAGAATCAAATCATAGAAAAACATCACATAAGAAGGAAAGACAATATCATAGTAAAAATTTTCAACAAAGGCTCAAAATCTCACAGGTAAGTCATACTACTAAGTTGAATCTACCAATTTAAAAATTCATTATTACATCAATCAATTTCAAGAAGCAAAGTCATTGATTCAATCTTGTTATGAATCCTATCTAACTTCAATTGAATCTTATTTATGAAAATGCAAAATCTTTATCAATGGAATGCAATTAAAATGAATAAAAAAGACTAAAAAAAAGTAAAAAACTTTTATTTTTTTTAAAGCATAAAGTTGAAAAGTATAAAAAAAAGCATTAAAAGAAAATATAAAGTATAAAGCAAATCCTAAAAGTCTCCTCCCACACTTAAATTTTACATTATCCTTAATGGAAAGCATATAAATATGATCAAGAATATCATCAAGAAAAATAAAGGACATGTAAATAAAAAAGAAGAGCAAAAGAAAGTAAATTTAAGATGGCTTAGTTTGCCTCCCAAGAAGTACCTTTCTTTAATATCTTTGGATAGACCATAGCTTCAATATTTTCACCTAGGATCTAGATGAGGATTGACTACCTTCTTTACTTCTAATTTGCCAAACTTTTAATCATCCATCGAAGAGGTAATTTGGAATTTAGGATCATTCACCATAAATTCTTGAAGTGCTATTCTTAAATCGCTTTTACTTGAATGCTTAAAATCATCTGATAAAATAAATTCAACATGATCAATAAAATGGTAAGATGGATCAATGTAAAAACACTCTTTTTGTTTTAAAGGTGGAAAGTCCTTATCATTTTTTTTTTGGAATTTTTGAATGAATATTGATATTTTCATTTAAGGATGCTAAAATTTTAGCATATATAGCACATGGAATAGCACTCTCTTTACAAGGACATTCATGGCTATCAACATAATTTATAAACTTAAAAAATTCAAGAAACTCAGTAGGTAATTCATCATCAATAGCATTAACATGTAATTCAAAATTAACATATGCAAAACTAGAAAAATTAGAAATAGAAATGTCATAATTAGAAATAGCAATAGTAGAAACAACACTAAAAAATTTAGAATGAAAAATAACAATGTTAAAAGGATTAGGAGAAGGGTTATCATGAAATAAAGGTTCCAAAGTTTGAAGAAAGGATATAGAATTATCTTGCATGGCCTCAAAAATATCAAACTTCGCTCTGACACCATCAAACTCCATGATTAATGTTACATCTTCAATATTAATTATTATTTTTGCTATTTTAAGAAAAAGCTAGCCAAGAATAATTAATGAAAGAATGTTGAAATCCTCATTTTCCATCTTCAAAATGCGAAAGTTTGTTGGAAAAATGAGGTTATCAACCTACTCTAAAATATCTTTAACAACTCCAAAAAGGTAAATGTTAAGCCTATTGGTTAATTGAATAATAACCCTTGTTTCCTTCAAAACTCCTAAATTCAAAGCATTGAAAACAGAAATAGGTAAAACATTAATGGATGCTCTTAAATCTAACATGGCATGCTTTGTTCCGGTTTTACCTATAATACTTAGGATGGTAAATATGCCTGGATCTTTGCATTTTCTTAGTAATTTTCCTTGAATGATTACAAACACATTTGCCCTTACACTTACTTTCTCATCCACCTTTAGTTTTCTCTTATTAATGCATAAATTTTTTAGAAAGTTAGCATACCTTAGAATTTATTTTATCAAATCTAGTAAATGTATATTAACTTCTATTTTTCTAAGAGACTTTAAAATATGATTTTCATCTTTAATTTTCTTTTGTTGAAGCATTTTTCTTCTAGTTAGAAAAGGAAGGGGGATTGGAAAATTAGTAGAAGGTGGTGATGTAGGGAAAGAATTTACCATACTATTACCATTTTTTATTTTTTTTGCTAGTTTGTTCTAGTTTTATTTTAGTTTATTACTTGCTAGTTGATTGCTTTCTAGTGTATGGTTTGATTCTAGTTATAAGGATGAGGGCTTATCTACTTGCTTGCCACTTTTAAGCATGATTTGCATTCATAACTTCTTTATTTCTTGCATTACTTGAAGAAGGTTAGTTAAAACCTTGTGCTTTAAGCTCATTTAGTGCAAAAGCCAATTGGCCTATTTGAGTTTGCAAATTCATAATGGTAGGCTCTGTCCTATACTAGAATTGGAGATTATTTGATGCCACTTACTTGACTAGATCTTCAAATGATGGCTAAAAAGAGTTTAATGTTATTTCTAGTTGGTTGATAGGATTTAGAGCCATTTTGGCATAGGCAGGAGGATTCTGGTTTGAATTGTTGTCATATCTAAAATTCTAGTTATTTCTTCAACTAGAATACTAATTATGTTGCTGCTAGTACTAGTTAAGTTGTAGTTACTAGTATGGATATTAGTTCTACTACAAAAATTATGGCTTCCTACGGAAGATAGGTGTTGCATATGCTAATGGAGGAAAACACTCATCTTCTTGTAGTGTTGGATAACAATCAATAGGATGATTTGGATAGGAGCAAATTCCATAAAGTTTTGCTAGAAAAAAGGCTTGGAATTGCTACTATTGTTCCATAGCCATTTACCTAACAAGAGAGGTCAATTCATCCAATCTATTTTTCGATCCTCGCTAGTTTGAATTTGAAAATTTAAGCTTATTCATACCTTTTGTTATAACCATAATTCTAGTTCAAAACTATTGAGAATTGGCTACTATGTTTGTAATTAAATCTCTAGCTACCATTGGAGTCTTGTCTACCAAAGCTCAACCACTTGCTGCATCAATCATGTTCTTATCCATAGAAAGAAGTCCTTCATAGAAATATTGGATAAAGAGCTGCTCACTTATTTAGTGATAAGGACAGCTTGCACACAACTTCTTAAATATCTCCCAATACTCATATAAGGTCTCTCCATTTGTCTAATACCACAATTTTTTTCTTATTGCAACAACTCTAGATGTAGAAAAGAATTTCTTAAGGAATAATTGCTTCATATCTGTCCAACATGTAACAAAACTAGGCTACAAGTAATATAATCAATCCTTGGTTGCATTTGCTAGGGAGAAAGGGAAGGCCCCCAATCTGATTTGATCTTTAGAAATGCCTTAAAGCTTCATAGTAAAATAGGCCACATGAAACTCCTTAAGATACTTATGAAGCTCCTCATTACAAGACCATGAAACTTAGGAAACAAGTGTATTAAGCTAGACTTAAGCTCAAAATCAGCATCTAACTTAGGATATTAAGTGCTTAATGGTTAGTATATAACATTAGGGGCAGCCAATTCCTTCAAAGTCCTATTATAAGCCATGGTTTTTGAGTTATCTATAGGTGTAGAATGGTAAGTAAGAAGGCTAAAACTATCTATATTTTTATTCCTACAAAAAGAATGAAAAGTCCTATCAATTTCAAAATCAAAATCAAACAATTCAACAGTATTTCTTCTTATCATGCATGGCACTACACTAAATAGACTATAAAAGCACTATAGGAATATAAAAACACAAAAATGCAAATGCACTATGAAAAATAAACCTAAACATATCTAATTAACCTATCTAGACATTTTTAAAAATTATGAAACCACTACATAAAGTTTTCTATAATCATGTAGAACCTAAAAATGCAATAAAATTTTTTAAAAAATTAACAAAAGTAGTAAAACTAGTGGAATTTAGCCAAAAAATAAGACACCTCACAAGCTAAATGCTAGTGAATTTTTATAAGAAAAATCAAATCTAGCTTTCGTAAAAATTTCAACTCAATTAGAGCTAGTAAGACTTAGGTACCAAACCAGGAGGTATAAGTACAAAACTATGTCAAACCAGCCTTCTTTAGCCAAAAACCTCTATTTCAATGTTGAATGATGTTAATTATGATAAAATATGATGAATTAAAGTAGAGGAACACTCAAAAATCAAAGAACAAAAAAGAATGCAAGTATATGTAGAAAAACTACAACTATCATAAAATGTAAGTAAGACAATAATAGATGCAACTACTAACTAGAATACTTGAACAATTTTGCAATATACTACTATTAATATGTAGAAAAAAATAAATTCAGGAGGATCCCGACAATGATGCCAAAATTTTGATGTGCATTGTCGCTATGCACCAAAATTAGTTAAAAACTAGTATATAATAATAATAATGCAGTAAAGTAATGCAACTAGGTTGTACCCATAGTGATCCCTTGATATTATCTTTTCTAATTGACTTCTTAACAATATTTATACAAATTTTGAATTATTAATGCACTAAAAGCAAAAGTAACTAATACAAATAAAATGCAAGTGCAAACAAAATAGAACGCTGTAACAGAATGCAATATGCACTAGTATGTAGTATGTAGAACATAATTACTATTGGGGGTTTATGAATTTAAATTGAATTGAATGTATTAAATAAAATAAAAACATAGAGCAAATAAATAGAAGGAAAACCAATGTAGCAAAATAGCTGATTTAGGGAATTGAAAGCTCTAGTTTAGATTAATCATTGATCAATTAAGATTTGACTTTTCTAATTAATTCTTTAACCTTGGATTGCCCAAAACCCTTTCAATAATCCATGAATCCTAAGCTAGATAACCATCTAGGATTTCAACAATTAAGATTAGCCGATTAAGTAATAGCTATGATCTTATGCTAGATCGAAATTGATTTAAAGATAGAATTTAGTTGAATTAAGAAATAAAATTAGAAATTTCTAAACTAATCCTTCAACCCTATGCCCCTATGTGTAAAACCATGATTTACCAACTACAATTCAATATCAAAATAACAAGAGATCAGAAATCACAAAGATGAACATTGATTATACCAAATAAACATCTAAGACAAGCAATTTCAAGAATTTAACACAAGTAAATAAGAAAAGAGGAGAACTAATTAAAGAAAGCCAACATTACAATTCCTAACCTCATAATCTAATAGAGGAAAGCCTTAAACTCCTTGAATTAACCACAGGTTTAAGCTTCCATTGATGAAAAACAAAAAAGAAATAAGAAGAAAGGGAGTGAAATTGTCTATTGAATCTGTGTAAAAGTCTCAATAGTCCAATAAGTTCTCCCTGTTTATTTGACCTAATTAATCTAAAACTATATTGCACTTAGATTTTATCTCTCTTAAGATTACAATAATAGAGCCTTATTAATTTTTAGAAGCCTAGACTTATTTTTAATAAGACAATTAACTCTAATAGTTACATTAGTAAATTCCCGCAAGTCTAATTTCCAACTAGTTTAAAACTAATAAAATAAGGTAATTTAGGTAATCCATGAACATTAAAGTTATAGGCCTATGTCTTATGGAAATTTAGGTGTTTGTTTTAGGTTAATCATACCTTTACATCTCTAGATATAGCTTAAATACAACAGTGGACTCAATTGGGATGGAAACACAAGTTTGACTTTTTAACCATATATGACCTCCAAAACGTCTGAACTGAGCTTAGGCCAAAACATAAAAGTTATAGTTCTCTCTTTAAGCTTTCTAACCTTAATCCAACATCTAAAGCTCAATATGTAGCTAAAAAATAAAAATAGTTTTAAAATTCAGCACTAGCAGAGTAAATTCAAAATATTGTAAAATTAACTACTAATTATAAAACAAGGTCAATTTTATGAAATTAGGCATATGTAGCCCACTAAGAGATATAAAATAGGAAAAATAAAATATTAAATATCTTTCTCTTCAAAGAGATATTAGGAGGCTGATGACTTTTGATTATTTAAAATCATGAAATTTGGTGTTAGATCTCATATTCTCTTTTAAAGAATAATATTTACACTCTACTAAATACAAGAGGAAAATTAAAGAAAGATTTAGCATAAAGGAAGACTTAGATGTACATACCTTAATTATGTAAAGAAATTGATGAGGATTAGTGCTTCCTTTACTTGATTAATGAGAAAGCTAAGAGAGGAGGAAAATGAGATGAGATGAAGGTTAGGGATTTTCAAGAAATAAGGAAGGGGTGGAGGAATGGTTGAAATATTAAGAGAATGAGGTAGGGGCATTTTGAGAATAATGCCTTAAAACTCTTTCATACTCATACACTCACTTCTAAACACTTATAATGTCTAATCTTTTCACATCACTAATTTTTCCATTTTTATTTAGTACAAAGTTCCTTTCTCTAATCCCATCCAATTACATAATTCTTTACTTTACTCAATATCTCATTCATGCTTTCTTATTTTAATTGATTCATTCTCATTCAATTTTTATATTTATTATGATCAAAATTATTTCAATCATTTTTCTTACAAAATAAAATTTTAAAATAGTAAAAAAGGTGTAACACTAAGAGTTCTTAATTACATTATGACCTTAATATGTGAGTCATTCCTTTGTGTGTGACCTTATAGGTTCTTATTACATTAGTAGTGATCCTAAAATCTTACTTTATCATTATAGATAATGAATGGTACTAGCAATAATCACTTCCACCTAAGTAATGAAAATATTAGTGATGTAACATAACTTTTTTCCATTCCATTACCAATGTTTCATGCAATTTAGTCTTTTTTGTCAAGATATCTAGATTAAACTTAAGGTATCGAATGTGCCACCCTCTTTATAGTTTAATATATATATATATATATATATATATATATATATATATATATATATATATATATATATATATTTCTTGATTCTTAAGTAGACTAAATTAAAATATATGAATTAATATCACATATCAATTCATTTGAGCATGACCATGCATTTCTTAGTCTCATTTAATCAAGAATCACACAAATATCACTCCTCAAATATAAGAAGGACAAAAACTCATCTAAATCACTCACATCCTTAACATAATTTATGGTACACCTAATTACCACTTTTAAGGTCAACCTTATTATAGGTGATGTTAGATGGTATCAAGTTATACAACTCTTTATATTGCGAATTATAATAATTTCAAGTTAAAGCATTATGTACATCATTCTCATTATGAGACATGCTATAACACTCATAAAGCCATTCATGTAGCATTTTCATAATGGGTATGCCTAATATATTTCTCTTTCAATTTCATTAGAAAATCATAATCCAATCATAAAATAAGACTAATTCCATTAAATTAAGTATATGTAATATACTAAAAGAAATAAAATAGAAGGATATAATATAGACAATATCTTTCACATTACCACATCATAAATTTTCTTTGCAACTTCAATTTTCTTATTTTCTTGACATAATTATGCAATCATGCCTTATTAACTTCAAACATTTGGGATATTTCATTGGTTTAACACCTTTTAAGTGTTTCTTTACTTCGTAAGTAAATTTAAACTTTACATTTCAATCTAAACTACATCTTTTCTTTGTTCTTTTGGCTAATAATCATATATAATCATTCTATAAACTCAAGATCCTTACTAATCACTATCTTTTGTAATTTTGAATGTTATATTATATATAAGAGTAAACATTGTTAACAATTATTTCTCTTTTAGTTCTATCTCTGTCATTGGAGATATAATTAATTGAAATCTTTTTATTCTTAAAAATTTCAAGTACTAGAACTTCTTTCAGAAGTTTGTTATTATATTTTAAATCTCTTCAAGAGCATTTAATTCTTCAATAAAGTTATTTGATTTATTTGCTGATTCCTTATTTTGAGGATACTCGTATTTGGAACCAATAGGTTTATCATGTTTCAAGTATGTTGAAAACTTAATTGTTATAAAAAGACATGCTAACATATAATATTTATTTATTCTTTTTTATTTAGTAATATACCTGGCAATTTTATATAATTTATAAATCAATCATCTTATGAACTTTTAGTTCATATAACTTTATGTAAAGATCAAAATGATTGTATGTTACATTATTTTTACAGCTGCATAATTTCACATATGAACTTATATTCTTTGTCACTTTTCAAGATCATCTATGTGCATTGTAGTGGAGTAAAAATATATTACACATTCAAAATTTTCTATATATAGATATTTTTAGCTTCTAACTAAAGTTAATTATATTAAGGAACTACAACTTCTTAGCTTGATACATATAAGTATTGCATCATATAAAGTTTCATATCTCTTGAGATGATATAGGAAATCTTATTTTCTTATACAAAGATACAATTAATAATTTAAAACATTAAAAAAATTATAATTGAATCATTTTACATATCCACATAATTCAAGATGCTCAATGATTATTGTAATTAACATATAATAATCAATAAAAGCTTCAAATATAAATTTATCAAGATTTTTAAGACATATTGTTTTAATTACATAATTAGCAACTATTCTCAAATTCAAATTATTATTTGAGCAAATAATCTCCTAAACACTAGGTTATGGGTTAAGAATAAACACACTTGTGACTATCTTGTTGAAGCATTAATTCAAACCAAATATAAATGGTCCACATGGTGGATGAATTGGTCTATATATATCAACTTGAATTCATTCAAAATATTGTTGGGATTTAGTTATAACTTTAGTCAGTAATGGCTTAATAATTAAATTTCCTTAAGAATAAATAACACATAAAATTTTATTAAATTAAGACATGTTTTAGTTCTTTAATAAATAACCTTATAAACTTTCAATTACTTTTCTTATAATTATTGATCTAGGATGGCCCATTTGATCACACCAAAGAGTGAAAATATCTTAGTTAGTGAACTTCTAGTTTAACTTTCTTTCAATTAGCTTTGTATTTTTATAATATATATCAAAAGATAATTATAGTAACTTTTCTTAAATATATTTTTGTTACTTGAGACAACCACTATAATATAAAAATATTCAATTTCTTACTATCTCAATATGGTATCTATTTTATAGTATATCTATAAAATTTAGTAATTCCTTGAGATTTAATTAATAACAACAGATTTTTAATAACTATTTGTATTCTTTTTGATAGAATAACAATAGCCCTTTTAAAGCCTTTAATCAATCTTTCTCCTACCAGTTATTATATCGACATAACAAGTGATCATTTCTTCATTTAGAATATTCAAAGGAATCTATCACATTTAAATGTGATATATCACAAAGATCATAGTTGAAGGCATCATTATCATAAATAAAACTTGCCTCAACATTTTTCTCTTTCTCCTTAAAGGGTTTGGTAAATTTTCACAAAATGTATGGAAGTATAACAAATACATAATCAATAATCTATCATATAAGTTTTCAAAACTTTTTTATCCTTATTATGTTACGCTTATCTTTATTATCCTAATATATATATTTTGAATTTTTTGGGTCCTTATTATATTGGCTTTTTTTTCTTCATATTATTCTCCCATTTATAGTGGTCAAAAGTAATCTTGTGGTTATTTATACTATTCTTGTAATCATCATCATTACAATCATTAATTTGATCTTTTTCATGTTCATGATTACAACCATAATCTTGTCCACATATAAATTCTTTAATCATCATAGTATTCACTTCAAGGAATATAGTAAAACTTGTTAGACATACTTCATGATTTTTCATTAGAACTCATTATTTCATTCAATAACAAGAAGGCATAAAATGAATTCATAATATTAATATGATTTTTTAGAAGTCTTTTAAACTTGCTCAAAGGAAAAACAAATCTTTTACTATAAGATAGTAAATTTTCAATCCTTTATGAAAATATTGACAAAAGAAAATTATGATCTTTGCATAACTTTGCATTTATGTTTTCTTCTTTTATTTAGTTACATCTTAAAAGTCCATTATATGAATTTCAATATGCAATATCCATAATAAGTAATTTTGAACCCAAAAATGTTGTAGATTTACAAGTTATCAGGTATACAAAGGAAGATGAAGAATAAGTAAATGGTAGCTACTAGTGATGATATATTCTTCACCCATACTTTTGATTATATTGTAAAAGTTGCCATTCAAATACAAACATGAAACAACATGCCATATGATCTGCTACTTCCTTTATCTATGTTGGATTTCTTCTTTAATTTGTCTACCATTCTTTGCCTCTCCATCAATGCGATTACAGTGTCATATTGTCTCTTACTTCAATTTTTTCCAATTCTTTTTTAATTCTATCATTTTTTTTATTTTAAGTTGAGCACTTCTTATTCTATATCAACTAAAAATAATTAAACATGAACAAGCATTACATGATTCAACTCAACTATAACAAAATCAAGTTACTTGTAGCAAGCAAAGGCTTAAAACTCTAAGGCAATATTTATGTGTAAATACTAATAAATTGTTCTTACTAAATATTAACAACATGTATGTAAAGTATTAAAATTAAAATTTTATAATAACAATCCCAATTGAATCATATGAAAAGATAATATTAAAATGTAGATGAAATAAATTGATAATTACTTAATGAATCCATTTTGTGATGAATGTTGAATCTAAATCTCCTATAAGTCACGAGCTACTCACGATTGATCTTAATCACAGACTCTAATAAGGGTTTACTACTCTTATCAACTATAGATAAGTATTTGATTTGGAGAGATATTTTAACACCAATGAGGAGTAATCAAAATTAATCTTAGAGTTTAGGAATAACAACCCTTATTTATATTATAACAATTAGTAAGTTAATCCATTACTAAGAACCACCCATTCCCATGTTATCGGGTTAGATTTCCATAAGGTCCAAGCTACATAGTCACTTTATTATTAGGCCAAATCTTTTACATCTTATTTTATTATTAAATTAATAGGTCCATGATGTGTAAGATTTTATCTATATTATTTTCTTTTATTTAATACCTGTTAGTATGTTATATATGCTTAATTTTGTAGAATTAGCCTTTTTGTGATTTGGGTTTAGTTTTATAATGTTTTGAATTTGTTCAATTATGTCATAACCCACTTTTGATCATGACCGGTGTGAATCTCGTTACTGGTTTCCACAAGCCTATCAATTTTTCATACTTTCTACCTAATAGGAGTTTCTAAATTGCAAGGGAATTTAAAATTTTCTTTGAAATTTTTTCAAAAAAATAAATAAAATCTCTCTTATTTTTAGATATTTTCTAAGGGTCACATGTCCTAGAATACAAAACCTATATTGTCCAGATATGACAGAATCAACATACATACAAAGTAATACAATTTCACACTTATACATATATAATCAATTCATTACATCATTTAATTCATCAAAACTCTATTTAACTATTGATTCTAATCCCAACTATCAAATCATATAGTAAGGCGATCTTGGATCTCCATAAAAGCAACAAAGCTTAAAGGCATTTAGCTTAACCTAAAAACATTAAGAATAAAGAAAAGTGAGTTTTATGAACTCAGTGAGCATCTATCTACCAATATTTGGCTAGACATTCATAAGTTAAACATGTATAGAATTAAAATATTAATAAACTAATATTTTCTTGGACTTTTGAAACATGCCAAACAATGCCTATAATGGAGTTCTCCTGCATATAACTTAATACTATAAACTACCCATTCCAAGTAAATATGATTATCATGAATAGCCATTAAGGCCAAACACAAATAATTTATCTCATTCACATTAAATCGTTGCAATCATGTCAAATAAGGACATCCATCCACAAATAGAAACTCTAATATCATAAAACATCACATAATAACTACAGTAGCCATACATGTAACTACTATTTCATTTCAAGGCTATTTCTATGCTCTTTAACTATTCACCAAGAATTTACCATCCAACTCTGACATTAATTCTATATCCTTCATAATGTTTTACCAAGAATCCTCCATCCGGCTTTTACACTTTCAATCACCATTCATAGTTTCCATTGCCACTACTAGCATAATCCTCACATAATATTCATAAGAAAGCTCAGTTCTCGTATCAAAGTAATCCATAAGACTTTCAATGCAAGCTCGTTAATCTACCATTGAACAATATCAAATATAGCGTAGCACATAATTCATCATTAAGTAAAATCACCATAACTATACTTTCGCTACACACTCTAAACTATTAACCTCCATTCAAATAGCCAAATACTATTATTATATGAAATTGAGTTCACCTATGAATGCAAGTATATATATACATATAAATACAAGCAAGGACTTAAAGTTGGTAATAATATCAAGATGATTATAATTCAAAATATTTAAATCATATTATTTAAATAAAAATACGGTGGTAAGATATATACTCACCTGATAATGTTGATCCACCTATATTATTTATCTTGAAGCATCCGAGTTCAACTTGTAATTTGTCATCCTATTCTTAATTTACAACAATAATTTGTCAACAATTAAGCATTCCTTACTTTCCATCCAATCATTTCACTTTCAATTCCATCTCATGTAAACTAAAATTTAGATCGATGGCTTTTACTTGTCTTCACTATTTCATGAAGCTAAATTGTAATATCATATCAAAATTTGAAATTAAGCTTATATATATGAAAATATTGAAGTTCCAATTCTAGAAGGCTCACTTAACACCACACATTTTTCTTGGACTACTACATCTTTTATTTTCAAGTTTATTAGTGAAAATCAAAATTTCTCATATATGACAGCCCTTTCACTTTGTTTTAACACTTAACCACATGAATTTCTTATTTTCTAAAAGCATAATCAAATATCTAAAAATATCCATGAAAATGGTTTCTTTGAATCAAGGTCAAAACAACAAAAATATAAGAATTTCCATGGCTAAAGATGTTTACCAACATCTTAAAGGACAGCCGGTAGCTCACTGGCGATGGGAAAAAGGGAGATCACCAAGAAGTTGGAAAATCCCTAAACTCCATTGCTGCCCTTCACGGCTCTAGCATCCCCTTCACCAGAGAGCAACTCGCAACACCAAAAAGGAAGCTCTATCGCATGCCACGGGATTCCTAAATTGATGAGACAGCAATCTCCACTGGTACTTCAGCACACGATGGCCGGACGTGCAAAACAGCAAGCACACGTGAAGAAGGTTCCTGCACTTCGACCATGGCAGCATCCGTTGTCTTACTGAGTTGCTCTTCATGCCGTCAAGCTGTGGCCACCAAATACAGGTTCGCGGCAAGAAGAACATGAAGACAGTAGCTGCGCTAGTTAAGACAGAAAAAAAAAGCAGAAGCAGAGTAGATGAAGGCTTGCTGGCACTATAAAAGAACCCATGCCACAAACGCCTTATACACGCTGCTGGTGACTGGTTCGGATGGACAATGTCATTTACCGGCAGTGCTACGGCTGAAGAAAGACAAGTGGGGCACCAGAAAGAGAAGAACAAAGGAAATAATCAGCAGCAACGGCAAGGACCACACGCAGCTCCTACCAAACCTGAGAGAAGAAGAAGTTGATAGAAAAAGAGGAGAAGCTACTGGAGTCCCCAAGAGAGAGAGAGAGAGACATACTAACTGAGAAAAGAAAGAAAAATTAAAGAAGAATGCAGAGAGAAGAGGCGGTAAGAAGAAGTTGTTCAGCTACCTTGTTCTCTCTGCATGGTTTCGAAATAGTACTGAAAAAAGAAAGAAATATATTTATGTCGCACCAGCTGTAAGAAAAAGACAAAATAGTGCTAGAAGCTGGAAGAAGTCATGGCAAAGTGACAAAAATAAAATAAAGAAGTAAAGTTGGTTTTCCACAGTGAAAAGGGAAGTAACAACGTAAAAAAATGAAAAGAGATGGGCCAACGGGCTGCTATCTGGCTAGGAGAGAGAAAAATAGGTGACGAGAATCAAAAGGGAAGTCAGAAAAATTACCGACTTTTAAGAAAAATCAGCTCCAAGTTTTAATTCCATTGATTGCGGTCTTGTGAGCTCATCCAATCTCATCCATACATTCTGCTTACCAATCTTAAACAATTAGATCTTAACCACTCATTCAGTTTACCAAGCCCATTTTTTTATAAAAATGATTTTACTTAATTTCTCAACTCAACTATCTTTAATCTCTCCTTACTACAAAAATATATTTTAAACAATCTAAAATAATTATTTAAAATTTTCTCTAATTCACCAAATTTACTCCATAAATCCTTCCAATCATAAATGCTAAAAATTATTCTCAACTTATGAGAAATTTCTTATAAAATTATTTAAACTAATATTAAATTATTTCCAAATGGTAGAAAGTTTTCTGGAAAATAACCACATAAGCATAAATATGGTTCAAGTATTATTTTTAGTTTAAAATTAATTATTACTAAATAAACAAATACTTATTCACAAGTGTTGAAATTTATAAAATGCAAATTCAAACTTGGGATATTACAAGTTAATGCTATATTTTTACACAATTTCAAGTTTTTAGCTATATCTTGAGTTTTGGAGATTTTATTTGGGGTGATCTTTATATCATTGAAAAGATTAAATAAAGCTCTACAACTTCATATTTTAGTCAAAATTTAGTTCAGATGTCTGGAAAGTACAATTTAGCTAAGAAGTTGAATTGCTACTTTTATCCTAACTAAGTTAGCTTTAGTCTTTGGGTCATACCTAGAGATCAAGCAATTATACAAAAGTTCAATTTACAAAATATACATCCGTTACATACAATATCACCAACTATATAAACGTCTACAACTTCAAAAATATCATTGTCCTCTATCATGAGAGTCTTTGGAAGCATCACCTGGAATGGTTAATAACAATACAGAAAACATAAGAAACAAAGTTTCCTAGTAGCTAGCATTGCCATAAAAACATTTCAAGCCATTCCAGATCCTTAAGCAAATAAAACATACGTATCGAAATCAATTAATCGATTATCATCATATTCAATGCCATACCATTGTAGGAAATATGCATTTCACACAGCAATCATCAAGTCCATTCAAGGATTTATCTCAATATCTAGATGGCCATCACAAATAATCATACCTAGGCCTCACACAGCATCACGCTGTCTTCCCGGGGTTCCCGAGCCAAAGGCCTAACACAGTATCACACTGTCTTCCCGGGATTCCCGAGCCAAAGGTACCACACACAACAAATGCACTATTATCCCCGAGGATCCCAAGCCATAGGCCAAACACAGTATTCTACTGTCTTCTCGGGTTGTGCCACAACAATTCCATACACATTCCATACAATGGCATAAAATACAGAAAATCATGTAAATAGAAAACAGCTTAAGGATGAAGCTAGCTACCTTTCACAAGCTTCCAATGTGATGTTCCCTTTGCTCTCACCAAAAACTCCTTTACACTTCCTCTTGCCTTTGCAAGTTGCCACTCCTCAGTCTATACAAATACATATCATAGTTTCTTATTAGAACATCATCACTTTCCCTAATCCTCATGTATTCTTTACTTTCTCCACTTAATTAAATGCATACTTAGATGCTCTATACTTTGCTTTCAAGCCTTGAAATGACACATATGAACATTAGAAAAGGATCCAGGGATAAAGCCATGCAAAACATGAAGAATTAAAGCCTAAAAGTTCACTTAACAAAGAACACGGGGGTCCCATACCCCGTGTTCAGGGCCGTGTTCCCTACTGGTTCACTTCTGGGCTACTCGACAAAGAACACGGGGATGAACACGGGCCGTGTTCTACCCCGTGTACCTTACTGCCCTTCAGTCCTAAGGTAAACACGGGGAGTGTTGCACCCCGTGTAACACACTGATCAGCTTCGACGAAGAACACGGGGTACAACACGGGCCGTGTTCTACCCCGTGTACTTCACTGATCCTCCGAAAACACATTAAACAGCTAAAACTCCTTTCTTCCTTCTTTTTCATATCTATAGTTTTGGCTTCTCAAAAGGAAAAATGCACATAAACACTTTCACAATTCAAAGTTTCATCTTCCATAAGCTTCATAAATTCATAGAAACCAATTTAACTTCATCAATTTAGCCAAGTTCTAAACATATCATGCCAACACTACACATGCACCATTATGCCTATAAAACCCAAATGTGTACATCATGTTTCTTGTTGTTTTTACACCAAACCCAAGCCATAAATCATCATAACAACATCTAAAACACCATTAAACATATTCAAATCATCCTAAACTCCATGTTCAATCACCCTTGACCACACCAACCTCAAGATTTCAAGAAATTAAGAAGAGCACAATAAAGAGCTTTTAGAGGGGAACAATTTTACCTCTTGCTACAACTTGAAAATCCTCACTTGGAGCTCCCCAAACTTAATCAAACTTGAGCTTTTCTTCACTCTAAGCACACCAATAGATAGAGCTTTATGAGAGGAGCAACTTTCCCTTCTACCACTAAGCTTAAAACTCACTATTTTTGGGTGAAAAACTCAAAAGAAACTTTCTCTCTCTTTCTCTCTCTCTCTCCTGCACGTCTCAAGCTTCCTTCATGAAGTTGCTGCAGCTTTTTGGAGAAATGGAGAAGAAAGAAGACTTTTCATGAAGCTTCTAGGGGCATTCTTGCCATTTTGACAATTCTCAAGGGTATTTTAGTCCTTTTTCATCAAAAGTAAGGCTATCCTTGCCATTATTTTTCTAACAATGACACTTGTCATAAATCCATTAGTCACACTAATAAAAATCATATATTGCACCCCAAAACTCTTGGTTATTCATATTAGATCCCAATTCCTTAGTTATTTCACTTTAACCACACCCGATTCTGCACTTTTGCAATTTAGTCCATAGGGTCTCTGTCTATTTAAAATTCCTTACACTGTCAAACTTAGATAACTCCCCTTTTTAGGGTTCTCTAACCTCCTCTGATCATTTATACTGCTTATGAAAATAAATTCTTTTCCCTACTATCCTTTTTCCTTCAAAAATTTCGTTTACCCTACACTTAATCCCTTTCAACTTGAGATTAACCCACCAGGCTAACTCAAACATGCTCTTCGTTTCTACAGCCTCAGAAATTAAAGATTCAAATAATAGAATTGAAAATTCGGGACATTACAATTTAGCTACGAAGTTGAATTGCTACTTTTATCCTAACTAAGTTAGCTTTAGTCTTTGGGTCATACCTAGAGATCCAGAAGTCTAATTAATGTGAGATTAATGCCTAAAGCTTTCTAAGACCTAACCTACAACTTTTATGTGCATGGTTTACCAAAACTACATAATTTTAGTGGTCTTACATTAGATGGAAATTAGACCTATGAAATTTTACTATTATAACTCTTAAAGTACATTATTTTGTAAAATAGGTTCTAAGTTTCTAAAATTAGTAAGGTCTTATTCTTTGTAACCCTAAAAGGCATAGGATTTAGGTATATTAGGTTTTAGTGATTATCAAATCAGATAAATGGGGCAAGGACACTGCACACTTGAACACACGACTTAATTTAACAAAGATAACTTTTCTCTCTTTGAAATTTCTAGTTTTTTAGCCATGGAAGGCTAAAATTTTGACTAATTCAAGGATTTTGAGGCTCATCTCTATTGGATTATAAGATCTTAATTTGTAATATTAACTTTTTCTAATTAATTTTCCTTTCCCCTTTCCCTCATTCTTTATACTGATTGCTTGAAATTAGATGTGTTAAATGTTAATTTAGTATAATTGGTGTTTAACTCTTTAATTTCTAACCTTCATCTATTTTTATGTTAAGTTGTGGTTGGTTAATCATGGTTTTCATGTGAGGATAGAGGCTTGAGAGATTAAACTAAAGGTTTCTAGTTTAATCCCTTAATTCAGCTAAATTCTATTTTCAAATCAATTTTAATCTAGTTTTATGAATTATATCGATTGCTTATTAATTGATCAAATCTTATATAGTTATCTAGCATAGGATTCATGGATTATTACATGGGTTCTAAATAATTCAATATTGAAAAATCAATTAGAATGATCAAATATTTTGTGATCTATTATTAACCTACACTAAGAGCTTTTAAATCCTTGGATTAGCTACTTTGCTATATTGATTTTATTTCTTTTTGTTTCACATATGTATTTTTGCTTTGTTTAGTGCATTTGTCTTGATTTGGAATCAAAAGCCCCTAATTTGGTTCTACATTCTGTTTAAGTTTTGCACTTTCATTTTGCATTATACATTCTATCTCATGTTGTGTGCATTCTATCCAAATTTCTATTTCACTTTTGTTTACATTTATTCCTTCCATTTTTAGTTCATAGAAAGCTTAACAATTATTTAATCATTGTTAATAAATAATTAAGAAAGGATATATCAAAAGATCACCAGGGGTACAACCTAGTTTGTCACCCTATATTGCATAATTTTTAGCAAACCTATTATAAACAATTTTGGTTTATTACGATGCATCTGTCAAAATTTTGGTGTTGTTGCTGAGGATCTACTTGAATTCATCTTTTCTCATCCTTTACTAGCTATGTATTACATAATTGTTTAAGCATTCTAGTCAATCTTGCATTTGTTAGTATTTTGCTTGCATTTTATGATATCTATCACTTTTCTGCATTTTCTTGCATTCTTTAATTGTTGCACATTCCTTCACTCCCTTTCATCCTTTTCTATCATATATTATTTTGTTTTACACTTTAATAAAGGTTTTTAGCTTATCTAAATAAGTTGCACACAATTTTGCATCTTACCCTTTGAATAAGTATCAAAGTGACTATCTTTGATTGAGTTGAAACTTTTTATAGTGGTAGAAAATCTTTTTTCTCATCAAGAGTCATTAATTATTTTGTAACTTGTGAGGTCCACATTTTTTACCAAATTCCATCATTTTGACCACTTTTAACTTTTTTAAAAGATTTTTATTATATTTTAGGTTTTGTATGGTTATAGCTTTCATTCTATGGTGAGCCCATAATTTTTAAAACTGCCTAAATAGGTTAATTAGATGTGTTTTGACTGATTTTTCATAATGAACTAATGTTTTGAATGATATAAAGTAGTTGTTCCTAGAGAATTTCTTCTTTACTTCAAGTGCTATTGTAATTAGAAAAGAAATATGTAGCATAAGGCAAATGAATGATGAGACATTGTATAAGTATTGAAAGAGATTCAAGAAATTATATGCAAACCATCCACACCACCAAATCAATAAGCAATTCCTTATCCAATATTTCTATGAAAAAATTCTTCCTATGGATAGGAGCGTGATTAATGCTGCAAGTGGTGGAGCATTAATAGATAAAACTCTTATAGCAACTAGGGATTTAATAGCTAACATGGTAGCAAACTCTTAATAATTTGGCACCAAAATTATTACTACCACTAGAAGTATGAATGAGATGAACTTTTCTTATGCAAATCAATAAAGAATGGAGCATAGAATAAATGAATTGACCTCTCTAGTAAAGCAAATGGCAATAAGATAGCCATAGTAAATACAAGCCCCTTTTTTTGCTAGACCTTGTGGCATATGCTCTTGCCTAAATCATGCCATTGATCTGTGTCCAACATTACAAGAAGATGATGATTAATATCAAGCCTATATAGCAACAGTATTCCTTAGAAAGCCTCAATACTAGCAACAAAACCAATCCCAATAATAGTAATAATAGCCTAAATATGATTCTTACTCTAACTTTTAAAATCCTGGTTGGAAAGATCGTCCTAATTTTAAATATGGCAATGCACTAATCTAGCAACCAATTAAACTAGCATACTAGCAACCAATTAAACTAGCATAATACTAACCAAGGAAACCTTTATTACAACAACAACCTCAACCTTCCAATCTAATCTAGTAGCAAAATTTTCAAAACTAGCAAATAAATTCATCTTCATCTTCACAACTAACCTTTGAGGATTTAGTTAAGCAAATAGCTACCAATAACTTACAATTTCAATAAAGAACAAATGTTACAATATAAGGTTTATGAATATAAATTGACTAACTAGTTTCTTTCTTAAATAAGCTTAAATCCTAAGGTTCTGATAGATTGCCTTCCTAAACAATTCCTTAACTAAAAGGCAATATTTTTGCTATCATACTAAAAAATGGCAAAGAAATTCATAAGCCCATTAATCCTTAACCATTAAATCAGCAAAGTAAATAGAAACAACTAATAGATGCTTAAAATTCTACAAAAAAAAATTATTTCAAACAAACTAGAAATTAAAAAAACCAAAATTAGTGCAAAAACTAGCAAATTATACAAGATGATTTCCCTTCCTAAATAGAATTACCTAATCCAGAAAAATAAAAGAAATTGATAAAGATAAAGAAATTTTAGAGACTTTTAGGAAGGTGAAAGTTAATATTCCATTGCTAGAAGCCATTAAACAAATTTTCAAGAATGTTAAATTCATTAAGGAGTTGTGTACTTGCAAAAGAAAGCTATATAACAATGAAAAAGTAAGCTTGGGACAAAGTTTATCAATCATCCTTCAACCAAACTTATCCCAGAAATGCAAAGATCCAAGGATATTTGACATACCCTACATTATAAGCAATAGTAGATTTAAGCATGCCTTGATTAACTTAGGAGCTTTCAATAATGTCATGCCAATGTCAATATTTTCTTCATTATAACTTGGCCCTTTGAACTAAACAGGAGTTATTATTCAATGAGCCAATAGAAGTACTCTGTACTAGTTCAAGTTAAAAAATTAATATTCCTAGTAGATTTTTACATTCTGCCCATGGAGGATGAATCTCCAAATGCCCATGCACCTTTAATTCTTGGGAAACTATTCCACAAAATAGTAAAAACAAAGGTAGATGTAGATACTGGCACTCTTTCCATGGAAATTAGAGATATAATTATGAGCTTTAACATCTTTGAAGCTATAAAATAGCTTATGAAAAAGCATTATATATTTCAATTAGATATGATTAATGAGCTAGATGAAAATACTCTTGATAACATGCTTGATGATTTTTCTCAAATTTTTGAGTTTATAAATTATTTTGATGACTATTACTACACTTACTATGATGATGATATTAAATGTGTCATATCTGCTAAAATCTTTACATTCATAAGAGAAAAGAGTAGTGTCATTCCAAAAGATGCAAAAATTAATGTTCAAGAAGAAATTTAACTTGCAGAAATAGTTTCTATCACTAAATTAAAACTTTTTGTAATTAAGCTAGCAACATTGGAGTTTAAGCCTCTTCCAAAATATTTAAAGCATACATTCTTAGTAGAGAATGAGAAGCTATTTGTCACTATAGCAAAGAACCTACAACCCAAGCAAGAAGAGAAATTGTTGTAAATTTTAAAATCCCATAAGCAAGCAATTAGGTGGAGACTTACTAATATTTCTGGTATTAGCCATTCTATATGTATGCATTAGATTTTATTAGAAAAAGAAGCTAAACCAATGAGAAAACCTTAGAAAAGGCTCAACCCTTTAATTTTGAATATGGTGAAGAAAGAGATTATAAAGTTTTTAGAAACTAATATCATATATCCTATTTTTAACCGTAAATGGATAAGTCTAGCACAAATTATTCCCAAGAAAACCAGATAAACAGTAGTGAGGAACCAAAATAATGAATTACTTCCTGCTAGAGCTCAAAACAATTAGAGAATATGTATTGACTATAAGAAGCTCAATCAAGCAACTACAAAACATCATTTCCCACTTCCATTTATTGACCAGATGTTAGAGAGATTAGCTAGAAAATTCGATTATTGCTTCTTAGATGGTTACATTAGTTACTTTCAAATTCATATTACTCTAAAAGATCAAGAAAAGACCATATTCATATGCCTTTATTGCACTTTTGCTTATAGGAGGATGTCATTTGACCTATGCAATGCACTTGGCACATTTCAAAGATGTATGGTGAGTATTTTTTATGATTTTCTAAAGGATTATGATGAACACGTTGCAATACACTAAAATTATATTAAAACTAATTTGCTACAAAATAATGCAGTATAGTAGCACAACTAAGTCGTACCCCTAATAATCTCTTAATATTATCTTTTATTGTAATTTACTAGTAGAATGCAAAAAATGGAATGCATAATTTGATATGAAAATAGCATGCAAAAATAAACTAAACAAAATGCAATAGAGTGAACACAGTATGCTATATTAATGTAAAAATGCATAATTAGGGAGGTTGTTTGCACAAAATTAAAACAAATACAAAATAGGAGCAAAATAAAAGGTAAACAAAAAGGAACTCAATGAATAAAGTAGTTGATCCAAGAAATTTAGAACTATAATTTGGATTAATCATGGATTATTAGATATTTAACTTTTCTAATTAATTCTTCAATCTTGAATTACCTGAAATCTCTACAATGATTCTTGAATTCTACACTAGATAACCATCTAGGATTTGATTAATTAAGATTAGCTAATTAAGCAACCACTATAATCTTTATGTTAGATCGAAATTGATTTAATGATAAAATTCAATTAAATTGAGAAATTACATTAGAAAGCTCCAAATTAATCCCTTAACCCTCTACCCTTAAGTGTAAAATCATGATTTACTAACCATAATTCAATATCAAAATAGTAAAGAAATAAAAAATCATAGGGATGAACATCAATTATGCTAAATTAACATCTAACACATGTAATCTCAAGAAATTAACATATAAAATTAGGGAAAGAGGAAAATTAATTAAAGAACATTAACATTACAATTCATAACCTCATAATCTAGTAAAGAAGAGCCTCAAACTCCTTAAATCAACTCTAAATTTAAGCTTCCAATGATGAAGAACAAAAGAGAAACAAGAAGAAGAGAAAAGTTGTGCTACTAAGTCTGTCTAAAAGTCTGAATAGTTTGAATCTCTTTAGCTCTCTTGCCTCTTATAGGACCTAATTACCCAAAAATCATATTAGATCTGAATCCCATGCCTCTTAGGATTACAAAAATGGGGTCTTCCTAATTTTTAGAAACCCAGACCTTATTTTTATGAAGTAATTAACTTTAATAATTACAATAATGAATTCTTATAGGTCAAACTTCCATCCAGTATAAGACCACTAAATCAATATAATTTAAATAAACTATAATTATATGTTTAGGTCTTAGCAAAATTTAGGTGCTAATTTTACATTAATTAAACCTCTATAGCTCTAGATATGGGCCAAAAATAAAGGCAGACTCAATTAGGACAAAAACACAACTTTAACTTCTCAATCATATATGACCTCCAAAATATCTGAATTGGGCTTAGTGCAAAACATAAAAGTTGTAGATATCTCTTTAATATTTTTAATGATATAAAGATTATCTCAATCTAATATTCAAAACTTAAGATATAGATAAAAAATAAAAATAGTGCTAAAATCTAATATTAACTGAATAAATTCAAAACAATGTACAATTAATCTCAAATTATAAAATAAGGTCAATTTTATAAAATTAAACATGTGTAACTGACTAAGAGACATAAAATAAAGGAAAATAAAATTTTAAATATTTTTCTTATCAAATTGTATAGAAGTATTCATGGATGATTTTTTCTATTTATGGTTTCTCTTTTTATACATGCTTAGATAGCTTTGTTAAGGAGTTAGATAAATACATTAAAACTAATCTTATGCTAAATTTTGAGAAATTTCATTTTATAGTAGAGCATAAGATAGTTTTAGAACATATAGTGAATAGCAAAGGTATTAAAATAGATCTTAGTAAGATTCATATAATTATTACTTTACCTTACCCAATTATGTGCAAGAAGCACATTTTTTTCTTAGTTATGTAGGTTTCCATAAGTAATTTATTAGAGATTTCAACAAGATTGCCTTTCCATTATCTAAGTTGCTCTAAAAAGAAGTAAAGTTTGATTTTGATTAACATTGCAATGAGGTTTTTGACAAGTTGAAACAAGCTCTTACCACCACTCCTATCATTCAGCCACCACCTTGGGATGTACCATTTAAGTTGATGTGTGATACATCTAGTTATGTAATAAGTGATGTTCTTTCACAAAAAGTAGGAAAATAACCTCGTGTGATTTCCTATGCTTTTAGAACTTTAGATGCTACACAAACTAACTACACCACCACAGAAAAAGAATTTTTAAATATTATTTTTGCTTTAGATAAATTTAAATCATGCTTGCTTAGTTCTAAAGTGGTTTTGTTTTTTGATCATGCAACTTTGAAATTCCTTTTAAAGAAACCTAAGGCAAAACTCTGCTTAATTAGATGGATGTTACCTTTGTAAAAGTTTAACATTGAGATTAGAGATAGAAGTGGTAATGAAAATTTAATTGTAAGCCATTTGAGTAGGATTTCAAGAGATGTAGACATTTTATCTATTCAAGACACCTTTCCAAATGAGCAACTTTTTTAGTTACTAGGTAAGGATCCTTGGTTTGCTAATTTAGTGAACTATTTGGTTGCTAATGGGTCGCTTGATAAGTTGAAGAATAAGGCTAAACATTATATATAGGATAATCCTCATTTATAGAGATTTTGTGTTAATCAAATAATTAGGAGATATGTACATAATTTTAAGTTTCATTCCATACTTGCATTTTGTCATACGCATTCTCATGGAGATCACTTTGGACCTAAAAGAATAGTAAGAAAAGTAATTGATTCTAGTTTTTATTAGCTTATTTTGTTTCATAATGCTTACATGTTTTGCAAAAATTATGAACAATGTCAAAGAACAAATAATTTAACTCATAAACATGAGATGCCTTAGTTTCCTATGCTTTTTAGTGAAGTTTTTTATGTGTAGGGCATTAATTTTATGGGTCATTTTTCCTCATCTTTTAGCTTTGTTTACATTCTACTAGTTGTTAATTATATTTCTAAGTAGGTGGAAGCTAGAGGAACTATTTGATTTTATGGGTCTTTTTCCCTCATCTTTTGGCTTTGTTTACATTCTACTAGCTGTTAATTATGTTTCTAAGTAGGTGGAAGCTAAAGCCATTAGAATTAATGATTCAAAATTGTTATAGACTCTATCAAATCTCATATTTTTAATAGGTTCGGTATTCCATATGCTTTGGTAAGTAATCAAGGGACTCATTTTTCCAATCAAGCACTTGAATCTTTGTTGAAAGAATATTAGGCTTGTTATAGAGTTTTCACACCATATTATGCTCAGATAAATGGGCAAGAAGAAGTTTCCAATAGAGAAGTAATTCAATTTTAGAGAAAACTATGAAGTTTAATAAAAAAAAATTGGAATCTTAGATTGGATGATGCACTTTGAGCTTATAGGACAACTTATAACACCTATTACAATATCCCGATATCAAATTATTTGTGGAAAAACATGTCATCTTTTGATAAAGTTAGAGTATAGAGTGTTTTAAGCTATTAAAAGATGCAACATGGATTTGAAGGCACCTAGAAATGAAAGAAAATTGCAATTAAAAGAACCATAGGAACTTATACTTGAAGCTTACGAGAATTCTAAGCTTTACAAAAGGAAAACAAAAGCATTCCATGATAAGCTCATTTTAAAAAAAAAAATTGAAATTAATTAAAAACTTCTATTATTTAATTTAAGGTTTAAATTGATGTCAAGCAAACTTCAATCCTATTGGAATGAACCTTTTATTGTTACTAACATTTTTCCTTATGATGCAGCTAAGATCAAGGGTGTGGAGAACAATAAGGTGTTCAAGTAAATAGGCATAAGCTTAAGCCATTTTATGGAAGTTTTCAAAAGCAAATGATGGAAGCAATAGAGTTGCAAACCTTAGCTTATTCTTGACAAAAGATCTTGAGCCTAGCCAAAGACATTAAAGAAAAACACTTCTTGGGAGGCAATCCAAGCATTTTAGATTTGCTTTCTCTTATCATTTTCTTTTATTTCACTTGTCCTTTATCTTTTTTTATGATGTTAATATGCTTTGTATTGAAGACAACATAAAATTTAAGTGTGGGGAGGAGACTTCCTGGTCTTATTTTGTGTTTTGTATCTTTATTTAATGCTTTTAAAGTAAAAAAATTAAAATAAAAAATCTACTTTTTACTTATTTTTTAAGTCTTTTTGAGTCATTTTAATTACTTTTCAGAAACGGAGATTTTACATTTTTCATAAGTAGAATTCAATTAAAGTTATATAGGATTTATAACATGATTGAATGAATTATTTTTCTTCTTGAAATTGATTGATGTAGTGATGGATTTTGAAATGGTGGATTAAAATTGATAGCATGACTTTCCTTGTGAGATTTTGAGCTTTATGTTGAAAATTTGTTATTATCTTTTCTTATTATATGATGTTCTTCCATGATTTATTTTTCTAAAACTTGCTTTAGTTCTTTTTGAGATTACATTTGCATATGCATACATAAAAAATAATAGAAGCATTATTTCTTCATTTAAGCCAAAGCCAAATAACTAACCTTGAATGTTTTTTCTTTGTTAAGCCCCCTTGAGCTTAATTGCCCTTTTTCTTTATTAATTAACCTGTTAATATTTTTTGAATAAAAAATAAGTGTTTTTAACTAACCTTAGGATTAGAAGATCATTTGAATTTTTGTAAAATGAGCTTTTGAATAAGTGTAAGGGTGTATAAGTGTATATATTGTGTAAGATTATTACCTTTAAGTTCAAAAGTTGTTTAAAAAAACAAAAAATAGAAGAAAGAGATAAAATTGAAAGAGAAAGGAGAAAAGAGAAAGTCAATAAAAAAAGATGAAAAATTAAAAAAATATGAAAAAAAGTATGTGAAAAAGAGAAAAAAGAAGAATAAGGTAAAAAGAATTAGGAAGGAAGGAAAAGGAAAAAATTGATGAGTGTTTGAAATTGAAGTTGGGTTATTGTGTGAGCTATAATTATTCATAATTGACCTATATTTTTATAGTTCAAATGCTTTATTGATTTCTTTGGTTTCTATCTTTTTATATCCTTATTTTTCCTATTCTTTTCCTTAACCATATTACTACCTTGAATAAATTCCTTTTGATTTGTGTTGTGCATGTGATTTAAGTAGTGGGGATTAGATGATTAACAAAATTATGATAAAGTAATTTCATAGAATAAACTTGAGTGAAACACTTTTCTCAAATACTTAAAAGTAAAAGAGTGAGTTTTGTGAGAATTTATTATGTTGATATACTCTTTTTGAATGAAGTTACTATGTTGGTTAGTTTCAAGTCTATTAAAATTTTTCTTCATGATGTATTATATTTCTTACTAGCTTTAATTGCTTCTCACTTATGGATTTGTGATTTTGAAGTTTCTAGAAAGTAAGTCTTTTGTTTCTTAGTTTTGAATAAAGTTATGTCTTACCCAAAGTCATATAACAAGAAAGTGTGGGAAAATTTAATGTGTAAGATTTTATGTATATTATTTCCTCTTATTTCATGTCTATCAGTGTATTATATATGCTTAATTTTATAGAATTAGCCTTGTTATGTGATTTGGGATTAGTTTTACAATGTTTTGAATTTGTTTGGTTAATGCTAGATTTTTACATTATTTTAGGTTTTTAACTATATGTTAAGTTTAAGACATCAGATTGACATGGTCTTTCTATCATTGGAAAGCCTAAAGAAATTTCTATAAATTCTATATTTTGGTCAAAGCCCAATTCAGATATCTAGAAGGTCTAATTTAGCTAAGAAATTGAAGTCCTATTTCTATCCCTATTGAGCTAGCTTCAATTTTAAGCTATATTTGGAGCTGTAAAAGGCCACCTAATGTGCAACCAGTGCCTAAAACTTCCTAAGACCTAACCCTACAACTTTTATGTTCATAATTTATTAAAACTACATAGTTTTAGTGGTCTAACATTGGGTGGAAGTTAAGCCTATGAAAATTTACTATTATAACTCTTAGAGTACATTATTTTGTAAAATAGGTTCTAAACTCCTAAAATTAACAAGGTCCTATTCTTTGTAACCCTAAAATGGATAGAATTCAAGTCCATTAGGTTCTAATGATTATCAAGTCAAATATAAAGGTAAGAACACTACAAACTTAAACACACACCATAACCATAGAGGGCTAAACTTCTAGTTAATTTTCTTGTTCAGTATTTTACCCAAGAAGAGGGTGAATTGGTATAAAAAATTTTGCAAAATAATAATGTACTTATTTTTAATAAATAGTTAATGAGCGATTCAAGAAAGAAAGTAATAGCCAACTTGATGTAAGCCCAGTGCAATAGTAAATACTTATAAAAAAAATAGAACACAATATAAGTAAATAAAGAGATAGAGAAGAGAAAATTCAAACACTATGGTTTATAATGGTTCTAACCTTGAGCATCCAACACTCCAAGGTATACATCTACTACCAAGTCTCTCTTACTTGGATTTTGAACTCTAATCCATTATCTCATTAAGTTTGAGGGCACTTGAAGAAGCCTTGCCACAAGTTTTTGCTTTCTTGTATAATTCCTTTGAGGAACCTCTCTTAAAACCTTTATTTATTAAGAGATCTAATACTCTTAATGTTCCTAGGGATATCTCACCCTAATATATAAAAAATGAATTATTTGGATTCAAATTTTAGCTCACAAACTTTGAAAGTTGGCTTACATAGTGAAGAACTAAAGAAAGGAATTAAATCAGTTAGGCTCAAGGGATTTTCAGGTTTTTAAATGAGAGACAATGAAGTTTTTTGTGTCTATGTAATAGTGATAGCACTTTCTTATGTTTTCAAATCAAAATAAAGTCTTTATATAGAAGTCGAAGAGTTAAAAAATCTATTATAAGGAAAATATAGCCGTTACGGAGTAGTTGGCATCTTGTGAATCGATTGGTCAATTGATTCAAGTTGCCGTCAAATTTTTGAAAAAGTTACAGTGAATCAAATAGTCAATCAATTCACCTAACTATATAATTTGAATTCAACGTATGGTGAATTGATTGATCAATCAATTCACTAAAAGCTTGGTTTGAATCTGGATGTACAAAATCAATTAGTCAATCAATTTTACCTTTTGAAATTTTAGTTTTAAATAAAAGTTATAAGGTAATGAGTGGGTTCATCAATTGATTCAAGAAAATTGATTTTTGAATTTTGAAACACTAAATCAATTAGTCAATTAATTCATTTTTCCCTGATTGCTCTCTAGACCTTTGAAATCAATTAGTTAATCAATTTAAAATGCTAGTATGATTTCTAGATGCCTAGAATTAATCAGTCAATAGATTTAGGTATTCCACTTCACTTTCTAGATGCCTACAATTGATTGGTCAATCAATTCAAGTATTCTAGTTTACTATCTGGATACTTGGAATCAATTGATCAATTAATTCATTCCCTGTTCTTTTAGTTTTTCAAAGAAGGTCATTTTAAAATAATATTTTCTTTCTTGAAAACATTCCAACTTCATTTTAAAAGCTTTTGACACAATATTTAATTTAATGGTTAATATTTTTTTATGAAAAACCCGAACCCTTTTTTCAATGAATTTCTCTCATATAAATTTATCATATGATCCTAACTGGAATCCTAACTAAGTTAATGATATTCTTCAATCTATAATCTCTTTCAATCTTCATTTTTTACATTTGGATTCTAGTTGATCATTTACCAAATCTAAGAAGATCAAAATGTTTTGTTATTATCAAAACCTTCTTAATGTGACTAAGGTTAACAATCTCCCTTTTTTTTATGATGAAAAATCATTTTGAAATTAAATTAGACTTTCTACACATTGGCTCCCCCTGACTAGAACATTCTCCCTTAAAGTATGCATTTAATTTATTTTAAAGATCTCATAATTTTCTCCCCTTTTTGGCATCAATCAGAAAGTGAAATAGTAAAGCAACAAATCATCACTAATAAGCTAGCAAAATATCCAATAAAGCAACAATAATATCTATCATAATGTGCATAATGTCTATAAAACTAGTAAAACAACAAATAAACTATCCAGAAGTTAATTAGAAAAGTTAACAATCTAAAACATAAAGATAAATTCTAAGGGGATGATGGCATTAAAGGAACAATTATGTCTAATCATCTACCATATTTTCTAAACTATCTGAAACTTCTTCATTGTCTAAAGCAGTTTCTTTAAAATCTCCTTCTTCTTCTGCTTCTTCCTCTAAAGGTATAACTTCTTGTTTCCCATTGCTTCTTTTTTCTGCTTGATAGGAGTATGCTTCTTCTTCTTCACAAGAATTATATTTTTCCTCTTCAACAATGTTTAACTTTCCTTTGAGCTTCCTAAATTGATTTTTAATCTAGGATTTTAACTCCTTCTATGTTTCCTAATGTATTGCAATTATATGATCCCATAGAGTATGCATATCAAATTCCTCAACTACATCTCCTTTCTTATGAAGTGCTAAACTCCTTCTATCTTTTGGAAGGACATTTGTTTCATATGTTTAGCTTTCAATCTCTTGGATTCCTTTAACTTCTCCATCTTGGTTTTCTTATTAACCCGAATCCCAAAAACCTTGAATAGCTCTATAATGATCATCCCATAAGGAAGGAAGTCTCTATTAATGTAATGTCCCGAATTTTTTAATTCTATTATTTGAATCTCTAAATTCTAAGGTCGTAGAAACGACGAGCACGTTTGAATTAGCTTGATGGGTGAATCTTAAGTTGAAAGAAATTAAATGTAAGGGTAAACGAAATTTTGAAGGAAAAAGGATAGTAGGAAAAGAATTAATTTTCCTAAACGATATAGATGATCAGAGGAGGTTGGAAAACCCTAAAAAGGAAAGTTGTCTAAGTCTGACAGTGTAAGGAATTTTAAACAGACAGAGACCCTATGGACTAAATTGCAAAAGTGCAGAATCGGGTGTGGTTAAAGTGAAATAACTATGAAATTGGGATCTAATATGAATAAACAAGATTTTAGGGTGTAATATGTGATTTTATTTAGTGTGGCCAATAGACACATGACAAGTGTCCTTGTTAGAAGAAGATGGACAAGTGTCCTTATTTGAAGAAATGGCAAGAATAGCCTTACTATTCGTGAAAAAAGAACTAAATTACCCTTGGAATTGTCAAAAATGGCAAGAATACCCTTGAAGCTTCATGAAAAGTCTTCTTCCTTCTCCTTTCTTCTCAAAAGCTATGGAAGACTCCATTAAAGCACCAAAAACGTGCAGGAGAGAGAAGGAAGAGAGAGAAAGTTTCTTTTAGCTTTTTCACCCAAAAATAGTGAGATTTAGGCTTGGGGGTAGAAGGGAAAGTTGCTCTTCTCATCAAGCTCTATCCATTGGTGTGTTTAGATTGAAGAAAAGCTTAAGTTTAATCAAGTTTGGGGAGCTCTAAGTGAGGATTTTCAAGTTGCAGTAAGAGGTAAAAATGTTCTCCTCTAAAAGCTCTTTAAAGTACTCTTTTTAGTTTCTTGAGATTTTGATGTTGGAGTGGTCAAGGGTGATTGAACATGGAGTTTTGGATGATTTGAACATGTCTAATGGTGTTTTAGATGTTGTTATGTTGATCTATGGCTTTGGTTTGGTGTAAAAATAGCAAGAAAACATGATGTACACACTTGGGTTTTAGAGGCATAATGGTGCATGTGTGGATTTGTCATGATTTGTTTGGAATTTGGTTAAAATGATGAAATTAGGATGATTCTTATGAGTTATGAAGCTTATGGAAGATGAAATTTTGAGTTATGAAAGTGTGTATGAAACTTCCCTTTTGAGAAGCCAAGGGGAGAATGAGGTTTAGCCATGTAAATTGTGTTTTTGGAATATCAGTAATGTACACGGGGTAGAACACGGCCCATGTTGTACCCCATGTTCTGGCCCATGTTGTACCCCGTGTTCTTCTACGAAGGTTGATCAGTAATGTACATGGGGCAGAACACGGCCCATGTTGTACCCCGTGTTCTTCTATGAAGGTTGATCAGTAATGTACATGGGGCAGAACACGGCCCATGTTGTACCCCATGTTCTGAACACGGGGTAGAACACGGCCCATGTTCACCCCCGTGTTCTTTGTCAAGTGAACATTTTGACTTTGATTCTTCACGTTTTGCATGGCTTTACTTCCGGATCCTTTTCTAATGTTCATATGTGTCATTTCAAGGCTTGAAAACAAGATATAGAGCATCTAAGTATGCATTTATTTAAGTGGAGGAAGTAAAGAATACATGAGGTTTAAGGAAAGTGATGATGTTCTAATAAGAACAATGATGTGTATTTGTATAGACTAAAAAGTGACAAGTTGGAAAGGCAAGGGGAAATTGTAAAGAAGTTTTAAGTGAGGGCAAAAGAGACATCACATTGGAAGCTTATAAAAGGTAGCTAGCTTTATCCTTAAGCTCTGTTTTCTATTTACATGATTTTCGGTATACTTTGCCATTATATGGAATGTGTATGAAATAGCTGTGTGCGCACCCTAGGAAGACAGTTAAATACTGTGTGAGTAAGGCCTATGGCCCGAGTTATTCACAGGATGGTAATGAATTTACTGTGTGCACACCCCGGGAAGACAGTCAAATACTGTGTGAGTAAGGCCTATGGCCCGAGTTATCCCCGGGATGGTATGAAATTGTTGTGTGCGGTACCTATGGCTAGACGCCTCGGGAAGACAGTGTGGAACTATGTGTGTAAGGCCTATGGCCCGAGTTCACCCCGGGAAGACAGTGAATTGCTGTATGAGGCCTAGGTACAATTATCTGTGATGGCCATCTAGATATTGATATGAGTCCTTGAATGGGCTTGATGATTGCTATGTGTGATGCACATTTCCTACAATGGTATGGAATGAGATGATAAATGATTGATTGATTTCGAAATGTACGTTTTATTTGCTTAAGGATCTGGAATGGCTTGATATGTTTTTTATGGTAATAGCTAGCTACTGGGAAACTTTGTTTCTTATGTTTTCGTATTATTACTAACCATTCCAGGTGATGCTTCTAAAGGCTCTCTTGACAAGGGAGAATAGAGATTTGAAGTTGTATTAAAAATGATTGTATAGTTGGTGATATTAAGTGATGGATGTATGTTTTGTAAGTTGAACTTGTTGTATAATTACATGACCCTTGCCTAAAGTGTATGAGATACAGAAATTTGTGGTATTGTGAGTTAGCCTAGAGTATAAGGCAAATTAGTATGCAATAATTATCTATTAATTGAGGATTAAGGTGTTATTAAGTAAGGGAGTTCATAATTAATATGAGAATGCATATGGAGCAGGATGTGATATGGAAAGTTGATTGGTATATTTTATTTGATGGCCCATAGCATGAATAGTTCATAATCATCAATCCGAGTAAAATTATGCCTTTTTAGAAGAATGATCTTAGTAATAGTGTAATGCAAGATTCTATCTTCCATTAGCAACCCTATGATTAGCAACTCGTTCTTTATAATTTTTAGGTGAGATTAGGGCCAAAACAACCTTATAACAATAGCCTTAGAATAATCTGTGGTGTTTCCATCACCAATGAAAGGTTGATTAGCATCCATATCAAAAATTGTAGCTAACTCATGAATGCTAATAGAAAATCTTTCACCTTTCATAGTAATTATTAATTCAAGCTAGCTTTCTTAGCCACTTTTCTTTAGATTGGCATAAAACTAGTATACTAGGCTAAAATAGATGTTAACAAAATGACCAACAAATTTTAACAGACTTAAATGCTCCAATATATGATATATCTCCAAGTTCTTATTGTCAGAAATCTAATATCCTAACAGTTTCTACGCTCTATCTCCTTAGTCATGCATTCTAGAAATCTTTCAAAAGCATTTACCTTAGAGTAATGTACTTTTTTTGGAATTATATTAGTAGATAGAAAGGGTTAAGATAATGAACCTATGGCTTTTCCCTTTCCTTTGTTTGATTCAGCATAAGGACACTTTGGTGTCATGCTTTTCTTACTCATATGATTGATAATCATTGTGTTTTTACAGAAAAGTTAGAGTTTTAGTATGGATTTATAGTTAGAGGATTTGGTGGGATTTTTGTTAGATCAAGGTTTTAATAATGCTAAAGATTTGATGAGTTAGATGATGTTAAGAGTAATGGAAGATGGTCTTAAATGATGTATTTGGAAATTTTTAATAGAAAAAAAATTAAAGGTTAAGGTGATTAGGTGAAGGGTTAGAACCATGCAAGCGATTATAGAGAGAAACAAGGGAGGCAAATGGCATAATTACCACGCAGCAAGGCTTATATAGAGGCTTTATGGAATCGATTGACAAATCGATTCATGGATGAATATGTTCATCTGTGAATGAATTTACCAATTAATTTATGCCCAAAAATTTTCAAATTCTAGAATTCCTTCCACATACTGTCAATCAATTAGCAAGTCAATCTCAGACTTTCAAAGGCCAACACTGCCTTCTTGGAATTAATTGACCACTCAATTCATTTCCCTTAAACATGAAATCCCTGAATCGATTAGTCATTTAATTCATCACCCTAGAATTGATTGACCACTTGATTCCTTGAATCCTTAAAACTCCTATCTCATCATTTCAACTTTCAAATGATCTATGATGTAACCTTTTGAATCTATGGATGATTGAAGCTTGATTTTGAGCTGAGATTGCTCAAAATGAAAGGTGGTACTTACAAAATAAACTTTTAGGATATCTTCGATGCTTAAGTTAGTTCATTGGGAAGAAAAATATGAATTTAGTGCATAAGTTACTTCTCAAGAAAATTCAACATGCTAACTTTGAAACAATCTTCACTAAATGGCTTAGTGAAGATGTCTGCCAGTTGAAAGTCAATTTAGAGAAACTCTAATGAAATGCCTCCTCTTTGGACATGATCATAAATAAAATGATATCTTATTTCAATGTGTTTGGATTTTGAGTGCATGATAGGATTTTTGGTTAGATTAGCAACACTTGTATTACCATATTTTATAGGAATATTTTTCAAAATTTAGTCCAAAATCAAATAGTTTTTGCTTAATCCACAAGAGTTGAGCATGACAACTACTTGTTGCTATATATTCTACTTTAGTACTGATAGTGCCACACTATTTTGTTTCTTACTATAATAACATACTAGTGAATGTCCAAGAAATTGACACACTCCACTAACACTCTTTCTATCTGATATGCTACTAGTAAAGTTGACTTTTGAATAGCTTATTAGGAAATTTGATTTTTCTTTAGGATAAAATAAACTAAAGTGAGGTGTGCCCTCAAGATATCTAAAAATCCTTTTAACAGTAGTTAAAAGAGATTCTTTTAGATTAGCTTGAAATCTTACGCACATATACACACTAAATATAATGTCTAGTCTGCTAGCAATTAGATAAAGCAAGGATTTTATCATTCCTCTATACATAGTAATCTCTACCTTTTTACCTTCTTCATCTAAATCCAACTTGGTTACTATACTCATGAGGGTAAAAGATGGTTTGCCTTCACTCATCTTGTATTTCTTTAATAGCTTCTTTGTATAATTGGTTTGACTTATGAAGATTCTATCACTTGATTGCTTAATTTGTTGCCCAAAAAAGAAATTTAACTCTCCTATCATGGATATTTTAAACTCACTCTACATTAACTTAGCAAATTCCTTGCATATAAACTCATTAGAAGCTCCAAATATGATATCATTAACATATATTTGCACGAGAAGGATATCATTAATTTTATGTTTTATAAATAAAGTAGTATCAACTCTTCCTTTTGAAAAACTTTTTCCCATAAAAAATTTGCTTAGCCTTTCATACCAATCTCTAGGAGCTTATTTCAAATCATACGAAGCTTTTTTTAATTTAAATACATGATTTGAAAAGAAATGACTCTCAAAATCTAAAGGTTGTTTAACATACACTTCCTCCATGATTATACCATTTAGAAAAGCACTTTTAACATCCATTTGATAAAGTGTGAATCTTTTCATGCAAGCATATGCTAACGTCATTCTAATGGCTTCTAATCTAGCTACCGGTGCATATGTCTCATCATAATCAATGCTTTCCACTTGGTTATATCCTTTTGTAACCAATCTAGCTTTGTTTCTAATTATGATACCATTTTCATCTAACTTGTTTGTGAAATCCCATTTTGTGTCAATAATTGGATAATCATTTGGTCTTGACACAAGTTCCCAAACTTCATTTCTTTCAAACTAATTTAATTCCTCTTATATTGCTAAAACTTAATATTTATCAATTATTGCTTCATTAATGCTCTTAAGTTCATTTTGAGATAAAAATGCTAAATGATCATAGATATTTTTAAGAGAACTTCTAGTTACCTTTTGAGTCATATCACCAATGACTTGCTCAATAGGATGACCTCTCATCATTTTCCATTCTTTTTGAAGTTCATGACTTGGTTCTTAATCTGCATTGCATGTGGATGGAGCTAATCCTTTTGAATAACTCATGAGTCAGCCTACTTCTCATCTTCATTTGATATCTTTTTCATGCTAAGAAAAGATTTATCAAATACAACATGAATGGATTCTTTTATTTGCAAGGTTCTTTTGTTATGAACCTTGTAAGCTTTGCTAAACATTCAATAAAGATGGCTTTATTAAATTTGGTATTAAACTTTCCAAGATTGTCTTTTCTATTGTTGTGTACAAAATATTTACAACAAAAAACACAAAAACATGAAATATCTAGCTTTTTTCCTTTGTAAAGCTCATAAGGGGTTTCTTTAAAATTAGTCTAATAAAAGCTCTATTCATCACATAGCAAGCAGTGCTTGCTGTTGTAGCTTAAAAAGATTTAGGAAAAGAGCTATCATTAAGTATAGTTCTTGCCATCTCTTCTAGACACTTATTTTTTTCTTTCAATAATTCTACTTTGTTGAGGTATTCTAGGAGATGAGAAGTGTTGGTGTGTGTCTTAGGAGCCAATCATAGAGATTACTGTAATAAATGCACAATGTATTATGTTTTATTTTAGGCAATTCAAATTATTATCTTTTTCTTTCATATTTTATTAGTCTGTGCAATTATAACTTAAATGTAATAATTGTCCTTGGAATAGCTTTATTATTCCTAAAATGCCCCTAATCAAGTATTATTGCGAAAAGGATAGTAATAATACATCGAGACTAGCATGTATAGTGACTAATGATTATGAATCATGGATATATGATATCAAGTCAATACATAAGTACATTGTTAGTGAACAATGTACTAGACTAACCCATTGTGAGAATATTGCATGGATGGACATGTCATTAATTATTCTCATATGACCACAAATGCACATAATTCTTTAACTTGAAGTCACTACAATTCCCTACATGAAGACTTACTCACTTTGATGTTGTCCTATATCACTTTTAATCGAGATGACGAGTAGGGTATTAATTGGGTGTGTCACGAATCATACATAGGGAAGTGAGTAATGTAGATGGGATTTTGTTACTCTTATATAAAAGAGAGATATCCTTGGGCCCCTTGATTAAGTAAGACTTAAAAATGCATGGTCATGCTCAATTGGATCAATATATGATATTGATCATTTATTTCAAGTCTACTCAGTATCAAGAAATATAAATTGAACATTGACGAGGATGACATACTCCATGCCTCCAATTCAATTTGGATATTGTTACAAAAGGGATTATGATACAAAGTGTTGATCATATATTAGGTAGATATCGAATCATAGACATTCTTACTATTTGAATGACAATGATGTATTGCTAGATACCGCTCACTGTTTATGGCCCAAAATGAGTCATTATTAACGTAGTAAGAACTTACAGGGTCACACAAAAGGAGTATAAATGAGACAATAATTAATTAAATTTTAATTAGACTAAAATTTAATTAATTGAACTTATTTTCGTGTATATATATATTATTAAGATAATAATATATTTATTCACATAATATATATGTAATATATTATATGGTATTATTTGATATTAAAGTAATATCAGATAATTACATTATTAGATATTAGATAATTATATTATGAGATAATATTATTATCTAATATAAGATAATTATATGCTAATTTAATATTAGATAATTATATTATGAGATAATGTTATTATTTAATACTAGATAATTAATAGATAATTTATATCTCTCCTCACTCTCTCTATAATAAGGATAAAGTGATAGTTGTTAAGTGAGATTAGGTTTCTGGAAGCATTATCCTAGTAGGACTAGGAATGTGGAATGCCTTAGGTCTATAAAAAAGAAACTTGAATGCAGCACCTAACACACATGAGCTACCATTAAACCCTAACTCACCCAAGAAAAATGCATTAAGCCTAATCCTAAAGAAAGAGATGAATCCTAGCAGCTTCATGGATATAGAAGTCATTGTTCACTCCGTGTGAATACCATAGAGATGTTGTACCTTTGGCCAGTGTTTGATTCATCCATTCTCTCAAGGATTTATTCAGAAAGAACACGAGTACAAATAAGGTAAAACCCTAATACTAATTTATATTCTTTTTGCATAGATCCTAAGTAGGATTTGGATCAAAATTTTAAAAATTCCGCCGCGTACATTGATCCAAAACCTAATAGAGAAGTTATGCTTAATTCCATTGTCATCATAAAAACAAGTAAAGTCATGATTTTCAAATTCGCCACTATGATCACTTCTAATGCTTACTATAGACATTCCTTTTGCATTTTGTATAGTTTTTACAAGTCTTTTGAAAGCTTTAAAAGCCTTATCCTTAGAAAGAAGAAATAATATCCATGTAACTCTTAAGTAGTCATCAATAATTACAAGTACATAGAGATTTCCTCCATGACTTCTAACTCTTGATGGACCAATGTTTTCCCTTTTAACATGCATCACAAATTCTATTTTTTTACAAATTTAAATTTTAGTAAACCAACAACTAAATTATTTTTGGAAAGTTTTCCTATAAGGTCCATGCTTGCATGAGCAAGTCTTTTATGCTAAATCTAAGAGTCATAATTTATACTAACTAAGCATTTAGAATCTAGATTAGGCTCATTATCAATGTCTATCATATAGATATTTCCATATCTCTTACTAATTAGCTTAATTTGCTTATCATCTTGATTTTTAACAATGCAACAAGTGGAATCAAATGTAACTTTATTCCCTTTATCATATAATTAACTAATACTAAGCAAATTATGCTTGAGCCCTTTGACATATAAGATATCATCAATACAAGATTTTGAATTCTTACCTACTCTACCTTTTCCTATAACTCTTCCCCTTAAATTGTCTTTAAAGGTGACATTTCCTCTTTCTTTGAGTGCCAATGAGATGAACTTGAATTTTTCCCCTATCATATGTCTTGAACAACCACTATCTAAGTATCATATCTCACTTTGAGTTCTTAAACATACCTACAAAAGGAATATCAATTTTTGACTTTTTGTACTCAAATAACTTTAGGTCCATTTCTGTTAATTAGTACATATGTCCCTTTAGGAACCTAAATTTTCTTTGTTCCAACATAGGTATTTCTTTTATATGCATAAAAGTAAATTCCATGCCCTTTTTCTCCATAATAGAAACATGTTATTTTTGGCTATCTCTTTATGGTTTCTTTTACAAAGAAGTTCTTATAAAATAATTCCTTTTGTTTAGTGTGTAAACAAGACCTTCTTTGTTAAAACTAATCTTTTAACTAAGAAGAGTGTTTAGTGATTCTCTACCTTAAGGATTTTAGTTAAACCATCAAGTTTGTGCTTGAGATTTTTACAAGAGGTGTATTTTTATGTGTTTTTCTTAAAGCTCTCTATGTTTTTGAATTAACTCTTCATTTTTTTTTCTAGTTGCTCAATATTGTCTTTTAAAGAAGAGATTAACTTCTTTGAGAGTTCAATATTCCTCTTTACCTTAAGTAAATCTAAGTTTAAATTAGAAATGACATAATCAGATTCATTATTTGAGCTAGAGATGGATCCCTTATCTCCATCTTGTTCCTTTAAGGCCATTTAACAAAGAAAAGCTTCTTCATCTTTGTCATTTTCATCATATGAATCATTGTCATCATTATCTCCCTAAGCAATTAAGTGTGTTTTCTTATAAGCACTTATGTTCTTCTTTTTTTGAAGTTTCAACTACTTCTTAAAGTATATAGGACAATTAAACTTGATATGCCCTTGATTTTTGCACTGAAAGCAAGTTAGAGTAGCTTACTTGTTAGTTTCCTTTTTGTTTATATGTTTGTTTGCTTGAGGCACTCTTCTTCTACCGCCAATTCTTTTAAGTGCCTTTTGATATTTCTTAGTGAGAAGTGGTAAGTCATCTTCTAATGAAGTGTCAAGTAATTCCTTTTATTAATTTTCATCAATTTCATCCTCATCTACATTTACTTTAACTTTAAGAGCGAGAGACTTTTTCTTTCTTTCACTATCATTAGCATATCTCTTAAGCTCTAATTCATGCTTCTTCAAATTTCTAAATAAATCTTGTAAAGCTGGCATCTTGATCTTCATTTCTTCTTTAACAGTAGTTATTTTTTGTTGCCATTCAATTGTTAGTGACCTAAGCAATTTGTGAACAACCTCTCTATCTATAAGATGCTTACTACGAAGACTCAATTAGTTAACAAAGGTATTAAATCTTGCATCATATCTTTAATAGATTCCCCATTATTCATTTCAAACAATTCATATTGATAAACTAATGTATGTATCATACTTTCTTTGACTTGTGTGGTTCCTGCATAAGCTACTTCAAGCATATCCCATATTTCTTTTATAGTTAAGCAATTTGAGACTCTCTCATATTCATTAGGCCATAAAGTATTTAATAAAATGTACTTAACTTTAGAATAAAGTTAATATTTTCTTTTCTCACTTTCACTCTATTCAAATCTTAGTTTCAAAACATCAACACTATTTTCCCTTTTAGCTAGTGGATTACAACCATTTTCATTTAAATCCTATATATCAATACTAGTAGCTTCTACAAAATCTTTTATTTTTTATTTCCAATAGGTATAGTGCTATCCATTGAAACCTAAAGGTTTGTTTAATGAAGGACATTTAGGTAAAATGTTAACACTATTTACATCCATTAGATTCTTTTAAGATCGTAAGATCTTATTCCAAAAGTCAAGCTCAGATACCAAATATTATGCAGTATTTTACTTAAGAGAGGGGTGAATTAGGTATAAAAACTTTTTGTAAAATAATAATAATGTACTTAGTTTTGATAAATAACCAATAAGTTATTCAAGAATAAAAGTAATAGCTAACTTGATGCAAGCCTAGCACAATAGTAAATATTTATAAAAAGAAAAAAGAACACAACATAAGTAAATAGAGAGATAGATAATAAGATATTCAAACATCGCTATTTATAATAGTTTCAATCTTGAAGATATAATACTATAAGGTGTACATCCACTGCTAAGCCTCTCTAACTTGGATTATGAACTCTAATATCTCTTCAAGCTTAAGGGCACTTGAAGAAGCTTTAATACAAGTCTCTACTTTCTTATATAATCTCTTTGAGAAACCTCTCTTAAAGCCTTTATCTATTAAGAAATCAACATTCTTGATATTCCTAGGGATACCTCATCCTAATATACAATAAATGAATGACTTGGATTCAAAAATATAGCTCACAAACTCTAAAAGTCAGATTACATGATGAAGAACTAAATAGAGGAATCGAATTAGTTGGGTTTAAAGGATTTTTAGGTTTTAGATGAGAGACAATGAAGTTTCTTATGTCTATGTAAAAGTGATAGTACTTTTTTATGTTTTCAAATCGAAATGCAACCTTTATATAGAGGTTGGAGAGTTAAAAAATCCATTATAAAGGAAATATAGCTATTATAGTGTAGTTGGTGCCTTGTGAATCAATTAGTCAATTCATTTAGGCTACTTTTGAATTTTTGAAAAATTTACAATGAATAATTCACTTGGCTATATAATTTAAATTCAACACATAGTGAATCGATTGGTCAATTGGTTCACCAAAAGCTTAGTTTGGTTCTCGATGTGTAGAATCAATTAATTAATCGATTCTGCCTTTTGAAAATTTAGTTTTCAACAAAAGTCACAATGCAATGAGTGGGTTCATTAATCAATTCAAGAAACTTAATTTTTAAATCTTAAAATACTAAATTGATTAGTCAATTGATTCATTTTGCCCTAATTGCTCTCCGAACCTTTAAAATCAATTAGTAAATTGATTCAAAATGTCCAACATGCCCTTTAGATGCCTTGATCAATTAGTTAATTAATTCAAGTATTCCAGTTTGCTCTTTGAATGCTTGGAATCGATTGATCAATCAATTCATTCTCTAGATGCCTAGAATCGATTGGTCAATCAATTCAGGTATTCCAATCTACTCTGTGAATGCCTAAAATCAATTGGTCAATCGATTCACTCCTTATTCTTCCAATTTTTCAAAGAAAGTCATTTTGAAGCACAGTTTTCTTTCTTAAAGACATTCAAACCTCATTTTAAAAGCTCTTGACACAATATTTAACTTAATGGTTAATATTTTTTTCATGAAAAACCTAAAACCCTTTTTAGATGAATTCCTCTTATACAAATTTATCTTATGATTCTAACTAAAATCCTAACTGAGTTAATGATATTCTTCAATCTTTAATCTCCTTCAATCTTCTCTTTTTGCATTTGGATTCCAATTAATCATTTGTCAAATCTAAGAAGATCAAAATGTTTTATTATCATAACAACCTTCTTAATAGGGCTAAGGTTAACAGATTCAAGGATTTTAAGGCTCGTCTCTATTAGATTATGAGATCCTAATTTGTAATATTAATTTCTTCTAATTAATTTTGTCCTTTCCCTCATTCTTTGCACTAATTACCTGAAATTATATGTGCTAAATGTTAATTTGATATAATTAGTGTTCAACATTGTGATTTCTAATCTTTATTCATTTTTATGTTAAATTATGAGATCCTAATTTATAATGTTGACTTCTTTTGATTAATTTTCCTCTTTCCTTCATTTTTTGTGCTAATTGCTTGAAATTACATGTTTTGAACATTGATTTAGTATAATTATTATTAAAACTTATTATTTCTTATCTTTATATAATTTTATGTTAAATTGTGGTTGGTTAATCATGATTTTTCATATGGGGATAGAAGGTTGAGAGATTAAATCTAAGGCTTCTAATTTAATCCATCAGTTCAGCTAAATTTTATTTTTAAATCAATTTCAATCTAACTTTATGAATTATAATGGTTGCTTAATTCTGCTAATCTTAATTAATCAAATCCTATATGATTATTTAGTATAGGATTCATGAATTATTGCAAAGGTCTTAAATAGTTCAATGTTAAAAAAATCAATTAGAATAGTCAAATATTTTATGATTTGTGATTTATTCACACTAAGAGCGTTCAAATCCTTGGATTTATTACTTTGTTATATTGATTTTCTTTCTTTATATTTTACTTTTGTATTTTGCTTTGTTTAGTACATTTATCTTAATTTCAAATTAAAACCCCTTAATTTGATTCTGCATTCTATCTAAGTTTTACATTCTATATTTTATCTCATTTTGCACATGTTCTATCTAAATTTCTATTTCACTTCTATTTACATTCATTCCTTCTACTTTAATGAATAAAAAGCTTAACAATTATGCAATAAGTAGTATTAAATAATTAAGAAAGGATATATTAAGGGATCACTAAGGGTACAACCAGGTTTGTAACCCTATATTGTATAATTTTTAACAAACTAGTTATAATCAATTTAATGTGTTGCAACACATTATCAATTCACAATAGAAAATCTAATAATCTCCTACTTGCATCATGTAATTTAATAATAATGACCACTTTAATAAGATGCAAAAAAAATTATGACATCTTTACACCTATCAATCTAAATTAAGATCATAAATGTTCAATAACATAAAATATAGTATCCAATAAGGATATTAGTAAAATACATACTATACACTTATACCTCACTGACCAAATACAATATTCATAAGGATATACATTACAAGATTGTATTTAATAAGATTTACATGACAAATTGTGATAACAAATGTAAATATTTATGCATTAAGTTAAAGCATCCGCCCAAGATGCTAAATGAAAATTGTAATTCTCAATATAGTATTGAGACAGGGTCTAAATTTATCTATAAATATGGTATAACAAAAATGTGCACAATATATAGTAAAATATGAATATTTCATTTATACATCTCAAGAAAAATAATTTACATCATGATACTCCTATTAACCTAAAATATCAAAAGACTTAGATAATCTCATATTGATTACATGATCATGATATATTCCTACTGCTAAACCCTTGGTCAATGTATTCTTGACCATACAATCCATGAAAGCATGTTCAATGCATGTGATATGTTCACATACCTTCTCTCTCACAAACTAGTACTTTATATTAAAATGTTTTGTACTAGCAAAACTTTTGTTGTTACCAGAGAAGTTCACAGAAGTAGTATTATTGTAATAGATGGTCAAAGCTCTAGAGATGCTTTTAATAATCTCAAATCCAGCCATAAAATTTCTTAACTATACAGCAGTGCAAGTGGCTTCATAACATGTGACATATTCTACTTCCATAATGGCAGTTGCTATTAAGAATTGCTTAACAATTTTCCACCACATAACTCCTTTTATCATCATTAAGATGTATCTAGATGTCAATTTGTCATCATCTAGATAGCTAGTAAAATTTAAATCCAAGTAGCCTACAACTGTGAAATCTTTCGATTTCTTATAGGTCACCATGTAATCTTTTGTACCCTATAAGTACCTTATAACTCTTTTTGTAGTAGTCTAATGTCTCTAGCCAAGATTACTTAAGTATTTCCCGAATACACTAATAGCATAAGTTATCTTAGGATGTGTACAGAGCTAAACCTACATCAAGCTACTGATAACCAATGCACATGGAACATTTTTCATTCTTTTTATTTTAACATCATTTTAAGGTCACTAGGACTTAAAGAAAAAATTTTCTTTTGAAATGGGTGTTGATGAGAAAAATATTTACTATATTATGTCCACCTATTTCATGTCTCTTAATATGTTATATTTGTCAAATTTCATACAATTGGCCTTGTTTTATAATTTTAGATTAGTTTTACAATGTTTTAAATTTATTCAATTAATATTAGATTTTAACATTATTTCTATTTGTCAACTATGTCTTAGGTTTTGAATGTTAAATTAAAGTGATTCTTCATCATAGAAAAGCTTATAGAAATATCTACACCTTTGTGTTTTGATCAAAGCCCAAATCAAATTCCTTGAAGTCGTTATTTAGTTAAAAAGTTAAAGCCTTATTTCTATACGAACTGAGCTAACTTCAATTTTTAGGCCATATTTGAAGTTACAAAAATTCAATTAATGTGAAACTAGTGTCTAAATCTTCATAAGATCTAGCTCTACAACTTTTATATTTATGGTTTGCCTAAATTATATTGTTTTAGTGGTCTTACACTAGTCAAAAGTCAAACCTATAGGAATTCACTACTATAACTCTTAAAGTTAATTACTTTGTAAAAATAGGTTCTAGGCTTCTAAAAATTAGGAAAGCCTCATCTTTGTAATCCTAGGAGGTATAGAATTCAAGTGGTTTTAAGTTAATTAGATCAGATATAAAAGTAAGAACATAGATTAGACTTTACAGACAAGATAAAATTCAACAGATAATTTTCTTTATTTTCTTCTAACTTGTGTTCTCTAGCCATAGAAGGCTAAATTTAAAGTTGGTCTAAGGATTTTGATGCTCTCCTATATTAGGTTATGAGATCATGATTTGTAATGTTAACTTTCTCTAATTAATTTTTCTCTTCCCCTAATTACTTATGCTAATTTTTTAAAATTACATGAGTTGGATGTTGATTTGATATAATTAGTATTCATCCTTATGATTTCTGATCTTTACTATTTTATGTTTAATTATGGTTGGTAAATCACAATTTTACACATAGGGGTAGAGGACTAATTTGGAGGTTTTTAATTTAATTTCTTAAATTTAACCGAATTCTATCTTTAAATAAATTTTGATCTAATTAAAGGATTATAGTGGTTGCTTAATTTGACTAATCTTAATTGATCAAATCCTATATAGTTATCAAGTGTAGGGTTCATAAATTATTGCAAGAGTTTCGGGTAATTCAAGGTTGAAAGATTATATGGAAAAGTTAAATATCAATTGATTTATGATTAATTCAAACTAGAGTTCTCAATTCCTTGAATTGGTTGTTTCATTATATTGATTTCTCCCTTACTATTTATTCTGTGTTTTGCTTTGTCTAATACATTTATTTCAATTTCAATTCTCAAAACCCCCCCTAATTCTATATTCTACATAATTCTACAAACTGCTACATACAGTATTCTGCATTCATATTGCATTCTATTTCATCTATTTCTTTTTTCTGTAATGCAATAATAACTTAAATAATTGTGTAAATATTACTAGTAATTCATTTAGAAAAGATAATTAAAAGTATCACTAGAGACACACCTTAGTTCGACATCTTATACTGCATTAGTTTTTAGCAAACTAACATAATCTAATTTTGGGTATAGTGCGGGGCCTGCAAATCTGGTGTGGAAACCTAAGAGCATATTGACATGTTGAACTTCTTTAGTACTTTATCAATATATGTCTACTGTGACAAACCAAACAAGCCCTAGGATTTGTCATGACAAATCTTTATCCTTAGAATATAAGAGGCATTTTCAAGATCCTTCATATCCAAATATTTAGATAATATTTATTTTATCTCAATCAATATGTTCACATAACTGCTTGCAAAGAGAACGTCATCCATATATAGTACCAAAATAACAAAACTACTTGTATTCATCAACATATAAATACACTAATCTATTGCATTCTCCTTGAACTCAAGAGAAGTTACTTCCTTAACAAACTTGAGGTACCATTGTCTAAAAGCTTGTTTTAAGCTATATATAGAATTTTTTAAGCTAAGACACAAGTTATTTTTTTCCTTTCTCCTAGAAACCATCTAACTAGTTTATATAAACAATCTCTGATAGATCATTATTCAAGAAAACTATCTTTATATCCATTTAATGCAACCCTAAATCAAAGTGAGTCATAAAAGTCATGACAACTAGGAATAAGCCTTTAGTTAAAACTAGTGACAAGGTTTTCTTGTAGTTTATGCCTTCCTTTTGGGTGTAGACTTTAGCTACCAATCTAGCCTTGTACCTCTCAATTTCACCTTAAGCATCCCTCTTGATCTTGAAGACCCATTTGCATCTGATTGACTTACAACTTGCAAGAAGCTCCACTAGATCTTACATTTAATTCTTATATATTAGAGCTAACTCATCCTTTATAACACTTAACTAATCAGAATAGTTTAAACTAGAATTGGCTTAGGAAAAGGTTATAGAATCAGTATTATCACCAATATCTTATTCATGCTCTTGCAAATATACAATAAGAATTACCAATCTATGAACTCTATGAGATCTTTTCAATGGAATTTCTTTATTTATTTCATTTAGTTTGACATCTTCTACTATTGGCTATATTGGATTAGTTAGCAAAATAACAAGATAATTCTTCTAATGTTGGTGCTAATAAAATAATTATTCAATCTTCAATGAAATTTATAATGTGTGGTATTTAGTTCCTACTATCCAACTTATCCTCAAAGAAGATAGCTCAATTGAATTCAATTACTCTAGTTGAATTAGTTGGACAGTAAAATTTGCCTCCCCTTGAGCCACTGCAATGCCTAATGAAGTATCTACTAATAATCTTCAAAACAAGTTTCTTTGTAATAGAATGTATAATTTCACTTTAGCTTTGTAACCTTAAACTCAAAAATGCTTTAAACTAGGCTACTTACCATACAATAATTTGTAAAGGGTCTTAGGCATTAACTTACTAAGAGCCTAATTTAAAATGTCTGCCATTGTCCTCAATGCATCACCCTATAAGAATTCTAGTAGCAAGGTATGGGCTAGCATGCATCTCACCATGTCTATAAGAGTTTAATTTCTCCTTTTTGCTATTCCATTTTACTCTAGTATTCCAAGCATGGTGTAACATGCTTGAACTCCACATTTTTGTAGGTATCTCGTAAAAAGGCCAAGGTTTCTTCTTGTTTCATTGTATCTTTCATAATACTCACCACCTCTATTAAAATTAACATATTTTATCTATTTCCATAGTTTCAATTTAATTACCAGCTCAAATGACTTAAAGGCTTCTAATGATTCTGACTTCAAACTAAGAAGCTCTACCTAACCAAATTTGGAGTCATTATCAATGAATTTGTTGAAGTATTTGTAGCCTCCTATCACACTAGGTGTTATAGGCTAACTAATGTTAATATGGATTAGTTCTAAAACATTCTCATTTCTGTTTTTCTTCCCCTTTCTAACTTTAGTTATAAGTTTACCCTTGATGTAGTCCACACAAGTTCCAAAATCTAAAAAGAAATTCAAATCACAAAGTACTTCTTCCTTTATAAGTCTTTGAATTCTTTCTTGAAAAATGTGTCCTAATCATTTATGCCACAACCTTGAGGACTTTTCATCGATTTGGTGTCTTTTCTTACTAACAATAGAGTTTACTAAGTTTACAAAGTTAAGATCTAAATCAATTTTGTTTAAACTAGCACACACAAAACCAATACCCGCAATAGAAGATTTATAAAATAATTTAACTTTTCAATTTCCAAAACAACAAAAATAACCAATAGAATCTAAAGAAACAACTAAAATCAAATTCTTTCTTATAGAAAGTACATAAACTACATCATTCAATAATAGCTCATATCCAATCTTTAACTTTAACTTCACTAATCCTATGCACTCCATTTCAACTCTATTTCTATTTCCTAGTCTTACAATCAACTTTCCTTCATTTGGCTTCCTTAGATTTGTTAGCACTTGAAAACACTTAGTAACATGAATATTTGCACTAGTATCTAACTAACAAGAATTTGATGCAAATTAACAATATTGAATTCAAAATAGACTAGAGCTAGATAGGTACCTTTCTTTTTTCTTCTTAACTCATTTCTTATATTTAAAATAGTCCCCTTTCTTATGTCCATACTTCTTACAAAACTTGCAATTACCCTTGAATCAGGTCTTATTATGTTTATAACACTATTGTCCTTTAGATTCGCCTTTTTCACCCTTCTTCTTTCCATGGTTGTAATGACCTTTGTTGTCTTTTTTATTAGATCTTCCACCATGATCTGAATTTGTGCCATCTGAGGTATAATTAACTACTTGACCTTTACTATTTTTCATGTCTTCCTCGGCTTATGTAACAATTAAAATGAGCTCATTAATGGTCCATTCTATTTTTTGCGTATCATAAGACATCTTCAGAATGTCAAATTAAGATAGGAAAGACTCCAGCACATGCCAAGTTAAATAACTTTCTCCTAGATCAACTTGCATAGTTTTTAACTTGTTGTAATAGTTAACTAATCTCAGAATATGCTATTCACCTTACTAACACCATCATATATAGATTTTTCAAGCAATAAAAGATATTATCTCTTCTCACCCTTATCAAACTTTTTATATTTTTCAACTACAAAATCCAAGAACATTGTTGCATTAGTTGTTTTGAGAATACTTTCTTTCATTATCTTATCCGTTGTATACTTTATTACCATTAAATACAATCTATTATAGTAGGTCCACTTTTCATTATGATTTTTCTAATTTACTATAGATTCAGCATTAATATGAGGTTCTATGTCACGACTCAATCCTAATCATGACTAATAGTATCTTAATATTCTATTTCTACAAGCCTTAACACTAATCACTTTTATGTATCTAATAGAAGTCTTCTTATTTCTGTGAAGTCTCAAATTATAGTTTAAATTTTATAAAAAAATGGATAAAGTCTCCCTCTATTTTGGACACTTTCCAAAGCCCACATGTCCTAAAATACAAAACTTGTATTTATCATAAATGCAATAGCAACAAACATACATATAATACTATTCAAATTCAAACTTATACATAACTAAATAATTCAACACATCTAACACTAAATTAACAACATCTTTATCTTAAATTTTAATCCTAATCCAAAAGAATCCCAACTGTCAAATCTTCAAAATAGGCAGTCTTTTTTTCTCCGTGCATGAAGCATAGCTCAAACAAACTATCTCAACTTGAAAACATTGTAAATAAAATGAAGTGAGTTACAAGAACTCAGTGAGCATATATCTACCACTATCTTGTAGAACGTCAATTTTATATATACATATATAAAAATCACAAATGAATCATGTATTAAATTAGAAAATAATAATAATAATAAACCCATTTTCTGAATTTTTGAAATATATGAAAACTAAGCCTTGGATTAAGAGTTCGCCTGTGTATAACTCAGATTTCATATCTTACATCATAAATCATAACAATTTAACTACTCACTAAAACATGATATCTTGATCATATCACATGCAACCCTTTCCTAATAATCATCACATTCATCAATAGCCATTAAAACTTATTCATGATTGAATCCTCATTTTCACATTAAGCTCTTGCAATCATATCAATAGTAATATTCAGTCGCAAGTATATTTTTAATACTATATCACATTCGACTCAATTCAAAAAGTAATTAAACATTTAGATAGCTATCAAACCCAATCATAATCAAATCACCACACTCATATCAAATGGAGGTGTTCAAAGATGAGTAGATTTCCATTTCAAGATACAGTAAGAAATAATATTTTTGACAATAATAAGCATCTAGCCTTATACCTTTATTAAGCTATTTACTGAGAATTTCCCATTCAACTTTTACATTATCATCTCCATCATATTTCTCATTTTAATTACCCTTCATAGCATAATTCATATCATAATATGCACAGCAGAGCTTGGCTCTACAAATTACAATTTCAAAGCAAATTCATCATGAACAATTATTTCATTATCATAGGACAGGTATCAACATATGATGATATCTATGTAACATCGCCACCATGCCTTTTAGCATGGCCACAATATTCATTCACATCCCAATCCAAATCACATACCCTTTTCAACATGTATATAACAACATAAGTGCAATCACATCACAAACTATTTCATTTACCATTGTAATCTCATCACAATCAATCAATAGATGATAATAATGCCACCATATCTTTCCAACATGGTAAATCCATATTCATTCAAATAAATAACCATTACCTCATAATAGATATCATCTCCTTATCATTTATGTATGGCTACAAGAATAATATAATAATATTTTATATTATATGATCATACCTTAAAGGACCCACATATGGAAGTATATATGTATTTTTTATATCATCAATAATAATCAACATTTTATTAAAATATTATTTGAGAGTGAAATAAATGCTCACCTACTGAGGTCGCCCATCATTTTAAGAAGCTCCTAAATACCCATAATTTTCTTACTTTCTCCCTATATTCACCATTTATAATGATAGATTATAAGTATAAAGGCACCACCTGATTAATTCCCTAAACATTGCAATTGCACAACCAATTCATGATATGTTAATATTCTAGAGCATAAGATTATTCGTTTATCAAGTCTAAGTCAAATAATCATGATAAGATAACAAATTACAAGTTTTCTAAACTAAGCATGAAACAATTAAGATATTGAAATTGTATGTCATAAGAATGCTTTATTTTCAAAAAAAGCTTCTAGATTACATTTCATGTATTAAGGGTTTCCTTTATTTGAGCTTAATTTATCAACATTATCATCGTGCATTTAAATTTACTCACAACATGAGTTTTTTAAGATATACAACCACCATAAAAATATTATCATATGATACTTTGAAATGATTCCACTTATGTTATTGAAACACTTTATGATATAAAATTTATATGTTTCTAAGTTATCACCACTTATCTCAAATAGGCATAAAAGTGGATTTTCTAGATAAATTCCCAAATTATCTAAAATCATAAAGTGTAATATCCTAGAAATATTACAAGCATGATACTTTAAATTTTCATAGCATAAAAATCATATTTTTTACATGTATTATCATATATTACAACATTCTTTTAAGAATAGGTTTTCTAAGTCCTACTTAAGTCCTTGAGATATTGAAAAGTAATACTTTGGAAATACTCTAATCATACCTTTTTAATGATTTATATCATAAAATTTATATTTTCAAAGCTATCATCACATATTTTTAACATATATAAAAATAGGTTTCCTAAGCTAAGTTCAAAGTTTCACAAATATTCTGATTATGGTATAGCACACCCTACCTCTCATTATTGTGGTTGATTAGAACTTCAATTGATAACAAAATAGTGTCGAAACTCTAACAAAGCAAGAAGGGCCAAAAGGCCCCACATGATTACCATTTAATGAAAACCTTACAACTCTTTTCACAAGGACATGAGGAGACGATAGTAGTAATAGCAACTGGAGTAGAAAGATCATGTCGGAGAAGCTCAATGCCCAAAATGCTGCAATTGAGTTTTGATCAAGGTCTTTCCTGTACGTTTATGAGCCACAATCTAGCAGAAAGAGTGCACCTTCAACAATAGCAACTCACGATGACAACACATTAGCTAGTAACAAAAAGAGGAGGAGGAAAGAAGGAAGGAGAAGCTACCAAATACAAAAAGAAAAAGAAAATAGTTAAGTCTCGATGAGAGGAGAGAGAAATAGCGGCCAGAAAAAATAAAATAAAAGGGGGAGAGAGAAAAATGTTAAGAAAATAAGAGAGGAGAAGAGAGAAATAGAGCCATGGATTATTTTCCAATACTTCTCAATTTAAAATAGGCTCATCCCCCCCTTAAATCTTATCCACTTATCTTGACTACCTAAGTCTCCTTCTTTAAATCCTAACCTTTCATTTCATAAAATTTATTGTATTTAAAATCCTATCTCTTATATTTTTAATCCTCCCTTAATACTTACATATATATATTTATAATAGTTTGATAAATTTAGAAGTCCTAAAATAATTATTTCAACTTTCGTAACTCCTAAAAATAATTTATCAAATACAAACAAATAATTTTTATAAATCCTTGCATCCATGTTCACTAAAATTATTTTCAACATGTAGGAAATGCCTTATAAAAATTATTTTAAACTAGTCTTGAATCAATAATGGCCATATAAAAATAAATATATTTTGAATATTATCATTGATATCATTTTAATATTCCAAGACTACAGAAAAAAGAAAAATTTTAAAATCAAATATTAACCAAATAAATAAAATAAATATTCACAAGCATTAAAATTTGTAAAGCTTTAAATATTGACTTGAGGTATTACATTCTATTTCCTTAATTGCCAAATCAAGGCTAAAGACTATGAGATATAACTTTAATGATTCAACTCAATGCTCACAATTCATCTCATTAAGCATCTTAATTGCATTTAATTACATAAGTAAAGGAAATGAGAAAATAGTTTAAAATATTAATACATGTTTAATCTTAATCATACTAGAAATTTCCTTCAATAAATTAAGCAATTGAATTTAATATTACACTATGAGACCCAAAATCGATTGGTCATTAAAGATCTTATAGTATAATACAAGAATTAAATGTCATATTCCTAAACTTTTAATGCCGACAGGATAATAAAAATTTTAGAAATATAATGCTTATTCTTACACTTATATTATCACTAAAAAATCACATTAATAATATTAATATTATATTAGTAAAGTATTAAAATATTATTAATATGATATTCTATTTAGTTAAACTACCATTTTATTAAAATGAATAAAATTTTATATAATTGGACCCATGATAGGTGGACTTACAATTATACAAAATTTCATAGTACAACATAAGCCCAAATAATATTCTAAATTTATTTTTCTAAAAAATGATTAATTAACTAAATACAATTTAAAATTTTCATAAAAATTATATGTGAAACCTTAAAATATAGGAATATCACAATAAAAATTTCAGCCTAAAATAAAATCAATTGTACATTTAAATTAAATAAGCAAAAATTAATTAAAATATTTTTAATTCTAAAAAAATTTTAAAATTGCTTAAAAAATCAAACTCAAAAAGTGGAGTTTGAAGCACTATTCAACACCACCAAATGATGCTAGCACAGTGGTGCATGGTGTGTGCGCATAACATATGAGTGTTGCTAGCACGCATCCTACTCATCACCTTCCCTAGTTAGTTAGGTTTGCAACCCGGTCGAGTGACTTGGTTGTAAACCTATGCAACCTAAGATCAAAATTATCCTTTTTCCACATTTTTAATGCATTTTTCACATTCTTTAATGTATTTATTGCAAAAATTTTCTAGAAAAATGCATCCAAAAAATGGTTCTTATGATTGAGAATTTTTCTAGAATTACAACCATGGAATTTAATGGCTCTTCCTTTTAAAAACCTTGAATTTAAATACTTATAAATGTTAAAATATATTCCTTAAATTGTAATACACTAAAATGGAAATTACCTTAAAACTAGTTTCAAAAAATTTTAAATTCCATAATTATTGGAAGTGGCAAAAAATTTTATAGATGTTCAAACATTAATGAGGAAACTTTTTGAAAATTTGTGAATGAATTAAAAATTTTCAACCAGAACCCAAACATACACAAGTAACATCAAATTGGAAATTAATGCATCAAATTGGAAACAAATTTTTGAAAAATGATAATGGGTTTTTTTGAATTTCCTTTTTTTAATTAAACATTACAATATAACTTAAAAATGATGAATCTAAAATTTTTTTCAAATAAAAAATTCAACTAAAAGAAAGCACATACACACACTGATATGGTTTTATCATAATTTGCAAATGGAGCACATATTTGAGAATAAATTATGATATTTCACACCTAAATGGAACATATGAGATTCATCCAAAAAAAAATACATATAGAAGGTAAATATGGATTAATTATATATATATATATATATATATATATATAATTTTCCTTGTATATAATATGTATAACATTAATAAGGAACAAAAATAATATATATATAAGAACAAAATAAATAGTATGAGCATTATGAAATAATTTTGAAATTCATAGCAATCTTCATCTAGGACAATTCATCACAAAATATAATATTATTCAAAAGATAAAATTATATTTATGAATTCACATAATAATATATACAATCCACATGATTTATTAGCTTCGATACCAATTGCTAAAATTAAAATTTTATAATAACAATCTCAATTAAATCATGTGAAAAGATAATACTATAATGTAAATAAAATAAATTGATAATTATCTAATGGATTCATTTTGTGATGAATGTTGAATCTGAATCTCCTATAGGTCATGAGCTACTCATGATCAATTTTGATTATAAACTCCAATAAGAGTTCATTACTATTATCAACCCTAGATGAGTATTTAATTTAATGAGATATTCTAATATTAATGGAGAGTGATGAAAATTAATCTTAAGATTTAGAAGTAACAACCTTTATTTATATTATAATAATTAGTGGGTTAACCTATCATTGAAAATCAACTGATACCACACTATTAGGTTAGATTGCCACTAGCCTTAAACAACGTAGTTACTTTAATATTACGTCTTATTTTATTATTAAATTAATAGGTATATAATAGAAAATCTAACATAAAATTATCCAATAAATTGACTCATCTGTTTATTATTAAAATGGACAACAATGTAGCAATAAAAGTGGAAGCCTAGAAAGTTATTTAAGCCAATGAATTCAATCATGCATAAATAATATATATATATATATATATATATATATATATATATATATATATATATATATATATATATATATATATATATATATATATGATTGAGAAAATATAATAAAGTCTATTTATCAATTAGAAATAAGTTCATGAACTATTAACAAATATTCTATAAATCAAAAGTTAAATGGTCATATGCTAGAGACTCATTGATAACGTGTTATAAAAATAATACTAGAATAATAGATAAATAGATTAAGAGAATAAAATAATAGAGAAATAGATGAATGAAATATAATAATATAAGAGAGTTTCTCTTATTCATGAATATATAAACAATTTTCACAACCTTCAATATTTATAAATTTCCAAGTACCAATCAATAACTATCATAATTGGTAATAATAATTATCTTTAATCGATTTATCACTTATTAATAATTATTTATTATTTATTACAATTAGATATTAAGAAATTTTCAATTATAATAATTAATAAATTAATCAAAGATATTTTATAATATTTACATAAATAAATATTTATAATATAAAAAAATGTTTAAATATAATTTTGATCCCACTAAAATATAAATTAGTTACATTTAATCCTCCTTGAAATAACAACTCAATTTTAGTAATATGCATTTTGTACTTAAGTTGGTCCATTTTACAAACTTCCCGTCCGTATTTGGACGGAATTGCCAAGATGGCATTCCAAGGCCAGCATATACCAAAGATCATTGCTCTTTTCATGTTGCAACTATTCAAATCCTTTGACTAGTATAACTACAGATCCCTCATTTGAATTACTTTTTGATCATGCACAACAACTGGAACGTCCCTACATATAGAAGTTCAAATCCATAAATCTCTATAATTACATTCCCACTGAAACATTTCCGCAAAGCTCGCTGTCGTTGGGATCAAAGTTTCGTTGTCAACTAACAATGGATGGGAGAAACATCATTTCGATGAGCCAATAGTGCAAAGTGAAGAAAAAAAATGGAGAGAGAGACAATTTTGTTGGGTAAATCCGGCAGGAAGAAACAGAGCATTCTCGGAATGAGATTTGCCGCCTATAATAGGGAGCTCACGAGACTAGGACCAAGTCCAACACCAAGCCTGCTTCTGGTAAGGTGCCCGTGAAGCTTCTTAAGAAGTGGGACCCATATTTTTGCCGAGGTGACTTTGTCACGCTGGTTTTAGTGTTCCCCCGTTGGCAATTCCGTTCGCTCTGTGAAATGTATCAATTTTACCATAAAATGTATCAATTTCATTTAAATTTGAATAATCATTTTAAGGGAATATATACGATGAATTTGTATTTTAGAAAGGCCAGGAACGTATCTAAATGAAATTATTTCGATTACTAGAATTACTATTTGAGAAAGCATTATGAAAAATAATGACTATCCGGTCATTATCCTTGCATGTTTTTTTTTTTTTTTTGCCCCCCTATATAGCGCACAGAAAATTGCTATATTAAGAAATGATTCGCAAATGTTAGTTAATAATTAGGCAGACGCTGTAACTTGACCCCCATTTACGAAAAGAAAATTGAAAAAATTGTTTTAAGTAAACTATAATTTCTGTGAAAAAAAAAATATTACAATTTTCTATCATTTTTTAAAAAAATAAAAACTTACTCATTATAATAATATTTTTTTAAAAAAATGCAAGTATACGGGATTTGTATTTTTTAAAAAATTAACTTTTTGCAAATTTTCAATAAATAGTTGTAATTTTTCTGAAAAATTTGTTTTCAGTTGAGCTGTAAATTTGTATATTTGTTACATGAAAGATTATTACAAAATCCTTCAAAAATTTATAACTTTCACAAATTTATAAACACTATGAATCAAGGTTGCAAAATTTGAAAACGTATGAATATTTTTATAAAATTTGCAAATTCAGGATCCATATTCAATTTGTTTAAAGTTTGTTACAATTCACGATACTTTCAAAAATATTATAAAAGTGAACTATAATATAGCAAAATTTTTAAAAATTTATTTTCCACCACACAATCGTAATTTAAACTTTTCCTTTTTTTTTGCATATTATGATGAGGTAATTTTTCCAACAAGATATTTTTGAAGTAATTTGTTATATAACTGGGTGTAAGAAAGTGTTACTTTTTTTTTTTTACAATTATATCACCAAAAATGAGATTTAAAATTAAATTTTAAATCAAAATCAAAGACTATCATAAAATATAAGATGATAAAATAAATTTATAAAATTTAATTCAATAAATATTAATAATTCAAAATTTTATTTTGAATTTTATTTTGGATACCTATATTAATTTCCTTTTTTTAACATCTCTCAGTCATTGTAATTTCTTTATTAAAGATAAATTTTAAAAAATTATATAAAATTTGCACGTAACAAATACATTAGGAGAGATGCAATTGCATCCATCAAAGTTATAACAAAAAATTGTTTACCAAGAGAAGTCGCTACTTAAAATTTTTGAAAAATTTAACTATTTATGAACCAATTACTAAAACGTGTTTTTTTTTAATAAAATTTATATGTCCTGTATGGATACGCAATTTTTAAATATGAATTATAATAACAAGAATTTATGTTTTAGAAAATATTATAATAGGAAGTTGAAATTATAAAACATTAACAAATTTATAATTTTCCTAATGAAATTGTAATTTATTTTTCTCCTTTTTTGTAAAATATCAAAGAAGTTTTGCTTGGTGAAAAGAAAAATGGGGAAGAAAATAAAATTTTAGAAGTTAGTTGGAAGAGAAAAAAAGAAAAAAATTTAACTTATTTCTCTCTCTATATTTTACTGATGTAAAAATAAAAAAAATTAAAAAAAATTTCAACCTTTCTTTCCTATCCCTTTGTTTATAGTGTCAATGCACTAGAAAGGGTTTATGTCATACTTGGTTGGAGAGAAAGAAAATAAGAGAGAAATTATTTAATTTTATTTGAATAAAGATAAAGTTAGAAAGAAAAAATTTATTAAAGTAAAATAATCTTAATGTTCTCATTACATAAAATAAAAAATCAATTATACAATTAATTCATCAAATTCATAGAATAATTTATTTTATTATTGAAATTATTATAACTAAATTATTCTATTGTACAAAGAACCCATCAAATAAGAATTCAATTTATCATCCTGGACCTAAAGTACAAATTAATATAGGGTAAGTTCCAAAATAATTTATACCAGCAACATTTAAACAAATTTATTCAATAACTCTATAATTGAATATAAATATCTGAAATTATTATAACCAAGCAATCCTACTAATAGAAATGCATTATGAAATCTACTTCTTTTTTGTCTTTGATTGTCCTAACATGGAATGAAAAAAATTCCCCTCATATTGACTTCGAAAGGAACTAATTTGATGACTATAATGGTTAAAGGGCAAGCTTTGCATCTACCTTATCTCAAATTATCGCTTCCTCAACAACTTTCATCCTTCAAAATATAAAACAAAGACATATATAAAACAAAAATTAAAAACTATTGAGATTCCTCAAACAAATCACCATCAACATTCTCCATCTAATTCAATTATACAATAAGAACATCTTAGCTATTAGTACTCCAAAGTACCTAAGTTGTTGGAAACAAATGTTTAAATCTATCCAAAAAGTAATGGGTATTTGCCACTAAATGAACTTCCTTCTTCAAAAATGATGTACATCTGAATGAAACAAAGTCCCAATTTGTCAATTTTTTTATCAAGAGTTAATGTAGCAAGTACGACACATTATTTATGTCACATGGATCCTACTAACTACCATCAATATAAATATTCCCCATAAATGAGTGACATACATACCTAAAAAATCCCATAACACTTTTGAAGTCATTTTAGATAATCTTTGCATCCTTCATGAGGTGATACAAGAGATTCCAATACATCTCTTATGGCACCTTAAAAAATTGTTGCTTGGTATTCTCATTTTCATATAAGAAATAATAGCACTGAAATCAAAGTTCTTGCATCACTCCTATATTGTCTAACTTATTCCATACATCTACAAGACTATAATATTGAGGTTTGCTTCACTCAAGAATTGCAAGGCCTCTTTCAACTATTTCAACCTATTTGCTGGCTAATGCAATTCTTTCTTGTGTTACCTTAATTAAATTGTTGATTCCCAACTCCATTTTTTCATATCCACTTTCAACAAAATAATCATTGTTGCTTTCCATTTGGTGCCCTTTGAAGATGATGTTCCTTAGGATTGATTTCCCTCAGAATGATTGGTATTGCCACATACAAAACTATATGTATCCATTTTACATGTAGAGTTTATGCCTTCATTTCCCTAATGGAAACCAAAATTAGACATATCATCAAAACAATCATTCAAGCTAATGTTTTCTCTCTCTTACCATTGGACCTTGTCCTTCGCACTCTCAACACAAGTACCAATTGTTTTGTCTTTACTAAAAAAATCCAATAGTTTATCATAATTATATATTAAGGTCCTCTTCTATTTTTATGCTTTAGGATTCTCTTTTAAGTTATAACCATTGTCAATCATGTCCATATTTTAGAAATAATTCTAAAATTAATACCTTTGAAATAACATATTCAAAATAAAAATTCATTATAATTTTGTAATAATTATATACAGACATTTACTTTCAAGATATCATCCCAAACTTCTAGCTTTGCCTTAAACATCTTTGTTATAAGATTCCATCCAATTCCACTCCATATGTGAAATAAATTATAACATTCATTGAAGAGTGCTTTTAGAGTTTTCATTCTATTCTTAATATGTTGCTATATGTTATTTTTAGGGGAAAAAATGTCTAATAATTGGTTTTAGTGTTTTCACTATGGTAACATAAGTCAAAGAAGTAAAAGTACTATCTAGTCTATTCCCCTTATGACTTCCTTTAGCAAAACATCTAATAGCATAGTATCTATCTTTGAAGTCCAATATAGGTTATCTTTAGAGGAAGTCTATTCCTTTTCAAATCTCTTATTCTTAGACATGATTCAATCTGTAAAGTATCACATAAACTAGTATTAGTACATAAATAAAAAATGAAAAATTAATAATTAAGTTCAATGACATTATATAATGGGAGATGACAAACTTGCATGCTTTTTTAGCACATGTAATATATCTAATATCTTATATAGTACTAACATAAGAGTCATAAAATTCACATATTACACAAATTTTATACGAAAAACACAATTGTACACAACTTTAGGTAAAACATCAAGTTCATCATAAAAATAATAAATTACATATTATTATATAATATAAAAAAGAAATTTATGATAAACTCTCTTGATAATTATTCCACATGCATGTTACTATGCTTTCTTTTAAAAAGAATCCTTGTCTATAGTCCTCCTTTGTGTTTTGTGCATTATAGCCTCCAAGATCATCCATGACATTATGAAGTAGCTCACAATTCACTTCCTCAATCAAACGCTTATTAGGATTAACATCCATCAAGAAGTTATGCAATAGATAAGAAGCAATAGTAATGTCAGTCATGGTCTCATAAGAGTAATATGGCTTTGTGCAACTAGCTATGATTAGAAACTTTTTTTTTAAACCTCCAAAGGCTTGTTTCAATGATAGTTCTCAATGAAGCATGTCATTGATTAAAATTTTCTTTTGCATTTTGTGGACTACCCATTGTGTACACCTTTAAATGGTAACATATTTTTCTATATAGTATAAGTAGTCCACCTTTCAGTAAATATCCTAGATCTCTTAGGTAATATTTACCTAGTAAATATAAAAACTATATGAATATATGTCATATAACATAATTAATATTACATAACCTAACTACAATGTTCTTCTCCTATTTCTGTGGAGGAGCAATTTAATGGATTTACTTATTTATAGGAATCTTAAGTTTATCTCCCCTCTTAATTGAGATATACTTCATAATTCTAAAATCATATACAATTCCTTCCTAATGGCCAATATATACATGAATTTCATGTCAAAAGTGCAAGTAACCAACACATTTTCGATTGGGAAGTTTTTTCATCCTTAAAAGTGAGGGGTATCTTTTATTAGTATTTTCACTTATATATATGTCTCATTTATAACTCCAACATAATCTTGTATTTTAATTATTCTAAACTTGATTATATGAATATGAATGATACATTAAAAATATTAATATGCATCAAGCATTTAAACTTATATGCATTGTTTGTTAGGAATTCGGATTATTACATGCAGCGGAATTTTAAAATTTTAATCCGAATTCTACCTAGGATCTATGCAAAAAGCATAAATCAATTATTAGGATTTTACCTATTGGGCACTCGTGTTTCTACTGATCAAAACTTGAGAGCGAATGAATCAAACACCGGTCAGAAGGTACAGCACCTCTACGGTATCCACACGGAGTGAACAACGACCTTTCGCCCTCCACGAATCTGCTAGGATGCGTTTCTCTCTCTAGGAAATAGGATTTTGATGTTTTCTGAGTGATTTTGAATTTTAGGAAGTCTATAAGCGTGTCTCTAATATGCTGCCCTCAAGCCCCTTTTTATAGAACTTAGGCAAGCCACAATCCTAATCCTACTAGGATAATGCTTCCAAAATTCTAATCACACTTAACAACTCATTTTATCCTTATCCTAGAGATAATGAGAAGAGATATGACTTATCTATTAATTATCTAACATTAGATAATATTATCTCATAATATAAATATCTTAATATTAGATAATTGCATATAGTTATTAAATATCAAAATAATATTATCTCATAATATATTTATCTAATATCTAATAACGTAATTATTTGATATTTATTACTTTAATATCAAATAATATCACATAATATATATATTACATGAATTTATTATTCTTAATAATATATATATGAACGAAAATAAGTCCAATTAATTATTGTCTTATTCCTACTCCTTTTGTGTGACCCTGTAGGTTCTTACTACATTGACAATGACTCATTATTGAGTCATAGACAATAAGCAGTATCTAGCAATATATCACTACCACTCAAGTAGTAAGAATGTCTGTGATTTGACAACCACCTAATACATGATCAACGTTTTGCATCATAACCCTTTTGTAATAATATCCAAATTGAACTAGAGGCATGGAATGTGTCATCCTCGTCAATATTCAATTTATATTTCTTGATACTGAGTAGACTTAAAATAAATGATTAATATCACATATTAATTCAATTGAGCATGGCCATGCATTTCTAAGTCTCACTCAATCAAGAGGCCCAAGGATATTTCTTTTTTATACAAGAGTAACAAAATTTCGTCTACATCACTCACTTCCCTCTGCATGATTTATGACACACCCAATCAATGCCCTACTTGTCATCTTGATTAAAGATGACATAGGACAATATTAAAGTGAGTAATTTCTCATGTAGGAAACCGTAGTGACTTCAGGTTAAAGGTTTATGTGTATTTGTGATCATATGAGAATAACTTATGACACGTCTATCCATGCAATATTCTCATAGTGAGTCAGTCCAGTACATTGTTCACTAGCAATGTACTCATGTATTGACTTAATATCACATATCCATGATTCGTAATCATCAGTCACTATACATACTAGTCTCGATGTATTATTACTATCCTTTTCGTAATAATACTTAACTAAGGACATTTTAGGAATAGCGAAGCTATTCCAAGGATAATTATTATATTAAGTTATAAATTGCGCATAATAATAATAAAATTATAAAAATAAAATATAATAATTAAATTACCTAAAATAAAATATAATACATTGTATATAACTTCAATCATCTATATGATTGGTTCTAGGACACACACCAATATTGTTATCTTACCTTAAAACAGGAATAAAATCTTCTACTATTATTTATTTGTGGAGGAACTTATGATTTAAAAGGTTACACTAGATACTTATCTTCTAGTGAAATAATGGCTCACAAAATATTATAAAAATGATGGTAATTATTTCCCCTAATTAGTAAAAGAAAAAGGACATAATTCTACTTTTTACATTATGGGCTAAAATATGAAGAAATTTAGCTACTTGCTCCTTTATTGTAGCATGTGCAGAATTCATCACCCTACCAATTGATCTCAATTTCTTGTGTAAGTGAAAGAAAGGATGAGAACTCATGCCTATCACATTGCGACATTTATCAATTTCAAGTAAATTTTGCATAAGTTGTTATTGTATTTGATCTCTTTTATAATCTTCATCATCACTTGGTGTACGGATAAGTGTGGCTTGCATAGCTAACAAGTGTATGGTATGCACAATGAAGCATATAAGTTTAATAATGCACATTTTTCAATGCATTTTCCATTCTTCTACTATGACAAGATTGATTAACTATTTTAATTCAAATTGCTCATCAAATATATCATCCTTTTCATCTTTCATTATCACTCATGTTGTAAATAAAGAAAAGCAATCTTAATAGGATCTAATTAGGTTTTTTGATAAATATCATATAGTAAGATATGTGTCTTTTACGACAATAAAAAATATTTTCTACACCATAATATTCAACACATAGTTACTTTGTAAAAAATTTAGTGCCATTATTATATTAAAAAATGAAAACAATTCTAAAATGAAAACTTTGATTAACAATTGATCACAAGTTATCTTAATGTGACAATACAAACAACTTACGAACTAGTAACTTTGTATTGCATTAAGTATAATAGAAAAAAATGCAAAATTAGGTACCTTGCAATTTAATGAACAAGTCCTTTTCTAAAAAATTTAACTCCAATGACTAAAAACTTTACTCCCCTCCTATACACTAATATGCAATAATAAGGAATTTTTATGGGGTAAGGGCACTAATTATATTTTCTTGTATAATCTGTTAAAAAAATATATTCATATAAATAATAATTACACAAAATTTTACAAAGTTATCCCATTTCTAGCCAGAATGTTAAAAACAAATAAGATTTTAAAACTAAACTATATATAATTGAAGCACCCTTAACTCATTTAAACAAAACAAAATTAATTTTTTTATTATTTACTTCTCTTTGATTTGAATAAATGTAAAAATATTTTTATCAGTCGAAACTTATGGCTAGTCATATGATTTAGCCTTTGCTTGAGCTTAACTTCATTTTATATTAGCTTTTCCATCGTCCTTATCATTTAAATACTTACTTTTAGATTTCTTACTTATGATATTCAATTAAAGTAGAAAAAATTCACAAGAAAGAAATTAAAATTTACTATATTATGAAAAATGTAAAATAAAGAAGTATACGAAAGAGGACCAAGACATATATAAAAAGGTTAAGAGTAAAAATATAGAGATGGAAATACCACTTAATACAAAAAAATTAGTTTAAATCCTATATAACACACAAATATCTATTATTTTGCTATAATTAATATAATATATATAATAAAATAGAAAAAAAAAGTGCTATTAAATTTATTGAAATCGAACTTACAACAATCCTTTTCCTATCATGTATACAACTTTAGACATAATAACTTTACAAAATGAAACCAAAAATAGCATGTGTAAGCACTTGAAATAAGTAAAGTTGCAAATCTAAATTATAGTTGAGACATGGCACCCTTCCATAAGAATTTAAACTACATTTTTGCAATTAAAGGGTTTGATTTAAGCATCAAATTTATAAAAAAAAAAAAAATATTTAGCAAGTCATAATTACATTGGTCTCAAAAATGATTTTTAAAAAAATTGCATACCATGTGTTACATTAAATAAAAAGAACTCTTTGTCTTTGCAAAAAAAAAAATTAAACTATCAAATATAATTTACCTGTTATTACACAAAAAATAGAACTATTTATTAAGTTTAGATGTATGAAAAAAATCTTTTTAAAAAAGCTAATATCAAATTATATGTATGAAAAAAAGCTTTTTTATAAAAAAAATCCCTATTAGGTTCCAAATCAGGTCACACCTACCAGGTTAAGTAGCCCTACCCGTCTAGATAGTCCAATGGTAGAATTGCAATAAAGGATGGATTTAGAGCTAGATCATGCTAGTAGTTAGCTACTGGTAAGCTACTATCACTGGTCAATGACCTATAAATAGAAAGGTCGGATAATGGCAGCGCTCCACAATGCAAAGATCGAAGGACCTCATGCCAGAGGGGATAAAGCTCAACACTTAAATGCTGCCTTCAAGCTTTGGTAGAGCTATTCCCTCCACACTGGTGAACGATAGTCTTATGAAAGGGCACTCCTCCTTTGGCAGTAGCTTATGGTAGTGATATTACACCCAGTGATAAAGAGGAATAAGAGAAGAACGATCGAAAAAAGAAGGAAAGAGAAGGACAGCCCATGGAGTGAAAGGAGGGAAATGTGATGGGGAAGAGAAAGATAAATATGACAAAATCATTTTGCACAACATTGATCTCATATAAAGTAAAAAAAGAAGTAAAGAGATAGTTACTAGCAGTACACATAAGTAAAAGTAAAAGCAAAAGCCTTTGAACACAGAAACAACAACAAAAGAAACAACACTTTTATATGAATGTAAAGAATGGAGAAGTAGAAGAAGATGTGATTCTAGACAAAGGGCAGAATAGGAAAAAAAAGACATAGTGCAGGGTTTTCCCTAGTTTTCTCCCGACCCGTGGATAGAAATAAAAGTGGGTGGGTCCTACACTCTGCCATTTGCTACAATTTCTTTCCCCCTATTTTTCTCTTACATCCAACAAGAGAAATTGTTATTTTCTATTCTAATTTCTTCTCCTACACTTCTTTTCCCCCATATTTTCTTTACAACCAAACAAGGGGTTAATGTTTAATGATTTTCTTTTAGCTAAGACTTCTATACTCGATATGCAACTAGGGAATCAAAGCCTAGGACATATGTCTAATTTCTAGCCATTGATTTTTTGTTAATGTCATATTCACATAACATTGGATCACATCTCTCAATTTTATATGTGCAAAATAAAGAAAACTTCTCTCATTCAAATTTTATCCATGGTTACTGCATTTAAATTTATGGTTCTTATTGCTAAATTTTAGATATGATTATTTTTTTAAAGTAGGTATAATTATTTTTTAATTCAAATGAAACAAGTTTAAAAATAAGCCTTTTTCTATTCAATTTTAATATTGAAAAGAAATTACATCTAAGAGTTAGTTAAGGGATTTGAATAAAAATATTATTTATTTTAATATTTTTACCATTTAATGAAATTAACTAATATATTTATGTTAATTTAATAACATAAAAAATATAAGAATAACATTGAATGTCAAAGTTAACTTAAGTTGATGTAGTTGATAACACTAAAATTTTTAAGACTAAAATTAAATATTAAATTTTAAGTGTTAAAGTCATTAAGTTTATAATATTTGAATAAATTCTTATTTTAAGCATTAAATTTAATTAAGGGCTCAATTGGAATATTATGTAATATAGCATAAGGATAATTGGATTGTATAATATATTATTGTATAGGATAAGGAAGTATACTATATTAAATTTAGTTTGTTACTATATAAATGAAAGTTTATACCAAATTATTCTATCTTTTATTTGTTATCATATTGTACCATAATGTATATGCTTAATAAATAATTAATTCAATTAAAATAATCTTACGTATTAAAAAATCAATAAAATTATTCTAAATAAAATTGAAGTACATAATTAGAATAAAATGTCCTTTAAGAACAATATCTTTTAAAAATATATTATCATATAAATTAGATATTTAGTTATAAAATAATATAACATACTTTACCAGCACACATACATACATGTATACACATTGATAGGCATGTGTGGATGCATGCACAAGAAATTATTAAAAAAATTATACTATATTAATTTAAGAATATACAATTCAATAGGCACCTTGTATAATTTTTAAAAAAAGTAAAAATAATGTACACTACCTAAAAGTATCATAAATATAATTTAATATTGTCAAAATAAAAAATTTAAAAATATTAAATAAAAATTAAGTGTCAATATAAAAGAATTTTTCAATTTTAATTTTAATTTCATAAAGATATCTAAGAGTGATGTAAAAGATAGAATGCTTAAAAAGAATTTATTTTTATTTTTCAACTAAGGATTTATCTTAACATAATATTATTGGCTTTTATTCTTTCCCCATGGAAAGCGAAACCTTATATAGAATTTGCTATATGAGATAATAATACCGAAAAGGTTATAAAATTTATTTGAATTCTCCGAATATAAAATAAGCCTTGATTATATAATTATTCCATACTATTAGATTTTATATATTGTGCCAAACTAATAAGGATAGTAATGAGGCAGAGTGAGGACAAATTAACTTTACCTTCCCTTAATCCTGTAATTTTCTACCTTACCCTATCCCTTTTTGTAGGGGAAATGCCTCATCCTACAATTTGTAGTGCACTATTGCCTTGTAAGATATTTCAAAAAATTAATAAAAAATAAAAAAAAATATTGAATATAAATATTTCTAATCTACACATAATAAAAAAATATATTATAGGATAGATTTAAGATTATATAACTTATTGAATCAATCTCAAATTAAAAATAGATAATTCTAACATTTTCTACTTTCAAATATAATAATTAAATAAAAACAATAAAATATAATATAAATATTAATTTTGTAATGTATTTTTAATATTTAAGTTACTAAAAGAACTAAGTATATCATACATATATAAAGAGTGAATAAAGAAAAAATGTAATTTTATAATTGCATAGATCCATGAAGCAAGACGAGCAAGGTAATACTACTTTAACTTTGAAATCTATATTGGTTTAAAAATCTGCTACATACATTAATATGCAGGGCAAAAATCAATATCTACACATGCCCTGTTGAAATGAAATTTACGGGACAAGCTTCGAAATTGAAATTTTATCGTCTTTACAAGCCAACCATTTATTTATATAAAAAGTCAAAATAATGTTCACAATTATTAAATTAATTTAATTTTGTTATAAATGTGAAAATTGATAAGTAATAATTTTCATTTAATTTTTTTAAAGATATTCTTCCCAATTGGTTATATTGATGCAACTTTTTCAGTATTGAAATTGAAAAATATTTAATTTAAAAAAAACTTTATTTAAATAAAAATAATTACACTGAAATTTAATAAAAAAATTATTTATTTCATTTTGACCATCATTGAAATAAAAAACATGTAAAAAGTCTATGTATCAGAGGGGGAAAAAAATTAACTTGATTTGAGAAGAGAAAGCAATTCCCTACATTTATGTGCATAATATTCAATGAAAGCCAACACTAATAATTGGACATGTATCCGGGGTTTTCTTCCCTTACCTGGACGTGGAGGAATGAAGTCCCGGCCTTTTCTTCCTAGAATTGTTACCGAGCGTGATAAATATAAAATATTCATGTGTGTTTTTTTCATAAGTCAAACACGCGTGACAGATTTTTGACAGAAAATATTTCCTTTTCGAAACGTTTTTCTAATAATGGAAGATGACACCTTGTGGACAAGTATCCTCCGTTTATTTTGATAATTAACATTTTTCCATAAAAATATAATATTAAATTTAATTAATTGAAAATATTTTAGATGCTCCATATTAAATATTAAATATAAAAATTTTCATAAAAATATTTTTTATTTTTAAAGAAGAAATTATTTTTATTATAATTTTGAATATTTTTTTAAATAATAAGCTATGGAAATAACAATTATTTCTTTATTTATATAGGCACACATAAGATTTTTCTACAAAAAAATATCTTTTAAAAAGTAAATTGACTCATAATTTTATCATTTTTTTACTTAATTCATTTGTAATTTTAAATTTTATAATTTATTTACATGTATTTTTAATTATTAATACTTTATTCACTTAAATTATTTTCTATCTAAAATTTTATAGAAAATATATATATTGCATGTAATCTATACTTTCTTGAATTTTGGCTCAATTCATGTTTACTTAGAATCAAATTAGACTAAAAAATCCTTATTTTATTATAAATTTATCTTCCACAATTTAGCCCATAATTATTAAATAAAATATGTCTAATAAAATTTATTGGGGTAAATTAATATTTTTTCAAATTAAATTAAAATTTGAGAAAGTAAATATCACAATAATGTGCATAAATTTTCTATTAAATTTTAGACAAAAATAATTTATATGAATAAAATGTAAATAATTAAAAATATATATAAATAAATTATAATACTTAAAATTATAAATAAATTAAATGAAAAGAATCAAATCACAAAGTCTAATTTTCTATTATAATGATTTTCACTTGAAGAAGACAACAATTATTTTGGAAACGACATTAAAACGAATTAAGGAACACCATACGATGTGATTGTTTGCCTTGTGACTATTGTCTGTCAAAACAACTTAGATATATCTTCTCAATTCTCCCCCCATTTGTTGGAAAACCCATATTTGGAATCAGAACACCACCGGGCCCAGTGTTTCTGTGCCCTTCAACAGTGTGGTATACAAGACAAGGATTCGATCCCTTGCCATTCCATTTTCCCTTCCCAAACCTCTTCCCCCCCTCCTCAGACGCAAAAAAAGACAAAGGGGGATCAGAACAACTTTTATATATTGAAGGGCCGTCTCAAACTATACACTAAACTTATATTTAAAAAAATAACTAATAATTTTTTTAATTGATAAGTCTAAAATTATAATTTAATAAATCTATTGATAAAATATTCTCTAAATTATAATAATATTCTTGAGTAAAAACTTGTTTTAATTCTTATAAGATTAATTTTTTATCAATTTTATTTCACTAAAAATTTATATTAATTTGCTCTTTGTAATTTTAATCCCTCTAAATATAAGATGAAGCAACTAAAATATTGTATAGAAAAACTAAAATTTAAAGTGAAATTAATTTTATAAAAATCAAATTAATATAAATTTTCAATAAATGATGAATCAATAAAAAACTTAATCTTATAAGAATTAAAATAAATTTTTTAATCAATACTCTTATTAATTTTTGAATAATACTTCATCTATATTGTTTGTTTCTACCTTGTATTATTCTTATATTCTTCTTCTGAAATTGTACGGATAGAATATTATTAAAAGTTCTTATGATCATTTTATAGTTTGAATCAATATTTTGAAATCCGGACTAATCGATCGGGCCAACACCTAGACTTCAAAATGAGCCGGATGGACCCTTAAACTTGGTTTGGGCAAAAACTCGGGTTGGCCCAATTTAACTTGGTAAAACCCAGGATTGAACCGATCATCCGGTTAACCCAGTGACTCAATTTGGCCATTTTTTTTTTATATTTGACAAACTCTTTTCCACAAACTTAATATAATTACTATTACATTTATTTTATATTAGAATATATATAATAGTGTTAATATTTTTTAAATTTAAAGAGTTGCAACTTAATCAAATATTTATTATAATATAAATTGTTATGATATTTACATTATATTAGAGTATATATTAAAGATGATGTTCTATTAATATATTTAACATTTAATTTATTAAAATATAAATTCCTAACAAATCATAATCTTAAAATTTAAATAAAAGACATGATACTTTAACTGGATGTTCTGATATTAATTTTCATATAAAGATAATTTTTTTATCATTTGCCTTTTATTTAAAGTAAAATTATGTTAGATGATTATTATACTTACAATAAATTAATATTTATTTATATTTTATTATTCATTTTTTATATATATAATATATAGTTTATTATATATATAAAAATAATAAAATATAACAACCAGTTTAACCATCTGATTGGATCGATTGAATTGATCCGACCTTAATCCGCTTACTTTGCTAGGTTAAAGGTCAGGTTAGATTTTAAAATATTGGTTTGAATACCACTTTACTTATATCTCTATAAATTTAAGGATGATACTGGTATTTTTGTCAAAAAGAGACTACATCTTCATTGAAAAAAGCAATTTATGAATAAGTTTAACATGAAAATAATAATAAGTGATCTCCTCAGAGGATGAACCATAACATTAGATGGTTAATTGAACCAATCTCCACACTCGTTTGAATCAACTAAAGAAAATATGTATACTCAAATGCTAGAAAAGTTTGAATCTGAGTCCCAAAAGAAATAGATTAAAATCACTACAGATCATCACTTCTTTTTGCGTATCTGCTTCCATCCCAAAACCTATAAAATACCAAGCAAAAAAAGAAAACGATATCTGACTTATGGGAAGCTTGAAAGGAGGATGTGATACCAATATAAACACCAGAGGCACTGTAAACATAGCATTAATCATAGGAAAAGAGCTCCAATGATCGAGGAGTAAATGCTAATGTATATAATAACTAATATCTATCTTCATCGTCCATCCGAAGATGTGAAGGAAGCTGCAAATCTAGATGGCCGATTTGGAATGCTTGACTGTGTATTGTCTCCATTGGTAAGGAAGGGTGATGAACTAGATACATCCATATCCAATGTGCTTGTTCCTTCGAGAGCCTGCCACTTATTGATTGCATGCGGTAAAGACATTTCAAGGTTAACCCCATATATGTCGTCAACATCATGTTCTCCAGGTTTCCAGACCTCAATAAGAGGTGATAGCACATTGACAACATGGCTCATGTCAGGGCGCTGATAGGGCTCCCTAGCAGTGCAATGGCCAGCCAACTCTGCAACTGTGGTAATATTGGCTAAGGTTTCCTCGTTGACATCAATTATTGGATCAATGGCCTTATTAAATGTATCCTTGTTCAACAGCATTCTACGGAACCAAGAGACAAGGTGGATGTTCTCTTCTGGTTGGCTATCATCAAGTGCTTTCCTTCATGTTATCATCTCCATTAGGATCACGCCAAAACTGTATACATCGACTTTTGTGGTAACTCGTCCAGTTGCTGGCCCAATAATTCATGAAATTAACAGCTTAGTGACTAGAGGAATTGAACAAGGAAAAAACTAGATATGAATTATAACAATGTAGATGATTTATCTGCCCTGACTAAGTGATTTCATTTAATATGCTGAGCAACAGGCTAAGACCTATGATACATTCACTAGAAAAACCATATAAAATACCTTCAAAATACAAGGCATATACAGCAATACAAAAATCACGGAACCTCCATGAGCAAGGCATGCATCAAAAGTTGCCCTTTTCAATGATCTAACAAATAAACATTCTCAAAAAAGTAGCTATATTACAAGCCCAGAAAAAATGACTTAAGTGGCCAAGACACACAAATGTGTTCGACGGGTTTTAAGGGACAGACTGAAATCAGTTTAATCAATTAATGATCATTGTAAACTCCCATAGCAGTTTTAATCAACAATCCATCATCTTAGCTCTCTCAATTTAAAGTATCAAGCTGCATCCGACAACTACACACAATTGTTTCCAGGAAAATTTTGGGAAACAGATGAGTCTGATAGAGTCACAAATAGTTATACAACCCTACTTACTATCCTCAGGAAGAGTTACTAGTAATGAAGCAATTTCTACTAATTAAGAAAGAAAAAAAAGGAAAAGAAAAAAAACACAAGTGTCCGCAGCAAATGGCAGCATTTTTTTGTCTTTGTATTTCATCCCATCTACTCAGTTCAGCTAAATTGATGCTTAAGCATACCATTGCATGTCAAAGAAGACTGTATAAGAAATTTTCCTCCAATTATTTGATGCAAAAACCAATGCCATACACATCTACAAGCATATTGAAGAAAACATAATACTTTTTATTGGAATTTGCGGATCATAAAATTAACCAAAGGCAACACAATTCTGAAAGATAACTTAAAAGACATACCAGCATACTCTGGTGCCAGATATCCAAATGTTCCGGCAAGTCTAGTTTCAAACGAGGCTTTTCCTTCTGGAGCAAGTCGAACCAGTCCAAAGTCTGATACTTTGGCCCGCATATCATCTCCAAGAAGAATGTTTGATGGCTTGAGGTCCCTATGAATAAAAATTTGTTGGGCTAGACCATGAAGATATTCAACACCTCTAGCAACATCCAAGGCAATGATAAGCCTTCTTGTCCATTCAAGTGGTTTTACATCTTCAGATTTCCAGTTGAACAAATGTTTACTAAGTGTCCCCTGAGGCATGTACTCATATACAAGAAGCCTCTCATTTCAATCCAAGCAATAACCCAAGAGTGCAACCAGATGTTTATGTCGAACCCTAGTAAGTACTGCAATTTCAGCCTTGAACTCATTCAGCCCCTTCTCACCCTCAATTCCTGTTTCCATCCTCTTCACTGCAATCTTGGTTCCATCGTGCAATTCTCCTCTGTACACGGTGCCAAAACCACCTCTCCCCAATATGTTCTCTTGACCGAAGTTGTTGGTTACTTCTCTCAAAACTTGAATGGAAATTGCCATACTTCCAGCCTCCACCACTTGAACATCAGCAGTTGCATTACTTCTGTGACTGAACGCATCAGTTCTACCGCCACTAGCAGCCCTACCTGCAACAGTGATCTTCAGATCATCGGTGGAACGGCGAGGATTTACTACCATTACAGGCCTTTGAAATTTGCCTGAATCCTTCATTCTTTTTTTTAATATAAGTAAAACCGAAACTGCAAGGCAAAATAAAATAATAACGCCCACCACAGTGCCAACAACGAATCCAGTTCTAGATTTTTTAGTACCATTATTACTTCCAGAGTCTGAGCCAGGTGAACCTGGAGGGGCAGTGGGTTTATCCTTTCCAATATCAGGATTACCGCCTAAATTCAGAACCACATCTACACGGAAAGATGGCACCGCACCATATAAGTGATTGTTTGAAACATCTAGCTTTTCCAATAGAGGACATGCTCGTTAGCTCACTTGGTATGTTACCTGTGAGATTATTATTTTGGAGAAGCAATTTGGTCACAGAAGTCAGGTTTGCATAACTAGGAGAAATCGTGCCTGTCAGCCCCATGTTTGAAAAGTCGATAACTACGATATTTCCATTAACGCAAATTATCCTCATCCAATGACTAGAACACGGATCATCACCCTGCCATTTCTCTGCAAACTGTAGTGGATATCCCAGAGGTTCAACAATAGACAATAAAGCATTTACAAGGGGACTACATGGCTGACCGGTTTCATTGGTACAGAATTGATTTGACCCAGTCGTATCCACGTTAACACCAGCAGGGAATTTTGGCATGGGTCCTTGAAGATAATTATTTGTCAACTTAACTATCTTCAGACTTCTAAGATTCACGAGAGACCGAGGAACAATACCCGTCAATTGGTTATCCCTTATACTAACATCATACAGTTGCTCATGCTCAGAAAAATCTGGTATAGGACCAGTAAATGAATTACTATGTAACCAAATTTGTTTCAGGGATGTCATATTCTGTAATACTGCAAGCGCACCATTGAGTTTAAAATTGCTTTGTTGTCCATTCAACCAAAGGAACTCTATGGAACTACCAGAAAAACTGGCGGGCAATTCCCTTTCAAGAGAATTGAAAGACATGCTCAGATTAGTCAAACTAGGAAGGGGGCCATCTTTGCCGAAAAACTCGGGGATTTTCCCAACAAAACTGACTCTAGTTGCTGCGAAAGACGTAAGTAATATACAATCCTTCAGACTTACCGGAATTTGCCATGGAGAGAAGGGGTTGTCGCCAATATCAACCTTTTCTAACATTGTCTTTCCGCTGAAGAAATCATTAGGTAATGAGCTGAACAAATTATTAGTGATAAACAGAGTCCGTATGGAAGATGCAAGATTCGGAAACGGTCCGGAGAGATTGTTGTGCGTGCACTCAAAATATTGTAACTGAGTCAGATTCTGAAGCTCTTTAGGAAGCGTGCCCGTCAGACTCTGGTTGCCGATTTGGATCGCGACGATTCGTTTTGCCCCATTGCATTGAACATGTATCCATTTGCAGTAGTCTGAGTCTGACCAGAATGTAGTGTTGGTGGACTTGATGGCCTTCTTGAGAGCATACATAACCTGAGCATCGTTGTTATTCTGACACCGAGCGAAGATAACGGCAGAAAACATCAAAACGAGACGAAAAACGAACAACGAAACCCCACAATCTACTTGGGGTTTTCCCATCTTTCCTTGGGAAAATTCAGCGAGAAAGCTAAGAAGATTTCGAAAACAGAGTTCGGCTTCTGAGGTTGGTGGGTGACGAAGAGAGACAGCACAGAGAATTAACAGGGTTTAAGACCCGAATTTAACCCGTTGCATTGAACCACAAGATGCCAGAGCCAAAGTAAATAAGGAAAGAAAATTCTTTTTTCTCCTGGAAATGGGGGAATTGGAATATCAAGAGGCGGGGAGAGAGGGACAAGTAGTGAGAGGGAAAAGGAGAGAGAAAGCATGAACGAGGCGTTTTAAAACCGATGATCCAATGTGTACTGTTTGGCAACAGAGAAAACGGAACTATAGAAGCGCGTGGATAGCATTTTGTCCGGAAATTTCCAATCAAAGGTGGGATTTCGATCCTCTGGTATTTTTTTTATTATTCTTTAATTCTTTGTGCCAGATTCTAGCTCCCAAGATATTTTCTTAATTTTTATTTGAAAAGATATTTTATTAGACAGAAAAGGATTTTGGGGCTTGGCTTTGTCTGAGTTGGCTTCAGTTGGAATTTTGTTGAATATGAACAATGAAACAAATTAAAGACACAACTTTCGTGGCTTTAGAAGTTTTCCATTTTTAAAATATTTTGAGCAGATTTGATGCTCATTCTTAGATCAATCAGTTGAGAGTTAAATGTTTGTGGGTTGGATCTGCACAGTACCAAAAACTTGGCAATAGGTTTTCACACAATGGAAGTGGCAATTTGGGAAAATTACATCCATCTTTTTAATAAAATAAAATTATACTTATTTTTAATATTTAATTTATTTACATTTTCATTCTTTCATTTTTTCTAGGAAATATACTCACCTTTATTTTTTCTAAGTAAGACAAATAATGTATACTTAAAATAGACAGGAAGGATGGGTATATAAAAAAAAATCAGCATATATATTTTGAAAAATAAAAATATATAAATATAATTATAATTTTCGTTTCAATTTGATTTGAATTTGAATTAATAGATAATAGTCAATACTCAATACTCAATGGAGGATTGCTTAACTTGATCTGGACAGTGCACACCTTCTGCGTCTAATAGTAACCTTCATTGGATTTTAGAAATAAAACTGCATATAACTTTTAATTTTGAATTGTTATATTTCACTCTTATTGAATGTAAAAATTTATGAATCATACCCTCGATCATAAAAAAATTGAATTTAATATGTACAACTCACTTAATTATTAAATTCTGTAATTTTTATTAACTTTTCAAATAATAATTATAATGTTATTGTATTACATCATTTTTTATATATAATTTTGTACTTCAATTTTAATTGTTCAATTAAAGTTTATATATCTAATTTATTTTTTATTAATTATATAGCATAAAAATTATATATAAAAATAATATGATAAATCAACATGCATTAATATTATGATTTTTATTTAAAAACTTCTTTAAAAGATCAAATAATTCAATAAATACATTAAAAAATACCTTACAATGTCTATACTCTTTACTCTTAAGAAAAATCTTTCCATAAAAAATAAGGACAAATTGCAAGATCTTAAGTAATCTCCACAAGAAATTATAAATGCAAGCTCTCTTACACCTCATATATTAATCCCTTCGATAAATTATTTTTACCTAAATATACTGTATTTAGAAGCCTTCAAAATTTACTTGATAAGAGAATCCTACTTCAAAATAGGAAATAATAAATAATTGATAAAAATCTTATTTAAATAGGAAAATTATTCACAAAAGGAAATAATCATCAATTGGTGATAATTAGAATTTGATTCGAATCTTAACAATAATGATTTAAGATTGGCACTTAGCAATAAAGAGCTAATACTTGGACAAGTTTTGCAAGTGGAGTCACAACATAACCACCTAAAGTGCACATCATTAGAACTATTTGAGAAATTTGCTTATGAATAGGAGCCAAATTTAAAAAAAAAAAAGTACAATGTGTAGCCAAATATATTGGGAAAAAATGCACTTCTTGGGAAAAAACCTAAATGTTTCCATATCTGCATTATCCTTCCCTTCTTTTTTACTTGTCCATTACTTTTCTATGTTCATAAGCTTTACATTGAGAACAATGTAAAATTTAAGTATGAAAGAAAATTTTTAGAATTTTTTTTCATGTGTTTCCTTTAATGTTTCTAATTTTAGGAAAAAATGGAATTTTTCATATGTTTTTAAGTCCTTGTAAATCATTTTAGTTATTTTCCATTCATTGAGAGTTTAAATTATTTATGTGTAGGAATCAATAGGAGTTTGATGATTTCATAATACAATTGAATGAATTGTCTTACTTTCTAAAATTGATTAACGTAATAATGAATTTTGAATTAACAGATTAAATTTTGGTATCATATCTTGCCTTATGAGATTTTGTACTTTTTATTGAGCATTTATGTTATTCTCTTTTCTTCTTATGTGATGTTCTTTTATGAATTTATTTCTCTAAAAATTATTTTGATTCTTTTTTTAGATTATAATTTTACATGTATACATAAAAATGAAAAAGATATTCTTTGTTTAAGTTAACTACTAAATAGCCACCTTTAGAAATTGTATATTGATGAACCCTTTTAAGCCTCATTACCTTTCTTTGATATTTAAATAATTAACATATTTTCTAATAAAGAATAAGTGTCTTTATCTGACCTTAAAGATTAATAAAGCATATAGAATATTTATTAGATAGGTTCTTAAATGAGTGTAAGGATATAGGTGTGTGTTATGTATGAGAAATATGTAAAAAATCATTAATTCCAATTTCAAGGTTTGGTTGAAAAAGAAAGGAAAAACTTCAAAAAATGGTCATTAAAGAAATATGAAAAAAGAATGATAAAAAAGGGAAAGAAATAAGATTTGAGAAAGAAAGGGGAAAAATGTTGATGAGTATCTAGAACTAGACTTAGGTTGAAATGTTGAGTTTTAATTGCTTATGATTTACCCATATTTATGTTTCACGTATTGTATTGATTTATTTCATTTTTATCTATTCACATTTTCATTTTTCCTTCCCTTTCTCTCAAGCCCTATTACAACCTTAATAAAAGTCCTTTTGATTAATTTGTGTTATGTATATGATCTGATAGTAGATATTAGATTATAAGCAAACTCATGATAGGATATTTTTATGGAATAAATTTAAGTGAAATACTTGCCTTAAACACTTAAGAGATTAAGAGTAAATATTGTAAGAATGTTCCAATTTGATCTATCATTTTTTAATGAAGTTAATATGTTAATTCATTTTAAATTTGTTGAAGTTGTTGTTTATGATATGTTGTGATTCTTAAGAGCCTTTTTTTTTTCCTTTTTGCTATGATTTTTATAATCTCAGAGTCATTGAAATGTTAGTATTTTGTTTTTAATTTAGAATAAAATTGTGTTTATTTGAGGACGTGTAAAGGCTAAATGTCAAGGAATTTATTGTTCACAATATTTTCTCTATTATTATCCTTTATATTTTGCTTTAAAGTGTGTTACATGTGCTTAATTTAATAAAATTGATCTTATTTTGTGAATGAATCATGATTTTAGGGTGTTATTGAATTATTTTGTTAATGATAGATTTTAACATTATTTTAGGTTTTTATGCTATAAGTTAAGTTCCAGAGGTCCAATTGGGGAGAACTTTAAGTCATTTGAAATCTAAAAGGAAGCTCTACAACTTTTGTATTTTTGCCAAAACTTAGTTTGAATATTTAGAGGTCTATATTTGGCTAAAAAGAAGATCCTATATTATTATCTAATTTAATCTAGTCTTAATTTTTAAGTCATATTTATAGCTCCAAGAGATAAAATGAGTTTAAGCCAATGCCAAAAGTCATCTTAGATCTAATTCAATAACTTTTATATTTTGAGATTAGTGAAACTACATCATTTTGATGGTTAAATATTTGTTGGGAGTTGACTTATATGACTTGATTGCAATGAACTTTTATAGTCATTTGATTTGTAAATTAGGTTTTGAACTTTTAAATTAAGCAAAACTCTATTTATTGTAACTATAAAAGGCCCCTTAACTTGGCCTAGTAGGTTTCCCTCCTTGGGAGATCACATACTTTAAGGTTTTGCCTCTAAAGGTAGCATACTCTCTATAGACAACTTTCTCCTTTTCTACTAGTTTTCTTGTAAACCATCATAAATGGCTAATTTTCTATATCAATTTAAAGAATTATCACTCTAATTTGGTTTAATTTTAAGACCTTACTTTTAATTTAATTATCTCTTATTTTTCTATTATTGTTGTGAGTGGCTACTTAAAGGTCATTTGGTTTGCAACAATAGTATAGGAAGTCCTATTTCTTAATAAATAGAAAAGAAATTGGTTGTTTAATTAGTCATTATCTCACTAATTAGAGTAGAGCTTACAAGAAAGTCCTACTTCCTAAAAAGCATAAAATTTGCTTACCTAACTCCCCCAGATGAATTTTATTTTCTATATTATTTATGGATACAAAGATAAAATTATCCTCATAAATTTAATTAATGATAACTATAATTATTAATTTGTATTATAATAATATTAAGGATATAATAGTTATTTTATTAACATTTCTTAGCAATTTTAAAGTTGAAAATAAACAAAATATAGAAAGTTACTTCTTAGGAAGTTTCACCTCCTTAATGTTAATCAAATAATTTTAAGTACATTTTAGGAAGTTCATATAAAAAGTTACTACTTGGGAAGTTCAATTTTTTTATAGAAAGTTACTTCCCATGTAAATTAAATGACTCCTTAGTTGGTTTGCTAAATACAATCGATAAATTAATTATCCATTGTAAGTAATTACTTGCAATTAATTTTTTATTATAGGTTAGTTGTGATTGATTGTAATTAGTAGCAATTAGATTTTAGTGATTTAATGCTTGATTGAATCATTACTTGGCAAAGAAAAACAAAGAACAAATTAGTTATTTTTCACTTATAAGTTTGTTAATTTACTCTTAACATTATTTGAATTACTTAATGCTATTACTAAATAAATTCATGGCATTTATTTTGCATTGCATTAGTAGCAAGAGATTAGTTTGGTGCTTGTTTGAATTAATCAATCTTAAAAACTCAATTACTATTAGTTTAGGACTAATCTTTAATTAAGTAATTGAATTAGTAGTAGAATTTGTTAGGTGTCGATGATAAATCTAAAAATTGGAGTCTAATTTCCCTTAAACTAGACTCCTATATTTTGGTATTTTTGTTTTTAATTCTATTCTCATTTGCTTTATTTAGATTTCAATACAAAATCCTTATTTTTACATTTTGCATCTATAGATTGATTTCAATTCCTTTAGGTTTGTCATAGGCTCACTTGAGCTACATGTTAGTGTGAGTTCTATAGTAATTTTTGTATGAAACAATGCCCATTGAAGGGATAAAAATTGAATATTCACTTAAGTAATTCAATTAAATTAACATTTCACTTATTTGAAATAGTTTTATATAAAATAAAAATATAGTGCTATTTTTTAGGTAAAAAAATATATTTTGTTATATTTATACTATTCAATAATATAAGTATCAAAGTTATAGATAACATAAGTGAATAAAAAAAGGAAAACTTGTAATCTAGTAGATAAAAAGAAGAGAAATAGTGTGTAAGTTATAAAACCTTAAAAAATATTAATTGATGTATATTTATTTTGTAATAGAATACTTTAAAATTGATATAAAGAAAATATAAGTGAAATGTAAATAAATAAATTTAATTTAAATTTTTAAAATTTTGTTAAAAATAGAGTTTGTAATTAATTAATTCTATTAATGATTTTTATTAAAATTATAACTTATTTAAAATATTTTTATAATAAAAATAAAATATATCTTACTATATTTCTTACTAATATCTATCTTTGAACTATAAATATTAGGAGTGGAAATAATAATAATAATAATAATAATAATAATAATAAGCAATAGAACAAATAAAATGAAGAGAAATGATATGTGAATTATAAGTAATAAGAGTTAAAAATAATATATATTAAGTAATTTAATTAAATTAAATATATAACTCATTCAATATTTTCTAATAAAAATAAAATATATTATGTTATATTTATGTTACTTAGTGATATTAAAATTTGAGTTGAAAATTAAAAAAAGCAGACATAAAAAAGAAAAATATCCAGTTGGGAAAATAAAAAAAAGAAAAATGATGCATTAGTTGTAATTTGATATGAGTAAAAAATAGGAAAATACTATGGGTACTGAAAATAAGTTCTAAAATTAATTTTTAAATCTTTTTATTTATTGGATTGAGTTTTGTAAATTTACCTCATTACCCTATATTTAACACTAACATTTGATTTCTATTTAGAATTCAATTTTGAATCTCATTTTTATTACATATAACATTACTTTTGAAAATAAGATATACATAGTTAAAAATGTAATAGGAGTAAACTTAAAATAGTAACAACATGTAATGGAGAAAGAAAAGATAATGTTTGAGTTGTAACCTTTAAGCGTAAAAAATTGGGATTATGTAACTAATTAATTTAATTAAGTTAAATCAACAATTAAAATACTTTATAATCAAAATATATTATGTTATATTATATTATATTACATAATAATATTTTCATTGAGGTTATAAAAAATAAAAGCGGACAAAAACAGGCAATGAAGTAAGTAAAAGAAAAATAACGTGTGAGTTATAAATTAATATAATATAATTAAATCTTTAACTTATTTAAAACATTTTAATAATGAAAAAATTGTGTTATGTTTATTGCACAATAATATTTGAATTTTCGTAAAAAAATAGAAATAAATAAAAAGAAATAATGGAGTAGATTAAAAAATTAACGTGTGAAATATAAATTAATATAATATAATGATAACTAATTATAAAATAATGAAATACAAACAAAAGCAATGGGGAAAAAAAGGAGAAAATGAGAAGGGTGGTTGGGGGAAGAAGAAGGAAGATTTTGTTGATAGGTGGCTTGTAAAGTTATAAAAAACAAAAGCATACTCACGGTACTTTTTATAGGTTCATTTTGTGGCCAATAGCATTCTTTATTGCCTTAGACTTATTTCCTACAATTTGATATGTATATATCAAGTAAACTATTAATAACTTTTATTATTATAAAAAAAATTATCTCATTTTAATATAATGAATTCTTTTATTTTTCTATCTCTTATATTTTTTATATTCCAAAACTATATTTAATTATATTAACAAATAATAAAATAATGTTAATTTTTCAATACTTTTACTGTAAAAATAATTATTACATTTTTAATCATATAATTTGAAATAATACATATTTTTAATATTTATAATATGTATTTATTATTTTTATTCAAATTAATTAATATAAAATAAAAATTACTGATTTACAATTTATTATGCTCTTATTATAAGAAAATTTTTATTGATTCTAATTTTGATAATAGAATTTAAAATTTTAATTTTTTATTATTTATATTATAAATATATTATTATCACATTAAATTATAAATTATTAAATTGAATACATATCTGCTACTTTTTTAGGATATTATAATAATATGTAAATACAACCTTTAATCCTTTATTTATAAAAATGACAATTATTATATTACTCAAATTTTATAATTAGTGCTATAATTAGTCTTTTATTTATACTTTTGTTATCATTTTTTATTGTTTATTTATTTTCCTTCACTTGTAATGTTAAGATAAATAAAAAAATATTAAATTGAATTGTTAAACCTCACCTTAACAATATTAAATATATACTTAATTTTAATTATAATTTTTCTTTACACAATTTATTTTAATATTACAAGTGATGAGATGAACAAATAATTATAATAAATTCATGCAAAAATAAAAATAATAATGCTGGCCAATAATAGTTACTTCCTTTAAAAATAAAAGATTAAATATTATATTTACGCTACTATTGCCTTTTCCATTCCACATCTTTATTATTTTGTTACATCAATTGTAGAAATGGAATGAATTGGCCATTATATTCCTAATCCTAGAAAACAAAGATATGGAATGATCCTTGCGTCAATATTAATCAATATCAGTATCAATATTAAACAGTCAAAATAGCGTTTGTCTCCCAATTATTTATTATTTTTTCAACTGACGTGTCACTTATTCAAGGGATAATGTATTTTGGTTTTGCGCCAAAATATTTCCTGCTTTTTCGATTTATATATTTTTTGTTTCCCTTTACATAATTTTTCTTTTTTTATTTATTTTATTACTCCATTATGTTATATACGTATTTTTTTCTTTATTTATTTTATTACATGTTTTTATACACCCTTTTTTATTTATAATTCTAATACAAATGTTACTGAGCACTATAAATATATGATAAATTTTATTTTTATTGTGAAAATATTTTATATAAGTTAAAATTTTAATTTATTTAACCTATCTAATTAAATATTCTATTTTTATCCTTCTTATTATTCTATAATTCACTTTTTTTTTTAATTTCGTTGCATATTTCTCTTCTTTTGTCTTTTTTTTTTGTGTGTTTAAAACTATTATTTATACTTCAGTAATAATACCACTAAGAAGTGCATATATTTTTATTTTTTATAAAAATATTTAAAAATAAAATATTTAATTGAATTGAATTGCCTAACTACATATTTTATTTTTAACTTTTATATTATTTTACAGTTTACTCATTATTTTTTTATTTTTATTTGCTCTATTATATGTTTTTCCTTTCTTTTCTTTTCATATCCACTATTATTTACAATCTAAACCTTAATATTATAAAATAATATAAATATATCATGATAATTTTGTTATAAATATATTTTAAATAAGTTAAAATTTTAATATAAAAGCTAATAAATGAAATAATTAATTGTATATTATATTATTTAATCAAAATATCTAAAAATTAAAATCATATTTATTCGTTTAAATTTTGTGTATATTATGTTGATAACAATTTTTTAATTTTATATTTCAAATTTAATATACATAAATTAAGATTTTTTAATAATTTATAACTCAAACATTATTTTACTCTCTTTTATCTATTATATTGGATTTCTTTTCATGATTATTGATATTATTTATGGTTTAGATAGCAATATTACTGAATAATATAAATAATATATACTAATATCATTAAATAATATAAATATAATATAATTTTTTATTATAAGAATATATTTTAAAGAAATTATATTTTAATTTAATTAAATTTTTAATTATATATTTTATTTTAAAGTTCTTATACATTTTCTCTTCTCTTTATTCGTTCTATTGTTTTATTACTATATAAGTCAAACACTTTATTTTATCTACTTTATTACACACACATATATATATTCAAACATAGTTTAAATGCTATTATCTACTTTGTTACATATATCTTTTATACTCAATCATAGTATTTATAAGCTTTTAACTGTATATTCTATTGTTCAAAAATATTTAAAACTTAAAACTAAATTCATTTATTCAATTAAGATTTTGTTAAATATTTCCCTCACATCAATTTTTAATTTTACATCTTTTAAATTAAATATAAATCAATTAAGATTTTGTTAAGATTTACCATTATGCATCATCTTTGTATCAATTTCATTACAAGTTAGCATTTTTTTTTTCAAATTCACTTTTATTATTATCTACTTCTCATATGTCAATATCACTAGATAATATAGATATAATATTTTATATTTTTTATTATAAAAATATTTCATACGAGTTAAAAATTTTATTTAATTTTAATTGAATTGATTAATCGTAAAATTTATTTTTGATTCTTATATTACAATAAATTTTTGCAATTATTTCTTTTCTTTTTATTTGATCCATAGTATATTTTTCATTTTTTTAATATCCACTTCTATTATTTTTAACTAAAATAGTACAAATAAGTGTACATATAATTGGATATATTTTATTTCTATTATAAAATTGTTTAAAATAAGTTAAAGGTTTAACTTAATTTAATTCTATTTAAACTCTTATATTATATATTTTACGATTCACTCATTGTTTATGTTCTTTTTATTTGCTCCATTTCATATTTTTTTTATTTTTTCTTTTATAACTTAGATGTTAATATTATTAAGTAGTATAAATATAACACTATATATTTAAGTTCATTATAAAAATATTTTAAATATGTTAAAAATAAATGTAGAAAATATTAATTGAAATAATTAATTGCATATTTTATTATCTAGTAAAAATATTTGAAAATTAAAATTAAACCTTTTTATTTAAACTTTGTCAATGTATTCTTGATATCAAATTTTGAGCACTATATTAAATTAGATATAATATATATATATATATATATATATATATATATATATATATATATATATATATATATATATTAATTTAAAATTTTCCATGCCTTTACATATTGTTTGTTGTTTTACTTCTTTTTATTTATTTTATTGCACATTTTTTTATTTTTTCCTATTTACTTCTTTTATTTATAATTTAGACTTGACTATCACTTAATTATATAGGTATAATATAACATGATATAATATAATATAATATATTTTTTATTATGAAAATATTTAAACTGACTAAAAATTATAATTTAAATAAATTATTTATCTACATATTTATTTTTAATTTTTATATTACTTTATGATCTTCCATTATTTTTTTTCAATTTGCTTTATTGCATATTTTTCTTTCTTTATGACCATGATTATTATTTGCAACTTAGAATCTAATATCACTAGAAGTGTATACACAAGATGATATACTTAACTCTCTTATTATTTTTATTTTAAATGAGTTGAGGATTTAATTTAATTAATTTACTTAGTTATATATTATACTTTTGACTCTTATATTAATGTATAACTTACCTATTGTTTTTCTTCTTCTTATTTGTTTCATTATATACTTTTGTTTTTTAATATCCATTACTATTGTTAAAAATTAGATGCTAATATCGCTATAATGTGTGTGTATACATAAAACTTAAATTCAAATTTATTTAATTAAACATTTTCAAGTCTTATATTTCAATTCTTCAGATTCAAGAAAGAGCTCTTCAGTGATCTTTTATCCTTTTAGAAGATATATGAGCAAAACAACTAATTTATTGATATTAGAAGATCCAAATGATTTTTTTGATGTATCATTTATGGGTCCAATGAAATTTATAAGTATAGAAGAAGTCTTGTCAATTAGAAATTTTTTTCATTTAACCTTTTTTTTTATTGCCTATTGTTAATATGATATATAAGGATCATTATTACAAATATGCATTGATTGGAATTTTATTCTTTTATAACTTACACGCTATATTTCTTTATTTTATTTATTTCATTGCATATTTTGCTATTTTTTTTGTTCACTTTATGTATTTATAACTTAAATATTAATGTCATTAAATAGTATCAATATAATACAAAATATTTTATTATAATTTTTTAATAAATTGAAGATTTAATTTAATTGAATTATTTTGCTAATATTATTTTTTAACTCTTATATCATATTGTAAAAATGAGTTAATTTGAAATCTAAATATATAATTATAAAATAAATATAATAAAATAAAGTTTAATATTTTTTTATTTTTTATAATATATTTTTATGTTATGAAAAAGATAGACACTTGTGTGTATGCACGAGTCTAAAAGCTAGTTCGATCCTATTTTTGTTTCTACTCCATCCCCATTTTTCTCTCCATTCTTACATCTTTCTTCTAACTAAACAAAGCCATAATTCTTAAGATAATATTTGGGATAACGAATATATATATATATATATATATATTTAATGAATCTTACTTAATTTAGATTCATTGTTTAATGGTTTCAATTTAGGTTTAATTATTAAATATTCAATGACTTTTGAATAATTTTGTGATACTTATTAATATTAATTTATATAATGTATGAATATATCTCTTCTAAACATTTAATAAGTCTTGAATTTCTTTTGAATATCGCATTAGACCTATTTAAATAACATATTCTATAATCAACCTATTATTATATAAATATCAATATTATCACATATATAAAGATATTGTGATGATTTGTTTAAGATAATAAGAAAAATTCAAATTTAACATAAATTATAAAGATATTTTAAATTATATTTTTATTTTATAATATTAATTTGTAGAATATATTAGTATCTAACATGACTATAATATATATGGATAAATAATTATCCATAAGTTAACCTAATATGATTATTATTTAATAAAGTTAATAAAGATATAACTTATATTTACCCTACTAATATAAATATTATGGATAAGTCAAAATAAGAGTGGATATGAATGAGAAAATAAATTTTATCTATAATTATCATACCAAATTTTTATTAATAAGAAAAGAATAATTTTTACTTTTCATTAGAAAATTTTAAAATTATATTTATATTAGTAGGTTTAAATGAATTTATTTGGAATTTTTTAATTAAATCTTATCAAATTTTTAATAGATTTGAATCTTTAATAAATTTAAAATAATAAATATTTATGAAATTTTAATTCAATTGAGTTTATCTAAATCTAATTCGTTGTCATCCTAGATAATATATCCAAGCCCAACAGATTAGATAGTCAAAGCACAAATACCATGATGCTAGTACTACAAAGATCAACATAGCTATTTTGATTCATGATGCTTGTTTAGTCGTAAATGGATTAACCAAGTTTGTTATGAGAAATTCTTATGTTTGTCTTTTAATATTTTAATATGATTTTACCTAGTAATCTAATTCAACTAAAGCTCCATCTTAGGCAAAGACTAACATACACTAATGGTGTCATGCCATACTGAATAGTCCATATTTTTAGATCTCTATAATGTTATACAAATTGAATAAAATTTGATAATTTAGACTTACCAATATGTGGTAAGATAATGCATCTTAAATTTTTCCTCATTTTATTGTGCTAAGAGTATAACTTTTCGTTATTTAATTAAAATAACTAATTTTCTATTTGTGATAAGCACAGTTCTTTTACAAGCAGTGAATGATTTTTGTTCTCTCTAATCTTTTAGAAACACTTTGAATTGATAATTTCATAAATCATTTATCTAGGGTTTAAAACTTCAAAAAAATAAAATAAAATAAAATTCAGTTCATTTGAAATTGAATTAATCAATAATTTTACACATTTGTTTCATGTTTTTAGTCAATAAGAATTTAGATTCCAAGTTAGAAAGCCTAGTGAAGATACTTGAAACAATGTGATCATTCTTTGTAAGAGATTTCTGAATTTTCATGTGAAGAAAACTTATGGTTTGTTTGGATGGAGAGATATGCAAAGAAGAAAGAGGAAAGAGAATGTTATATGATATCTTTCTTTTTTATTTGGAAGCTTTATATAAGGAATAGAACAAAATGAATGTTTATAATTAACAGTTCTATAAGAGTAATCATTAGTTAGTTAAATGCGATTAAACTTATTTTCTTAATTAACCAATTCTAATCATTACTATGTTTTTTTTCCATGTGAAATTGACCGACCACCAAACCTTAATTGAACCTAATTGATCATTTTGACTTTAGTTAGTTACTAACAAGTTAAATTTTTAAAAAATTATAATACTATAGTACCATATTTCATTATGAATTTAATGGCCAAAATTAGCCTAAAAACACTTGCTAACTTTGATTTCATGAGTAAATAACTATAAAAAAAAAAGAAATTTCAATATTTAATTAGAAATATGATCATTGAATATAAAATGTGAACCTTTTTTCAAACATAATATGACATTAATACTTAAACATTCATCTACAAAATTTGGACAATAAAGATAGTCATATATATATATATATATATGAAACACTAGTTTAGAACCTTATAACCAATCAATCAAATTTGGTAATTTTTTTAATTTTATAGTTAGTATCAATTTTGTGAAGTTAAGGTACTAATTGGTCAGCTAAATTATATAATTTTTTTTACCAATTTTGGCCGATGTTAATATGCTAACCACTTTTAACTAACATAGAGTTTAGTTGGTTAGTTAAGAGCAATTTGACATATTTTAATCACCCCTTACCCTTTAAAGCCTTTCCATCTTAAATATTATCTATTCCTCTAAAGGGTGGTTTTGGAAGGGTTTTTACTTAATTTACAATTTAACTCTATTTTACTATTTAAATTATATTTATATTCTTAACATTTCATTATAATTTACACTCAATTAAAAATATTTTATTTACATTTTTAAAGGTACCTAACATGTGAAAAATACATATAATAACTATGAAATTTTTTCTGATAAAAATGTAAAATTGTAATTTTTTCTTATTGATAATAACTAAACTTAACAATTATAGCTCCTTTTTTTTTATCAATACACATTAATCCTTAATTTTTTTAGTAAACACATTAATTCTTACTTTGATAAATCCATATTAATTTTAAGATGAAGATAAAATTACTAATTTCATTCTTGAAATTATAAGACACTAATAAAATAGTTCCTAAATTATATAAGGTTGCAATTTTGTCCCTTTGTATAAATTTGTACCATTAATTTCGTCTATGAATAATTGTATGGATGGATAAAATTGTATATACAAACTATTATTTAGGGAAAAATTGTAATTTTATATAATTCAGTAATCATTTGCTACCACTTTACAATTTCAAAAATAAAATTAATAATTTTATCTTATGTGAGTTATCTTATTATTGACCTTATCAAATATGGGTCATATTAGGCTAATTCATAATATTTTTTTCATAATCCTTATAAGTAAAATTATAACATTATTATATATTGACATCTCATATCATTTTTTAGAAAGGGTTATTATTGATCTTGTCAAATAATTTTTTTGAAATTTTTTTAATCTTAAAAAAGTTATTAATAAATTAATTTTTTTCATTAAGGTTAAAATTGTAAAATATGCACTAATTAATTATATATTTTAGTTTAACCCCAATTGTTCTTCCTTACATAATTTTTGACATTTAAATAAAGGAAGGAAAAGTTATGACATGACCTTCCATTTTTTTTACCCTTCTATTCCCACTTTCTCTTTCCCTCATAACTTCTAAATATATCTTTAGACTTTTTCTTTCCATAAAAAGGCATAACAAGAAGGAAAAAAAATGCAAAATAGTCCTTCAACTTTAAAGTGGTTGAATTTTACTCCATTCTATTTCAAAAACCAAGAAATCACTTCCTTAAATTTCACTAAATTTGGAATTAACATCTATTGTCAACTTAATTAATCATTTTTTAAATTATATTATTTTTAGTAAAATTTTTAAAATCATAATATTATAGTATATTAATTTATTTCATCATTTTTTACATATAATTTCGTAACTCCTTTTTATTATTTAATCAAAACTTTATATATATCTAATTTAATCTTTATTAATAATATAACATAAAAATTATTTGTGAAAAAATTACAAGATAAAAAATATACTATAATATTATGATTCTTGTTTAAAAAGATTATAAAAAATTATATAATTTAATAAAATGGTAAATTAAGTCAATAATGAATATTAATTTCAAGTTTTGTATAATTTAAAGGGGATGATTTTATGCGAAATGCCAATGTTTTGAGCATAAGAATAATACTTGCTCTCTGCATAAATGATTATTATCAAATCAATTATATTTATATGTAAGGCATATGCATACTTGTCATTAAGTCAAATTTATTTTCTGTGAATTATGTTAAGAGGTATCTAACCTTTGAAGATAAATAAAGGTTAAATGTTATCTCAGATATAGAAGTGTAAAGGCATAGTGAGGGTTATCAATGAAATTGTCTCATTATTTAAAAAATTGTTCAACTTTACAAACTAAATAAAATAGAAATAAAAAGTTAGTTTGCCATATTAAAAAATAAATATTTCTTATGTTTATCTTTTAGCTAATAAAGAGGTAAGAATCCCTTTTATAATTATTTTACACAATTTGTTGTTAATCAATTGTTTACATTGATCATGTTAATAACATTGATAGTTATAAACATTAAATGTTTATAAAGAGCAGGATAAGCACATGACCATAATAGTACTAAAATAGTTATAAGTCTTTAATTGAAAGTAAATAGATATTATGCATGTTATATCTTTAATTCTAATAATAAAAGTCAAGGTTCAATTTGCCAATACCATAAACTTTGTAAGAATTCTAAGATATATATGTTAATTGAAGGTTCAAATCAAGATATACCTTTTTGTATGCATAATACTTATTTATGTGAAAAGTTAAGTATAAACACTAACATTCCAAACTAATGGGAAATTGTTAGTAGTTTATGAATGTTGATGACTTTATAAGTTCTACAAGGTTTATTAATGGTCTTTCCATATTAATATTGTATACAACAAATATAAATGGGGATTTCTATTATATCTTTTTCACTGCTTTAGATTAAAGAGTTTTGGGTTTTGCTATATCTTATTTACAAGAAGAATTCCTAATTCTATTATTAAAGCAACACTACTATGCTTATAAAATGTGTAGTCTCTTTTATATCCTTATTGCTTTGGATAATTGATAAGTGACTCAATTTAGAGTTTGAAACCTATATAATTATTTATATGCAATGATTAGCACTAGTTTCAATATATATGGAATGCACTAACTAGTGCTAACAAACACCTATTAATAACCTGTTATTACCCATTGAATGTTGTAATTAGAAGTTACTAATTCAAAGTTAGGTTCCTATTATTAATGTCTAGTATCAAGGATTTTATACCCATTCCACTAGTTGTACTCTTTAAAATGTATAGTTTCTTTTATGTCCCCATTAGTTTGGACAATTAATAAGTGACTCAATGTAGAGTTTGACATCCATATAACTATTTATATGCAACAATTAACACTAGTTTCAATACGTGGAATGGACTAGCTGGTGCTACCAAATACCTACAATAGTGCCTCCAAGAATTGAATTTAGGACCTTTTGAGCTTGTAACGCGTAGGGACTTAACATGCTACCACAAAGGTAACTAATTACTGGTTAATTTTACCCTTATCTGTGAAGAGATTTGTTATTGCCAAGTATAGTACATTCTATTCTGAGAGAGAGAATTTTATTAAATTCATTAATTTTGATGATAACTATTATCACTTATTTATTAATTTTATTAACTTCAATAAAATTTATTACTCATTCTTAATTATAACTTATTTCATCAATTTTATTAATTCATCTATTAATTTTATGCAATTTATTTTATTAATTTTAGTAATAAATAATTATTATTTTTAATAATATTTTTTAAAATTTTTTAACTTGGTAATGTTATTGCTTTTACCTAATTTATTTTATTTTTTCACTAAAAGTTATTAATTTAAATAATAAATAGAGTAAAACACTCTAGCCTACTTTATGTTATGTTTAAAATACAAAAATATCCTCTTTACTTTGAAATCCTACACATTACCCTTTTAATTGAGTGCCATGAGAAAATCTTAGTTTTTAATTCTTTGCTTCCTTTTTCATATTTTTCATGATTTTAAAAAGTAAAATGGCAAAAGTAGCTTTCCTTTCCTATTTTTAAAGTCTTTTTTCTTCAATTACACATTGAGAATCCTCGAAGTGAACCTATTTTCAACTTGCACATAATCCCAAAATCAAAGATACTTAAAATTTCACACTTCCTTTTGTCACGGGCTGGCAACTTCACTTACTAAACTGTGTGGCGCTTGCTATCAATAATCTGAAAGCAAGCCAGCCAAAGATTAGACCCACGACATTCAAATGGGCTAACATACTGAGCGGTAACAAGATTAAAGGGCATGGTGGAAGATAAACAACTAAGGCAACCAAAACACGTATAAATAAGGGCAATGATGGCACAACATATAGCATAAAGCATATTAAAGGTAACTACGAAGCACATAAGTGCAAAATATGCAATGCGGATGAATGCGGCCAAAACTGGCTAGAATTTGGGACATTGTAATTTAGAAGAGGGGCTACTTCTTTCATTCATATAATCCTCCATACAGTATTGAAAATGTGCAAAGGAGGTACAAGCCGCACATTCCATTCCCTAGACTAGTGCCAGGTTCCCACCAAGGTCACCTAGCACTTCCCCCTAAAGAGCATTATAAGTCAAACCCAAAATTGCCTAAGATGACATACTTTTTTCGAGTTGTCATAAGGGCTTTTTGGCTAGCTTCGGGTGGAAAATTGTTACCAAAATACACCAATAGAAAGCTAAAAATGCAAGGATCACAACCAAGTGCTTTCCTACTCGCACTGGACAAGTTACCTTGGTCAAAAATACATGTAAAGTGTAAATACATAGAAAAATAACAAAAATAGTATGCAAGTCGGAATGACCCCAAATTTGGGCTACAAGTTCTCCATCCTATGCTTGAATTATTTGCCAAGTTATAGCTTAAATGGAGCTTGTTTGCTTAGTGAACTAGTGTGCAAGGTCGACTTGTGACATTCTCCCCCACTCAGTTGGTCGACGTCCTCGGAGACTTTACTGCTTGAAAGGCTTGAATCTGCTGCTTGAACTCTGACAAATCTTCTTCCTTCTCCCAACTGATCTCCTCATCTCCTAAACCCCTCCATCTCACTAAGAATTCCTTTCTGGATCGCCTTCTTACTATCACCACACGCTCGGCTAGAATTTCTTCCATACACTTCTGTCTTCTGCTAATGGGGTTTACTTCCGGCTTGATAGGTTGGTTACGAGCTGGATCATCAGCATTTGGATAATAAGGCTTCAAGTTACTAACATGGATGACTGGGTGGATTTTCAGTCATTTGGGTGGAGCAATCTTGTAGGCTACCTTCCTAACTTTTGCTATGATCGGTACTGGGCCTTCATACTTGCAAAGCAACCGACTATCTCTGGCCCTTACACTTTTTTGTTCGGGTAGCAGCTTGACAAGTATAAGATCTCCCACCTCAAATTCCAACTCTCAGCGCCCCTTATCTGCCCACTTCTTCATTCTCTTAGAAGCTTTATCTAAGTAAGCACGGGTAATTTCAATGTTTAGTTTCCAATCTTTAGTGAAATGGTGTGCACTAGGATTCACCCCTTTGTACACTCCAAACACTGTATGGGGCAAGAATGGCTGTTGACCTATAACAATCTCAAACGGACTTTTGTTGGTTGCAGAACTCTTCTGAGCGTTGAAGCAAAATTGTGCAATGTCCAAAAGTTGTGGCCAATTCTTCTGATTAGCACTAGTGAAGTGCCTCAGATACTCCTCTAATAGGCCATTGAATCTCTCAGTCTGGCCATCACTTTGAGAATGGTAGCTAGATGAAAAATTAAGTTGTGACCCAAGAATGTTAAACAGTTCTGACCAAAAGGTCCCAGTAAATCTGCTATCTCGGTCACTTACTAAATTCTGGGGTAGTCCCCAGTATTTCACCACAAATTTAAAGAATAATCGGGCCGTCTCTTTTTCCGAGTAATACTTTAGAGCTGGTATGAATGTTCCATACTTCGAAAAGCGATCTACTACCACCAGGATAGTGGATAGATCCCTTATTTTAGGAAGATTGGAAATGAAATCCAGTGACACGCTCTCCCAAGGTCGGGTGGGTATTTATAATGGCTCTAAAAGTCCCGCGGTCTTCTCTCTGACACCCTTATCTTGCTAGTAGATGAGACAGGTTTTAGTATGATTGACCACATCATCTCGCATTTGTGGCTAATAATAACCCTGTTTCAGCAAGGCATGAGTTCTTTGTCATCCCGGATGACCCGCCCACAAAGTATCATGGCACTCCTTTAGAAGCACCTTTCTCAGATCGCCAGCTTTGGGAACGAAGAGTCTCTTCCCTTTTGCCCATAATAGATCATCTTCTACCTAAATTTGACGAGTTTTGCCCTCCTTGGCAAGGTTCATAATTGTTTGGGTTGCTGGGTCCTTGGGAAGATTCTCCCGTATGAGCTCTTGCATGGTAGATATAATTTGGCTTCTTGCTATGCAAGCCATTAACGTCATTACTGCAAGCATGACCTTCCAACTGAGGGCATCCACCACTTGGTTACTCCGTCCCGCCTTATGCTTAAATTTAAAATCGAATTCTGCTAGAAATTCTTGCCAACGGCCCTGCTTTGGGGTTAGCTTTGGTTGGGTGAAAAAGTGGCTAACTGCCAAGTTATCAGTCTTTACCATAAATTTTGACCTAAGTAAGTAATGCCTCCATACCCTTAAGGAGTGAATAACCACCAGCATTTTCTTCTCCTGTGCTGTATATCTTTGTTCAGCTTCTGACAGCTTATGGCTCTCATAGGCAATATAATGGCCTTCTTGGAGTAAAACTCCGCCCAATGCAAAGTCCGAGGCATTTGTTTGAACCTCGAAAGGCTTCGCTATATCTGGTAAGGCGAGCACAGGATTCCTAATCATAGCCTGTTTTAAATCTTCAAATGTAGCTTGGCATTTTTCATCCCACATCTAAGCAACATTCTTCTTGAGAAGGTCCGTTAAAGGTACCGTTCGTTTTGAGTATCCCGCTATAAATCAACGATAGTAGTTTGTGAGCCCCAAAAAGGATCTCAGTTTAGTCACTTTTGTGCAGGCTTCCCACTCTTGGATAGTTTTGACCTTCTCCATGTCCATTCGAATCCCTTCGCATTCAATAATATGCCCAAGAAACTTAATATGTTCTTGAGCAAAGGAGCACTTTTCTTTCTTCACATACAGTTGGTGTTGTCTCAGTCTCTCAAATACCAATCGCAAGTGTTTAATGTGTTCTTCTAGTGTGGGACTAAATACAACAATGTCATCTAGGTAGACCACCACGAACTTGTCAAGAAAGTCATGGAACACCTGGTTCATGAGAGTGCAAAATGTAGTTGGGGCATTGGTTAACCCGAAAGGCATCACTAGGAACTCAAAAGCCCCATAACGCGTAACACAAGTTATCTTCGCTACATCCTCCTCCGCTATTCTCACTTAGTAGTAACCCGATCTAAGGTCCAACTTGGTAAAGTATCTAACACCGCTCAACTGATCAAAAAGATCTTGAACCAAAGGGATCGGGTACTTATTTCGCACAGTGACTTTGTTTAGGGCCCGATAGTCCACACACAATCGAAGGCTCCCATCTTGTTTCTTCTGAAGTAAAATCGGTGCTCCAAATGGTGATTTTGAGGGTTGGATGAAACCTGCATTCAATAGTTCTTTCAACTGCTTGCGCAATTCAGCCAGTTCCAGAGGGGCCATTCTATACAGACTTTTAGTAGAGGGTTTTGCACTAGGTAGCAACTCGATTTGGTGGTTAACTTCCCGTTGAGGAGGGAGATGTGGGGCAACACATCGAGCATAAAATTTTTATATACTTCTAACATGCACTGAATTCCATCGGGTGTTGCTTCTTCCTTCCCATCCCCCACAATTGTGGCAACAAATGAAGGCTCTCTCCGTTTTAGGTCCTTCTTGAACTGCATAGCTGATAAGAGTCTCGTCTCTTCTGGTTGCTTTGTTTAGATAGGTACCATGCATGAATTATCCTCCATGAACAAAAGGCAGCTAGCTGCAGGAACTAGCATGACCTGGTGGCCCAAGAGGAACTCCATCCCCAATACTACATTAAAATTATCCATTTTAGCAACCACAAAATCTGCTTTTCCTTGCCACAAGCCAAGCTTTACAGTTGCTTGTCTCGCCACTCCCATGGTGGTCGAGGCCTTAGAATTAACAGCTTTCATGCTACTTGAGTCCTTCTCTAACTTCAGACCGAGCCTTTTGACTTCCGCTTCAGAGATGAAATTGTGAGTGGCACCAGTATCAACTATCACACTAGAGGCGTCCTTTTCTGCTATTTGCCCCTTTACGTACATGAGGCCATGGTTTAGGCTACTTTTCCCTTTTCTAACTTGTTTCTTCAGGGCACCAAGGATCTGTAATGCACCCATTCTCGGAGCTATATCCTCTTCGCTTTCGCAATCATCCTCTTCTTTGTCTTAATCTTTAAGGGAGACTTGCATAGCATTGAGGCTAGCTTTTTGTGGGCAGTCAGCCATTTTGTAGGACTTTTACATAGAAAACAAGCCAAAGGTCTTTTCCCACTTGTGTTAGTAGCATTCTAGGATGAAGCCGAGTTTGGGCTATGGGGACTTCTCTTGTTGTCTCCTCCCCCACTTTTACTCTTGCTAGACTTGTTAGACTGTCCTCCGCTTCCTGTAGAAGAAGGCCCATTATTTGTTTAGGACTTCTTATTAGGGTTTTCAGCGTGGCAGTCAGTTAAGCGTTCGGCAACAGCCATTGCAGTAGGCAAATCCTGAACCTACTGTCTCTGGAGCTCAATTCTGGCCCAGGGTTTGAGACCTTTAAGAAAAAAGAACATTTTATCCTTCTCGGACATATCCTGGATATCCAACATTAGGGCAGAAAATCTTTTTACATATTCTTAAATGGCACAAGTTTGTTTTAGGTCTCGAAGTTGACGCCGAGCCATGTACTCAACATTTTCAGGGAAGAATTGGGACTTCAACTCTCTTTTCAAGTCTTCCCATGTGTTAATGATGCATCTTCCTGCTAGAATATCTTTATGTTTGGTCTGCCACTAAAGTTTTGCATCACCAGTTAAGTACATGGTTGCGGTTGTAACTTTTGTCTCCTCCAAATCTAGCCTTACGGCTTGGAAATATTGTTCCATATCAAAAAGAAAGTTTTCTAACTCTTTGGCATTTCGTGCACCCGCAAACAGCGGGGTTCGAGCACCCTCATACGCCCATATTCTAGTGCTCCATGGTTGGGGCCTTGGTTACCCAACGCTCTTATGAGAACTCTAAGCTAGACCTTCAAATTAGCTAGTTTAGCTCTCAGTTCTCTAACCGAATCACCCAAGTTGCCTTCCGCGGCAGCACTTGGAGTTTCCCGATCAATGCCCAAATAAGATTTAACAGCCGTAACTCGAATGGTCACACCTTCCTATTCCTTAGCCTATTCAATAAGCTCGGGAATGTCATGACCTTGCATCTTTTCAAATAGCTTTGTACAATTCTTCCATCTGCCCTATTCGATTTTTGAGTTCATTAATGCGCACCGTGTTCGACATGGTTGTTGTTGTTTTTTAAATTTTCCAACAATTTCAAGCGATTTCCAAAGCGAGTCGAACCCGCTCTGATACCAAATGTCATGGACTGGCAACTTTACTTGCTAGATGGTGCGGTGCTTGCTATCAACAACCTGAAAGTAAGCCAGCCAAAGATTAGACCCATGACACCCAAGTGGACTAACAAATCGAGCGTCAACAAGATTAAAGGGCACAGCGAAAGATAAATAACCAAGGCAACTAAAACATGTATAAATAGGGGCAACATAGCACAACACATAGCACAAAACATATTAAAGGCAACCACGAAGCACACAAGTGCAAAATATGCAATGCGGATGAATACGGGCAAATGCGGCCAAAACTAGCTAGAATTCAGGACATCGTAATTTAGAAGAGGAGCTACTTCTTTCATTTATATAATCCTCTATACAGTATTGGAAATGTGCAAGAGAGGTACAAGCCACACATTCCATCTCCTAAACTAGTGCCAGGTTCCCACCAAGGTCACCTAGCACCTCCCTTAAAAAGTATTATAAGCCAAACCCAAAATTACCTAAGATGACATACTTTTTTTGAGTTGTCATAAGGGCTTTTTGGCTAGCTCCGGGTGGAAAATTGTTACCAAAATACACCAATAGAAAGCTAAAAATGCAAGGATCACAACCAAGTGCTTTCATACTCGCACTGGACAAGTTACCTTGGTCAAAAATATATGTAAAGTGCAAATACATAGAAAAATAGTAAAAATAGTACACAAGTCGAAATCACCCCAAATTTGGGCTAAAAGGTCTCCATCCTATGCTTGAATTATTTGCCAAGTTATAGCTTAAACGGAGCTTGTTTGCTTAGTGAACTGGTGTGCAAGGCCGACTTGTGACACTTTCCATGCTTTCATTCTCTTTCTATATATGTTCTTCCTTTCTTTGGAGTGTGAGAGAGATCTATTGGTACGCTGATTTAGTAAATTTTTAGTTGCAAGGACATTGCTAGTTATATGACTTAAGCTAAGAAAGATAAACTTAAAAGTGAATCTAAAAATTATGATTAGGATGATCCTTACTTGTGAAAATTTTATTCTAATCAAGTGATTAAAACATGTGTTCTTGATTCTAATTTTTAGTCATGCCTTTTGTTATGATTATGCTTGTGATGGTCATTTTAAACCTAAAAAGATTGCTAGGAAAGTATTAGATTGTGGCTTTTACTAGTGTACCTTGTTCCTTGATTCTTATATGTTTTGTAAACATTATGAACAATGTCAACAGTTGAAAAGTTTAACTTGTCAAAATGAAATGTCTCAAACTACTTTACTTTTATATAAGATTTATTATGTATGACATATTGATTTTATGGGACATTTCCCTTCATCCTTTGATTTTATTTACATTTTGCTTGCTATTGATTATGTTTCTAAATGGATTTGAGCAAAGGCTACTATGATTGATGATTTAAAAGTTGCTGTAAATTTTATAAAGTTTAACATTCACTATTACAAAACTGCTAAAAAAATGTTGATTGTTTAACCTATTCCATATCGGTTATTCACTGACATATATGTGGGCATCATTATATGTTCAATATATTCAACGTTAGTTTTTAAACCAATGTTGAATACAAAAAACAATGTCAATTTTTTAGTTTAATTATCGAATATTATTGAGTCATTGAAATAAAACATCAATTTTTATATAATAATCTACATGATTATTTTAATTAGACACCAATTTGTAACTACTATTGAAAATTGACTTTCTTTCATATCTTAAATTTCATGTAGTACATTGATTTGTATTGAATAAACAACATTATATAGCATTATAAGATGATGCTTTTTTAGAATAACCAATGTGATTTATTATGTTTTTTAATCTAGCAAAATTCACTTAAACCCTACTATACCTAAAGCAATTTTTTAGCCTAATTACAAAATTCAGTAACTATATTATTATACAAGCAATATTCAATCCTTATCTCAATATCTTTATAGTTAAAAATAATATCTTAAATATAATAAACATCAAATGATAATAATTTCATACATTTAATTGGTTCCAAATAATTAAAAACTAATAATATGCGCATTTTGTAAAAAAATAAAAAAATACATTTAAATACAAAAGAAGTAAGTTACATTATCTTTCAATGACATGACCATTGATAGAAATCTGCATTTGAAACCTACTATGAAAAAAGAAAGGTACAAGCATGTCAAAATTGATGCTGTAGGTGCAACATTAATACAATATGCTATTATTGAAGTGAAATTTATTACCTAACTTATGCAATTAAACTTTGGTGGTATTGTGTATTACTTGTATATTGCTTATGTTATCCTAGTTGCTTTTATAGAAAGAATACTTATTGAAGGGCAGTATGGTACACGGGGTATGACACGGCCCGTGTTCACCCCCGTGTTCTTCTCTGAGCAGCTCAGTGAAGCTTCGAAACAATCCAGAAAGATACACGGCCCTATACACGAGGTTCCCATACCCCGTGTTCTTTGCTAGGTGAGCAACTTTGCTTCGATTCTCAACAATTCGCACGGTTTTGACTCCGGATCCTTTTCTAATGCTCAAATGTGTCACTCCAAAACCTGAAAACAAAATATCGAGCATCTAAGTATCCTTTTCAATTAATTTTTGCACAAGATACTAAGTAAATCAGTGATGAAACACATAAAATTTAAGTACAATTGTGCATTTATCAATTCCCCCACACTTGAATCTTGCTCGTCATCGAGTAAGGAAGTAAGAGAACAAAAAAATCTACTCCAATTTTTATTCTTTTCTCTCTTTTCTTTATATATATATATATATATATATATATAAACATCAGGCAATCATTTAACGAAGCAAAGATTAGGATCAATTCATGCTAAGCAACTAAATAAGTCAATCTTTAGCATAAAAGCAAAAGAGAACAGCCTCACAGGTATAGTGTTTACTCAAACTCTCAGCATAAGGCTTGTGTATACTCTCAAATCAATCAGCTCAGGACTTAATGCTACCATATGCTTGCAAAAACTCTAATCTCCACTACTATATTGCAAAATGCATGCAAATCAGAGGACTTTATTAGGGAAAATGGTGAGCATAGGGGAGAGGAAAATCAAGGGATGAAAAGTGATAGAGTCAGAGAAGGGAAAAGACACATTGGTCTTGAGCTTGACCATTGTCGAGTTCCATTACTCATTTTAGTATATTACCTTGCTTCAACCCCCATTCTCTTCCTTTTTCTTTTCTTTATATATATATATATATATATATATATATATATATATATATATATATATATATATATTAGCAAACACAAAATTTTCTTCTTCCCCTTTTTTTTATATTTATTTATTTCCCAACAAGCTTTTCTTCCTTTTCTTCTTTCCAAATTATTTATTTAACACCATTTTTATTGTTGTTGTTGTTTTTTTTTTTTAAATCAACACAATAAATCAACCTATCCAACTAGCAGCACTAAGTAAGGACCTCTAAGTGATAGCCAAAATCATGTAATGTGTCTAAGTTTCCTTAAACTCTAAGGTTCAAGTTCACTTGGGCAGTGGCTTTAGATGCACATGGGATGGGTTGGGCTAGGCTAGAAATAAAGGTCCAAGGCTCAAAGTGGCTAACTAGGGGAAAAATTGAAAATGGTTTAGGGTATATCAAAGAAAAGGATTCAAATAGGCAAAACAACTAAAAAGGGTAAAGAAACATGGCCTCATCATTTTTTACATGCAAAATACATAAAATGTAGCCTCAAAAAGAGCAAATGCAAGTTCTAGAATAAAAAGTCAAGAGTGATGACATAATCCTTTAAGAAGATAAAAAATGAGCTTTAATTTCTAATATGAAAATTGCTCAAAAGGCTCAAATCTCACAAGGATCAATTATGCTCATTACTCTTAACTTCAAGCTTTAAATTATCCTTACTAAGTTGCCAAATATTCATTAAAGGAGCAAGGCATGAATCAATCACTTTATTCAAAAAATTGCCCTAAAAATTTAATTTTTTTTTTTACATATTATAGAATTTGGAGTAAATTTCAGTACTCTAAATCAATCAAGCAGATTCAAGTGCAAAACATTGCAAAACAATCTAAACACTGCTCCCCCACACTTAAAATTGGACATTGTCCTCAATGTACATAAAAGTAAATGGAAAAGAGACAGAGAATAGATGGGGAACTGAAACTTCCCTGACAGATGGAACATGGTTGTCCAGTATAGATGATGATGTTAGGGAGATCTAGAAGTAGAGACAGAGTAGGAGAGAAGGAGGAGGCTGGTAATCTAAAAGAAAGAAGATGCAATAGTGGAGAAAATATGTTGTTAGTTATTACAGACATTAATATTAAAAGTGCAAGAAAATAAAAGAGAAATAGTTAAAATGATAAAAAGTAAATGAAAGTGCATAGTCAATATAAGTACAGACTAAGAGAAATAGAAATAGAGATGAGAAATAAGTAAAAAAAGAATATATAAGTAAAAAGGAAAAATAAACAATCCAAGCTACTGAGCATGAGGGTCCGGATCAGCTGGGGAAGAGGGGTGGAAAAGCTGGAATAGGGGCTCGACCATGCTTTCAATATGTCTGGATCGCCTGTCCAAGTCGTCATAAAGACCCTTAATCCTCATCTGACACTCGGAGATAAGTTGAAGCTCAGCCAGAATCTGCTGCTGACTGGATAATATGTCTCGGAGTAGGCCTCGGATGGAACTCTGCCCCCCGCAGAAGATGACGGACCCATATCAGGAGTTGGATCACGATCGCCATCATCTCCTGGAATATCTTACTCCTCCTCATGGGGCTGCTGCTGCACAGGCTAGATCCCTATAGCCAGAAGAATGCCCCTTCGCAGGGGTGTCATGTGGGATACTATGGTGAGGGATCCATAAGGTCGATCAAAGACGCCTAACCTCCTGGCTAGTCTGGTGATATATGGATCAGCAGCAATACTCCCAGCTCTCCTATCTGATGCCTGAGTCGAGAAGAAATGTGCAAATGCACCTCCAATATAAATAGGCACTCTCTGGATCATGCTATATAAGAAGAGTACATCAACAGTGCTCACGACCCCATGACTGTGCCCCCGTCCACTCAAAGTGTGACTGAAGATGGAATGGATAACTCACCAGGCAACTCTCATGAGACTAGATGCCTTGCTCTTGGTGGGATCATAAGTGTTCCCGATAGCAATATCAGCCCATACTCGCTACTACTGAGTCCCGTGGGGCAGTCCTATCAGCATATCATGATACTCAAGAGTGGTCACAAACTCGTCAGAATAAAGTCCCAAGTGCACTGAGAGCTAGGTCACGCTCATGGAATAACTGACTCCCCCGAGACGAAACTGCACTATGTCGATTGAATCCACAATCCCAAAATATCTCTCTAAGTAGAAAGTGTTAAGAAACTTTAAGGTAAGCTCCCTATAGGTAGGCTCTCTAATATGAAAGAATGCCTCCCAAGCACCTACACTAATGAGCTCACGGATCTCATCCTCCAGGCCGAACTCTCTCAAAACTGCCCAATCTAGGTATCGGCCTTCTACAAACGACCGATCCTTATGTCTATCAAAAGCATGAATATGAGCCTCTTCTGTGAACTCCAAGAATGGAGGTGTTGGTCCCCTAGAGGAAGTCCCTCTAGAAGTACTACCCTTGGTTATTTTCCTGGCAGTTGTCTTTTGTCTCTTTGACATGATCTGCAAAAGAAAATGACAAAGTGAGAGAGAGTGTTGAGAGTTTGTCAATCAACAAATTCCACAGGCAAAAGTGCAGCAAGTACTTTCAATATCATCCAATGTCAAATGATATGTAATTCAAAGGTCAATGCCATCAATGCAGATAAGTGGTCATATTAATGAGATAAATCAGGCAATTAGTCAATCAATCACTAAACTTCAAGGGATTTAAATCCAATCAATCAAACATTTCAAGTCCTATTAATCAAAGATTCAAATTCAATCAATCAATCATCAAACCTCAATGGACATGAACATTCTTGTAAATTCTAACATGCATTGGAGTTCAACAAACATAAGCAATTGCAAATAACTCCAAAGATTTCAAAGAAAATGCTCTTACCGTGTGAATTGCAGAAGAAAACCCTAAGTTCTTGGCTAGATCACAAGAAGAATCCAAATCTTGAATTTCAACCGATTAAATTGAAAATCAACCAGCAAAATCACTTCAAATAGCCAAATAAAGCACTTTAATCGGTGTATTTTAGCAAGATGATGGCCGAAAATGCAGATAGAGAGACTAGGGCACAGGGGAAGACGAAGAAAATGAGGGAAAGTGAAGGAAAATCAGGGGTTTTCACCATTAAAAACTCGTCCGCCCAAGAACACGGGGTCCAACACAGCCTGTGTGGTACCCCGTGTTTCTCTGTGGATGAGTGTTCTGGGTTTCGCAAACTTACACGGGGTCTGACATACCCCGTGTACTTCCCCGTGTTTCTCTCTAAAAGACACTACCAGGCTTCGCAATAGTACACGGGATTTAACACGACCCGTGTTGTACCCCGTGTTTCTCTCTGGAAGGCTCATGTTCAAAAATCCTTAAAATTGGTTTAACCAGTGAGGTACACGGGGTATGACACGATATGTGTTCAACACCGTGTATCTCTTTGGAATGCCATGAAAATCATAAAGTTTTTATGCTAACCAGACAGTGAGTTACACGGGGTATGACACGATACGTATTGTACTCTGTGTTTCTCACTTTAATGCGATGAAAATCACAAGTCCTTTTTTGACTGGCCAGACAGTGAGGTACACGGGGTATGACATGTCCCATGTTGTACACCATGTTTCTCATTGGACTGCGCTTTGAGCCTTTTATGCAAGAAAACAAACAACAAACGTACATACATGCCTAATTTACCTCAGAGACAGAGACCAAGTGCAAAAATGAACATCTTAAAACAACAACTAATGACTTATATGCCTTAAACTACTCAGAAACTCAAAATGAAAATGGGAAAACTAAGATTTAAAAGCAAAAAAAATAGAAAAATAAGCTTGGGTTGTCTCCCAAGAAGCGCTTATTTATGGTCATAAGCTCGACCCCTATTTTAATTAGTCTAGTGTTGCCATTATTGGTGGCCCAGCAACATAATGCTTCAATCTTTGGCCATTAACTTTGAAATTGCAGGTGCCTTCACTCTAAATTTCCACTGCTCCAAATGGGTAAACCTTCCTCACAAGATATGGTCCAGTCCACCTTGTCTTGAGTTTTCCGGGAAATAGCTTAAATCTTGGACTGAACAACAATACCAAGTCCCCTTCATGGAATTTCCTTCGGAGGATACGCTTGTCATGCTAAGCCTTTGTTCTTTCCTTATATATCTTGGCATTGTCGTAGGCTTCATTTCTCAGTTTTTCAAGCTCAAGGAGCTGAAGCTTTCTCTTCTCCCCAGCAGATTGCAAATCGAAGTTGAGCAATTTGATTGCCCAATACGCCTTGTGTTCAACCTCTACTGACATATGGCAATGCTTCCCATAAATGAGTCTAAATGGTGCCATACCAATGAGAGTCTTAAAAGCAGTTCGGTAGGCCCATAAAGCATCATCCAACTTGAGAGACTAATTTCTCCTCGATCTAGACACAGTCTTCTCCAATATGCTTTTGATTTCTCTATTTGAAAGTTCCACTTGCCCACTGGTTTGAGGGTGATATGGAGTAGAGATCTTATGGGTTACTCCATATCCTTTCAAGAGTGATTGGAATTGATGGGCAATAAAGTGAGACCCTCTATCACTTATGACTGCCCTAGGTATCCCAAACCTAGGAAATAACACCTTCTTGAAGAATCGAACTACAACCTTGGCATCACAAGTCCGAGGTCCCTGGCCATAGGTACCACACACAACAAATGCACTATTATCCCCGAGGATCCCGAGCCATAGGTCAAACACAGTATCACACTGTCTTCCCGGGTTGTGCATAAACAATCTCATACACATTCCATAACAATCTCATACACATTCCATACAATGGCATAAAACACAGAAAATCATGTAATAGAAAACAGCTTAAGGATAAAGCTAGCTACCTTTACAAGCTTCCAATGTGATGTTCCTTTTGCTCTCACCAAAAACTCCTTTACACTTCCTCTTGCCTTTGCAAGTTATCACTCTTTAGTCTATACAAATACACATCATAATTTCTTATTAGAACATCATCACTTTCTCTAAACCTCATGTATTCTTTACTTTCCCCACTTAATTAAATGCATACTTAGATGCTCTACACTTTGCTTTCAAGTCTTGAAATGACACATAAGAACATTGGAAAAGGATCCAAAGGCAAAACCATGCAAAACGTGAAGAAACCAAGCCAAAAAGTTCACTTAACAAAGAACACGGGGGTCCCATACCCCGTGTTCAGGGCCGTGTTCCTTACTGGTTCACTTCTGAGCTACTCGACAAAGAACACGGGGGTGAACACGGGCCGTGTTCTACCCCGTGTACATTACTGCCCTTCAGTCCTGAGGTAAGCACGGGGAGTGTTGCACCCCGTGTAGCACACTGATCAGCTTCGACGAAGAACACGGGGTACAACACGGGCCGTGCTCTACCCCGTGTACTTCACTGATCCTCCGAAAACACATTAAACAGCCATAACTCCTTCCTTCCTTCTTTTTCATATCTATAGTTTTAGCTTCTCAAAAGGGAAAATGCACACCAACACCTTCACAACTCAAAGTTCCATCTTCCATAAGCTTCATAAATTCATAAAAACTAATTTAACTTCATCAATTTAGCCAAGTTCTAAACATATCATGCCAATACTACACATGCACCATTATGCCTCTAAAACCCAAATGTGTACATTATGTTTCTTGCTATTTTTACACCAAACCAAAGCTATAAATCATCATAACAACATCTAAAACACCATTAAACATATTCAAATCATCCTAAATTCCATGTTCAATCACCCTTGACCATACCAACCTCAAGATTTCAAGAAACTAAGAAGAGTACAATAAAGAGCTTTTAGAGGAGAACAATTTTATCTCTTGCAACAACTTGAAAATCCTCACTTAGAGCTCCCCAAAGTTGATCAAACTTAAGCTTTTCCTCAATCTAAGCACACCAATGGATGGAGCTTGATGAGAAGAACAACTTTCCCTTCTACCACTAAGCTTAGATTTCACTATTTTTGGGTGAAAAACTCAAAAGAAACTTTCTCTCTCTTCTTTCTCTCTCTCCTGCACGTCTCAAGCTTTTTTCATGGAGTTGCTGCAGCTTTTTGGAGAAATGGAGAAGAAAGAAGACTTTTCATGAAGCTTCTAGGGGCATTTTGGTCCTTTTTGAAATTCTCAAGGGTATTTTAGACCTTTTTCACCAAAAGTAAGGCTATTCTTGCCATTATTTTTCTAACAATGACACTTGTCATAAATCCATTGGTCACACTAATAAAAATCATATATTGCACCCCAAAACTCTTGGTTATTCATATTAGATCTCAATTCCTTAGTTATTTCACTTTAACCACACCCGATTCTGCACTTTTGCAATTTAGTCCATAGGGTTTCTGTCTGTTTAAAATTCCTTACACTGTCAGACTTAGATAACTCCCCTTTTTAGGGTTCTCTAACCTCCTCTGATCATTTATACTGCTTATGAAAATAAATTCTTTTCCCTACTATCCTTTTTCCTTCAAAATTTCATTTACCCTTACACTTAATTCCTTTCAACTTAAGATTCACCCACCAAGCTAACTCAGACGTGCTCTTCGTTTCTACGACCTTAGAATTTAGAAATTCAAATAATAGAATTGAAAATTCGGGATATTACAGAACCCATTACTAGTTTCCACAAGCCTAACACTTATCATTTCTTACTAATCAATGGGAGTTTCTAAATTTTCAAGGGAACTCAAAATTTTATTATAAAAATTTACAGAAAAATTGATAAAATCTCTCCTATTTTTGGATACTTCCAGAGGGCTATACACCCTAAATATATAAAACCTATTTGATTTCCAGATACAACAGTGACAAACATATACACAATATAATACAATGTCAGATTTATGCATACACAATAATTCAACACATCATAAATATCTATTTTAATGCTAATCCCAACTGTCAAATCCTTTAGTTTAGGCAGTATTTATTTCTCTATGGATATCTTAACCTGAAAATATTGAAAATTAATAGAATGAGTTATAGAAAACTCAGTGGGCATGTATATACCACTATCTTAGCATTGATAAGTTAAACCTATACTATATTAAAATATTCATAAACCCATACTTCCTAGATTTCAAAACATATATGAAACTATACTTAAAAAATGGAAGTTCTCCTGCACATAGCTTAGCTTTATATCTCATATCATAAATCATAAGAGACTCAATGTCTATTAGTATATAATATTGCTATCATCTCATGTATTACCCATTCCGAGTAAACTTCATGCTCATAAATTGACATTAAAGATCAAATACAAATAGATCATCACAATCATATCAAGCCTTTGCAATCATGTCAAACAGTGACATCTAACCATAGACAATTTTTAACATCACATCATATCACATACCTAATTACAATAAATATACAAATAATCACTTTTTGACTTCCAAGCCAATACTATATTTTCTCAACTGTTTGTTGACAATTTCCCTTCGAATTCTCAAATCAATCCTCTATCCTCCGCAACTATTTGCCAGGAATTTACTATTTAACTTTCACATTATTAGCCTCATCATATTTCCAATTTTAATGCTACTCATGGCATAATTCACATTATTATACTTAGCATATAAGTAACAAGAGAACTTAATCATAATCCATTAATAGTTAGAAATACTACTATCATATTTTTGTTGTGCAATCTGATCACTTACTATTTGTACTTATTCTATGAAACTAAATTTATGCATGAGTATAAATATATATGTATGAATATAAAATTTAACTATTAAAAAGGAGATATAGTTCAAAATATTTAAATCATCTTTTATTAAGATAAAAATTAGTGATGAGATATATGCTTACCTAGTGGATGGGTTCGCTACAGAAGTTTAAAGTGGTTCATATCATTTGCTTCTCATCTTTTCATCTTTCTCTGCTTAAAAATGCTCACCCTTTCTAGAGAATCCCAGAATACCCACAATCATCTTTTCTCTTTTCATTATTTAGCAATTTACAATATTAATTATATAAATAAGAATGTCCACATATATTTCTTCCCAAGATTTATTTATCTCCTTTTGCAACTTTACACACCTACTCTTTAATATTTTTAATTCTAGCTTAAGATGATTAAAAGCCACATTTTGAGGTTTCCTCAGTTCCAATCTACTTTATCAAACATTTTAATAATACCTTGAAGGGCTTTAATAATCTCTCTTAAGCTAGCCACATACTCATTCCTAATAATTTAGAAATTACACTTAATATTTAAATATGCATGGAATAGGCTTTAGGATTCAAGTATAATACAGTCCAAAAATATTATAACTTTTTCCTTAAGAAAAAACTTTAATCATCTTATTATATGATATTATATATTTAATTATTAATGCTTTAACTAATTAAAATATTATAATATAATTCTCTAAGAAGACCATGATCATACTATCATGATATAATGTAAAAATCATATTTTATAACTACCATTATTTACTTCAAAAATCTATGAAGACAAAATTTCTAGAATCATATGTAAATCTTTCATAAGATTAGAATAAAATGTATCATCATATCATAAGACAATAATTCCAAAATCACTTTCAATATGCACATTTATTATTTTATCATTATATAATATAAAATCCATGTTTTTTGAAATAACATCAATAAATCCAAAATTTTCATAAATAAGGATTCTTAACCCATACATAGATCCTCTAGAATAATATATTGCAGTACTCTAGAATCCCCTAGCATTTGATAACTTCAAATCATATTTATATAATTCATATTATTTACTTTAAAATGTATAAAAATTGGGTTTTTATAGATTTTTTTTTCACGGAGCAGCAAGAACACCAGGAATTCATAATAAAATCAACTTACTGATTTCTAAAGTGGCTTGCCAAAGCTTTACCGATAGCCAGAATGTTGCCAAAGTGCCAACAGGGCAGAAAGGACCAGCAGTTGACAACTGCTGTCATAGGATGTAAATCAATATCCCCAATCATTCCTTGCACTTTTCGCAACTTGTAAGGAAGTTGGAGGAGGCTCTTAGAACTCTGAGCAACACACAGTGGCCAAAAGAAGGCTCATCTAATGTCTGCGCTGCCTCACCCATCTTGAGCTCAACCAGCAGTTATGCTTGCCCAAGTGAGCTGATAAGCTTTGGTTTTCTTGTAAGAATTTACTATCATGCTGGTGGCTCTAACACTAGCTACAGAAAATGTGGCACAAATGGTTATTGTCTGATGGGGAGGTCACGTAAGGAAGAGAGTGAAAGAAATGAGTGAATGCCCATGCAATGAGAGAGTTATGTAATAATGTAAAGAATGAGCCAGAACAATTAAACAAATCACATAAAAAGGAGAAGGCGATGAGATGGTAAGGAGAGAGAGAATGCTAAAGAGTTTGAGGGAAGAGAGAGAAGAGAGCTGGCGGAATATGTGTAGAGAGAGTAAAGTTAGTGAAATAAAAATGGGAGCTGGCCGAATAATACAAATGAAAAAATAAAAGAAAAAAAGGCGATGAAAATAATAAAAATCAAGAAGGAGAGGCGATGGGAGCTATAGGTTGTGATCCTGTTCTTCTTGCGTATCATAAGACCACCTCCATCGTTAAATTTCAAATTTTGATTTTAACTTAAACTTATCCTATTCATTAAATTATTTTTAATAACTCATTTTACAAAACTAATTTTATTTAAAGAATCTCAATTCAATTATTTAATCTAAGATATAAAATATATTTATTTCAATAATTTGATAAATTTTAAAGTTTTAACAATAATTATTTCAAACTTTCACAATTCAAAAATAATGTATCAAATACACATAAATTATTTTATAATTCCATGCACTTTTGCACCCTAAAAATTATTTCTCAACTTATGAGAAATTTCTTATAAAAATCATTTAAAACTAAATTTAATATGACCATATATAAAATAAATAAATAGATTTTAAATATTTTCACAAGTATTATTTTCAATGTTCCAAAATCATCAATTTAGAAAATAAAATTAAAATTAAGTATTAACTGAATAATTAAATAATTATCCACAAACATTAAAATTTATAAAACTTGAAATTTTAGCTTGGGATATTACACAAAAACATCATTTAAAGCCATTCTCCATTCTTCCTAACATCTTTTAACACATTAAAATGTTAGCATTATTAGATTTTTTATCCAACCTTTATCACCAAAACCCTTCAATTGCAACCCATTCCAAAACACCTATTTTCTAAACAAGTCCTACTTATCATCAACTCTATGGGAAAGAGAACAATGGTAACAAAACATCCTCGCACTAAATCAAGTAGAGGAAAAAAAAGGTTACAACGTCATTTTCTCAGCCCCTACCTTTTACTAATCAAGTTCTAGAAAGGGTTTATTATTCTGAGGTAATGACTTTTGAGAAATTCTTAGAATGCATGTCTAAGGAAATAGAGTTGAAAAATTGTTGGAATATCAAATTCCTAATAAATGAAAATTTAGAAATATATCATATATTGGAGCACTTGAGTATAGTTAAATTTGCTAGATATGCTGTTAATATCTATCCTAGCATTATGTATCAATTCTATGACCATCTTAAGAAAAAGGAGCTAGAGAGTTTGCTTAAATTAATCACTATTGTCAAGAGTGAAAGGTTTTCTATTGGCATCCATGAGTTAGTTTAATCTTTGATATGGATGCAAATTAACCCTTTAAAGGTGCTAGAAACACTACAAAATATTTTAAGTTGCTACCATAAGATTATTTTGGCCTTATTCTTACCTTAAAATCATAAAGAACAAGTTGCTAATTATATGGCTATCAATGGAGGATAGGATTATGCATTACACCATTGCAAAAATTATCCTTCCAAAGAGGTTCAACTTCACCCAAATTAATAATAATGAGTTATTCATATTGTGGGTTATTAGATAGAATATCCTAATCAATTTCCCTTACCACATACTCTTTCATATGCATACATATGTAAATAGAGACTTCCTCCCCTATGGAATGATCTTAATAGAGTTGTTTAAAGTTTCTGGAATATCAGTTAATCAAGAGGCCAAGGTGGAGAAGTTTAAGGAATTAAAAATGTTAAAGCCCAAACATATGAAACAAATATCCATCCAAAAGATAGAAAGTATCTGGCACTTCATTGAGAGAGGTGATGTTGTTGAAGAGTTCGATATATAGGCTTTAAAGGATCATATTACCACTTTACATTAAGAGACATGCAAGGAATTGAAGTCCTACATTAAGGATCAATTTAGAAAGCTCAAAGGCAAACTGAATATTGCTAAAGAAGAACATGATAGTTCTTCTAAAAAAGAACTAATATTTTCTCCTAAAGTTGAAAGAAGAACTAAGGGGAAGCAAGAGCCTATATCCTCAGAGGAGGAAGGAGATCAAAAAGGAGATTTTGAAGCCAGTGCATCAAATAATGAAATAATGGGGATTGTTCAAAGTATATGGTAGATGATTATATATAATTGTTCCCTTAGTCCCATTATCTTCTTAGGTTTTATATTGCAAAACTATTATGTAATATCTCAAAATTTGAATTTTATAAATTTTAATACTTATGAATATTTATTCAATTAGTTAATATTTTAATTTAAATTTTTTCCTTTAAAAAATTGTTGAAATAATATTTTAAATAAAATAAATTTTATAATAAAAATAGTTAGGATTTAGTAAAAAAGAGGTAAATAATTAAGACCAATAATTGAAATTTAAAGTAAAGAAGATTTATGATAGGATGAAAATTACTGTAACAAAATTTGCAAGCACCCTTTTCTCTCCCCTCCCTACTGCCACTTTCAGTCCTTTTAAAGTTCAGTTTTACATATATTCTGGTTTGCTTTTGTTAAAGTCGGTGAGCATTCTTCTCTTTCATCACATGGAACAGCAGCCTTTTTTTTTATAAAAAGAAAAGGGTAAAAATATGCTGTTGTTCTCTTTTTAAAACAATATATATATATATATATATATATATATATATATTCAGCAGTCTTCTCCCTTTCTTTCCGTGTACTCTTTCTCAATCCCGGTCCCCCTTTCTCGTCTCACTCTCAGTTTCCAAAAATTTCCAACCTCTTCTTTTTTCACCGACTTCCTCCCTGTTTCTACTTTTGTTTTTGTTTCTTACGAGTACAGCTCAGCAACTTCTGCCATTTTCTGGTTCTTTTCCCTCTCGTTCCCGAACATATAGCTCTCTTTCTCTCGGGATTCCTAGTGCCCTGTTGTTGCTGCTCGGAGGAGGGGCTTTTTCCGTTACCATTACAACCATTGCTGCCTTTCTTTACTTCTCTGTTGGCGTGCTCTATTGCTGCTTCATTTTTTACAACGGTAGCTTCCTCACTCCACCCGTGTTCTTTCTTTTGCCTCTTCACCACTTGGCTACCGTGGAGCTGCCGACGAGTGCTCTGCTTTCTATTGGCCAACCACTGTTGCTAGTTGTTTATGCAAAGCTGTTGTAACAGCCGTTTTTCCCCTGTTCCACTCGAGCTTGTTTCTACGGGGGAAAGGTGGTGGGTCAAACAGCAATACCCAGAACCAACGGGTAGCAGATTTACTGGAGGTAAAATGCTACATTCCATTGATTCTAACTTTCTGGATAAACATCTTAGACCGTGAAAGAATTAGTGTATAAACCCCTACCCTAATTTGCAATGGTTGCAGTGCTGATTTTAGGTTGTTACAAAAAGCATATAATCTGATTATTTAGGGATAAGTTCATTCTTAAATGGTGTTAATGTACTTCATAATAATATGAAACTATAGATAGTTTTCTTCATAGAAATTTAAAATTTACACTAATGTGTATTATAATTGGTTAATTAGTGTTGGATCATGAAAATTTTATTCCCAATTTGAACTATAGGTGGAAATATATCCTAAAATGTTTTATAAAGTTAGCAGCTTTGATAGTTAAAGATGTAAGTGTTGGTGTGTGTCTTAAGAGTTAATCATAGAGATTATTACAATATTACACAATGTATTATGTTTCATTTGGGCAATACAATTATTATATTATATTTTATTTTATTTTGTACAAATTATAACTTAAATATAATAATTATCTTTGGAATAGCTTTACTATTTCTAAAATACCTCTAGTCAAGTATTATAATAATAATAATAATAATAATAATAATAATACATCGAGACTAATATATATAGTGATTGATGATTATGAATTATAGATATATTATATTAAGTCAATACATGAGTATATTATTAGTGAATAATGTACTGGACTGACTCATTATGGGAATATTACATGGATAGACGTGTCATTAGTTATTCTCATATGACCACAAATGCACATAATCCTTTGACCTGAAGTCACTACGGTTCATTACATAAGAAATTACTCATTTGATATCATCCTATGTCACCTTTAATTAGGATGATAAGTAGGACTTTAATTAGGTGTGTCATGAATCATGCAAAGGAAAGTGAGTGATGTAGATGAGATTTTGTTACTTTTATATAAAAAAGAGATATCCTTGAGCCCCTTAATTGAGTGAGACTTAGAAATGTATGGCCATACTCAAATGGATCAATATGTGATATTGATCATTTATCTTAAGTCTACTTAGTATCAAGAAATATAAATTGAACATTGATAAGGATGACATACTCCATGCCTCCAGTTTGATTTGAATGTTATTACAAAAAAGATTATGATGCAAAATATTGATCATATATTAAATGTCGAATCATAGATATTCTTACTACTTGAATGACAGTGATGTATTGATAGATACCGCTCACTGTCTATAGTCTAAAATAAGTCATTATTAACGTAGTAAGAGCCTACAGGGTCACACAAAAGGAGTAGAAATAAGATAATAATTAATTAGATTTTAGTTAGATTAAAATTCAATTAATTAGACTTATTTTCATGCATATATATTATTAAAATAATAATATATTTATTCATGTAATATATATAATATATTATGTGATATTATTTGATATTAAAGTAATATTAGATAATTATATTATGAGATAATATTATTATTTAATATAAGATAATTATATGCCAATTTAATATTAGATAATTAATAGATAAGTCCTATCTCTTCTCACTCTCTTTATGATAAGGATAATGTGATAGTTGTTAAATGAGATTAGGTTTCTGGAAATATTATCCTAGTAGGACTAGGAATTTGGAATGCCGAATGCCTTAGGTCTATGAAAATGAACTTGAAAGCAACATCTAACATACATGAGCTATCATTAAACCCTAACTCATCTAAAAAAAATGCATTAAGCCTAATCCTAAAGAGAGAGACAAATCATAGCAGTGTCGTAGAGGGAGAAGTTATTGTTCATTCCGTGTGGATATCGTAGAGATGATGTACCTTTAGCCGACGTTTGATTCATTTGTTCTCTTAAGGATTTATTCAGAAAGAACACGAGCACAGATAAGGTAAAACCTTAATACTGATTTATGCTCTTTTTGCATGGATCCTAAGTAGTATTTGGATTAAAATTTTAAAAATTTTATTGCACACGTTGATCCAAAACCTAATAATAAGTTGAACAAACTAATAGTGGTTAGGAATTAAGCTATTAGGTTACGTAAAGGAAAAATTTATGTAGGAAGAATAAGTGACGACCCTATATTTATAATTTATTATTGTAACTTATGAAATAGGAAAAGACAAAAGATGAAAGCAAAAGAGTTAGGGAATCTTGACGTTGTTGGGCGACATAAGGTGAATATATATCTCACCACTTCTTATTATCTCATTAAAAGATATTTTAAATACTGAGTTGTATTTTTCTCATTATTAGTATCAATTCTATATTTTTTTATAAATATAGTTATATGCAAGTATTATGAATTGAGTTTTTTGAGACATTAGAAAGTGATGAATGATGCTAGAATTATGATATCGAATATTACAATCGATGATAAAGAAATAATACGAAAGTCGGATGGAAAATTATCGATAAATTATATGAGATAGATATGATATTGATTCAAAAGTCAGACAAGAAATTTCTAGCTAATAGTTGAGAGGTATAAAATTGACCTTGATATCATAAAGTAATTATATATATATATATGTTTAGTGTATTTGAATATGAGATGTGATGTGATCGTTTGTGATTGACTGTATTAATGATGTGATTGTGATGATCTATTTATATTTAAGCCTTAATGGCGATTTGCGTGTGATGCTTACCTAGAGTTGATAGTATATAATCTTGAATTCTAATAGGAAATTGAGATTCATACGATTGTACTACCAGAAATAGAGTTTAAATCATGTGCAGGTGAAATTCAATTTTAGGAAATAATTTTATATATTTCAAGAATCTAGAAAATGGGTTGCTATTGCTTTTTTTTTATATCTAAGTTAATTACTTACAAGTTAGCAGTAGTTATATACTCACTAAGTTCGTGAAACTCACTCTATTTTAATTTAATATTTTCATGATAGCATCCATGGAAGATTAAAGACCCCCTGAATCAAAAGATTTGATAGTTGAAGTTAGGATTAGCATCCCAAACATAGAATTTTAGATTATTTGATGTGCTGAATAGATTGTATGTGTATAGGCGTGAAATTAGATTATTTTGTATGTATGTGAATTTTATTATATTTAGAAATTTTCATTAGACAGAAAGGGTAAAAGTTATTAAGGCTTATGGAAACTAATAACGGGATCCACGTCGTTCATGATCAAAAGTGGATCGTGACAAATGTGGTATCAAAGTATGGTTTAGGTTTCTTGTGGTAAATGAGCTAAGATGATCTAACTATCAAATCTGATTAAGCAAATTGTACATATCAAAAGGCGTGTCTTTGAAGATATCCATGGATTACTCATTTTATGTGTGTTAATAATTGATTGTTAGTTAGATGAATTTCTTTATAGTTTATCTTGCTGGATGAACTATTTCCTTGAAGAATTGTTTTTAGTCTGAGTATTGGATGTGTGTGAAGATTTGAATTGTGATTTATGATTGATGTGAAGTGAAATAGATGCTTGGAATTGTGTAATGTGAATGACTTAAGTGTGAAATGAATGGTTGAAATGTATGAAATGAATGATTTGTATTGTGTGGAATGAATTTTGAATTATGATTTGTGATTTATTTAACAGGAGTTTTGTTGATTGAGGAAATGAATGTGTTTGAAATTATGTGTTGAACTATATGATTCATTGATGTTGAATGGTTGATGACATGAGAATGACCCACTTTACTGATCAAAACCCTTATGGCATAGTGGATATCCCGACCATACCCTGTGATATGTGATCAAGAATAATGATACCTATGGTGCCCATCATGGTGATGCAATGCCTATGGTATTCTATCATTGATTGCTGATATATGATATGGATTATTGCTTATGATGGCTATTATGAGTATGATACTCACTCTGATATATGATTTATGATGAGGGAAGCATTACATCCTTCTAAATGAAGGAAAGGTGTGGTAAGGGTTACAGGGAAAAGATTGGTGGCCTTGAACCTATGGTGGTGGGGGATAAGGGTAGATTAAAGATATAAGGAGAAACTTTGGATGTCAACTATGTCCATTTAGTGAATTTTTATAAAAAGCTATTAATATAAGCAATTCTCTATATTGTTGTCCATTGTGTTCTAATATTGATACTTAGTTGATTTTAGATAATTTTGTTTGATGTAATGTGATTGAGTTTGGTTAGCCTTGGATGATTTTATTTGATATAATATGATTGAAGGGACCTTGGTTGGCTATGATTGAATTTTGATGATTGTTTGAATAATGGATGAGTACTCAAGAAAGGTTGTGTGCGAATCAATGCTGTAATAATGCTTGATGTGTATATGATTATAAATTTATGTTTTCCTGAATGATTATGGTTGAATCCACCCCCGGGCATGTATGAATATGATTGATAGTTATTGATTGTATAAATGATTAATTGATTCAATGAGTGGGAGTCTAATTATAGATTTAAATGAGGTCAAATTACAGACTTGTTTGCCGAACTTGTTATCAAATTTCAATTGAGATTCTTAATTGTGAATGGGCGGATATTTGTATTACATATGTCAAGAGCACTAAATTCTTTTCTTTTGGGATTCTTCTTTTTTTATCCTATTTTATTCCTTTATCTTTACAATCTCTACCACCTAATCACCTTCCTTCCTTTTTCACTATAGGACTTCATCTTTATATCTCTCCTAATCTGGCTCCTTCATCATCATTTTATTACATCTTGCTGATCTTTATTATTGATTTATCTGTTGGGTTCCTATCATTATTTCCTTACCTTACATAAGCTTCCATTGACCGATTTCTTTGTTCTCTTTAGTTTCTCGGTTTCTTTTGCTGTTGATGTATACCATTATGCCTTGTTTCACGCTAAAACAAAGACCTTACAAGAACCTAAAAAAGACATATAATGATGTGAAAATTGTATGTTTTGATTATTATACTTCAAATAGTGGTTTTATCATGTGTAGTAATTTGTGATCCATGACAGCATAAAGGCTACCCATGGTTAGGATTGGATCAATAAGGAATGCTTTTCTTTTTTCTTCGAAAATGGATTATGAGTCCTCGTTTTGTGAATGGTTAGGCAGTATTGGTTATTGCATTCATTGTGATCATACTATTGTTACTTTTAGCTTTTGAGGTGAGAAACTGGTAATCGGATAGCACCTTGAGTGGAATAATCAGGTAATGTTGTTTCCTATAGTAGTTTGTATGATTTACCACCAGGCAAATACGGATATAATATATGACTATTGATTATAAACTTTATGGGTTGATCGAATTAATTGTGAATATGATTGTAGATTTGGATGAGGTCAAGTTATGAGCTTGTTTGCATAATTAAATCTTTTATTGAAATCCTTGATTGTGGATTATTAGCCATGAATTGTTTTTATGAAAGTTATTAAAGTCATTTATTGATGTGCATAGAATGTCATGGGATTGCAATGAATAATCAATGCTAAAGTAATATGTTACTAAAAAGAGATAGGAAACAAAATATGAGTTTAAAAGTTGCATGTACTGTTTAATGTTTTTAAACGTGTTGACACTTAAGAGAGCATGTTGCTTGACTTTAGTGAAAGTGATTTATTGAATTATTTAAATATTAAAAATTTTTGTGATTGTATTTAAATTAAGTAGTATATGAAATCTTTTAAAATTGTTTAATTCATATAATGATGCACAAGATTAATATACAAACCATTGGTAGTCCTAGGCAATCATTGCTCGCCTTCTTGAAAATTTAAGGACAAATTTTCTTGAAGGAAGGAGAATTTGAAATATCCCAAAATTTGAATTTTATAAATTTCAATACTTATAAATATTTATTCAATTGATTAATATTTGAATTTAAATTTCTTTTCTTTAAAGGATTGTTGAAGTAATATTTTAAATAAAATAAATTTTATAATAGAAATGGTTAGGATTTAATAAAAGAGAGCTAAATAATTAAAACATTGAAATTTAAAATATAATGAATTTATGATAGGATAAGAATCATTATAGCCACCCTTTTCTCTCTCCTCCCCCCCCCCCGGGCCACTTTCACTCCTTTTCGCCGAATTTTTTTCCTTTAAAGTTCGGTTTTACATATATTCTGGTTTCTTTTTGTTAAATTCGGTGAGCATTCTTCTCTTTCATCACATGGTACAACAGCATTTTTTTTTATAAAAAGAAAAAGGTAAAAATATGCTGTTGTTTTCTTTTTAAAACAATATATATATATTAAAATTTTCAGCAGTCTTCTCCCTTTCTTTCCGTGTACTCTTTCTCAATCCTGGTTTCCCTTTCTCGTCCCAATCTCAGTTTCCAAAAATTTTCAGCCTCTTTTTTCACCAACTTCCTCCTTGTTTCTACTTTTGTTTTTGTTTCTTGCGAGTACAGCTCAGCAACTTCTGCCATTTTCTGGTTCTTTTCCCTCTCATTCCCGAACATATAGCTCTCTTTCTCTCGGGATTCCTAGTGCCATATTGTTGCTGCTCGGAGGAGGGGCTTTTTCCGTTACCATTACAACCGTTGCTGCCTTTCTCTACTTCTCTGTTGGCGTGCTCTATTGCTGCTTCATTTTTTACAACGATAGCTTCCTCACTCCACCCGCGTTCTTTCTTTTGCCTCTTCGCCACCTCACTACCGTGGAGCTGCCGACAAGTGCTCTACTTTCTATTGGCCAACCATCGTTGCTAGTTGTTTATGCAAAGCTGTTGTAATAGCCGTTTTTCCCTTGCTCCACTTGAGCTTGTTTCTACGGGTGAAAGGAGGTGGGTCAAACAACAATACCCAGAACCAGCGAGTAGCAGATTTACTGGAGGTGAAATGCTACATTCCATTGATTCTAACTTTTTGGATAAACATCTTAGACCATGAAAGAATTAGTGTATAAAACCCTATGCTAATTTGCAATGGTTGCAGTGCTGATTTTAGGTTGTTACAAAAAGCATATAATCTGATTGTTTAGGGATAAGTTCATTCTTAAAATGGTGTTAATGTACTTCATAATAATATGAAATTATAAATAGTTTTCTTCAGAGAAATTTGAAATTTACACTAATGGATATTATAATTGGTTAACTAGTGTTGGATCATGAAAATTTTATTCCCAATTTGAACTATAGGTGGAAATATATCCTAAAATGTTTTATAAAGTTAACAACTCTGGTAGTTAAAGATGTAGTTGAACAAACTAATAGCTATTGGGAATTAAGCTATGAGGTTACGTAAAGGAAAAATTTATGTAGGAAGTATAAGTGACGGCCCTATATTTATAATTTATTATTATAAGTTATGAAATAGGAAAAGATAAAAGATGAAAGCAAAATAGTTGGGGAATCTTGATGCTGTTGGGTAACACAAGGTGAGTATATATTTCACCACTTCTTATTATCTCATTAAAAGATATTTTTAAATACTAAGTTGTATTTTTCTCATTATTAGTATCAATTCTATATTTTTTATAAATATAGTTATATGCAAGCATTATGAATTGAACTTTTTGAGATATTAGAAAGTAGTGAATGATGTTAGAATGATGATATCAAATATTACAATTGATGATAAAGAAATAATACAAAAGTCAGATGGGAAATTACTGACAAATTATATGAAATGAATATGATATTGATTTAAAAGGCAGACAAGAAATTTCTAACTAACAGTTGAGAAATATAAAATTGATCTTGATACCATACAGTAACTATATATATGTTTAGTGTATTTTAATATGAGATATGATGTGATCATTTGTGATTGACTGTACTGATGATGTGATTGTGATGATCTATTTATATTTGAACCTTAATGGCGGTTTATGTGTGATGCCTACCCGAACTAAGTAGTATATGGTCTTGAATTCTAATAGGAAATTGATATTCCTACAATTGTACTACGAGAAATAGAGTTTAGATTATATGCAGGTGAAATTCTATTTTAGGAAATAATTTTATATATTTCAAGAATCCAGAAAATAGGTTACTATTACTTTTTTTTATATCTAAGTTAATTACTTACAAGTTAGTAGTAGTTATATACTCATTGAATTTATGAAACTCACTATTTTAATTTAATATTTTCAGGATAGCATCCATAGAAAATCAAAGACCACCTGAATCAAAAGATTTGACGATTGGAGTTTGGATTAGCATCCCAAATATAGAATTTTAGACCATTTGATGTGTTGAATAGATTGTATGTGTATAAGCGTGAAATTAGATTATTTTGTATGTATGTGAATTTTATCATATTTAGAAATTCTCGTTAGATAGAAAGGGTAAAAGTTGTTAACGTTTGTGAAAATCGATAATGAGATCCATGCCGATCATGATCGAAAGTGGGTTGTGACATGCTAGATCTTTTAGATATTATTTGTTATGGTTTTATGTTTTACTAGTTATGCATTTTTTAGACTAATTATTTTGTTAGTTATTATGTTATTTATCCCTATTACCTCCTTATTAGTAATTATTATGCTTTATTGGATATTTTAATGCTGGGCTATTGGCTATTACTAGAAATTTTGGTACTTATTATACTTCATTTTTTTATTGATGCCAAAAAGGGGAGAAAATTAAGAAATTTGAAAATTAAATAGCATGATTTGAGAGGGAGTATTCTAGTTAAGAGAAGCCAATGTATAGATATATAATTTAGTTTCAAAATAGTTTATCATCATCAAGAAAGGGGAGATTGTTTACCTTAACTCCATTAAAGTGGTTTTGATAATAATAAAATGTTTTGATACTCTTGGTTTTGACATTTGATCAATTGGAATCCTAATACAAAATGTAAAGATTGAAGATTGAAGATTGAAGATCGTGCTTAGTCTAGCTAGGATTCTAGTTAGGATTGTAGGATGAAATTATACAAGAGGAATTAATCAATAAAAAGGTTTACATTATTCTTGAAAATACTAAGTTTAATCTTGTGTTAAAAAAGCTTTAAAAATGAGGTTGGACTATTTTTCAAGAAAAGAAATTATGTTTCAAATAGCTTTCTTTGAAAATCTAAAAATTAGTGCATGAATCAATTAACTAATTAATTCCAGACATCCAAAAGGCAAATTGGAATACCTAAATTGATTGACCAATCAATTCTAGATATCTAGAAAGTACACTAAACATCCTGAATTGATTGATCAATTGATTCCATAAGTCCAAAGAGGAAGCAGGGTAAAATAAATTGATTAACCAATCGATTTAATGTTGAAAATTTTCAAGATCAAGTTTTACGATTGATTAATATACCTACTTGTTGCCCTGTATTTTTATTCAAGACCAAGTTTTTTTTAAAGGTTAGAATCAATTGACTAATCGATTTTGAACATTCAGAGTTAAGATGAGGTTTGGTGAATCAATTAGTTCTGGTGAATCAATTGATCAATTGATTCACCATGCATAAAATTTAAGTTGTATAGTTAGGTGAATTGATTGACCACTGAATTCACTGTAACATTTTTAAAATTTTGCAAGCAGCCTAAATCGATTAACTAATCGATTTACAAGGTGCCAACTACCTCATGACGGCTATATTTTGTTTATAACAGATTTTTTACCTTTCTAATTTCTATATAAAGGCTTTATTTCAATTTGAAAATGTAAGAGAGTATTTTCACTGTTACATTGACACAAGAAACTTGTTTTTCTCTTATCTAAAACTTAAAAATCATTTGAGCTCATTAGATTGAAATTCCTTTCTTAGTGCTTTATTATATAATCTAACTTTTAGAGTTTATGAGTTACATTCTCATATCCAAATCATATGATTGCTATATATTGGGTGAGGCATCCTTAGGAATATCAAGAGTGTTGGATCTCTTGATAGACAAAAGCTTTGAAAAAGGATTCTCAAAGGGACTTTAAAAGAAAAGTAGAGACTTGTACTGAAACTTCTTTAAGTGCCCTTAAACCTGAAAAGATACTAGATTAGAGTTCAAATCCAAGTCAGAGAGACTTGGTAGTGGATGTACACCTTGGAATGTTAGATCTGTAAGGTTGGAATCACTATAAATAATAATGTTTGAATATTCTCTTCTCTATCTCTTTATTCACTTGTTTTATACTTTATTTTTTTGAATCATACTTGCTAGTGTGCTAAGTTTACATATACTTGTTCATCAGTTTCATTCTTGAATCATTTGTTAATTCACATTGCCATTATTATGTAAAATTTTTTAAACCTAATTCACCCCTTTTTGGGTAAAATATTGAACAACACATTTAACTTATATGGCAAGCAACATTTAATAAGTTTCCAAACATATACACATGATGACTTAAATAATAAGAAAGGATTGGAAATCATTTTATCACATTCAATTTAATCTTAGAATGAAACTTTACTAATAACAAATTGACATTTTTAAAAATAGCATTCAAATAATAAAGCCATACCAATATAGAAAGTTACTCTAAAAATATAGTGTTAAAAAAAGTGACATTTTCAAAATATAAGCATAAAACAAGATATGTATTTGGGTATACAACTTTCCATGTTAAATAACATTTCTAAAATAACATCTAAGTAGTAAAGCCATAACTATGTAAAAAGTTACTCCAAAAATATAGCATCCAAACAAAAATGATATTCTAAAAAATATGAGTACATGACAAGACATATATTCATGTATATTAACTTTCCATAATAAATAATGCTTTAAAACTATATACACAATGATTGACGAGTAATTTTAAATTAAGAAAATGAAAGGTTTTCAATAATATACAACAATGCTACCAATTTAAACCTAAAAACCACAATTAAAACAAGAAATGCTCATAAATCATAAAAGAACTTTGGAAAACACCTCAAATAGATAGGAGTAGATATTTAAAGATGGTAAAAGATTGAATTGCTTAAAAAACATCAAAGAAATTCAAGTGGAAACCATGCATAAAGGTAAAGTAAATCATCATACAAATAAAGTTTATTTATGGTTCTAAGAAATAAAGATAAAGATATGCTTTTGACTTCACTTTCCACATTAGTTATTAATAAAAAAAATAACGTTTGAATTACTAAAATTGACATCTAATATTCTACATATAATTACAGAAATGCCATTTGGGCTAAACTTTCAATGTTAGTTATGTATAGAAATTGACATATAATATTTAGTAGTTTTTCAAATTTAATGGTTTCCTTTCATTTTCAACATCAATTTTCTAATAATCAACTTGAAAAGTTATGTTTTTTTTAATATAACTTTTAAGCTTCCATTAGAAATTAGTTCACAAATAACTAATATAGAAAAGATATTATGATTTTTTGTTCAATGTCAATCATTAATTATAACCAATGTGAGAAATGACACATTTTAAAAAATGCCACCATGTCATCATATATGTTAGTTTCTCCTTTAACCGACATCAATAAGCTGACACTATATTGCAATTTTGTAGTAATGATTTTTAGCAGGTTTAGAATTCCTTGAGCATTTACTAATAATCAAAACACACACCTTTGCGACTAACCAGTTGAAGATTTGTTGAAGAAATATAGTATTTGTCATAATATATCAAGCCATTCCATCCCTAAACAAATGGATAAGTTGAAATTTCTAATAAATAAGTCAAATCTATCTTGAAGAAAACCATGAGATCAAATAGGAAATATTGGAGCCTTAGGCTTGATGATAGACTTTGGGTTTATAAGATTACATACAAGCTCTTATTAGAATGTCCTTATACAAATTAGTCTTTGGTCACATGTCATCTTCTTGTTAAGTTAAAGCATAAGGCATATTGGGTAATGAAACTTTACAACATAGATTTGAATGAAATTGGTAAAGAAAGAAAATTATAGGTATAAGAATTAGAAGAATTAGGCTTAAAACTTATGAGAACTTATGCATTTATAAGGAAAATACCAAGGTATTCCATGACAACATGATTACAAGGAAAAAGTTTATGGTTATCTAAAAAGTTTTGCTATACTCATCAAGACTTAAGTTCATGCCTAGTAAGCTTTGATCTCATTAGGATGGATTCTATGTTGTTATTAATATGTTTCTTTATAGTGCAATAGAGATTCAAACTTAGAAAGAAGCAAGGTGTTAAGGTTAATGGGCATAGGCTTAAGCCTTTTCATGAAGGTTTTTAGGAGCAAGAAGTTGAAGAAGTTTAGTCATTGGATGCAATTTATCCCATTTCAAAATGAGTAGTAATGTCCAGTTAAAAATGTTAAAGAAAAATATTTCTTAGGAGGTAACCTAAATTTTTAGATTTGCTTTCTTTTTCCTTTCTCTTTTATTTTACTTGTCCTTTTTTTTTCTATTTATATGCTTTACATTAAGGATAATGTTAGATTTAAGTGTGGAGGATACTTTTATGATTTCATTTATATTTTTACTATTAACCTTTCCTTTTTACGCTTTTATGTATTGAAGAAATAAAAAAATTAAAAAATATGTTTTTTACTTGTTTTGAATCTTTTAAGTCATTTTAGTTATTTTTCATTGATTGAGAGTTTGCAATTATCTTAACTAGGAATCAATAAAAGTTTGATAGTTTTATAACATGATTAAATAAATGGTCTTACCTCTTGAATTTAATTAGCATAGTGATAGATTTTGGATTGATAGTATATTATGCCTTGTGAGCTTTTAAGCCTTTTATTCAGCATTCATGTTATTCTTTTTCCATATGTGATTCTCTTCCATGAATTTATTTCTTTATAACTTACTTTGATTCTTTTTAAAATTACATTTGGACATACATGCATAAATGTGATAAATGTATTCTTTGTTTGAGCTAGTTATCAAATAATTAACTTTAAAATTTTTTCTTTATTAATCCCTTTGGGCATAATTTCTCTTTCATTGATGTTTAGCCCATTAGTATGCTTCCTAAGAAAGATAAATATTTTTATCTAATCTTAAGGATTAATAAAATGTTTGAAATATTCATTATATGGGTTCTTGAATAAATATGCAGGTGTATGTATGTTATATATGAGAAAACTATAAAAAAAAATCAACTTCAAGGTTTTATTAAAAAGGAAAAAATTGTCAAAAGAATAAAATGAGGGGCAAAATGATAAAATGGAAAAGAGAAAAGAAAAGAAAAAAAATGAATAAGGTGAAGAAAATTAGGAAAGAAAGGAAAAAGAGAAAGAAAATAATAAGTAGTTGAAATTAAATTTGAAGTGTTGTGTTAGGTTTTGATTGCTTATAAATTGCCTATTTTTATGTTTCAAGTACTTTATTGATTTCTTTAGTTTTTTTTACCTTTATATCTTTAATTTTTCTTCTCTTTCTCCCTAATCCTATTATAACTTTTCATAAAGTCCTTTTGACTTGTGTTTTGTATGTGGTTTAGATAATGTAGCTAGATGATAACAAAGCTTATGGTAGTGGAAGTGTATCAATTTAATCTATTCTTTTTAAATAAAGTTATTATGTTGATTAACTTTAAGTTTGTCAAGATTATTATTTATGATGTGTTATAATTCTTAAGGATTTTGATTTTTTTTATTATAAATTTTGTGATCTTCAAATCATTGGAAAGTAGGTCTTTTTGTTCATTAGTTTTAAATAAAATTGTGTTTGCCCAAAGATGTGTAAAGACTAAGTGGCAAGGAATTTGATATGCAAAATATTTTCTATATTATTTTATCTTATATTTTGGCTCTTAGGGTGTTTCATATGTTTAATTTAGTGAATTCAATCTTTTTTGTGATTAGGTCATGATTTTGGAATGTATTTAAATTATTCAATTAATGCTAAGTTTTGATACTATTTCAATTTTTTTTGTCATAATGTGAGTTCCAGAGGTTTGATTAGGATTATCTTTCTATCTCTTTAAAATTAAGATAATGCTCTATATATGTTATGTAGACAAGAAAAACCGATTTGGTCATTTTGAGGTTTGAATTTGGTTATGAAGATAATGTAGTGTAGTTGTCCTATTCAACCTAGCCTCGCTAATTTAGGTTCAAATGGAGATTTAGAGAACCAAATATTGTCAAACTAAAGCATAAAATTACCTAAAATTCATCTTAACATATTTCAAGACTTAGTTTGATGAAACAACATCATTTTAGTGACCATTCAATGGCTACAAAAGTGAATTACAAGATTTACTACAGTAAACTAACTTAAAGTTTTGGTTTGTAAAATAAGTTATGAGTTTTTAGATTAAATAAGACCTAACTTATTGTAACCCTAAGAAGCAACCCAACCTAGTTTAATTAGTTTATATGTTGGATATCATCTCTATAAAGGATTCTTAGCCTTCAAAGGCAAATATAACACATTAGATAACATTCTCACTTATTTAAGCTTTCTCTTATGAACCACCATAAGTGACTAATCTTTCTATTTTAGTTGAAGGGATTAAAGTTATAATTTACTTTAGATTTTGAGACCCTGCTTCTTAATTTATTTTGCTTTTAATTCAACTTTCTCTTATTTGTTTGTTCTATTCTCGTTTAATAATTGATTAAATGATTGGCTAATTAGACCTGTTAGTTGATTATCTTTTGTAATATGCAATTATATGATTAATTGCAATTAATTCCTAGGTGTTAGGTAGTTATGATTAGTTGTAAGCAGTAGCAATTACTTGTTTATAATTTTCACATGTAAAATTGTTGTTTTAATCTTAGCTATCCATGACTTAAATGCTATTGCTAGTTACTTAAGGATTAGTGTTAATCTTGAATTAATTAGCAATACAATGCTAATTTACAATAAAAGATTTGAAGGTTATTGTAGAGCATTTAAATAATTCATAGCCAAATGGTTGAATTAGGAGTAATGAACTAATTAATTAGTGTCTATGATGAATTAATGAAATGTAGTATAATTATCTGTTAAATTGAAGACTTCTTAATTCTAGGTAGTTCTAATTTAATTCTATTTAATTGTTTCATATAAATTGCTTTTCAAAACCCTTTTGTTTACTTTTATTTTCATCAATGGACCTCTATTTCCTTAAGATTTAGCCTAGACTTACATTTACTACTTGCTAGAATGGATCAGATATTAATTTTGGTGTGAGCAATGTGCATCACACTTGCTTGTAAATTTACCTACAAAAAGTAACTATCTTGTTTTAGGTATGTAAATCATCTTGTGCTTTTTTAGGTTAGTTCATTGCTCTTTAAAACATTAATCTTTAGGTCTTTAACCTTGTGTATCATGATCAAGCAATTTCTTCTTGTGAACAAAAAATTTAGATATAGTTCATTTTTCTTACAAAAGTTATAAGATAAAGTAAGCATAGAACTTTGACTTGCTTTTACAAGGAAATTCTTATGATAGTTCTTATTTTTTCCTTGTACAAAGCCAACTCACTTTTTGTCAAAAAAAATATTGTTATCTTTCTAAAAAAATGTATTCATCTTTCTCTTTCCTCTCATAAGTAGAGAAAGTCCTTTTTCAAATTCTTACTTTCTTTTTTAAATGTTGATTTTCAATTTTTGAAAAATGAGTAATTAGTTTTTCTTTTCCAAAAACTAATTTCTCTTTTGAAAAAGCAACTTTCTTTTTTATTTTTGAAAAATGTTATTCATTCTTTACAAAATAAGCAACCACTTGCTTTTTATCACTCAAGTTACTTTCTACTAAAGAAAGAGAAATCAACTTTTTATAACAACACTTTTTTTTTATCAAACTTTTTTTTTCCTCTTGGCAAGTAATATCTTCATATGATAGAAAAGCATTTTCTTTTGATAAACCATTTTGTAAAAATATATCTATTTATTTAAAAACTTTATTTTTTTAAAAAAATTATTTTCATTTTTTTAAAGACTCAAGATTATTTTGCATTTTTCATTTTTCATTTTTCAAATCACTAAAATCAGTTTTTAAACCATCAAAATCATTTTTCAAAGAATCAAAACCTTTTTGTAATTCTTAACTTTAATTTTTCAAAATTTTAAAATCTTTTTATAGTAATATTTTTCTAAAGAAAAAAAGAGAGAGATATATATCTTCTTATGATATTTTAAGAACCCTCAATTAAACATTCAAAAGCACTATGTAACTTATCATAGAAAATAGATGAGTCAAGATTCATTACCTTAATGTAATACTTATTGGCCATGAAGCAAATGTTTATAACTTCTTTTACTTATTCTTTTTAATATCATCATTCAAAGGAATGTATTCATCATTTGATGCAATCATCATTACTTTCTTCTTTAGTGGCCTCCTTAGGAACTTCTTAAGACTTAGGTAATCCACATTAATATAACTGTGTTTGTTACATTCATAGCAAGTAGGCACTTGATTGCTCATTTCTTTTCTTGCTTGCTCTTTTCTTAATTGTTCTTTTCATATAAATAGCTTTTAAGGTTTACCATACCTTTTTTTAGCATTTTGGTAAATCTTTCAAAAAATAAGCTATTTTTGCATTATCAATGAACTTTTCATCATCTCATACTCCATCTTCATAAGAAAATGTAGAAGCTTTAAAAGTAGTGTTTTTTTTTCTTCTCTTAATTGCTTTTTACATCATCTTAATTTTATTATAAGCTATGATTTTCCTCTTAGCTCATCATATGTGAAAGTTTCAAGATTATTTCCTTCTTGAATACTATTAGACTTAGATTTTTAAGAACTTAGGAGACACTTAAGTATTTTCAAGATGATATCTTGTGCAAGAATTAATTTTTTGAAAGCATGTAGATTATTTACAATGGTGGGAAGTCTTTCAAGCATAAACTCTTGCTACTAAGATTTGCTCTTTAGCTTTAGTTATTTTTAGGATTTTAACATTAGTTCCTACCTAGTGTGTATATAGGAATTATTGTAAATCTAACATATTCTATTTCAGTTTTAAAATCAATATGGAATATAAGTAACAATAATAGTTGTCATATCAATTGTCATGCATGAAAATTGACATATTTAATTCTTAAACATTGAATAACCATTCACATTAGACATTGATATATAATTGATATAATAAATTATAATTAACTAACATGAAATATAGACTAACATTGGTTGAAGAACTGCCACTAAAAATTGACATTCATCTATAATATAAAATTCATATATAACATTAATTATTATTAAATAATTGATGTAATGTGTTAATAAATATGATAATCTTTTATCATGATCAACATTATTTAATTTTTTTTTCTAGTTGTATTCACTTATACCCCACTACATCCAATGCTATATCCTAACCTAATTATAAAATCTAGCTACCATATTATTATTTAAGCAATATTATTACAAAAATATATTATACATATAATATAGGCTTGAGAGATGAAAAATAAAATTATCTTTAATCTTTCTTAACATATCTAGAAAGATACTCAATGCATATTTCTTAGTATGATCATCTCACTTGTAGAACTCTTTTACATTATTTTTTTGGTCTACTAGAGGTACTTCTATGAAGAAAGGAGAAGTCCCTTCAATATCATCCCCTAAATCTTCTTCTTCGATATCTTTTACAATTTATCTCTTCTTTGGTAAAGTTACATACCACTTATGATCAAACAAGTCTGTAGCTTCAAATGGGATATTGTCTTTTATTTCTGGATATGGTGTTTCCAAAGGTCGAATACAAGGGAAATAAGAAAGATTCAGGAAGAGGTATTGGATCAGGAGGTTAAGGCAGGATCAGGAGGAACTAAGTTAGAGGGAGTGGGATAGATTACGTAGGGAGTATAATATACCATATTGGTTATCAATATAAACTAAAGTGGTATATCAAAATTAGATGTTAGTTACTTAAAAATAACCAACGTTAAGTGTTACTTCTCATATCTTTGGTGTAAGATACAAAGTCAAGTTTCTTATTTCATAACTGACATTATTGTAATATTTTACAAATGTTTTGAAACTAATGAAATATATTATCTACAACAAAACTTAATTAAGTAACAGCCATGAGCTTACTTCTAATCTTCTAACTACCCAATGTCAATTAGCTATTTTATCATAGTGAGAAGAATATGGTGAATGAGAATGTTAAAAGTTTGAAATAGTTACAACATAAGTAGCATAATTGACAAAAAAAAATTAAATTGTATAGAACATCTTAGGTTTTTTTTTTTTTACTATTTCACTAAAAGAATTAGAGAATGGATTCTATTTAAGGGAGAGAGGACTTATAATTTCTCAAAAAATTTTAACGGTAATTAAGCATAAATCATGATACATTAGAGATAATAACCTGTAAGTACAAAGGTATAACAAGATGAAAAGAGGACAAATAAGAAATAAATGGATTCAAGTAGGAAAAAAATAAGAGACTTTGATAGGGGTAATTATGTATATATTAGATTATTGAATATTTAAAATATTTTATGAAAACTTTAGGAGAAAGGAATTTGGAAAATAAAAATCCAAATTTTAGGTAATGTAGAATATAATTGTATTAGATAAAAATTAGAGTTGTGGAATAAAGAATAAAATAAGGAAATTAGAAAGGTTTTCATAATTTGGCATGTTATATAGAATTTTTGCACACCTAGTTATGTTTTGCTTATAACTCAGGATAAAAAAGTTTGATTGACAAACTACTAAAGGATTTTGAAAGTTAACATTAGGGGCTTCAATATATATTAATTTCATGATTTAATTCACACCTAGTTGATACTAGAAACTTTTTCTAATTTAGGAAAATTCTAGGCATCACAACATTGACCTGCATTTAGTATTTTGGTCATGACTTTTTTTAGGCATGTCTGATTGATGCAAAATCATGTAGTTAGTTATAGGACACTAAACCTATTTTCTATCAATTTTTCATGTAAAAATTCCAAGGGATCAATGAGATATGATCCTATGGAATTTTTCTCCAACCTAATGTACTATGTAGACTACATCTTAAAATATGCTATTGGTTTGGAAGCAATTTTCATATATTAAGAAGAATGCATACAAAAATTTCTTTCTAATAACATTTTAATTTGATTATAAATGGAGTTAGGTGGCTTTTATCCTAGTACATTTCAAAACTAGCCAGCCTAACTAACCATAATTACCATTCTATGCTTTTTACTCTATATAATGAAGGCCTAAATACCTAAATCAAATGAGTCATGTGCTAGCCAAATGCGCCTTAAATTTTTTGCCATATCTAATGCTAAGGTATTAGAGGAGGTTCAATCATAAAAGGTAAGCCTAAGCTTAGTGAAAGAACATCTAAAATAGATAAAAATTAAAAGGAAAGCATAAGCTTACCGATTAAGTTTACTTTTTTAATTTCTTAAATATTTTAGTTTCACATATCACAATTTAATTTCCAATATATATTTCTTATGATAGACCATAACAATAAACAATCAGAGTAAACAAATTTCATCCCTTTCTCAATAGATTACTAGATTTGAATGTATTATAACACAACTCGAGAATAGTGAAGATAACTTTGTAGACTACTAAAACTTTTTTTTAGTGAAGACAATCTTATACAAGCTTCCAACACTATGTTAACTTCTAGTGAAGATTGTCCCATGTAAGTCCATCACTATGGCAATTTAGTGAACACAGTCATATGTAGGCTTCTAACACTATTTCGTACCTTATGGCTTTTTAACACTACGGCTATTAAATGAAGATACATGGGCATGAGCATTTAACTCATACAATTTTCATATATCATTCCATTTTATTTCACATTTTGTATGTATGTATAATTAAATTCACAATCTTTCCCTTTCTATTTGTATAACTACATATATCCACTCATACTCTTTAGTAGAATTTATATGTATAATAACTCCCCATTCAATATATCATAAGATATACTGTTGGTGTGTGTCCTAGAACTAATCATATAAGATGATTAGAGTTATACACAATGTATTATATTTTATTTTAGGCAATTTAATTATTATATTTTATTTTTATTATTATTATTATGCGTAATTTATAACTTAATATAATAATTATCCTTGGAATAGCTTTGCTATTCCTAAAATGCCCCTAGTCAAGTATTATTATGAAAAAGGATAGTAATAAATACATCGAGACTAGCATGTATAGTGACTGATGATTACGAATCATGGATATGTGATATCAAGTCAATACATGAGTACATTGCTAGTGAACAATGTACTGGACTGACCCACTATGAGAATATTGCATGGATAAACGTGTCATAAGTTATTCTCATATGATCACAACTACGCATAAACCTTTGACTTGAAGTCGCTACGGTTCCCTACATGAGGAATTACTCACTTTAATATTGTCCTATGTCACCTTTAATCAAGTGACAAGTAGGGCATTGATTGGGTGTGTCATAAATCATGCAGAGGGAAGTGAGTGATGTAAATGGGATTTTGTTACTCTTGTATAAAAGAGAAATATCCTTGGGCCCCTTGATTGAGTGAGACTTAGAAATGCATGGCCATGCTTAGTTGAATTAATATGTGATATTAATTATTTATTTTAAGTCTACTCAGTATCAAGAAATATAAATTGAACATTGACGAGGATGACACATTCCATGCCTCCAGTTCAATTTGGATATTATTACAAAAGGGTTATGATGTAAAACGTTGATCATGCATTAGGTGGATGTCGAATCACAGACATTCTTACTACTTGAGTGGCAGTGATGTATTGCTAGATACCGCTCGCTGTCTATGGCTCAATAATAAGTCATTGTCAACGTAGTAAGAACCTACAGGGTCACACAAAAGGAGTAGGAATAAGATAATAATTAATTGGACTTTAATTATATTAAGATCCAATTAATTGGACTTATTTTCATGCATATATATTATTAAGAATAATAAATTCACGTTTAATATATATATATATATATATATATATATATATATATATATTATGTGATATTATTTGATATTAAAGTAATATCAAGTAATTATCTTATCAGATATTAGATAAATATATTATGAGATAATATTATTTTGATATTTAATAACTATATGCAATTATCTAATATTAAGATATTTATATTATGAGATAATATCATTATCTAATATTAGATAATTAATATATAAGTCTTATCTCTTCCTATTATCTCTAGGATAAGGATAAGATGAGTTGTTAAGTGTGATTAGGATTTTGGAAGCATTATCTCATAATATAACTTTTTAGGATTATGCAATTATCTCATACTATATGCAATTATCTAGGATTATGGCTTGCCTAAGTTCTATAAAAAGGGACTTGAGGGCAGTACTTAAAAATCACGTTTTAAGCTTCCATATAAACCCTAAATCACTCAGAAAACATCCAATCCTAATTCTTAGAGAGAAAAAACGCATCCTAGCAGACGCGTGGAGGGTGAGAGGTCGTTGTTCACTCCGTGTGGATACCGTAGAGACACTGTACCTTCCGGCCGGTGTTTGATTCATCCGCTCTCAAGTTTTGATCAGTAGAAACACGAGTGCCCAATAGGTAAAACCCTAATCATTGACTCATGCTTTTTGCATGGATCCTAGGTAGAATTCGGATCAAAATTTAAAATTCCGCTGCATATGATAATCCGAATTCCCAACATATACAATATCACCATACCTATTAGTATAGCCACATATATTATCAACAACATTACCATACAATTTTCAATTCAATTCACACATTAATACTTTGCTATTTTTCATTATATCACTATTAATGTTGTATCTAACTTCTATTTATCATATACTAACTCACCTTAGCTTTAGGAAGCTTTAGGATATACTTACATTCTTTGTACAACAAGTTATCTTAACTTGAATCAAGTATAGTCAACTATATACTTGACTCTAAAAGCCTAAAGAATAATTCTACTGACCTATAGTTGACTATTGAAACTTGAAAAGCAACATTAATGCTTATAGTTGACTACTAGTATCCAAATAGCAACTTGAAAGGACATAGTTGACTATAACTTAGGTTTCTAAAAATTTTTAACTTCAAACACTATTTATCCACCCCTAACTTAATCCAAATTTTATTTTTACTCCACTAATTCACACCAAATCCTTAACACAGTTTTGCAACACTTCATTTATATCATTTCTCACATTAAAACCAAACCACACTTCATAAGTCATCAATTTTCATAAGTAATCATTTAAAAAACCAAAACTTAGCCCTTTTTAATGAAAATCATATTAAATTTACAAATAGAATTAGATTATTCAATCACCTATTAAAAGGAAGCTTCTGGAAAGTTAGATTTATTGCTTTTTCTTCCTAATCAACTAAAGTTGCAAATGCTTCTTGTTAGGGTTCATTCCTTTCTTTAAGTTAAATGCTTAAATTTTATCAAATTCAAAGAAAAGTATGAACACTCGTTGTTAAGAAAGTCTTACCATATTTGTGTGAAGAATTTAATAAGAAATTTGTCATGATCTAATCTAATCATAATAGCATGGATTCCACTACCGATTTTGTAACTCCCTTACTTATTAACACTTTAATCCTCATTAAATAGGTAATTATTACACAATTAGGTCCTTTTGAAGCCAATTTAAGATTCTGTGAAACAAAATATTACAGATTTTGAGTTTCAGAAATTTTCTGCTCATTTCCAAAATTATTGGACCAATTTCAAAAATATGAAAAATACTTTGCAGAACTCCAAAAATTACCAAAATTTTTTCCCATGAACCCTCTCTCATTGAATTTATCTTGTAAAAATTTGACATTATTTAGACATCATTTGACTTTTCAAAATTCACAGCAAAATGTTCCTATTTTAGTGCTATCTAGAATTTACAACTGTAAAAGTAAGCCCTTATTTCAGGTGGTAAATAAACTTCGATTAAGCTCAAATTTGGTATGGAACTTGCTAAACATGTTATATACCTGACATAAAATTTTCAGATAAAAAATCATCCATTTACTTCTTTGGAATACTAATTTACAATTTGTATTCAGCACTGTGATGGAAACAGGACAGTCCAAAACGTGTAACAATTTTCCACAGAAAATGAGCTTATTTTAAGCTGAATTTTGGTACAGAGGATGATACATAAATGAAGTTCATTCCTGAATTTTCTCAAAATTTTTAGAGCATCAGAACTCAGCCAAAAATCCCTGCAAACATACTCAGCTTACTACCCTATGAGTTTACTGTTCATTTAGTCATTTACTATTCATTTGGTCATTTTCCAACTTCACACGCATTGCATATTAAAGGCTTACCAATCCAAACTAGTTCATAATACATCAAATCCATGCATTTCATACAACATAGGCAAAGGTCATATAATTATACAGAAATTTCAACTCACTAAACATATATCCAATATATACGAATATCACAAACTCTAGGAACATTCTAATACAATTTCAAAACATTATTCTTTCTTGTCAAGAGGGATTTTGGAAGCATCATCTAGAATGGTTAGTAAACAATATAGAAACATAAGAAACAAAGTTTCCCAGTAGCTAGCAATTGCAATAAAAACACATTAAGCCATTCTAGATCCTTAAGCAAGTAAATCATATGTTTCCAAAATCAAATAATTATTTATTACACCATTCCATACAATTGTAAAAAATATGTACCGCACATAACAATCATCAAGCCCATTCAAGGACTCATATAGATATCTAGATGGCTATCACAGATAATCGTACCTAGGCCTCATGCACATAGCACTCGAGCCATAAGTACTGCACATAACAATTTCATTATCATCCTGGGGAACTCGAGCCATAGGCCTCACACACAGTATTTTATTATCTTCCCGGGATACGCACATAGCAATCTTATACACATTTCATACAATGACATAAAATACAGAAAACATATAAATGGAAAACAGAGCTTAAGGATAAAGCTAGCTACTTTTTAAAAACTTCCAATAGTGATGATTCCTTTGCCCTTACTTAGAAATTTCTCTATAATCCCTTTGCCTTTTCAACTTGCCACTTTTCTTGCTCTACATAAATACACATCATAATTCTTATTAGAACACCATTATTTTTCTTGAACTTCATGCATTCTTCACTTCCTCCACATACACTAAACCATGAAGGAAGTGTCCAAAATTTTAATGCACATTCCAATACCTCCTAAATTTCATTATAATACATTATTCCAAACTTTCAAAAATAAAGTTAAATGGCTAAAACTCCTTCCCTCCTTGCTTTCTCATGTTCACGATTTTGGCCTTCAAAAGGGGATTTTCACACAAACTTTCCCGATTCAAAATTTCATCTTCCATAGGCTCCATAATTCATAAGAATCATTTTAATTTCATCAATTTAGCCAAATTCCAAACAAGTCATGCTAATTCCATAAATACACCATTATGTCTCTAAAATCCTAATTTGTACATCATGATTTCTTGTTATTTTTACATCAAACCAAAGCCATATATCAATATAACAACATCTAAAACATCATTAGAGATGCTCAAATCATCCAAAACTCCATGGTCAACCTCCTTTGACCATACTAATATCAAAATTTCAATAAACTAAAAAGAGTAAATTAAAGAGCTTTTAGAGGAGAACATTTTTACCACTTGGAGTAACTTGAAAATCTCCACTTAGAGCTCACCAAACTTAATCAACTTTGGAGGTTTCTTCAACCTAAATACACCATGTGATAAAGCTTGATGAGAGGAGCAACTTTGTCTTCTATACCTAAGCTTAAATCTCACTATTTTTGGGTGAAAAAGTCAAATGAAAATTTCTCTCTCTTCCTTCTCTCTAGCTCACGGTTTTAGAGCATTCATGGAGGTAGCTCACGACTTTGGAGAAGAAAGGAGAAGGAGGAAGAGTTTTCATGAAGCTTCAAAGGTATTTTGGTTATTTTTAAAATTTTCAAGGGTATTTTGGTCCTTTCTTGCTAATTAGTAAGGCTATTCTTGCCATTTCTTTATAAAAAATGACACTTGTCATGTGTCTATTGGTTTCTTCTAATAATTGACACTTGTCATGTGTCTATTGGCCATACTAAATAAAATTACATATCAGACCCCAAATTCTTAGTTATTCACACTTTAATCCATACTTCATTTTGTACTTTGCGATATAGTCCATAGGATTACCTGATTGTCCGAAAAATCATAGACTGTTATACTTAGACAAGTCCCATTTCTAGGATTTTCTAACCTCCTCTAATTATCTATAGTATTTAGGAAAATTAATTCCTTTCCTATTGTTCCCTTTCTTTCAAAATTTCGGTTACACTATACTTAACACCTTTCAACTTGGAATTCACATACTAAGCTAATTTAAATGTGCTTTTCGTTTCTACGGCCTTAGAATTTAGAGATTCAAATGATAAAATTAAAAATTTAGGACATTACAAATTCCCATAAGTTTTAACACTTTTCACTTTTTCTATCTAGTGGGAGATTTTAATTTCCAAGGGAACTAAAAAATTTCACTTTAAAATTTTAAGAAAAAATGGACAAAATCTCCCAAGTTTTTGGGCATTTCTCGAGGGCCACACACCCTAAAATATAACACCTGTTTAGTTCTCAAATATAATAGCAACAAATATACACACAATAAAATATAATTTCTCTACTATAGACATATAATCAATTTAACACATCATATATTTCAACAAATTTCTATTTTTAATACGATTCTATCTCCAACTATCAAATTTCTTTAGTAAGGTAATATTGAATCTCCATAAATGCATTCAACTCAAATATACTCACCATAACCTGAAAACATTGAAGATACAATGGAATGAGTTTTAAAAACTCAGTGAGCATATATTTACTAATATTTAATAGACAATTAATTTTACTAAATTAGAAAATTTTAACAAACCCATTTCCTAAATTTTCTCAAATGTGGAACCATGCCCATAATAAGGGTTCTCCTACATGTAACTTTGTATCTTATATCATAATTCATATAATTATCAACTATTTGATAACATACAATATTATTATATTGCATACTACCCATTCTAGGTCGACAACAGAATTACAAATAATCATTAAGGCTTAAATACAAACAATTTGTTGTAATCACATCTAGCATTTGCAATTATGTCAAATAATGATATCTAACCATAAATAATTTCCAACATCACATCATATCACACATGCAGTTACAATAAGCATACATATAATCATTTTTTAATTTTCAGACCAATATTATATATTTCTCAACTACTTGTAAGGAATTTCTCAACTAGCTTTTAGATCAATCTTACATCCTTTACAATTATTTGCTAGGAATTTACCATCCACCTTTCACATTATTGGCTGCCTTACATTTCTAATCTTAATGCCACTTATGGTATAATTCACACTATAATCTATAGTGCATAAGTAACTAGAGAATTAAATTATAAGCATTCAGCCTTCAAAGTATTACTTTATAAATAACTGTTTACAATGTCCAATGTCATTCATGGGAAGATATATAAACAATGTACAAACATCATTAAAACTTAATTATAACCCATTAATTGTTAGATATTCCATGAGTATGCTTTCACCTTGTACTTTAATTAATTAATATTTACTTAAATAACTAATCATTTTTATTCCATGATGCTAAATATATACATAAATATATATACATGAATACGAAATTTGTACTATCAAGTAAAAGAATATAATTTACAATATTTAAACTATCTTTTATTAAGATATTAAAATATGGTGAGATATATACTCACCTAGTGGGACATATTCACAATAGGATCTCAAAGTGGATCATTCTTGTCTTTCTCTTATTAGTAATATTATAAATATGAAAATACTATTTATTTTTCTTTTCAAGCATTATAGATCCAATTTTCAATTCTTAATGTAGTAATATTTCTTATTATCAACTTTTAGTATTCCTTAACATAAGCTTATACAATTAAACACCACATTTTTTAATATTTATTTAGATTAGCTTCAAATATCAAAATATCAACTTTTATGAAATAATTAGACTTTATGTACAATAAAATCACCTTAGATAATTATTTTTACTAGTATTAGATTAATTATCTAGATAAGATGATAAAATGAGAGTTTCCAAATTGAACATGAAACAATTGAAGTAATAAATCCTTATACTATAAAAATACCATATTCATATCCTTTTAATATTTTACAACATAAAATTTGTATATTTCTCATATATCATCATATATCTGAAAATACTTGTAAGAATTGATTTTGCTAAAATATTATCATATATCATTCTAAAATAATTATACTCATATTAATTAGATATTTTATAACATAAAAATCATATTTTAGTATTTTATCACATAAAAGATTACATTTTTCATATATATCATCACATGAATCATATACATAGTGGATTTCTCTAAGCTAGCATTAGCACTAATCATTAATAAGGTTAATGATATAAAACTAATCATTAACATACTATTCTGACACCTTATAGCATAATGCTTTGATTTTTTAAAAACATTACTAAACCTCCTAAAATACAAAACAAAATGGGTTTTCTAAGATATACAACTGTCACTGAAAATATTCTCATATGATACTTGAAAATGATTTCACTTGTTACATTTAAACACTTAATAGTATAAAAGTTTATATTTTTCTAACTATCATTACTTATTTCAAATACACACAAAAGTGGGTTTTCTAGATAAATCTTTAAATTATTCAAAATCATAGGACATAATATCTTAGAAATATCATAAGTAAGATGCATGAACTTCCTATAGTGTAAAAATCTTATTTTTCATGCATATATAAAAAATACTTAAATGGGTTTCCTTGAATTAATCAGTAAAACAACATAAAGATTTAATTTTTATAGCATAAACATACTCATCCACTTGGATGGAGTTCATCGATAGTGGGAATAGTGCTGAAACACCAACAAAGACAAAGAAAAATGTAGCTCTAATGCTTCATGGATTTGTTGCTTCCACAGCTAGCTAGCTATCAGCTGCTTGATGAAGGAAGAAGTTCACATTAGAGATCCACCATGGTAGACAAGAGATGGCAATAGGAGCTTGTCAAGTTGGATGTTTAACACCTTGGAGAAGCCAATTCGCAAAATCACAGCGTAAACTTGTTGCTCATAATGATTGAGAGAGAAAATAAATTCCGTTTGATGGTAATGCTATGGTAGAAAGAACAAATAGAGATGAGCCGAAAAAAGAAAGAGGAAAAAAGGGAGAAGAAAGAGAAAAGGGTGGTGGAGTAAGAGAGAAAAAAGCTGGCTAGCTGGCTAGTCTTAGAAAGAGAGGTATTGGGAACACAAAAAAATAAGGAGTTATAGGTTATGTTACAGTACTTCTCACCCAAAGTAAACTCATTTTACTATGCATTTCAGCCCTCTAATTTCTTTAACCCAATCTTAGCCATTCCTTTAATTCAAAATTTATTTTCATAAAACTAATTTTATATAAAATTTCAATTGAATTATTTTCAATTTTCCTCTATTACATATATAACCATATATATATTTTTAATAATTTGATAAGTTTAAAAAAACCTAAAATAATTATTTTAACATTCTTCTATTCCTAAAAATAATTTATGAAATATGAATAAATAATTTCAAAAATCCTTGTACCCATTCTTATAAATATTATTTTCCATTTGAAAGAAATTTCTTGTAAAAATAATTATTTTAAATTAGTTTTGAACCAATAATAGCTGTGTAAAAATAAACATATTCCAAATATTAACTAAATAAATAATATAAATCTTTATAAGATTGAAATTTATAAGACTTTATTTATTAATTCAGGATATTATAAAATTCCTCCTAACTTTGCTTGATTGATGAAAAACTTGAAGAAAAAAAAGAAGAGAATAAGAAAGTTTGAAGAAGATGAAGGAGTTGGATGATGTTAAATGAGAAATAATGCCCTAATGGGTTGAAATTTATGTTTATGAAGGCAAAGGAAAATTAGAAATAAAACAAGTTATGTCTTATACTTACTAGCTACCTTTCTTGGGCTATAGTCAAATATGCTACTCTAAAATGCAACTCGAATGGTGATAATCACTACCCCCAATCTTTCTTACCCTCAATTATTTCATAAGCTTTTTCTACCCTTAAACATTCATCCATAATTCACTTTTAAGAAATTTTAACCCACATTTTTTATTTAAAGTTAATTTAATAAATAAATTTCTATTTCCCTCATTTATCTAACTCCAAAGTTTATTCATTTATTATTTTGCCTTCACCTAATTTTCTCATGTATACTTTCTTATCATAATTTATCCATTCCTTAAAATACTTTCATTGTTTTGCTTTTCCAAAATATAACAATAAATTCCAACGAGTATGTGACAGTTAATTTTGAAGATATAGTAGTTATCTTATTAATACTCCTCAAGAAATTCAAGATTGAATTAAACAAAATATAAGAAGTTATTTCTTGAAAAGTGTTACTTCTTTTCTTAGTGTCAACCAAACAATTTCATTTTAAGCAATTGTCAAGATATTCACTTCGAAAATTACTAAAGTCTGTGCTTGACACGAGATAAAGTAATGTAATAATTTAATCAAAATTATTTTAATAATATATAATTTGATATAATAAAAAATTTGATGAAATAATTATTACAATTACATTTAAATAAGAAACTTGATAAAATATTACAATAAATATAAAATTGATAGTTAGAACAATAAAGAATAAAGAAAAAGTAAAAATTTTCATAATTTATGATACAACAAATTCATAATTATAATGTTAAAATATTTTAGAAATAAAATTAATGTAAATAAATTTATCACTTACTTTCTTCATGAGCAAGGATAATATAATGTCAAGTGTCTCATAATGTATGACATATAATACACATCAAAATTTATAATTTGAAAATTATTATATGCTTACTACTAAAACAAATTTTCAAATACTTCCTAATATTACATTTTTCATTGTATTTGTTAGTTAACTATTGTCATTCTTAAGATGCATTAAGAAAATTATAATGATCGATTAATATATTTCAAATGCACTAACTTATGATCAATCAGAAAGTTAAAATGCTATAATAATTTGAATTAATATATTGATTTAGGACTCTATTTTTATTTTACTATTGATGTGTTAGTATTTTTAAAAACAATTCCATTATATATCTTTTTTTATACTTTTTAATATTTATCTATAATTTATTAGATATTAATTGAAGAATCAACATACTTAGGATGTAGTAAATCATGATTAATAATATAATTTAAACATTATAGTAAATTGATTTGATGTATTGATTTGGATGTTTTCTATATTTTTATTTTATTATTGAAGCATAATATTATTAAAATATTAATAATTTTTTTATCACTTCTAAGCAGAGATTGTACTCATTTTAATGTTTAAAATATTTGCAAAAGTTTTAAACATGGTAAATTTTAAACATGATGTGCATTGCTTGGAAATTTATGCATAACATATTCTTATATGGAGCACTCAAATTTAATCCTGTATATTGCATGTTAGTTAATTTTAATTAATGCATTGATTTGGATTTTTTTAATTTTTGTTAATATAATTAATGTGTTAATGCTTTTAAAACAATATTCTTGTTATATAATCTTTTTTGCTTTTTTTGGTTATAATTTATTAGATATTGATATAAAATATATGTATTTTTAAAAATATTAAATAATAATTAATCAGGGAAATTTAAAAAATTATAGTTAATTTGAATCATGCAAGTAGTAATTGTACATCTATCAACGTATTATGTAAGTTTTTTAATTCTTAGTTTTCTTTTTCTTTTTCTTCTATGCATAGTTGTCCCGCAAAAAATATATTATCCTATGACAATTAAAAATTAAAAAGAAAAATTAATAAATAGAAATCAAATAATGTAATAAAATATATAAAAAATATATAAAATTTTTAATACTATCAACCACATATGAAGAACGATATATCTTTCAAATTTGTATTTATGAAATTTCAAGAATTAGAATTAATTGAATAACTATATTTTTTTATATTTTGTTTTTATATAATACAATTATCTTTATATATATTTTTTAAAAAATGATATTGATAGAATATTGTTAAATTACAATAATAAAAATTTTGCAAAAAAAAATAATATTTTACTTTAGATGTTGAATAAGTTAGTGAAAAAATAAATAATTGACAATAAGTGAAATAATGTTAACATTTATATTGATCCTTAGATTACCGTATGAAACCAATTTTTTAATGATATATAAAAAATTAATATGTTAATTAATATAGTGCAATCATAAATAAAAAATAATTAATATTAATAATTAATAATCAAAATGTAATAAAAATTTTAAATATATATATATCCTATCCTAATTCTCATAAATTATTTTATCATATAAAATAAAAAAAAATTCATGTCAATCAACTGGCTCATCTTCATATTTTGATAATTATGTTTCAATATTAAAATCCACAAAGAATTCATTTCGAGAATAAAGACAATCCTTTTAAATTATAAATTTTGATATCATATAAACAACTCATTTACAAAACATTTCTTGAATTTATCAACGTGAACTTTACGAATAGAAGAATAAATCTTAATTTCATAAAAAATAGAAATAATATATCACAAAAGATAAAAAAGTAGTATAATAAAAAATATACATTATTTTGTTTTAAAAAATGCACAAACCTATTTGGTTAGAAGGACTCACATCTTAATACTTTTTAATTAGTTTGCTTTGTAATAATGTGGCACATAGTATAGACATACTTGAACTTTGATAGTTAGATCTCATTGATGAATCTCAAATTAGATGTCTTGGTCTAAATTCAAAGAAAAAGTAATTATATTGTTTATACATTTACTAATAAAATTACCCAAAAAACTTATGAAAGTTATAACAAATAGAAATAAAAGTCTATATGATATGAAAAATGGTTAGAATTATGTTTATTAATATTTTCTATTTTTGAATATAAAACTAAGTAAATCAAAATAGAGAATAACATAATATTGAGGAAGAAATATTAGTTAGTATATATAAAAAGAATAGTAATGTAATATCCTAAGTTGAATTTAAAGTTTTATTTAATATTTATTTGGTTAAAATTTGATTTTAAAGGATTTTGGAATACTCAAATAACATTGATCATGATGTTTGAAATACATTTATTTTTAGGGTGACTATTGATTCAAGATTCAATTAAAATAATTTTACAAGAAGTTTCTCATAACTTGAGAAATGATTTTTAATAAATAGGAATGCATGGACTTATGCAATAACTTGTATTTTTGAGAATTATGAAAATTTTTTGATACATTTATTTTAAATAATCATCATTGGTTTGAGACTTATTTAAGAAATTTTTATAAAGATTTTCCCATTAGTTGGAATAATTTTATTGATCATGGTGTAAGGTTTTACGAAATAAATTGTTTGAATTGGAGAAATTATTTTTGAGGAAAGCTTGGACATAATGAAGTTAAGATCTTTATTTTTAGAAAATTTAAGTAAGAGTTTATAAAGAAATTGAGTTTTAAAAGAAAGGAATGGCTAAGATTTAGTAAAGGAAAGTTGGGTATTTAAGATGAATGTTTGAGATTTTTAGGTGTAAAATAGATTCCATACATTAGCAACATAAAGTAGAAACCTAAAGCTAATTACTCTCTCTCCTCCTTTTTTTCGGTTCCAAGCTCATTTTTCTTCTTTTTTTTCAATATAGCACTTCCTTTCCTTTTTACTTTTTCTTTTGCTAGCAACTTCTACATTTCTCTCATTAACTTTAGCTATAGTTCTCTTTTTATTTCTCTAACCGCTTTCATCTCACTAGTTCCAATTTTCTCTAACTTTCATAGCTCTCTCTCTCTCTCTCTTTCTCTCTCTCCATCAGCTTTTTTTCCTCTTAGGCTTTTCCTTTGCAAGTGTTGTTGGCATCATGCCACAACTCTCATCACTCTCCATTGGTTTTATTCCAGCCATTGGATGCCCTTTCTTTTATTTGCTTTAGCCATAAAATCTATAGGAGTGAGGTTGTATTCTGCTAGAACCGGAAGCTGCGTACCTAGTTGGATATTGATCTCCAACATCTTTGTCTAACCACCATGCTTCACTACGTGCTGAGGTTTTGCTTCCTAGTGAATCGAGAAGCTTGATGGCCCAAGGAGCTACGGATTTGGGTATGAATAAAGGCATCTCACCTCTCTCTCTATATATATATATTGGCAAAAGGACATTAATGTTCAATGATTTTAAATCTTCCAAGGTGTCGAACAAAGGAAGGATAAAATGAACTATTTTGAGCTCTCACTGTGTATGTGCTCCATCGAGTACGTATACATTTCACAACATCTTAATATCTTATTAAAAGATAATTTAAATATTGTGAATAATATTCTTAACTTGATAGTATAGATTTCCTATTCATGCATATATATATTCATGTGCAATTCAATATTGTGAAATAAGAATGATCATTATGTAAGTAAATATTAACTTATTAGAGTATGCAATGAAAGTATGATTATCTCATTATTAGCTACTCACTGATGGATTGTGATAAGATTGCAATAGATCATATCATTCATTTGTGTTATATGCTTTGAGTGTTGTAATTGTTGAATTGTTGTCTATATGGGCTTATATTGGATCTAGTAATATAAGTAGACTGAAGCTTTAGCGAATTGACTACATTGTGAATTGAACCTTATGAGGCATTGAAAAATTATGGACTATGCTAGAGCAGTGACATTAGATATTGTGATTTGTGATGAAGAGATGATACCAAAATTCAGATGAAAAATTCCTAACTATTAGTTGTAAAGAATATAAGATTGGTCCGAGATTTAGATGTGAAATTCTCGGTGAGTAATTGAGAAAAGTATAGACTTGACATTGAAATCAAAAGAAAGCTAAATATATAATTTCTATGACTAAATGTGTGATTAGATATGATATTGGAACTTTGTTTGTTATTAGATGTCATTGTTTGACATAAATATAAATACATAATGTGAATGTGATAACTTGTTTATATTTCAACTTAAGGGCTATTTATAATTGTGTTATCTAACTAGAATGGGTAATGGGTGTTGTGACAATGATGTTGGGCATTATTGGATAGTTGTACCTTCAATGAGTCTTGTGTAGGAGAGATCTTATTCCAAGATTTAGTTTTGTAGGTTTTAGAAATCTAAGAAATAGGTTTGTTATTAATTTCTAATTATTACATGATTAAATTACAATTATTATATGTAAAATTGATCACCTACGAGTCTATAGTAGATATATGCTCATTAAATTTCTATAACTCACTTTGTTTATTTCTAATGTTTTTAGGTTAGAATTTGAGTTTGTTACATCTATGGAGAATCGAGACCACTTTAATAGAGGATTTGATAGTTGGGATTAGGGTCAACGTTTAAAGTAAAAATATCATTGATCGATTGATTCAATATGTTGAATTATTTACTTGTATATTCATGTGGAAATTATGATGTATGGTGTAAATATATCATTCTATTTGAATTATAGGACATGTGGCTCTTGAGAAGTGTTTAAAAATAGAGGAGATTCTGTCCATTTTTTTTATAAAAATTTACAATGAAAATTTAAGTCCCTTTAGAAATTCAGAAACTTTAATTAGTAGAATAAAGTAAAAATTTGTTAAAATTTATAAAAATTGGTATCAGAATCTACGTTAGTCATGATTAGGTTAGGTGATGATAAGTAATCAATAATGACATAAAAAACTAGAAAAATTTCAAAATCAATGCATTAATTTAAATTAATTATAATGCTTTAAATTTTTATAATAAATTGAATCATGAATGCATTTATTTAATCAATTATTATTACAATTCATTTGACTCAATAAATTTCTCTAATTATAGTATTTTAAAATTTTCAAATAATGCTCTAAATATAATAGAGAAAGATATTTTATTTAATTAAAAAGATGAAATAATCAGAATGCTTAATTAAAAATACTATTAAAAATACTAATGCATTAATGATCAATAATTAGTAATAAAATAAAAATGAAAGAATTTTCTAATCAATGGATTAATTCAAATTCAAATAATTATAAAAATAAAAAAGGATTATTTTCTAATGATTAAAGCTTTAAAGTTTAAGATTTTAAAAAATTTCAAATCGATGAAATATCCTAAATTACTTTGCTTCTTAATTTTATGATTAATAATTAAAAATGATAATGATTTAGTATATTCAATAATAGGTTTATTTCTATATCAATATTCAATAAATTATAAATGAAAATTAAAAATTTGAAGTCATAGTTAATATAATAGTTATGAATGAGTTTTTTTGGTCAATTATTTTACTAATTTGATTGAATATATTTCCTTAATTATAATTAAAGTGGTGCTACATTATCTAAAAATAATCTCCCAAATGCAAATGAAGCAACTTGGGAAGGAATACAACGATTATGCTAAAATATCATGTTGTAATCCTTAAAATAAAAAACAAAAAAATTAGCATTATATTTTGAATCACAAACTATTTCGGAACAAATTTTTCGGGCTGTCATTATTTTTTTTATAATTATAATGTTTTTTAAAAAAAATAAAAACAATGATCTTGATATCATGATGCAAGATATTTTATTAAATTTAAAAGATGATATTAATTGCTTTAATTATAATTATAATATTTTAAAAAATAAATCTGGTGTTTGGAATAATGTGATGGAAGATATTTTATTTAATTAAAAATATTATATAATAGAAATTTAATTTAAAATATATTTTTATAATTTTTTCATTAATCATAATTTTATGCAAATAAAACATATTAATTGGTGGTTAAATTTTATTAATGTCTTGAATTGTTATTATGTAATGTTAATTGTTAGGATAGAAAATTTGGAAATGAGTGATAAGAACCACACAAGTAAAATATACACGCCCTAAGAATGAATATTGGGGCAAATCTATTTCCGTCCCTTGATTTATAAACATAAAAATGTTAATAAAAACAATAAAATATATGACGAAAAATAATAATAAATCAAATTAGTATTACATAATGTAATAAATAGAATGCCTAAATTTCAAATCATGTTTATTGTATATACCTATTAAATCTTTAAAGTAATAATGATTTTTATTCAAATTAATACGGTGAACAAATAGGAAATAGCTCATTAATATGAAAACAAAACATAATATATAATTTTTGTGGTACGATGATGATGATAATAATAATAATGTGTGGGGGTCAACGAAATTTTTTTTTACCTATCTTTTACTTTGGGATAGTAAATACAAATAAAAGATAAATTTTTATTCAATTATTAAGCATTTTGAAGGAAGAGTTTCTTTACATAATCCAAAAAATAGGATTTTCAACTATTCTAAATGAATAAAAATATACCAACCAGTGCAATTCAGAGTATAAATAATACCTGAATTCACTGCTTTGTGGATGCCAAAAGAAATATCAACTTATTATTTGTGATTATTAAATGTGGGATTGCTATAGATATTTTTTTTACGTATTCTTTCGATTAAATTATTATTGATATTTTCCTTAATATTAGATGCAATTCTCAAAGTATGCAAAGGACAAATTCTATCTTTAACTTGATAATTTTTTTTTTAAATTTCTCTCACTAATCCAAAGCTATTAGATCAATTCTCTCTATGTAATTATTTTTCGTCTTCCCAATTCTTCTCTTTGTATTTCTCTTGATATTTCTTTTTCTAAAATTTTTGTGATCTTTTTTTTTTTAATCTCTCTTCTTCTTCTCTACCTTTTTTTTCTCCCCTTGAGTTGTCCTTTGTCTCCCTTTTATTACCGAGGAGAGATGAGAATCCTTTCCCTAATGTAAATTTTTTTATCAATATAAAATTATTAATTATCATAAAATTAAAATTAAATTGATTACATATAATATTTTATTTCTATTTAGGTACGGATGTGAATATTTTTCTTTATATTGATTAGATTATACATCTTGTTTATCTTAGAAGGGATAAAAATATTCTCTTTGATATCAATTATTTTTATTAATTCAAAATCATTAATTACCATAAAATTAAAATTAGCTTGATCACAAATTATATTTTATTCCTATTTAGGGAGGAATGCAAATTGTCTCTTTAGATTATATGTCTTATTTCTATTTGAATTAATGTATTGTTGCTATATTTTTAAAAATAAAAATTTCAATTAATTTTGTTTTTATTTTTACTAATTCCTATTTTAAATTTTAATTTAATTATATTGATCATTACATAAACAATAGATTAGAAATATAAAAATTAAATTATTGGAATAATATAAGGCAAGTAAGAAAAGGGACATTATAAATAAATAAATAAATAAAATATTGATATCTATGATAGTTTGAAATTCCTAATTTTTTATTGTCAAGTATTTAATTAACAGGTAATTTAGTAATCATAATATTTAATTAATTATGTATTAATTTAAGCTAGATTTGGTTTAAAATTTAAATTGGCAACTATTTTCCAATCATTTAAATTGTTATAATATTCATATTTATATTTAATTAATATTTAAAATTTAATTATATTATGATTTGTTAAATGACATCTCATGCTTTTTATATTAATAATTAACAAATTTTACTAATATATTAACTAGTTCATGTCACTTATAAATATTATTTTTGTATATCAAATTAAATTAAATTAAAATATAAATATTAATTTCTTGAAAATGAACCACCAGCGAAAATTTACTCATAAGTAAAGCGAACAAATCTGAATTCAGCCAATTAAGATTTAAGATTGAAGGTTCTTAGCAAAAAAAAAAAAAGATTTAAGATTGAAGGTGACTTGTTTGACTTCTTCTCTCTCGCCATTATAAAAGGCATCCAAACGACGAAGCCGATCCCATAAGTGAACCCCTCCAACAAACACCTGACCTGGTTCCCATAGAAAGTAGGTTTCACAGAAGAAGCGATGGTAGTGAAGGTGTACGGCCCAGCCTATGCATCTCCGAAAAGGGTGATCCTCTGTCTAATTGAGAAAGAAATTGACTTTGAAACGGTGGCTATTGATATCTTCAAGGGGGAGAATAAAGATCCTGAGTTCCTCAAGTTGCAGGTTTGCAATTCGATTCTCTCTCTCTCTCTCTTTTTCCTTTTAAATACTTTTTTCTATTCTCGTTTTTTCATTCTCTCTCTCTCTCTCTCTTAATTCAACAAACATTTTTTTTCATGATTATAATTCTTCTCCGTAACACTGCAGCCCTTTGGAGTTCTTCCTCTCATTCAAGATGGCGATTATACTCTCTATGGTTAGTTTCATTTTTTTATTATAATATTATTTTTTATTTATTTTTATTTTTATTATTATTTTTGAATCTTTATATGGGAAAATTAGTCATTCTTCCTAGAAGCTTATCTGCTAGCTTAATATTGTTTGCCTTCTGCTGAAGTAGTGAAATTCATATTATTAAACTGTTTGATTATGGTGTGCTACTCATGATCTTCTTATATAAAGGAATTAGAAGGTTAAGTGAGGGTAGAAATTTGGTTGCAAAGAAATTCAGTTGTACCCAAAAGTCGTTCTCTGAAATTTTTTGTTTTTTATGGATATTTTATCCTCAATGGCTCTCACAATGGGAAGATGACTCTCTCAACTATCATTTATAAAATTATTGTTTTCGCACAGTTAACAGTCAATCATTTTTGTGACCATCAATGTTTTGGTTCAAATTAAGTGAGAGGCTATAGGATGATTAAAATTTCTTTCAATTTTGTAGATTAAAGAAGCTTTCTGGGACTGGTCCAAGAAAGAGACAGATCTTTGATGGAAAATTATAAATTTTGTAACTGTAGCAGCATAATAATCTGATTTTGTGCACAAAGTTGAAAAAGATTGTGGAAATAGCATTATATCTTTCTTTGAGGAACAATTTTATGATTGTAAGCATATTTAAATTGGCCTGACTGTTTGCTTTAGACAAGATCAGTCCTGTTATGTTCCCAGTTTTAAACAGGGGGATGACAATTATTTTCAAACCAAGTGGATCGGATGACATACTCTGTGCTTCTCAATTATTCTTGAGAAGGGAAAATTTTTCTTTTTTAATTATAAAAGAATTTTCATAATTATATTTTTCTTATTCAAAGTGTAAAATGAGTGAAGTACGAATCTGAATCTTTAATGGATTTGAAGTGGTGTTTCCCCTTTAGATTTGGGTCGGCCATTTTCAGACTTAAACCATTGCCCTCATTAGTTATGAATGATAGTACCACAGTCACTACACCCACCCACAACACCCTCAATTTTGTGGGGCATGTGTGCTTGTGCAAAAGTTGTGAAACTCACTCTGGATTTAGTAGTATTAGCCTTTCAAATTATGTTTGCTATACTAGAAAATATAGTGGAAGTAAATAGAATCGACACTCCCCAAAAGCACATGGGGTCAGTTTATGTGAGAGGAAGTATTGTTAGGAGGATCTCTTATGAAGTGGTTCCATCATTTTTCCTAACCAGTTCTAACACATTGTTTTGCAGAATCTCGTGCGATTATCAGATACTATGCAGAAAAATACAAGTCCCAAGGTACTGACTTACTGGGAAAGACAATAGAAGATAGGGGTCTTGTCGAGCAGTGGCTAGAAGTTGAAGCACATAACTTTCATCCACCAGTTCTCAACTTAGTTATTAATGTTCTATTTGCACCTCTTTTGGGAGTTTCCTCTGACCAAAAGCTGATTGAAGAGAGTGAAGAAAAGCTCGAAAAGGTTTTGGACATTTATGAAGAGAGGCTCTCAAAGAGCAAGTACCTAGCTGGAGATTTCTTCAGCCTTGCTGATCTCAGTCACCTACCATTTGGTCATTACATAGTGAACCAAATGGGAAAAGGTTACATGGTGAAAGAAAGAAAGCATGTGGGTGCTTGGTGGGATGATATCAGCAACAGGCCATCTTGGCAGAAGGTTCTTCAGCTCTACAAATATCCCGTCTAGAGGCTTACTTATTGAAGAGTGGGTACTTAATTGCACTTGCATATTGTGGGCAATAAAATGTGCACTTTAAATTCACGTGACGTAATTTGAAATAAATTAGATTTATTCAGGTTATGTCTTGTTTTGTGTTTTTAAGTGTACATTTCTGTAGACAAGAACTTGTGCAGGTTGTATCTTGAAGTGTACCTAGTGTTTCATGGGGCCATGCACGGTAGTCTGCGTCCTCCAGATATAGTCTGTTTCCTTTAAAATGAAAAATATGGTCCTTTACAGGTGTTCTTGGGCCCTTGAAGTGAGGAAGTACTTCAGAGATTTGCCTGGGATAAAATTTTCACGTTGAAAATATGTATGAAATTATTCTCATAGAATGCTTAAAATAACAGTTTCCCTATTTCATGTGTTTTGTCTGAGGCTTGATTATTGTTGGGGTGCTAATTGCAATAAATATTCATTTAGGTGGTGCTTGGGTGAGAGATTTTTAAGAGATTGGCAATTAAATTAAAAATTGATATCCTTAGTATTTATTTTAAGCGTAATGAAATTTGTTATGTTTGTTATCTGTAATTAACTCTTCCTATTGGAAACTCTTTTTAACCTGACTTTAGAAAACTTTATCCATTAAGACATAATAATAATAATAATAATAATAATAATAATAATAATAATAATAATAATAATAATAATAATAATAATTCTCCTCTTTCGCAATATGTCAGTCGCCATGACCTTTACCTTCATATCCATCACCATAACCGTACACCATCCAATTTTATAGCACACTACCACCATCCACTTGCATCTAGAACACGTTTGTCTTTTGTACTATCACTTTTATTGTCATTAGCAATTTTCACTCTTGCTCCTGTAAATGGATTCATATAGAAGTGTCAAAATGAGTTGAGTTTAACAGGTTGACTTGGAATTGATATAATTTTACTTGATTTGAAATTAAAATTGATATGAAAAATGATAATAATGGCCTGACCTGATAAGAGACTGAAATTGATTATCTTGATTTGATAAAAAACTGAAATTGATAAGTGTTAACCCGTTGGATTATTAGGTTAACATGTTAGTTTGGTAATAGTAATAAGTAAAAAATAAATAATTTATTATTATATATTTAATTTTTATATAAATATTAAAATAATAATTTTGTAATAATTTTGTCTATTAAAATTATATTTTAATATATATAATATTAAAATTATATATATAAGCAATGTTAAATAATTTTAATATTAAAATTAATAAATTTATATGTTTAATATTATCAATATATATTATATAATTTTATCAAAATAAATAATTATAGTAAAATTTTAATTAGTACTTTAATATTTGAATTATTCAAAAAATTTAAATAAATAATTTTGATATTAATTTTAAATATATTATATACATATATATAATATAATATATTTATTTATTTATTATTATTATATATAAATTATTATAATTATTTTTATTAATATATTATTTATATAATTATTTATTTATATATTTGATAATATATAAATTATTAAATATATTTATTTTTATGTATAATACTTTAAACTTGATCAATATATATTTAATAATATATATTTATTTTATTAAATAAAATAAATATATAAATGTATAATATATAACAATATATATATTTATTCTATAATATAAAATAAATATATAATATAAAATTATTGGTTAATATAAAATTTAAATTATTTTATTAAATGTATATATTATTAAATACAAATTCACACATTTACTAAATTTTAATAATATATATTTATTTTCATATATAATATATATGATAATAATATTATTATATTTAATAAATAATAATAGATTTTAATTAATTAATGATATGAAATTAATAATAAATAAATAAATAATATGATAATAATAATAAAATATAATGAGTTATAAAAACTTACCTGAATCCGCTTAGTAAATGTCAATTTAGAATTGGGATTTGGATTAGTACTGGTACTGTAACAACTCAATTTGGTGTAAAAGTAATCTGGACTAAGATTGGCTCGATATATAATTTTTGCCTATTGGATTAAATTGGTAAGATTAATTTAGCCCATTTTGATAGATCTAAATCCATAATATAAATTGATTTACATCATAAATTATGAGGGTAACTACCTATGCTAACAAATTTTACATTACACATAGTATATACTTATGGCTCACAAATTTTTTGTCAATATATTTATTCTTTGTGACATTTGGAATAGTAAAGTTTTACTATAAGCAAGTGTAAAACTATATGAGATTTTACTTATCATAAAAATTGACATATCCATAAAGAGATATATTAAAAGAAATAATATATATATAAGACATATCAAATGATCAGAGTGTTTTTATGTAATAATGAAATGAATGAATTGTTGTCATCAAATTTCATATTGAAATATTGGAATTAAAATATAAAGTCATGTAGCTTTTTAAGCGATCCTATGACTTTTTTAAGTGATCACATAACCTTTAATCATGTTTTAATTTTAGCTATCAATGCAAAATTTGACAGTAACAATTCATTTTTCTCATTTTTCACTTAAAAATATTCATTTCATTTGATATGTTTCTTATATATTATCAAATTCAATTAATGAGGATCTAATGGCAAAATTATTGAAAATGCTACAACAACCACAAGATGATAAGAATCTTATCGTTGAATCATTCTAAAATTTATTAAAATAAATAAAAAATAGAAAGATAATTACACTACACTCTAGAAAAGAAAAAATAAGAGTGATGAATGATAAAGAATGTGCCACAAAGATAAATCCTTTAATACACCACAAGTTATTCAAGAACTTAAAAAGGAATTACACTCTCACAAAGAAGGCAACAACTAATTTTATTTCACCAATCATCCAAATATCTCTTTTATAAGAAATAACCTTTTTTATATAGGTAAAAAGTTAACTAATTAACCTATAATAATTAGGCTTACTTGGACTTATGGCTCAACACTAATATAATAATTACCCTACTAATTAACCTAAAATATTATAGGAAATATTTGAAGTAAAAAATGATAAAACAATATGCCAAAAGGTTATAAACATATAGAAGGCCTAAAATGACTTAGACATAACATAAAATAAAATCAAGGTCTAAAATGACAAAAGTAGCCAAAAATAATTATAATAGTCAAAATACACATTTCTAAACTTTCCTTTTTATGTATCCAAGCTTCTTGAATTGACTCTTGAAGCATATTCATGATTATTTTAGATAGCTTTTTGTAATTACCTCCCTAAGATCACATCATTTCTTCTTTCTTAAAAAAAATTTGTTCTCGAATCTTTGAAACCTACATTAAGAGGAGTGAGATTAGAAGCATTAAGAGTAGCATTCTTACTATTCCCATTAAAAAGATTCAAGTTTTATGCATTGTCATGAAGTCTTGAAAGTACCTAGAATGAATAATCTCCTTCTATAATTTTTTTTCTTTCTACTTATGAAAGCAAAACCAATCACCAAGTTTAAACACAAAATTAGGAAAAGCAAGTAAAACCAATGGTTTGGCCATAGTACTAAATCTCTTACAAAACTAGTCAAACCATGAAAGCTCCTAATTTCGCTAATAAATTTAAGAGGAGGCCATTCTTTAATTTCATGAAAAGAATGAAAAGAATCAACAACAAATTTATCCTTGAAAATACACAAAAGATGGTTCATTAAACTCATGAAAGTATTTGGTGCATTAAATGAACTATGTAGCAAAACTAACCACTTATATAGTCCATACTTTGTTTTGAAAATAATTTTTCACTCAATAACTTTTTTTATACAAATTTGATAATTTCTATTTTTCAAACCAATTTTAAGAAACACATAAGAGTCATCTAACTCATTAAACATTTTATTTAAAGTCTTTTTGGTACCAAAATGTTTCATCAAATTAAAACCATGGGCTTATCTAACATCCAATTCATTTCTCCTTCATAAAAATCTTTCAAGCCTAAAAATATATCTAAAGATCATTTGCTTAAACATCAAAATCCAAAGTATGATTACCATATGGATTAGTAGCAATACCATGTGGATGAACATGATTCATATTTAAGTTCTTAATGTATTCAAAAGCTTAACAACTTAGTATGCAAAGTATCTTTACTTTGTTCAAAACCCAAAAATTTAGCATGCAAAGTAAAGATGAAAGTATACTTCTGAAACAAAGCATCATCCATCATGTTACTTTTACCTTTCTTGTGTTATGAGACATATGGAATTGTCTCAATGAAGCTCACCAACTTGGTATGTCTACTATTTCAAGGTCTTTATAGCACTTGATAAAACGAAGTTAAATTTGTTAGAATTCACATAAGCTTCTTTGTACAAGATGAATCGCCTATAAACATATAGAGCACTACTTTCAACACTTACTTTTGTAAATATACTTAATTTTTCTTTTCCTTATCTTAACTTTTCACCTTTCTTAATTTTCTATCTTTTTCTTCACAACCACTTTCTTTTTCTTTTAACTCAAGTTTTCTGGTATTCTTTTCACAATCACTTTTCTTGTTTTCATGGTTCTCATTCTCTTCCTTACTTTTTCTTTCTTCCTCTTCTTTTCTTCTCTTTTATATATTCAATTAGTTTTCATACACTTATTTTAGTATTAAAGGTTTAAGAGTCACCTTTCTCTTATTCATTTCAAAGCTATACTTATTAAGGATTCTATCATGTATTATTTCTAATTAAATTGCCAAGGTCTCCCTAACAATAAATAGCAAGCATACATATAAGTAACATCATATAACACCTCATCTTAGTATTTACCAATTATAAATAAAATTAACACTTGTTTTGTTACATCTACTTCTCCACTATCATTCAATCATTCCAACTTGTATGGAGTAAGATATGGCAAACTAAGCAAGTTCAAATTTTCTATCATATAGGTACTAATAACATTAGTACAACTACAACTATGAATGACAACATTACACATCTCACCCTTGATGTTTCATCTAGTGTGAAAGATGTTCTCTATTTGCTTTCCACTATCTTATTTAGCTTGTTCTCTTAAGGCTTTTTAAATCTTCAAGGCTTTCTTGATTGGACAATTAATAACATGGTGACCATGCTCCAAACACTTATCATTGGTATGCTTTTGATACTTTTCAACCTTGTTTTTACTTTTAGAGACATCCTCTCTAGGCTTTGATGAGAATTCCACTTTGTGCTTGTTCCTCTCATTCTCCTTCCTTTCACCCATTATCTCCTAAGGCTTCTATGAAGTTGAGTAGGAACCATATTTAGAAGAACTCTTTCTTTTTAGTTATCTTTCTACTTTCATAGCTATATAAACCATCATAGTGTTATAGCTCTTTCGCATTAGCAATGTCTTTATTCAATCCATAAAGAAATCTTGCCATTGTAGCTTTTTAATCTTCTCTACATTAGCTCTAGTCAAAGTGAGTTCCATCTCTTTATGGTAATCTTTAACATTCTCGAAAGCTTGAATAAGATTTTTTAATTTTTAGTATAAATCTCTATGACAGTAACTGGAATGAATCTCCTTCTCATAACAAACTTGAAATCATTCTAAGTTCTAATAGGTCTTTCATGATTTTTTTGGACATTTGTCATAAGTTAATCCCACTAAATATTAACATAATCAATGAATTCATAAATGGCTATCCTCCCTTTCTTTTCTTTAGAATAGTGATAATAATTAAAGATTAATTTAATTTTCTTTTCCCACTTTAAGTAGGCTTTTGAATCATTCCTCCCTTGAAATGAAGTAATATTTTTTTTAATGTGTTTAGGGTTAGAAACCATTATCTCTCTTCTTTACATGTTTTCTTCTCTTCTCACATTTCTTTTTTCATCTTTTCTATTATTCTTTTCAAAATTATTGTACTGCTAACTTTTTCTATCATTTCTTCTATTTTTATTTTTAAATCCTTTTTCTTCAATATCTCTAGTATCTTTTTATCTCTTTTTTCTCTCCTATCTCTTTTACCATGTTAGCTTCAATGAGGTTGTTTACCCTTAACTTTCCCATGTTTATTTTTCACTTTAACAAATTCCATGGTTATCCTATCAAGTTATTATTGCATGGCCCTCAACATGGACCTAATATTAATATTCACACTACCTTTTGACATCTTTGAAAAAAATACTTGCACGAAAGTGTAAGATAAAAGAAAAGACCTAATAAAAGCATACTTCTCAATTAATTTAAAGGCACTTACTCTTATGCTTGTATTCTAATTAAAGTTGTTACTCTCAAATGATCTCACACACTTTTATCTTTTTCTACTCTTATCCTTCATTCTTGTGGTTCTTTAAGAACATAGGAAACACAACCAACAAGATTTAATAATTGTGACAATTAATTTCACCAATCATAATTTACATAGTTAAAGAATCAAACAAAACCCTTAGAGAAATAACAAATGGAAATTCAAGAAGGAAACTAATTAAGATTCAATAAGTAAAACTTCTAAGAAAAAGGACTAAATAGGACTCAAAGATTAAAAAAAAAAAGAAACAATTAGAGAAAAGAAATAAACAAGACTTAATCAAGGACTCAATATTATGGAAAAAATTTGAAAACTCAAAAATTGAGGACAAAAGACTTAATGATGAGAATCAGAAAAGAATAAAAGATTATGATAAAATAGACTCAAATATTAAGAAAAAGAATAATGAAAAATGACACAAAACATAAATTTTAAGAATCATTTAAGAAGATAATGGCAACTGGATTAGAATAAGAAATCCAAGCATGGCATTGAGTATTTAATATCAGTTTCTTTTGGCTTTTTTTTCCCACAATTCAAATAATTTTTTTCCAATCACTAACACTTAATTTTGCTTTTAAATACAACATCCTGCACATTTTGTTCTTTTTTTTATTTTTTTTAGTTCTTCAATCATTGTCTAAGTCACTTTCTTTCTTTTCTTTTTTAATCACTTGTTCTTACCCTCTTTTGATATTTTTTCAACTATCGCACTTGTTATTTTCAACAATTCACACTCCTTTGTTTTTCTCCAATTAAGATTTCCTTTTGTCTTCATTTTTGTAGTCTTTTTTCTTTTTTTTAATTCATTTTTTTCTTTTCTTTTTTTATCATTATACAAACTCTTTTCTTTTTAACACCCAATTAACACTACTTGATAATATTTCAAGCACTCTTTTGTTTTGTTTCACTTCAACATATACACTTCTTTTCACTTTTAAACAATCAAGCACTATTTATTTTGTATTGCTTTAGAACCCTAAACTCAAGCACCTAATTGTGCATGGACTATTAAAACATACCCAACTTAACAATGCAAAGCATGACCATGTAATTGTAAATGCTCACATTAATAAAAAATAATTGGGATAGCAAGACACTTCACATTGGATCGAAGAACAACAAAATAATGAAATAGAATAGACTAAGAACAATAAGACATAATAATTAAGTACTAACTCAAATGATGATGGTATAATAAAATTTGTTGGGATTGAGAGCCAAATAAGTACAATGGAATAAATCGATCCCAGCTAACAGACCCATATAAAACGTTAAATTAGAATAAGGATTCGTTTAATACCTTAATGATGACTCAAGAACTCGATTATTGATCACCTCTTCAGCTTCCTTTTGGCCGAAGATTTCGAGGTATCCACACGAACCTACGAATCATCGATGAACGTCCACACGAACACTGGTTGGAATTGTTCTTCTTTTTCCTTGTAGTGCTAACTACGCCTCTTCAAGGGTTTTTGGTTAAGGAGAGGTGCTAGGATTTTTCTATGTTTAGGATGTGTGAATAATAATCCTATATTATTACCTAACAAACCTCTTTAAATAGGTGCATAGAAAACCCTAACTAATTGGGCTTTGTTTCATATATAATTATGGGCTTATTATTGGGTCTTATAATTATAACATAGAATTCTCAAATATTAGGCTCAAATAATTTAGTCCATTAGTTCCAAATTCACTAGGCTCTAAGTGTGCGATCTTACAGGTTCTCATTACGTTGGCAATTATCATAAATAATGAACGGTGTCTAGCAATACATCATTATTACTTAAGTAATGAGAAAGTTAGTAATTTGACTAAACCTTTACACGTGATCATCATTTATGTCCTCTTGTCTTAAACATCTAGATTGAGCATGAGATATGTACCATGTCATTCCCACATAGCCTAATCTTGATGTTTCTTGATTCTTAAGTAAGCTGATTGAAACAAATATAATTGACATCCCATGTCAATTCATTTGAGCATAGCTATGCATTTTCTCAATTTTACTTAATCAAGGGGCTCATAGATGTTACTCCTATTATATAGGAAGGACAAATTCTATCTTGATCACACAAATCCATCCGCATGATATGTGACATATCTAATAACTACCCTTACATTCACTTAACCATGAGTGACATAGAATAGTATCAAAATATGAAACTTACATATAGGGAACCTTGGCGATCTCAGGTCAAAGGACCATATTAATAATGATCACTAAGAATCACTCATGACACTCATATAATGATTCATGTAGTGTTCTTAGGATGAGTTGGTCCAGTATACAAGTTCTCTAACTTGTACTCATGTATAAACTTAATATCCCATATAAGTCACAACATATGCTAGTTTTAACATATCAAAGTAACCTAATCCACAATGATATATGACTAGGGACATTTAAGAATACAATTATTCTAAGGTTATTATTATAATTAAATATATTATGCAGATAATATATATAAATATAATAATTGAAATTACTATTAAAATAACATAATTCAAATTTATAATCATTAATATGATTAGTTTTAGGGCATATACACTAACAGAATTAACAAAGATAAGATGTAATTCAAGTATAGATAAAATGAAAATTTAGAAAACTAAGTGGTTAATACAAATTAAGCCATAATACAAGACAAAGGAATAGAAAACCAAAAAATGAATAAATAAGACTTAATCATGGAAATAAGATGCACTAACACTACAAAGACACAAATTAACTCAAGTTGACACTAAGATGGAATTGGATAGCACAATGATGTAATTCAACATATAAATTAATAACAAATAAACATAATTAAGACCAATAAGATGGATACAAATTAACAAATGAAAATTTCAACTTAAGGCATTGATTTAAATAGAAAAAAGGCACAATAATTGGATAATACAAGTCGCAGATAGCAATTAAGAATTTATTGGATAGACATAAACAATAGATACAATTTGAAACAAAATTAAACATGAATTTGAAGGAAAGAAAGCACCGCTTCAAATTGCAAATAGCACAAATATTGAAATGAAAAATTTGGAAACAAATGAAACATGACATAAATTTAGAAAACTAAATGAAGGAGCCAAAATAAAATCAATTAAATGTAGTGTGAATTGGAATTAAAAAAAATGAATTAAAGAACAAAAACATGAAATGAACATAATAACATAATTCAATTAGACAAAATAGTAGAAAATAGAAAATGAAATGACAAGCATAAATTTGAAGATTAGGATACACTATTTGAATACCAAATGATGGTAATTTAATTGTTGAATCATTTCAAAATTTAGCAAAAAAAATTGAAAATAGAAAGATAGTCACGCCATACTTTAGAAGAGGAAGAATGAGAGCAATGAGTGATGATAAACATGCTAGAAAGATGAATCTTTTGATAAACCATAAGTTTATTCAAGAATTCAAGAAAGAGTCACACTTTCACGAAGAAGGCAATAACCAATTCTATTTCACCAATGATCTGAATTTCTTTTCTATAGAAAGGCATATTTCCTATAGTTAATATAGGTATTTCTATAGGAGATGCATTTTTATCAAATAATGTAAATGTGTGTTCATATGCAAATGTTATGGTGCCACTAATGATCTTATGTTGTCAAATTTATGAAATATACATTAGGATTAAAAGAGGCTAAATCTAGTTGGTAAGATCTAAATTATAGTAATTCATTTGTTTTAGGGTATTTACTCACTAAGTCTTGAACTTACCCTCCTATGTTTTTGTTTTATAGATCCATAAAATGACACTCTACCATTATCATGATAAGGATGGATCCTCCAAAGATCCTTTTCAAGCCTAGGCTAGGGTAATAATGAATATTTTTATTTGTAAATAAATGAGATTTCCTAAAATCCTTCCTTAGAAGGTCTTGAGTTGTACTAGATAATTAATAGGTATACAATTAGGCCAATCTTATTTTAAGAAAAGTTAAAAATTATAAGCAGACTTAACACCCACTTTTCATTTAGAGACAAATATATTTAACCTTGATATTTGAAAATATAATTGCTAGTACTAATTAGCATTCTAAATTGATGCTAAAAATGGTATATGTAGTTTGCAGGTAGGATAAGTTGGTGGAAATTGATAAGCTAGATTCAATGTTAATCATGCCTAAGGAAGGGTTGTGATAAAGATGGTAATAAAGCATGGTCTAGGATTTTAGTGAAACAAAGCTTTAGGATTAGTTAATTAAGTTATATTTGCTTATTGTTTGAATAGGTGTTAACTAAAATTGTAAAGCGGTATGTGTGTACTTGGGATCACATAACATTACTACCATTTCAAGTGACCTTACATTTTTTATGAATATTTATGGTGGCGTTTACTCTTAGTGAGTTCTTTATGGATGACTTGTTTCTTTTCTAAACATTTATGATCTTATGAATTAGGAAAATGGTAAATACTAAAATTCAATGACCTAATAGACTTGGTAATGAAGAATCATCTATAGGTTCCCATGCTCAAAGTAGTGGATGTGTGGGAGAAGAAAATAATCAACAAATCCCTTTTAGGGCTAAAAACTTCATGCAATAGGTTATGAATTAAGTAGTTTGGGTTCTTAATTGAGATTAAAAGCATGACCAACATATGAATTGAAATAATTGTGATAGGAACCAAAATCATTAGCAAGAACATGTGTGCAGCCTTTTTGAAAGAGGTATTGAAAATAATTTCTACATTGTATATGAATTCTTAAGTTGAAGTTGCTTTGGTATTTTAATATTGATTCAATAATGGATTCTTAATAGTTTTTGGACCAAATTAAATGGTATGGTAGGATGTTACAAAGTCTAAAACCTTTGTTAGTAGAATTAGTAGGCTACTAGTTGGATCATGTTGCTTATTATTAGTTTGTAAGCATTATTGGTAAAAAGGATCCTCATATGGAGCCTTTAACTTGGCTAACCTTTCAAGAAAATTCTATTAACCATTTCCTACCTCTATATGTTCATAAAGCTAAGTTAGAGAATTTGAATACTTGAAGTAAGGAAACCTTTCTATTAATGAATATGATGCCTAGTTCACTAGGTTATCTATGTATATGAGTTATTTGATCCCTACTAAAAAGGTTAAGGTTAAGAGATCTTTCCAAGGGTTGCATGATTATTACTTTAAGCAGATCCACTTTAATAATGCCATAACTTATTAACAAGTGATAGACCAAGCACTAAAATATGAACTCAAAACCAAAAAAAGATGTGAGCATAAGATTTTCATCTATAGTATGAAGAGAAGTAGATCGGAAGGGCCAAGCTAAATTCAAATTGTTAAAAGGATGCGTCGTAAGAAATTTTTGGTAGAGAAAAATGGTCTACTTTAGGGTTAACATCATTCATTAGCACTTAAAGTGAGCCCTTTATAGGGATGGCTATAAAAAGGTAAAGACGTCACTCTAATCATTCATCAAACTATCAAAGAAACAATTCTTAATCCCATAATAATGTACAACTGGGAGCTCTGTGGTGCTCCTAATGCTATTACCATTGTGATGGCTTGTGTAGTTAACTCAGTGAGGCTTACTTTAAAGGTGGTTATAAGGGGTGCAAGGTTAAAGAATGTCTTAAAAACTTCCCCAGCCAAGATGCTAGTTACTTAGTCTTCTAGCAAAACATTCCAATACCCTTATTTATGAACTTTGTGAAAAATTAACCAATACCTACATGAAATAATGATGTAAGTTACCATGGAGAAAGAGCAAATGGAGGCCACCCTAAATGGAGTTATGATAGGTATTTTGAGAATTGATAATATTAATTAATAATATTCCTATTAGAGCATTGTTTGACCTTAGTGCCACCCATTTTTTTTAAGAAATTTGATACTTCTGCAAATAAACCCTATAAACTATGAGTACTTCTTTGATTGTAATGTCTTAAGGATTTTGCTTATGCATTTTATGTCTTTTTATCATAACCTAATCTTAGTTATGATCAAGTGAAACCTATTACTCAATTTCTACTATTCTAAATTCTAGTATACTAAAACCTATATAAAATTCACATGAGAATTTAAAAAAGGCTTCCATTTGATAAAAAGAATAAAGAAGTTATTTTCATTTAACAAAATAAATTTGATTACACAAAGTGATAACCTTATACCTTTTTTTACCTTACATAGAGGAAGGCTTAAAACACCTATAATAACTATGTAATATTGCCTAAGCTATACCATCTTTCCTCTAAGAAGTTAATCTTTAAAATGGTTGTGGAATGTCAACTAGAGTATTTATAAGGAAAATACATGGAGGGGTAAATCTGGGACTTAGTGAGTATACAAGCTTATGCAATTATGCCTGAACTAACGAAATTTACCTTTTTGCAAGATCTAAACATTTTAGGCACATATATCACAAGACAATTTCCATTATTACCAAACGATTTCAAATATAATCTCTAGCATTCATTGGTGTCATTGCAATAGTGTATATATCTGCTCAGCCAAATCATGACCATATTGTTAAATCATAAATACTTTGTAAATGTATCGTTATATCAAACACATATATAGCCCTATTATTATGTTACAAAATTAATTACAAAATAAAGAAGAATGAGTAAATCTCTTTGTAACTCCCAGGTCTACCTTGTCCTTTACTAGCCTAACTTTATTCTTTTAAATCATCCTTATACCTCACATGCCATTATTCCCATCACATTTTTCATGATTTCATTATATTTAGTCTCATCAAGTACATATATCCTAATTCATAATCATTGGCATCAATACTATAGGTCACACAATTAATACAATTATGAAATACTACACTTATCAACAACACTATGCCTTCAATAGATGGCTATACAATATATTTTCATCATCATTTATCATACAACTAAATATACACAACAAGCTATTCTCAACTATCATATTAAATTAACATTCTTAATATAAGTATCAATATCCACATGTATAAATAATTAAGCAAATATGACCATTTAAGGTTGATTCCTTCCTAATAAATAAAAAATCATAGATTCTTAAGGTGCATGGCATAGTAGATGGTTAATCATGTGCTTCATTTATATTTAATTTTTAGGTAATTCAAGCCATATTAGTCATACACATCTTAGGGAAGGTGAAAATTATCATCAATGATATTTACATGTTAGTTTCATTCTTAAATAATCCTTAAATGAACAATTCTAGTTGATACTATAATTAATCTATAACACAAGGTAGTAGTAGTGCTTTATGAATTACATTGGCCCTTCCAGTAACGTTTTAGAAGAAATAAAGCACTTCACAAAGGGCTTCAAGACTTTTAGTAACATTTTTAAGGTAACAAATCACTTTGTAAATCATTTCCTAAGTTGGTGAAATCTAGGCTCAATAAGCACTTCACATATGAGTGCTTCATCATTTCTTAAAAAAATTACTATTCATTATGTGATAAATGCTTAACAATTAGCATAAATTTACCACTAAGCCACTTTTCATCATAAATGAACCATTAAAATAGTTCACATATCTCATTTCCATTATTAAATCTATCCAAGTATTGTTATCTAACACAATTTCAATCCTTTTAAGCATAAGTGTGAGAAAACCTAAAACTAATGATCAATAAAGCAAAAACATCAAATTCTTGAAAAATAAGGTCAAAATGTTCATTCACTTAGTATAAAAGAGGGATTGGGAGGCTAAAGTTAATGGTTAATAATTTTTACTCATTTGAATTCAATAAATTAAGGTTACGATTCCATTTCCCCTTTTTTCAAACTTAACTCATAAATTTCTCCAATTTCAAAAGAAAAATCAAAGGCAAACTAAATATAACAGAAGGTTTTGATGCTTTTACCTCAATTGTGTGAATAAATTAGTGGAAAGATATGCTTTCCTTACTTTATTGATAAGGGAATGGAAGAAAGAAAAAGAAAAGATGAAAGGAAAGCATTAGAAATTTTAGGTGTTGTAAGAAAAATAAGAAGAGAGGAGAAAAGTTAGGCTTTTATAGGGATAAGGAAAGGGCATTTTAGGAATTACGCCTTAAAATTCTTCCATATTTACACACTTACCTCTAAACACTTATAACTTCTAATTTTTTTGCCTTTCCAACTTTTTTCTATTTCATTCACTACTAATTTCCTTTCTTCAATCTCATCCAATTAATCAATTGTTTATTTACTTTTTATGTCACTTATACTTTCTTATTATGATTTATCTATTTTTTACTCAATACTCAATATTGATTTAATCCCCTTTTCCTTAATTTTTTCCTTATAAAACATTTTTTTAAAGATATTCATTCAAAAATTTATTAACTATTTTTCTCATAATATGCATAAAGGAGATCCTTAATTTACAAAAATTCCAAGAAGGATGTAGCACTTTTGGAAAGAGAATTAATAAGTTATTATTCATAGTTTCACTTGTGTAACCTAAACTTGTTTTTAAGAAAATTCATTGATATTTTCTTTTTGGTTTTATCAACCAAAGGTAAATTTTGTTATTGTTTCTTTTCTCCTTTCACATTTTATTTTTTATTATTTTTTTAATTCAATTGTTAAACATTCTAAACAATTTTTTGTTAAAGGACATTGTTTCTATAATAATTTTCTTTTCACATGCCTTTTCTACTTATATTGCTTCAAATGTCATCTCATTATATCTCGTTAGTTTACCTTTGTTAGAAATAAGTAAAAAGTTGCTTACTCATTAAATACCATTAAGAAATTACTTCAATATCCATTGATAACTCATAATATGGTATTAAGAGTTTTTATACCTACTAAGTCTAAAGTAAGTACACTACTAAAATTAGAATTCTTATTCTCACTTTTGGATTAGAGAAAAATGTATTTATTTTATTTTAGTCATAGTTTTTTAATGATTGTCACATTAATAGACAATCATGGTTTGCTTATGACAATAAATGACCTTATCAATTGTTTGAGCTTATTTGTAGTCAAGAAACACTTATTGAAAATTAGGCTTTTATTAGGTACTTTCCATAATAAAGTTAGGATATTAAGCAATACTTGACCTAGGATTTTCATTATTATGTACTCGTGTGTCATCTACTGCTCCCCATTATGCATTATCCAAGACAAAGGAAATATCACTACTACAAGCTATCATTAGCATTGGTTTTCATTACTAGTAAGATCTTTTAGTTTTTTTCTTCTTCCAATTTCTTCTTCTTATTCATTAATTCAAGATACAAATAATGGAATCTAGGTTTCATTATTTCTATATTTTTAAACATGGGTTTCTTTATTCTTTCATTTTTCTTTCCTTTCTTGTTTGTATACCAAACACTACAGTTATCTGGTTGTTCCTTTAAGATTTATGATTCTCCTTCATCCTCAGGGAGAAATAACTAAAGTTGTTTCACTAGGTTAGCAATCTTATAATTGAGGGACTTTGTTATTCTTTCAAGTTCATATTTTTATAATGTCAAAATAACTTAAAACCATTAAAACCCAATTTAGTCTAAATGTATCTTTTTTATGGCTAAGTAGAATAAATTGGAGAAAATAAGTGGCATGTCAATTCAATCTTAATGAAGAAAATCAAAGACATTATTATTCAACCTTGAAAAATAAGCTCACATAATGTAGAAAGAAATGTGAGAATAAAGGTCATATAAAGATGAGAAGTTGGTCATCAAAGTTTATATAAAATACTTGATATTATTGAAAGTGATTTCATTATAGATTAAAAGTATAAGCTAGCTTGGCAAGTAAAAATCCTAAATTAATTTAGCATGTAAGCAGTATTATTAGCATATTATGTTAGATATGAATATCTAGTAATCCTTCCACTGATACCCATTTAGGATTAAAAGCCAATAAGTTATCTATTATCTTTTCTTTCCTTCCTTTTTTATTTTTATTTTTGGATTAGTTTCAACTTTTTTTCCATTAAAATTTTTATAATCTGATTCTTCATTTCATTTTCCAAGCTTATCGGCTTGCTTAATAGTTTTAGACTTTCAATATTGGTTACATTCCATAATGAAGATTCATTTTCAATTTGCTTAGATAGAAAAGAAATAAAACCCACATAACCTTGAATTTTGGAAGCTAATATTAAGATTAAGAGTTAAACCATAGAACTCATAACAAGTTAGTTTTTCCATCTTAAAAAATGAAACAGGACCTTTCAATATCCTTTTCCATTTTTTAATTTTTAATCCAAAAATAAAGAACTAAATTTGAAGGTTAATGACTTTTATACATTGATAAATTATTTAGCAATTAATTTGTATGCATGTAATGTGTGTTGAAGTGTATTTTTTGTAGTTTTCTATTCATAGATTAGCCTGTGACTATTTTAGAAGGGAAGACATTGACTCTTGCACCGCTATCACTATAACTTTAGTAAGCATCTTGCAAAGTATGTAAACATTAGCTACTTTAGTTATGCTATATGGCCAAGTAGTAGTATTTGCAAGTAGTAATATTATAACCTTGTTCCATATGCCAAGGCATAAGAGACTATGATTATCTTGATAATAATGGCATACTCTTATTCTTAATCTAATTTTTCAAATTGATTTAAGTTTAATTGAAGATTTTATTTTTAAAATAAGTAATGGTGTGAAGTATCTAAAAAATTTTGTATAAAAAAATATTCTTTGAGATTATAGAAAAACAATAATCCTTTGAATCCCAGAAAAAAAAGTTGAGAACAAATGTAATTATAAAATGGAATAGTACTTATTTGATGCTAGATCATATGATATATTTCAAACTTGCTTGGCAATGTTAGGGCAATGGTGGTAGTATTTTCAACTATTTTGTTCTTTTTGAAAAAGAGTGAGAGAAAGTTCAATTGCTTCATCCAATTTTGAAGGTATTCTATAATGTTACAAATATTTTTTTTTTGCTAGCAAAACTCCCACATATAATGTTTATTTTAGAGAAGTGTGGAAGGTGCATACTTATTTGTTATAGGTAATGCAACTACCTTAAAACTTTATGTTTAATATGGCCTCCCAAATGAAAATTAAGTTTGGTAAATATTAGGCTAATTACAATTTGGTTTTGTCTTATGTTACCATGCATCTTAGATTCAAGATACGAGTTTAGGTTTCTAGAATATTGTTACCAAAAAGTATATGTTGATGGTTATCAAGATCGCTTAACACTTGTTTCTCGCACACTTTCTAATCTATTTGAAAAGTATAATAAGAACTTTTCCATAACCATTACACCAATAACCAAGACAAGTAGTAGTGCTAGTGATTTATGTCCAAGAAATGATGCTGAGAAATCTCAATTGAGGCATTATTCAAATAAAAAGAACTTAGATCACAAGATTGATATAGATTTTTTTTATTATTGGAAAAGTGCTTTTTGCAATTCACTATTCTATCATTAATGGCTCCCAATGTATTGGCTATACCAATATCTACTATTCTATCTAAATCAACTTTTAGTATTGCAAATAGGTGATAAGTCCCATGAGAAGTTCACTACATCCAAGGATTATTAAGTTATTAATTAGTCTTAAGGACTAGATATATATCAAAGATGGCAAGTTTTTATAAAATTATTTATCTATTTTTTCATTTAATATTAGTAAAGTTTTTTAACATATGTTATTTTTTTAACCAATGTCATAAAAACATCTAACTCACCAAATAATCATAACAATGATGATCATAATGATTCATATTTTAGTGATGATGATATAAATAGTGAAGGAGAAGATAGTTGTCATATTGTCTAGTAGTCTATATTAAGATAAATCTGAAGGTACTTTTTGGTATATTGTTGTTTCAACAAGGTTGGTTTTTTTAACTAATTTTAATGACTAGATTTGCTTACTAAGTGTTTTAGAATAACTTTTTCAATGCTTTCTTTAGCTACTTTTATCTTGAATTTTTTATTATATTAATGTTATTTTTAAATTATAATATTTGCTATGTAGACTATAAAGTAGGTTTTTATAAATTATTATTGCTAATGAATTGCTCTAAAAACAAAAAATGTAGGTGATTTATCTAATCATTTGGTAGCATATTTAGATTTATTCTAACTTTATACTCTAACTAATTTCTTATGACTAAAATCTTATTTTGCAATTCAACCTACAATTGTAGTACACATCTACTGGAACATTTGCCAAGACATTACTAATAAATGCTTTTGATCTCTAAAATTATATTGATATGGTACTTATAGGAATATAATTTTCTATATAACAAGAAATCTTGGAATGACATTTTTCTTATTGATATTTATTCTACTAGATAATAATTATTACTATATTGTTAGTAATTTTCTTTTGTTGTAAATGTATATAGCTAGTAATTTTCTTTTATTGTAGATGTGCATGGAAGATTCTTCCTTCTAAGGTATTTATTCTTGCTTATGGATTAACTTGATGTAAAGCTGCTAAGTATGATGTTCCATTTTTTATTCTTAATTCTTTTATCTATTTTGAGGAAATAACTAAAGCAAAAAAATTGTAAATTTCTTGTTCTTGGTTTGAATATGAGTATTTTAATGCAATATATAGGCTTATTTATCTTTTATATTAGTGTTAGTAGTTGATTTTTATTCTTACAAAATTATTAATCATTCTTAGTAAATAGTAATATATTCATTCTATATCTTAAGAAAAAATCAATTAATAACCATTTTTTTGTCACCTTTATTAACAAACATCTAAAAATATTAAAGTTTTATTAGGTATGAAGTCAAAAAAGGATCTAGTGAATGTTTGGCTATATCTTAAATTTAATGTTATAAAAAAGCATTCCAAAATTTAGGGAGTCTTTATCTCTTGCCTTTAACCTAATGTACTTATGAAAGATAACAATCAATAGTAAGCAAAATAGAATTTTTAATTGCATTTTTTTAGTTTATATCAAGGTATGATAATATATGTTATAAACTTGTAAGTTAATATGGCTTTCACTATACTACATGATACATAAAACTTCACCCACCTGATTGGATAATAATAATGGCAAAAGATATTTAAGGCGATAAACATGTAATTATCCTTAAATTATCCAATTTTAAATCTAAATAATTTACTATTAGCTTTCATTTTCTATTTAAAAAATGACAAGTCATGAATGTCTAATTATGCTTTAAGTACATTAAAGCAGCTTTAATATTTGCAAAAAGTTTGAAAACTAAATAAATGTGATATAAAGCTTTGCTTTTATGATTATTTGGTAAGACATTCAAAATTCTTAATAAAGCACATCAAATGGAAAATATTCATATTAGCAAATTGGTTTTGTTTTAAGCATAACTTAATTTTAGGTGGCATTGAAGGAATTTCCATTTTTATGGAAACTTGTATGCATTTATTTAGTTATAGAATGCATATAATATTATTTACTAAAAATGATATAGAAATTGATTGATGAGAGTATTAAAAAAGGATATTCAAATCTAGTTTTACCAATTTTTTTGTTCTTCAAAGTTTTGATTTCAATTAATTAGTAAACTCACATATAAGTTTTCATTAAAACTTAAATTTTATGATACTAAACATTTCTTTTAATGATTTTCTTATTAAATCAAAATGCATATTAATATACTTTGTAAAGAACTTATTATAGGTAACCATAGGTGAAGTGCGAGAAAAGAGAAGGATAAAGTTGAGGAAATGCTTCAAACTAATAGAATTGTTAGGAGAAAAGATCTATTTTGGTGGAAACAAATTTGATTTTGTCACTTAGGCCAAGATTTTCATGTAGAAGAACTGTTTCCAAGTTTATACATAGAAGTAGCCATGATTATCAGGTGTTTAGTAGAATTACAAGTCACTTTTTTTACTAATTTTCAATCAAGCATCATTATATATTTGTTAAGATATCAATTATGTAATTGATGTTGAAAATTAAAATAATGTCAGTTCTTCTGTCAATGAAATTGTGGCCATTTCTTCATGGCAAATATAACATTATGAAACACTAGGAAATAAGATATCGATAATGGAAATAAAGATGTTAATTTTTATTAAAGAATTATTATTGAAAATCAATATTAAACATTGGCGCAATTTTTAAAATTTAACATGGAATAACTTATGTACCACATTAGTTATTTAATAGACCCAATATGGCTTATCCTCCCCCCAAACCCCCATTCTCCTCTATACACTTCCTTTATTTTGTTCCCTTCTATACACCATCTTTATTCTATATAATTTCTTAAAACACTTTCTACTACATTACTCTTAATTTCAAACATATATAAAACCTACATATGAAATAGAAAATAACTTTACAATACTCCAATTTTAAAATAGATATAGAATATCCTAAACAAAACAAAAACCAATATCTCATATTATATTACACAGTCCTATATTCCTAAATCCAATATAAAATAATTCACCTAAAATAAAAGTTATATTTCTCATTACACTAATTCCATATGATTAAGACATCAAAGTAAATAATACCATGTGAAAGGAAAATTGCATTGTTGAATGTTAGTATATGACAATACAATGTTTCAAATTGCAAGTGAAAATAAGCACATGATAGGGTTAACATTATGTACTTGCACATGATTTTCTTTGCATCATATGCACAAGTCAGTAGTATTACCCTTAGGAAGTATGTCTTCCAACAATTGAAATAAAGCCATAAAGCTTTTATCACTTCACCCATTTCCTACTTTCAAGTCAAATAATCTTAATACAATAGATAAACATATGAATTCTTTGCTACTTGAACATAATAGCTTTTCTATATCACTCAACAAGTTATCTAGGACATGTAGACACTTAATAAAATTATTTGCAACATGCACTATTTTCTTAAAGTAAGCATTCAAATTGTTATCTTCATGATTAATAGACATGCTACATAATTTACTTTCACCATGCCATATCCAATGCATATACTTAAGATTAATGCCATGGATAAGTAAATGATCTCATAATTACTTGATTGTCACCTTTTAAATAAGACAACATTTAATTTAAGGGCACCTTTCAAAGTTGTCACTAAATCCCCTCCCTCAACTAACTACAAATTTAATCAACTTACTAACCCTATTTTCATATTTAACATAATATTGATTAGCACACATCCATTTTTTATCAATAATTAGCTAATCTAGTAAAAACTATACACATAACAACATTAAGAAAATTGTATATCATCATAAATTGTATATATTCTTAGCTATGTACCTAAAATCCAATCATATTCATATATTTATATGCAAAAAAATTGTAACCTTAATTATTTAGAGCTAAATATTTTCCAAGTTTTTATATGCAAGCTTCCGTAGTTAATTAATTTCATGCTTATGGTAATAGTGAATACTTATGAGCTAATAAAGCATTAAAAATATTTTAGTGATGCATCCTAACCTTAACCTAGTTATCATAAACTAGTAATTTTATTCGCACAGACATAGAATCCAATCAAACATCACCACACAGTTAGAGTGAAAATATTAAGACACTTCTAGAACAAAAATATTAAGTGTTTTATTGAGCATACCTTGTTTGTAAAGAAGATTTTAAGAAAAATTTTTGCTTTGTGATTTTCTTGGAGTTCATCTTAGGTTTTAAGGAGTTTTATGTTAAAGGAATCCTAATTTTGCAAATGGCACTACCATTTTTTAGTTTTTTTGCTTTTATTCTCTGGCTGATCCATTTGTATTTTTTGCTAGTGTATATGGTAGTACAAAATAACATTGTATGAGTTTCCATGTTGGATATTAAAAAACATCGATATGTGAATTAAGGTAATGTAAACCAAGTGACCTATTAGATGTCAATTTTATCATAAAACATTGTCATTTATTATAAGATGACACTGTCCTACTAAATAATGTTTAATGTCAATTATTTCATAAAAATCAATGTTATAATACTTTAACATCGATTAATTGCAAAAAAACAATGTCTTTATTTTGGGCCTTTTTTTTTAATACACTTGAAAGCAACAAGTTTACAAATTAAGTATACATTTCGTAAAAACAGCAACATAATTTTTTTAACTAATCAAATGTATTTTTATTCAAGTTACTTTATGTGAAATTCTAAGCATAACAATTCTTTCATGCATTACGATGGCGATTATTTGTGACATCCATAACATCATTTCTTTATGGACATTTTTCCTATACAAATAAATACAAACAATAATAGATTGAATGTGAATTTAAAAGTATATGAGAAAGGAGACAATCTAATATGAAAATATATTTTGTAATTTTATTTCTTTCCCTATCATTATATCAACATATACAATGAAAACACTATAATTTATAATACACAACCAACTTGCATGTTATTTACAATAAATAATTATACACTAAGATTACAATAAATAATCAATTTGCTCATATCAGTCCACATAGATTTAGCCAATCCTTATTGTGAATTCCCTTATCTTCTCTCATACTAGTAAGTCTCAGTAATACATTTGTCTCTATTACTAGCACTAGAGTTTAGGAAGACTATCAAGATAATTCCTTTTTCATTTCATTTACCATATTTAGATATGATAAAGTATCTTGTCAAAGGATTTGCCTCCTTTGATATCTCCACTTTTGTATATTGGTAAGTCTCACATTTAGAAGGATTCTTGTTAGAGATTTGTCAATATGTGAAAGTAGAACATATTAGAGTTAGTCCTTTGACAAGATTCTTTATTGACTCTAAAGGTGCAAAAATGAAATGGAAAGAGAATAGTCTTCGTAGCTAACTGTAGTACTTAGTAAAGTGCAATAGATAAAATTAAATTAGAAGTGTTTATTAATGAGAAATTAGTTGAAGTATCCATTAATTTTAGTAAATAAAAATTTAATCAAGAATCATCTAGAAAAAGTTTGGAAAAAATTAGAGCAATTTTAGAAATTATTCAAGATCCAAGGTTAATAAAGTTTCGGAGTAGCTTAAGGTTTTTACTTAAAAGTATCCTATAGAAATCCTAAGGTTTCAAAATTATAATTTTGAACATATTCAAAGGAGATTTGCAATTTCAAGGAAAAGAAAGAGAATATGACTTGATTTAGGGGCATTAGTGTAATTTCTAGTTAGTTTTCCTAATAACAATTTTATTAGAAAAAGATAAGTTAGATAAGAAAGAAATATTTTAATGAATTACTTAATGATCAAGTTTAAGAAACTTCAATGAAGCCTAGTTATCATTTAAGATATGACAACCCAATTTGATCGTAATCAGTGTGGATCCTAATACCGGTTTCCACAAGCTTTAACACAATTCATTCCAAATTTAGCTAACGAGAGTTTTTAAATTTTTAGGAGAACTAAAAATTCACTTTAAATTCTTTACAGAAAAATGAATAGAATCTCATCTATTTTTGAACACTTCTCGAGGGTTACATACCCTAAAATACAACACTTGTATTATTTTTCAAATATAATAGAATCATAAGCATACACCATTTAATATAATTACAATATGTATATAGATAAATAATTTAACATATCATAAGCAGAATCATCATCACAATCATCAATTTATTTCTTATCCTAATCCAAAATGATCCCTAATTATCAAATCTTCCAATCTAGGTAATCTTTGATTCTCCATACACACGGTGTAGCTTAAGTAGCTATCTTAACCTAAAAAAATTGAAAATAATTGGAGTGAGTTACGTGAACTTAGTGAGCATATATGAACCACTACCTTGTAAGAGATTATTTTCTATATAATAATTGCAAGTTTATCAAGTAATAAGTTAGAAACTACTAACAAACCCATTTCCTAGCATTCTAAAACCTACAAAATCAAATCTTGGAATGGAAATTCTCCTACATATGACTTAAGCTTTGATCTCATATTGTAATTCATGAAAATCAAAACTTTCTTATAACACACAATATTATTATTGTATCACATATTGCCTATTTCGAGTAGACAACACAATCACAAACAGCCACTAAAGCTTAAATACAAACAAATCATCTCAAGCATATTATGTTTTTGCAATCATATCAAACAATAATATCCAATCACGAACAATTTCCAACATTACATCATACCACTCATGTAGTTATCATAAGCACACATCTAATTACTTTTTGATTTCCAGGCTAATACTATAATTTTCTAAACTACTCGTTGGGAATTTCTCATCTAGCTCTCAAATCAATCTTATATCCTCTACAACTATTTGCCGAGAATTTCCTATCCAGCTTTCACATCGTTAGCCCCATCACATTTCCAATTTAGTGCCACTCATGGCATAATTCACACAATAAACCTTAGTGTATAAGTAAGAAAAGAACTTAATCATAATTCATCAGTAGTTAGAAATACTACTATCATACTTCCATTGCATACTTTGATTAATTAATATTTAGCTAAATAACTAATTATTCTTATTTCATGATATTGAATTTACACATGAATTTATATGTATGAATAGGAAATCTATACTATCACATAAAAGAATATAATTCACAATATTTAAACTATTTTTAATAAGATATTAAGATGTAATGAGATATATACTCACTTGGTAATGTTGATCCACCTTTGAAAGCTTCAAGATATCCTCATTCATCTTTTCATCTTTTCTTCCTATTCACATTTTATAGGAATAACTTATGACTACATGAGCATCACTCATTCACTATCTAGTTATCTGAATTTCAATTTCATACCCTGATATATTAACTATCTAAGTAGTTAGCTTCAAAGTCAAGTATGCCATAATTAAGGACTTTTCAAATTAATATCGTATAGATATAAAAGATCCATTTTATTTCACTTAATCCCTTTAAATTATTCATTTCCTTTATTTCTAAATGTTTACTCATAAGAATGGAGATATGTCCTTGGATAATGATTTCTCGATTATCCAATTTAAATATAAATATTAGAATATAAGAATCTGAATTTATTCTAAATATAACATTTTAACACCTCATGACACAACATCTTTATATCCTCAATTATTATCAAGTTCCTTAAAATAGGTGTATATATATATAAGTACTTTCTTTAGTTCAACTTTAACTTATCTAAGGATAGTAAAGTTAACAACATAAAAAGACTTTTATTAAATCATTCAATCATCTTGTAATATAAAACTTTCACATTTCAAAAGCATCATCTCATACTTCTAGTAGATATTCACAACCATAGTCTTATCATTATAAAATTGAGAGTCAATTGATATTTGGAATCAATATTCCTATGCACAACAAATTAGAATTTATTTTTGTAAGTATAATGAATATATAATTTATAACTATTCAAGTTAGAAATATAGAGTTCTTAAGAATAAACAAGTGCATAGACTATTCAAAATGTTAGTACATACTTTCCCATAAATACTCCAATCACATTTTTGTATTATTCTATAACATATAATCTTATTTCTACCTTTTATTTTATTATTATTTATTATATTTTTTTCTTTTTAGAAGCACTATCATATTCTTCAGCAACACTATTCTTTTTAGATTTTCCTTAAAGCAACTCCAATCATCAAAATATTAAAAAAATTTCTAATATAAGGAAGTTTACAACTACCAGAAAACATTACCAATGCTAGAAAAGAGGAAGGAACTTGCTAGAAAAGTGTAACAATGAGAAGGAAATGGGTTGTCTAAAAATTTTAATAACAAGGAAGAAAAAGATAATGTAAAAGTTAAGTTATAGGCATTGATGCCATGTTTTTCACCTATTGCAAGCTTATCCTTCTATGGAATCTTAGCCACTTTTTTTTTGTTACTAAAACATCTCTTTATAAAAATTAATTTTATTTAAAATCCTAACTCTATTCTTTCCTCAATAAATAAAAATATTTATAGACTTTCAATAATTTGATACATGTTAAAATTATAAAAATAATTAAAAATAATTTTTTAAAAATTTTCACATCTCTCAAACATGATGTATTAAACACAAATAAATTATTCCATAAATATTAAAAATAATTATTTTATTTTTTTCATATCTAAAAAATGATGTATCAAACATAAAGAAATTATTCCATAAATCCTTGCATCAAAATTACTAGCATAATTTCTCAACTTATAAGAATTTTTTTATACAATTTATTTTAATCTAACTTTGAATCAATAATTACCATAAAAATAAATACATTTCACATATTATCATCAGTTTTATTTTAATATTCTAAAATCCTTTAAAAGAAATAAAATTAAAAGTCAAATACTAATCAATTAAATAATAAATAAAAATAATTAATCATCACCTCTAAAATTTATAAAAACCTGAATATTAATCAATTTAATAATTATTCATGAGCATTAGAATTTATGAAAATTAAATATTGCTATAGGACATTACATGAGATAAGTTTAGAAAGGAATATTCTAGGAATATAAGCTATTCATCTTTATACATGAGCATGTAACTGATGAATAAGGATTATTATTGGCATTAAGAATATATGATAAGCTCACATTTATGAAAGAATATTGACTTGGATTTTGCTTCATCTTTTGAAGACCAAAATTATGTAAATTTGAGAACTAAGAAAATCCATGTTATCTAGTTAATTACTGGTCACTCAATCCTTTCCCTAAAAATAGCTAGCCTTGGTTTCTTTTTTTTTCCTAAATGATTCTTTCAAGAAATTTCTTATTAACTCTATGTTATTTTAAACAACACAATTTAGATATTAGGTGAGGGAATTAAGTATAACATACTTATTTGAGTGAGTTGAGATCTACTTCCTTTTTTTATAGTTTTTCTTTTAAAAATATTTTTATATATGATATATCTATTGTGTGGTTGATGATATGTTGAAGCCATGATTCTTTACGGTGGATTAGTATGAAAAAGTTTTTCTAAAAGTTTTATGATGAAAATATTAAAAATATTAGTTTTCATAATGATTATTTGGTTCCATTTTATAGAAGAGGAAGATTTTTGGAAAAATTTCTTTAAAAGGATTAGACAAAAAAATATTTTTAGAAAAGTAGATTTGTAAAGAAAAGATATTGAAAGAGACATTCAATGTGATTTTAAAATAGCAAATGATTGGAAACATGATTTTCATACAAAAGAAAAGCAAAATTCTTATTGAGAATGCATTAAAAACTCTTGGGTTCTCCGTGTAGCCCTAAACCAAGTTTTTTTTTTTATCTTTTTTAATGCTAAAAGTAAGTATATATTTTTTTTAAAATTATTGTAAGTATTACACAATTGTTATATCAAAGTTTTTAAGAAAAAATCATGTTGAAATACCCATTGAAAGCTTTTAGGTTTCTTATTGTTTTAAAGGGAAATATTTTTTTTAGAAAAAATGTTATTACATTATGTTGTAAACTTATTTTAAGATGTAAGCCTATATTTATACTAAGGTTTTTGACATAAAACCAATTGAAAAAAAATGAGAGGAAGCTCTTGGGCTTAGTGTTACAAAATAGTATAAAAATTCTCTATTTCTAGTTAAAATGGATTTCCTACAAAGTGATTTTCATGTAAACTATTTTTAGTTATTAATGAAACTTGTTTTAGTATGAAAATGTTTTAAAAATTATGTTAAAAGCCATTACTTCATTCCTAAAATTTTTGGAAAATATTTCATAAAAATTACATATGAAAATGAAATTTGAAAAAGCTAAGTCTGTTTCTTTTAAGGTGTTTAGGTAACTTGATGTGTGAGTAATTTGTGTAACTTGTTTTAGGTTTAAAAAATGTTCAAAAATAAAGTCCAAACCCTTTGTTTGACATTTGGAAATTTCTAGAAAAATTTAGAAAAAGTTAGGTATTGAAAATAGGATTTTCAAGTATAGGTTGCACGATAAAACCTAGAGAAATTTTATACTCAAATACATGAAATTTTGATGTGTATGTTGACAAATGCACAATTGCACATAAATTCTATGAGTTTCATCACTTATTTACTTAGTATTTTGTGCAAATTGATTGAAAAAGATACTTAGATGCTCGATATTTTGTTTTCAGGCTTTGAAAGGACACAAATGAGCATTAGAAAAGGATCCAGAGGCAAAACTATGTGAATTGTGGAGAATCGAAGTAAATTTGCTCACTTGGCAAAGAACATGGGGTATGGAAACCCCGTGTTAAAGGCCGTGTATCATTCTGGAGTGCTTCGAGGCTTCACTGAACTGCTCAGAGAAGAACACGGGGTAAAACACGGGCTGTGTCATACCCCGTGTATCATACTGCCTTTCACTTCTCAGATAAACACGGGAGGTGTCACACCCCATGTACCATGCTGACCAACTTTCGTAGAAGAACACGGGGTACAACATGGGCCGTGTCATACCCCATGTACATTACTGCTTGACACTTCGGAGAAGAACACGGGGGCGTGTCGCACAACGTGTATCGTGCTACTCAACTTTCGCTGAGAAACACGTGGTACAACACGGGCCGTGTTGGACCCCGTGTACATCACCAATATAAGTTTTGTGTGAAATTTTGCAAGAGGAGGAGGAGAACAGGAGGAAAAAAATTGAGAATTAACAAGAGGAGCTGCTAGGAGAAACCCTAAGAGAGACCCAAACTCACCAAGGGCACCTTCTAACGTGGATTCGAGCAAGGAATTGAAGATTCAAGCAAGAAATTTGTAGATCTTCATGAATTGCTTGAATTCTCTCTCTGTTTTTTAATTTTCTTCTGATTTTGTAATGTTTTCACACTAAACCCTTGTGCTCAGCTTAGGTGAACTTGTTCATGGATTTATGGATTTGAATTTTATATAATCTAGCTTGATTTACTGTTGATTTATGATTTGATTATGTTGTTTGTGCTGGAACAAACCAATATATCTGGAATATTGGATTTGTGTTATAGATTAATTGATTCTAAGTTGAAATGACCAATTAATTAATCGGACCTTGCATGATCATTGGAAATATCAATTAGACTTAGGAATTAAGCTAATTGGATTCTTTTGCACATGATGAAATGTCTGAAAATGGATTCTAAAGCAAGTTAATGCAACCTAGATGAGTGATTACTAGAGTAATTCTGGGCACTTAATCTTTTGGTTAGTAGCTAGTAGCCTTGCAATGAGGTATAGCTTAATTTAGGTAATCCAACAGTCTAAATTAACAGTAAATCAAGTTAGAGGATTACATTCATTCCATAATGAAATGTACAAGGGAACCTTAAGCTGAGTACGCTTTCATTTCATTGAATTAAACCTTTTCTTGATAACTAAGCTCTGTTTTACATTTTATCCTTAATTCACACTATCAATTGATACGCCTAGATAATTTTACTTGAAATTCAGTTGGTATTCAACGTGCAATCCCTGTGGAGATGATAATCTTTTATACTATAACTCGACTTAACCCGTGCACTTGCAGGATAGCGGTCATATGTATGAAGAATTTATGTAGTTTTTCTACCATTGTTTCATTCATTATAGTGCCTAACTTATTAAGATAAAGTAGTTTTCTTACTTGTTATAATAATAAATGAGGCATAAGACTTGAATATGCACAAGTAGGAAATGTTAAAACTTAGAAGCCTCTAAGTTAATGCTTTAGTTTTCTTATTGGAAAATCAAAATTTATTGGTGTTATTTTTCAAAGAAAATGTTTCTTGATTATAGTACACTAGTATATGGAATTAGTAGTATGAACTTATACATAAATGTGAATGAAAATGCTTACAAGTAGCAAATAATGCTCTATGGGTTTTATGTTAAAATTATGAGTATGTGATGTTTCTAGTGTATGTTATATTATGAAATTGTTTATAAATATACTGAGTATGCAAGGGTTAATATTAATGGATTATACAAATGAAATAAAATCTATTGCATGAAATGATATTTAACATATAGAAATTATAGTGTGAATGCTTGAATAAGTCACTTGGCATGTGAAAAGGTAAATGTGATTCTTTTTCTTGCTTAATTTTTTCATTATTATGCTTGTTTGTTAATGGATGACATTTTAATCTTACCTTATTTTATGATATGAGAAAATGAGGCTCTATACCATATGTTATTTTGAGGCTTTATGCTATGTGAACTTGTAACTTGAATGTCGTATGTGATGATGTGACATAAATGTATGATATGAGACTTTTATGGAGAGTGTGGAGATTTGACCCTGCTTCTTATACTTCGAGTCACACAAAATGATGCATGAAAGGTGTGTGGTTAGAATAATGTTAGGAAACACATAGTTGAGGCTAGTTCGGAGTAACAAGGAGGAACCTTTTATGCCTTCTTGCCATTTTTTCTTATATTGCATGATTATGTTATTCTATGTATGTTATTGAATTATTGCTCAATTAGTCTAAATTTCTATAAGGGCAACAAAATAAAAATGATATTGTAAAATGTATGGAAAAATATTTTTGGTAAGAAAAATGTTTTGATATGCATCTTGTATATAATTAGTTTTTTGGCTAAAGTCTGTTAGAAGATAAGTGTGATAGCCACCTCAATAAGCAATTAAATTACTCATTATACTTATGGACATTATTTTAGATGCTTCACCACCTAATGGCCTTTACTGTAATCATTGATATTTGGTGGCAAATTTATGAGACTACTTATGGATGGTATAGACTTGAGTTTCATCAGTAGCAATAGCAGTCACACCACCACTGGCATTAGGTGAGCCATTACCACACATTCTATCCTTTAAGGACATTACTTCTTATAATGCTAACTCTGACATGGATACCTTTAAGAGTTATCTCAATGATAATTATCGTGATTATCTTTTATCTAACCTAGTTATCTTTATTATTATTATCTGGATTTTTGATCTACTTATATAATTATTTCATTATGACTTTTAGGTTATGATATAACCTATCTATTTTTTGCATAATTATCATGTTTGTAAGTGGTCATATTCTAGTATATGTTGGTTACATATTTGTTACTTTGATTTCACGATGGTATGTATTAAAGTGATGCTTTTTGTGGAACAAGAGAAGGATATATGGATTTACAAAGGAAAAAGGAAAGAAAAAATGGTTTTTCATATTTAAGGTATTTTGATAAAATGGTAAATTATATACAAAAATACTTTTATATTCCTTGAGTTTGAAAGCATCTAACATATAGTTACTTGTGTTCTTAGAGTATTATTATATGATTTTCAAAGAAATATTATAAAAAAGTATTTCTAAATTGATTTAAAGAGAATTTCAACTTCTAAATTTTTATAATAAAATATTATTTAAAAAAGAAATAATTTTTTTTATTTTTTTGAGTTTTTCTAACTTGGTCCTATTCTATTATTTTTATCTTATTATCTAAATTTTTGAAATTAATATGATACTTAGTTTTTTTGAAAAGGATTAGAAGAGTTCTTTATTTTTTCATTACAAAATATTTTTTTAGTTTTTGATGAATTTTATAAGTGAATTGTTTTATAGGTATTTTTAATTTAAAAAATATTATGTTTAAACTTCTTCTTAATAAAAAAAAGAAAAAGTTCATTTTGAAAAAGAAAATCTTTATTTTTGAAAAGAAAGAGATTTCCAAAGCAAAAGTTAATCTAAAAAACATATATACTAATATGTTTGTTTTCCAAATATTATATTAGAAATGTCTTCAATATTTATGCGTACTTAAGGTAGTTCAAATCTACTTAATTGTTTTCTATCAAGAGAGTTTTTTTAATCTATTAAAAATATTATTTACCTAAAGATAAGGTTCTATTTGTTGAAGTCATCATCTGTTTTTAGAAATATAAAAAGATTAAACCTCATTAATTTAAGGAAAGTTATTTTTTTATGTTTAAAAAAATTTAGTGATTTTTTTAAACTTGGAATTTTTGTATATTGCATGCTTAAAAAAACAAAAAATGTTTTTGTTTGAAAAGGGTTGTAAAAATATCTGGTTAATATTTTTATATTGATCATAATGGCTGAGAAATAGGTAATAATGTTAATCCAGACTCTTGTATTAAATAATGAGGCTAAAGTATCATTGAGATATTTTAAATGGGTAACGAGAATGAAATTTATAAGCATTATGTAAAACCTAGGCATCAATTATTAACAAAAAGCTAAGGTTATAGGCATGATCTATTTCCATGGGAAACTAGCAATTATCATACCTTTAGACATTAGTTAAGTTCAAAGCTAATATGAAAAGTTTTTACATTTCCCAATAAGTCTTTTCAGATGTCTTTCAATAATGGTTATATACAAAATGGACATTTTAAATTTTTGTAGTTCCTCAGTAACCTTTTAAATGGCATAACATCACACATTAGTTAAGTCCAAAACTTATTTGTTAAAGTTTGACAGTATCTTACCAAAAGCTTTTGGATTATCTTTAAATATTAGTTTTTTAAACAATTGATGTTATAAAGTATTTGAACATCAATTATTTGCATAAAACTAACATCTTATCATCAGGGAGCTTTTTTTTTCTTTCAATTACACTATTTGTGATCGAATTATGAATATAAAGAAAAAGTTATCTTTAACTATTTTAAGCATGAAGTTGTTTGTGTTTTGATGCATTCTATTTAGTACACTATGTAATCTAAATGTTGAATATATAAATTTAGTGTAAATTTAATTATTATTGAATAATTTATTATGAAAGTAGAAATGAATAAGAAAGGAGAAAAAATAATTCTGCAAATACATGTTGAGATTTTATTTCTTCCAAAATCATTGCATATATATATATATATATATATATATATATATATATATATATATATATATATATGAATTCCATAAAACAACTTATGCAAAAATTACATTAAATCATTAATACATGTTTACAACAAAATCACTATGCATTTAGATTTACACCTTAATTGTATTAAAATCCTTATACTTGTTACATATTCTCATGTATTGAAGAAAGCTCTATTTTTCTCAATTGGAACCCAGTAGTTTCTCAATTATGTTGAAGTGCTTTAAAAGATTCTAAAAAACATGAGCATCCATTATCAACTTTAGAGTACTAAGTGAAATATAAGGATAACTTATCCATCTTTGCTCTAAATTTAGATATTTTTCAAATCTTATGAAAGAATCTTATCCATTCCTAGATATTTTCTACCTTCAATTATTTAAGAGTAGAATATATTCAAGAAATGATGGAATGCTTCCAAAAGTTTTGAAACATTTTGAAGAATAAGTGTGTTGTACTCAAATTCCACCTAAACATAAAAAGGGAGTGAAAGAAAAATTTATAGATAGTATGAAATATAATAGACATTAGTTATTAATATAAACTTGACATCATATTTATATGTCATGTCTTAATCTTAAACATGTGATTAGCATAGGAGAGTCACCACCAAGTGACTTCTTACGAGTTTTACATACTAATAATACTAACTTTGACTTAACGAAATTCAATTTGTATGTGTTAAATGACATTTGTTACAGAAATCTCATTTGTTATAAAATAAAAATGGGCAAAGTTTCCTTAATTTTTAGACACTTTTGGAGAGCTACACACCTTATTATGAAAGACTTGTAACTTAGAAAAATTAGAAACCATAGAACGTGCATGAAAATAAATTGGTTTGACACGACAAGCACAAAAGATATAAATAAACTTTATTCCTATCCTAACTATCAATTCCTTAACAAGGTTATCTTTAATTTCCATGGAGGTAGCATAGGATTATTTGGTTAGCTTTAGCTTGAAAAATGTTAAAAATAAAGGAATGAGTTATGGAAACTTAATGAGCATTTATATACCAAAATCTACAAATGAAATCCAATACGAGTAAATGAAATAAATAATAGGAATTATAAATGAATAAACTAACAAGTTCAATACATCAACTTCTTAGCTTATAGTAATAAATTTACCTATCTCATATTCTTGCTTACGTTTCACATAAAATTTCCATCATGTTCAAAGGTAGTGATGTTAAAAGAGCTAATATTCTTCTCCATGTATAAAGAAAAAGGGTAAACCATGTGGGATTTAGTAAAATCCCATAATGGTAAGTGTATAAAGTATAGAATAGTATATCTTTTAGACAAGCTCATACTTTTCAATCTTTACCATCAATTTCAATAGCCTTAATATCCCAACAATACCATATCCCAACAATACATTATGCAAATAGAATTATATTATTACATAAGTATATTTAAATCACAGTCACAATACACAAGTTGTACAAGTAATGAAGATATGAAAGTAAATAAATCTCTTTATGACTCCCAAGTTAACCTTATTCTTTCATAAACTCCATCCTTGTCCTTCCAATGTCTACCTTATCCTTCAAAAATAGTTATTAGTCCACTAGATCGGATTTTCACATTTCCCCAATCATATTTTCTTATATCTTAACTCACATTTATTCTCTTTCTCATTTTAAAGTTCTAGCAATGATCATGCACTTGCTTTGACAACAATATCATACCTCGATGCATGGCCACAAAATTCATATTAAATGATAATTAACACAACAATCATTCACATCATATATCTCATCTTTTCATCTTAGTGATATCATATAACTTATTCTCATTCACAATAACAATAAATAAAGGCAATACCATGCCACCATTGCATGGTTTTAGACACTTACAGAACAACATTAATCTAAATTGTATAAACAATATCAATTCCATGTATTTGTTATATGGCTTTAAAGATATATTCAATAATAGTTATTATTTTATTTTTATTCTTCATATGCGCAACATACAAGGCAAGCCTTCATATCAATAAAGTACTATTAGGTCATAATAAAAGGGATTTTGTGTTCATGAACATATATAGATATATAAATATGTAATTTTATATATAAATATATACATATCTATATGAAAAAAAAAATTTAAAAATATTAGATTTAACTAGAGTATATGGTTACCTCTAAATGCTATTTTCTTTTTAAGATTCCAAAATATTCTAAACTATACACACACATCTAACCATCTCTTTCCTGATGATCTTTCATCTAAATGCCTAATATTTAACTCTAAAAAATTAAATCATAAATTTATTTATTTTACTAAGATTATTTTTAAAAGATTTGAAATTGACATTTAGGTTAGGGTTCTTGTATTAGGTTTCAAAACACACAAATATTAAATCTTATACTTTAGATGGGTTACCTTCTCTTAAGTAGACCACCTTTAACTTCATGTTAGCAAAAAGTGGTGGTCGTTCAAAAAGGAATAAAGGGCCGAATTCTTTATTTTCTACCATTTTAAGCTATGACTTACAACTTCCTATGACATTAGTGTCATGACTGGAAACTAGGGGTTGTGACCAGTGCATGACCCTTAGGGAAAAACATAACCATATAGGCCATATTAGCCTAAAACATCATAGGATAACCTGTAACTTATTTCAAACATGAGAACATGTAGCCATTATACATTCATTAATTTTTTGCATGCATATAGTCCCACACGGACTTTATTATTTTTCAATATTCACCTTTTAATCCATATATTAATAAAATATCTATATCATTTTGTATCCAAACAATCCTTTACAATTATAATGAAACACATATATGTAAAACAACAAAAGCATGCTTTGCCTATGGGTTTAATAGAATGCACCTAAGAGTATTTAAAATTTTATAATTTTCAAAAATATATAAAAGCTTTACATCAAGTCCACACGAATAAAGTGTGTGGCTCACAATAAGATAATACTCCTTTCTCTCTAAGGAGCTATAAATGATGGACTCAAAGCCAAATCTCTATTTGAAAAACATTACAATAAAAAGAATGAGTCATTGACTCAGTAAATAGATAATATGAATTTCCAATGGAAATGAGATAAGCCATCACATGAGTTTTTCCTTAGAAAGAATTAAATAAACTTTTCATTACAAAATGATATCATAAGAATTATACAATCATATTTGATAAAATACTAATTGGAATGTTCATTAGAAGTAGAATATTAAAATATAAGGTTCAAGCTAAAAAGTAGATAGTAGGTTCTTTATCATAGTATAAGAAATCATCATAAATATAGATTTATGGTATAAAAAAAATTTCAATACAATATATTTATAATAAATAAGTAATTAAAATTAAAGTTAATAAATTTTAAAATACATAAATAATTAAAATTATACTTTTGGACTAGGAGACTTCTAGTTATGATTAACCAACATGAGCATTCCACTCATAAAATAACAATCAAGAGAGCTTTCAGCTTTAATACAATCCGTCAAACTATCATAAACTAATTCACATGTGTTGATTAACACATGGGGTTAGTAACTCCCTTGCTAATGATGGTTCGAACTAAGGTGCACTAAGACTAACATCTTTACTATTGTTAGCTATAGTTTGCAACTAATCTTCTTCCAAAATAAGTTTATAAAAACAACAAAATACCATATATATAAGTAACAGTTATATAGGAAAATTATTGAAAATAAATAGTTTCATATATCAATAGTTTAAATCAATCTCAATCCATACTCTTTTCAACTATAAGTAGCTTATCAAGGTTTTCAACCATGGTAATTAACATTTTCAATATCAAAACATTCCTAACTTATCAAAAATCAATTTTACATACATACATGAAAATTCAATACATTATCACTTCATCCACAATAACCTTTCAAAGAACATTATACAATAAGATTATAACAATATACCATTTCAAAATAAATCACATAAATCAATTTCCTCATCATAGTATCATTCTAGTGTCATTTTGTATTACTATAACCTAAAAGAAATTTTTTTAAAGTGCTTCTCCCAAGAGTACCTAGTGCTCTAACATATATATAGAATTAAAATACATAGAAAATAAAATAATTAATAAATTAATAAAATTAATAACATGAATAATTTAAAAGTATAGAAGAGGTAAAAAAATATACAAAAATATGAAAATACATATTATCTATTCACAAAATTGCCAACATACTTAGGTTTAACTTTTTCCTATTCCACAAACCACTAGTGCTACTAGGAAGTGTTCCTTGACCTTATATAAGCAATCAAATAGTAATTCAAACATAAATCAAGAACAATTTGCAACATTGAATTCCCTATTACAAAACCCCCAAGTTTTACATTTTAATTATAATCTCAAAACAAGTTAATCTTTGCCATCTACTAACTAATCTAAGCCAATCTAAGTTTTAAATAAGAGAATGAAGCTTAGGAATTACCTTATTAGGCAAAAGAAAGAACAAAAATGGTAAACTAGTAAGAAGAATTTTGAAATCTCCAAACCCTTAAACTAGCAAGAGAAATCCCAAAATGAGATAAGCAATAACGAAAAATAGGGTGAAAGTGGAAGAAAATGCTTGAGAATGTGAAGAAAAGGAGTTATCTTGCATGGTTAGAAGTGGAAGAAGAAAAAGAAAAAGAAGCAGAAAGGAAGGTTTCAACATGTTTGGTGCACTGGAGTGGTTTTGATTTTATCTTCTACTCGAATGAGCTAGTTCTATTTTGGAAAAATAGGGTTTTTTGGGTCTGATTCGGGTTATTGGGTCTGGGGGTCATAGGTTACTAGGTTTGAATCATAGTTTCAAAACCTTATTTATATTTCTATCATTGAAGTGAAATAAGGACATTTACTTAAGACATAAATGTAAATAAGAAAATACCTCTTATATAGATTAAAAAATATAATAAAAATTTAAATTTTAGGTTTTAGTTCAAAATGTTGAATTTTAGAAAATTTTAAAAATAGTAGTTTCTCAAAATGGTCATTTTAAGTTTTCAAAAATTCATTAAAAATCACTCTTTGATGTAGAATTATAAGAGGAATAATTATTGGAATTTTTATTTTTTAAATAATGCATATTTCATATAGTCCTCCAAGGAAGGTACCCCATATTTAGAAAAAAATTTTGAATTATGACAAACTTAACTTTATTTGTGGAATTAAGCTAAACAATAATATAAATCAAATTAAATTCTTTTAATAAGTTAGAAAATAAAAAATTTAAGTTTATTTGAGATAATCCCAAGTTCATATCAAAATTATTTAGTCGTATTTTATGCTATAATGATCCTATGTTACCTATTAATGTAGGGCTGTTACATTCTCCCCTTTAAAGAAATTTATCCTCAAATTTCTTAAGGCGATTACTAACTTTAATCATTGAAAAGATGTAGAAATCTAGTATACATGATATCTTTGGATTCTTATGTTACTTCCTCCTTTGAATGGCTTTGCCAAATCATCTTTACCAATGCCATCTCTTTTGACTAAAATTTCTTGACTTACTTGTCCACATGGCCATTGGTTTCTCTTTATAAGATAAATTTTTATTTATTTAAATTGATTGAGGTTGTAACACATGTGAAGGGTTGAGCAAGTATTTTCAAAGTATGAAAACATAGAATATTGGATGCACACTAGCAAGCTTTGGTGGAAGTGCTAATTGATATGTAATAGCACTAGTTGCTCAAGAACCTTAAAAGGACCTATATATCTCAAACTAAGCTTCCCTTTCTTCCTAAATCTCATCACACCTTTCATGAGAGAAACTCGAAAGAACACATGATCACCAATAGCAAACTCTAGGTCCCTTTTTCGATGGTTGACATAAGCTTTTTGTTTACTTTGAGCTATTAACAATCTTTCTCTTATCAAATGAGTCTTCTTTATAGAGTTTTGTACTAATTTTGGTCCTGGGAGTTTAGCTTCACTAGCCTCAAACCATTTGATTGGTGACCTATAATGTCTTCCATATAATGCCTTAAAAAGAATAATTTGAATACTTACTTGGTAGCTATTATTGTAGGCAAACTCAATTAAAGGTAAGTAAGGATCCCAATTCCTTCAAAAATCTAGAACACAAGCTTTTAGCATGTCTTCTAATGTTTGAATGGTTCTTTCTAACTATCCATCTATTTGAGGATGAAATGCAGTGTTGAGGTCCATTTTAGTCCCTAAGGCTTCTTGAAAGGCTTTCTAAAAACAAGCTCCAAATTACGGTCCATGATTATATATGATGGATATTGACACTCCATGAAGTCTAACAATCTCATCAATATAAACCTGAGCATACTGAGCAAAGCCATAAGTGGTCTTCACAGGGATAAAATGCATTAATTTAGTTAACCTATCCATAATTACCTAAATGAAGTGAAATCCCTTTGTGGTATGAGGGGACCTTGTCACAAAATCTATCATGATCCTTTCCCACTTCCATTTAGGAATTTCAATGTTTTGGTGCAAACCTACAGGCCATTGGTGTTCAACTTTCACTTGTTTGCAAACTAAGCATTGAGATACAAAATCTGCTATGTCTTTATTTATGCCATCACACCGATACAATTATTTCAAGTCTTGGTACATCTTAATCAATCAAGGATGAATGGTATATGTAGAATGATGAGCTTTCTCTAGTATAAGTCTTTTTAATTCTTCCACATTGGGTACACACAATTGATTTCCATACTAAAGAACTTCATTATCTTTAATTAGAAACTTATTAGCCTTTCCATTTTCAACCTTTTCCTTTATCTTGCATAATTATGGATCATTAGCTTAAGCTACTTTAATTCATTCTATTAGTGAAGAACAAACTTGTACATGTGCCAAAAACACTATCAGATCCTTGACTTCCATTTGCACTCTTTTTATTTCTAACTTATGGATTTCATTGATTAATGACCTTCTCACTTTAGCTATATGAGCTAAACTACTTATAGACTTCTTACTTAAAGCATTTACAACCACATTAGCCTTTTCTGGATGATATAAGATTATGCAATCATAATCCTTAAGTAACTCCATCCACCTCATTTGTTTGAGGTTAAAATCTCTTTGCTTAAATATGTATTTTAAACTTTTATGATCAGTGTAAATCTCATAAAAGAGAGTGCCTTTAAATTTTGAGTGGAAAAACCACTTTTTTCATTTCTAAATCATGGGTAGGGTAGTTTTGTTCATGTTTCTTAAGTTGCTTAGAAGCATAAGCAATAATTCGTCCATGTTATATTAAAATATAACCAAACCCAATTCTTGGAGCATCACAATACACTATATAACCACCCGATCCTAATGATAAAGCTAACTCTGGAGCTATAGTCAAACAAGATTTAAGCTTTTGAAAGCTCTCTTTATAAGCATCTAACCATTGGATCTTCACATTTTTTTATATTAACTTGGTTAGCGAGGCTGCTATCTTAGAAAAATCCTTGACAATATCAGTTGTAGTAATCTATTAAACCTAAGAATCTTTGAATCTTTATCATTGAAGTTGGCTTTGGCCAAAGATGCACTGCCACGACTTTCTCTAGGTTCACTTGAATGCCATCCTTTGAAATAACATGTCCTAGGAAAGTCACATTATTCAACAAAAACTCATATTTTGAGAACTTTGCATATAATTATTGATCTTTCAAGGTTTGCAAAATAATTCTTAAGTATTATTCATGCTTTTCTTCAATTTTCCAATACACTAAGATATCATTTATGAACATAATAACAAATTGATAAAGAAAAGGCTTGAACACCTTATTTATCAAATTCATGAATGCAACTGGTGCTGGAAATCGCGTATCATACATGCACAGCGGAATAAAAATTTTGCACGATTTCCACCAAGGATCCATGCGAATAAAGAACGCCATAGATTAGGGATTAGGGTTTATACCTTTCGGCCAAAAATCTTCTGTCCGCTACACAGCAAATTCGATCTGCTTCTAAAACACGAACCGAAGGATCAGATCACCAGTGCAACGTTTGATGTGGCTGCACCTCTATGGTATCCACACGAACCCGTGAATCACTGATGAATGTCCACACAAACACCGGTTGGAATTGATCTCCTTTCACCTCGTAGTGCTAGCTACGCCTCTTCAGAGGTTTTTGGTCAAGGAGAGGTGCTAGGGTTTTTCTATGCCTTTTGGGGTGCGTGAATAATGATAATCATAATGCTATTATTACCCAACAAGCCTATTTAAATAGGTGCATAGAAAACTTAATCTATTTGGGCTTTATTTCATGTACAATTATAAGCTTACTATTGGGCCTTATAATTATAACATGAATTCCCAAATATTAGGCCCAAATAATTTGGTCCATTAATTCCAAATTCATTGAGCTTTAAGTGTGCGACCCTATAGGCTCTCATTACGTTGGCAATAACCGTTAATCATATTAATGATCATAAACAATGATTGGTGTCTAGCAACACATCATTGTTACCCAAGTAATGAGAAAGTCGGTGATTTGACTAGACACCAATCATTGTTACCCAAGTAATGAGAAAGTCGGTGATTTGACTAAACCTTTACACGTGATCATCACTTATATCCTTTTGTCCTATACATCTAGATTGAGCACGAGACATGGACCGTATCATTCCCGTATAGCCCAATCTTAAGGTTTCTTGATTCCTAAGTAAGCTGACTGAAACAAATGTAATCGACATCCCATGTCAATTCATCTGAGCATGGCCATGCATTTTCTCAGCTTTACTTAATCAAGGGGCCCAGAGATGTTACTCCTATTATATAGGAGGGACAAATCCCATCTTGATCACACAAATCCCTCCACATGATATGTGACATATCCAATATCTACCCTTGCATTCACTTAACCATTAGTGATATAGAATAGTATCAAAATATGAAACTCATATGTAGGGAACCTTGGTGATCTTAGGTCAAAGGACCATATTCATAATGATCACTAAGAATCACTCATGACACTCATATAACGATCCATGTAGTGTTCTTAATATGGGTCAGTCCAGTATACAAGTTCTCTAACTTGTACTCATGTGTAAACTTAATATCCCATATAAGTCTTCACACATGCTAGTCTTAACATATCAAAGCAACCTAATCCACAATGATATATGACTAGGGACATTTAAGAATATAATTATTCTATGGTTATTATCGTAATTGAATATATATTACGCAGACAATATATATAAATATAATAATTGGAATTGCCATTAAAATAACATGATTCAAAATTACAATCACCAATATGATTAGTTTTAGGGCATATACACTAACAACTGGAGCATTTGTTAAACCAAAAGACATCATTAAGAACTCATAATGCCTATAACAAGTTCTAAATGCTATCTTAGGAATATCCTCTTTTTTAATCTTGAATTGATGGTACCTTGAATGAAGATTTATCTTTGAAAAATATTGAATACCTTGGAATTGATCAAATAAGTCATCTATACAGGGTAAAGGGTATTTGTTGTGTACAATCACTTTATTCAATGGTTAATAATTAATACATGATCCAATGACCCACCTTTCTTCTTAACAAAAAGTATAGGAGCACCCCAAGTAAAAGTACTCGTATGAATGAAATCTTTATCTAACAAATCCTTGAGTTGATTCTTTACTTCCTTCAATTTTGTAGGAGGCATACGGTATGGAGGTATAGAGATAGACTATGTGCCTAGAACTAAATCAATACAAAATTCAATTTCTCTTTTTGGAGGTAAACTGGGTAACTCATCGAGAAAAATATCACTAAATTCTCTCACTATAGGAACTTCTTCAAGTTTCTCTCCTTGTGATTCAATATCTCTTACTATTATTATGAAACCTTCACAACCTTTTCTTAATAGTCTCTTTGCACCTAATGTAGAAATGAGATTATAAGGTGTCAAACTCTGATTACCTTAGATTAGGAAGGATAGTTCTCCTGGATAATCAAACTTGATAACTTTCAAGTGATAATTAAGAATGGCTTGATAAGTAGTTAACCAATCCATGCCAAAGATCACATCAAAGTTAATTATATCAAGCACAATCAAAGTAGCTCATGTTTACTTAGTAGTGATAACTACTTCATAAGACCTATACACATGATCAATAAATAAGGACTCTTCGATGGATATAGCAACAAAGAAAGATCAATCCAATAACATTGGATCTCTGCCAAATTGAAAGGCAGAGAAGAGAGATACATATAAATGTGTAGATCTAAGATCAAATAACACACATACATTATAAGAACAAACTAAAAGAGTACCTATTATAATAGCATTAGATGCTTGGGCATCTTAACATGGCAATGCAAAAACACATGCTTGGCCTTTACTTAGTTAGCCTTAAATTCTATCCTCTGATCCTTTACCTCCACCATCTTTAGTTGTTTAAGCTGGAAATTATCTCACAAGTTAAGCCATTATGGGTGTTGATGGTAGAGTAGTATGTGGTGACCCTTAGTTGGAGCTTTTATGCAATTGAGGGTAATCCTTTCTTAAATGTCTAACTTGGCCATATCGGAAACAAGCACCTATCCCTCAGTGACATTATTTCAAATGAAACTTCTTATAAGTTTGACATGGATTTCTTATTCCTTGAGATTGTCTTATATGTTATAAACCTATTTGCCCTTGTCCTCTAATATCATGCCTCGACCCTTATATACTCACTAAAGATTGCTTAGTGGATCTTGAGCCTAACTATAACACATTTTGCCATATTTAAGGTTGTGGCCTTTTACTTGTATTTCCTTGCCAATTAAAACTACTTTTGGTCTTTGCTCTCTTTGTCTTCTTTTGTGTTGCATGTCCTTCTATTTTTTTTTTCATTTCCAATATTCTTACACAGTCCACAACAGCTATATAAGAAGGAAAATTTTTCATTTAGGGTGCCACTACTTGATATAATGGCCCCACCAACCCATTAATAAACCTCTTTATTCTTATTCTCGCCATAGGAATCAAACATGGAGCATAATGGGAAAGTTATGTGAATTGAATGTCATGCTCTACCACTATCATATTAGGAGTTTGCTTTAACATCTTAAACTTCTTAGCCTTTACTCTTCTCACACTTTTTGAAAGAAATCTTTCCATAAATCCAAGTTAGGACAGGCGATCCTTGACGTCTTCCTTTTAATTAAGCATCAAACCATGTTTAGGCCACATCCTGTAACCTAAATTTTGCTAACTAAACTGATCTTTTTGAAAAATAACCAAGTGCCCTACAAATTCTACTAATATCATCTAAGAATCGTTGTGGATCCTTAAGAACATTAGATTCTATAAATATGGGAGGTTACAACTTGACAAACTCAAAATAGGATACATGAATTTCTTGGCCACTAGATGGTGGTTGCTGCTTAATTTGAGCCTCATTATCTTGAAGGCCTCTTTTTACATGGATCTCACCTTTTTTCCTACCTTGGCTAGCTAGAGATCCCATTAAGGTCTCAACTATTCTTTGAGGCCCTTGTATACTAGCCATCAACTTAGCTATGTTAGGTGCTAGGGCTGCATTACTTTTAAGACCTTCATTTATATGGATTCTAGCATACTCTATACATAAGGGAGGTTTACCATAGCTACCTTGATCGCTATGGCCACCACCATTGCTAACTTTATGGACTAGAGAATGAAGCCTAGTAGATGCCTTATTAGATGTTAGTGTATATGCCCTAAAACCAATTGTATTGGTGATTGTAATTTTGAATCATGTTATTTTAATGGCAATTCCAATTATTATATTTATATATATTATCTGCGTAATATATATTCAATTATAATAATAACCTTAGAATAATTGTATTCTTAAATGTCCCTAGTCATATATCATTGTGGATTAGGTTGCTTTGATATGTTAAGACTAGCATGTGTGAAAACTTATATGGGATATTAAGTTTACACATGAGTACAAGTTAGAGAACTTGTATACTGGACCGACCCATATTAAGAATACTACATGGATCATTATATGAGTGTCATAAGTGGTTCTTAGTGATCATTATTAATATGGTCCTTTGACCTGAGATCACCAAAGTTCCCTACATGTGAGTTTCATATTTTGATACTATTTTATGTCACTAATGGTTAAGTGAATGCAAGGGTAGATATTGGATATGTCACATATCATGCGGAGGGATTTGTGTGATCAAGATGGGATTTGTCCCTCCTATATAACAGGAGTAACATCTATGGGCCCCTTGATTAAGTAAAGCTGAGAAAATGCATGGCTATGCTCAGATGAATTGACATGAGATGTTGGTTACATTTGTTTCAGTCAGCTTACTTAGGAATCGAGAAACCTCAAGATTGGGCTATACGGGAATGACACGGTCCATGTCTCGTGCTTAATCTAGATGTATAGGACAAAAGGACATAGGTGATAATCACGTGTAAAGGTTTAGTTAAATCACCGACTTTCTCATTACTTGGATAACAATGATGTGTTGCTAGACACCAATCATTGTTTATGATCATTAATATGATTAATTATCATTACCAATGTAATGAGAGCCTGTAGGATCGCACACTTAGAGCCTAGTGAATTTGAAATTAATGGACCAAATTATTTGGGCTTAATATTTGGGAATTCATGTTATAATTATAAGGCCCAATAGTAAGCCTATAATTATACATGGAATAAAGCCCAAATAGGTTAGGTTTTTCTATGCACCTATTTAAATAGGCTTATGGGGTAATAATAGGATTGCTATTCTTTATTCACGCACCCCAAGCAAAAGCATAGAAAACCCTAGCACCTCTCCTTTACCAAAATCTCTGAAGAGGCGTAGCTAGCACTACGAGGTATAAGGAGATCAATTCCAACCGGTGTGTGTAGCGGACATTCATCGGTGATTCACGGGTTCGTGTGGATACCACAGAGGTGCAGCCACATAAACGTTGTACTGGTGATCTGATTTACTGGTTTCCATTCCGGTTCGTGATTTGGAAGTAGATCGGATTTGCTGTAGCGGTCAGGAGATTTTGCCGAAAGGTATAAACCCTAATCTCTGATCTATGGTGTTCTAAATTCGCATGGATCCTTGGTAGAAATCGTGTAAAAATTTTATTCCACTGTGCATGTATGATGCGCGATTTCCAGCATTAGATGCATCATTTGCATTAATTTATCTACCTCGAGTGCGAGTTTTAGGTGGCATCTCCACCTATATAAAAATAATAAACTTTATTAAAACATAATAACAATTTATGACGCACAAGTAATACATTAGACTAACTTCAAGAATAAGAGAAGGATTGACAACCTAGTAATGTTATGATTATAAGAATGGCTAGCAACATTTTCATAATCGTGACCCTATTAAAGTACTCTTGTTCCATTAACTAGAAGGAAACCTAAAGTTCTAATACTAATTTTGTCATGATTGAAAATTAGAGATTGTGACTAGTGCATGACCCTAAGGGAAAAATACAACCATATAGGCCATGCTAGCCTAAAACATCATAGGATAACCTATAACCTATTTCAAACTTAAGAAAGCATATAGCCGTTATACATTCATTAATTTTTAACATATGTACAGTCCCACACGATTTTTTTTATTTTTCAACATTCACTTGTTAATCCATATATTAACAAAATATCCATATCATTTTGTATCTAGATAACCCTTCACAATTATAACAAAACATATATATGTAAATCAATAAAAGCATGCCCTACCTGTGGGTTTAATGGAGCACATTTAAGAGTATTCAAAATTTTACAACTTTCAAAAATATGTAAAAACTTTACATTAAGCTTATACGAACAAAGTGTTTAGCTCACTATAAGAGAATACTCCTCTCTTTCTAAGGAGTTGTAGACAATGGACCCAAAACTAAATCCCTATTTGAAAAATATTACAACAAAAAAAGTGAGTCATTAACTCAGTGAATAGATAATATAAATTTCTAACAGAAATGGGACAAGGCATCGTATGAGTTTTTCCTTAGAAAGAATTAAATAAGCTTTTCATTACAAGATGATATCATAAAAGTTATACGATCATATTTGATAAAATACTAATTGAAATGTTTATTAGAAATAGAATACTAAAACATAAGGTTCAAACTAAAAAGTAGATAGTAGGTCCTTTAATCATAGTATAAGAAATCATCATGAGCATAAATTCATGGTAAAAAAAATTTCAATACAATAAGTTCATGATAAATAAGTAATTAAAATCAAAGCTAATAAATTTTAAAATACATAAACAATCAAAATTATACTTTTGGGGTTAGAGATTTCTAGTTATAATTAACAAATATGAGCATTCTACTCATAAAATAATAACCAAGAGAGCTCTCAATTCTAAGGTAACCCATTAAGCTACCATAAACCAATCCATATGTGTTAGCTGACACATGGGGTTAGCAACTCCTTTGCTAACTGGGATTCCAACTAAGGTTCACTAAGGCTAATGTCATAACTACCGTTAGATACAATTTGCAATTAGTCTTTTCCCAAAATAAGTTTATAAAAATAGTAAAACACCATATATATAAGTAATGGTTATATAGGAAAATTATTGGAAATAAACAATTTCATATATCAATTGTTTAATTAATCTCAATCCATACTTTTTTCAACTATAAGTAGCTTATCAAGGCTTTCAACCTTGGTAATCAACATTTCCAATATCAAATCATTCTAAACTTATTAAAAATCAATTTTGCAAGCATACATGAAAATTCAATATATTATCACTTCATCCATAATAACCTTTCAAAGAATATTATACAATAAGGTTCTAACAATACACCATTTCAAAATAAATTACATTAATCAATTTTCTTATTATAGTACCATTCTAAAATTATTCTGTATTATTTTAACTTAAAAAGAAATTTTTTTAAGGTCCTTATCCCAAGAGCACCTAGTGCTCTAACATATATATGAAATTAAAATACATAGAAAATGAAATAATTAATAAAATTAATAATTTAAAAGTATAAACGAGGTTAGAAAATATACAAAAATGTGGAAACACATATTATCTACTTATAAAATTACCAATATGCTTGAGTTTGACTTCTTCCTATCTCACAAACCACCGGTGCCACTAAGAAGTGTTTCTTGGCCTTGTACAAGCAATTAAATAGCAATTCAAACATAAATAAGCACCAATTTGCAACAATGAATTCCCTATTACAAAAATCCCAAATTTCACATTCTAGTCTTAACCTCAGAACAAGCTAATCTTTGCTATCTACTAACTAATTTGAGCCGATCTAAGTTCTAAATAAGAGAGTGAAGTTTGGGAATTACCTTATTGGATAAAAGAAAGGATAAAAATAGAAAACTAGGAAGAAGAATTTTGAAATGTCCAAACCTTTAAACTTGCAAGAGAAATCCCGAAATAGGAAGAGCAACAATGAAAAAATAGGGTGAAAGTGGAAGAAAATACTTAAAAATGTGAAGAGAAGGAGTTATCTTGCATGGTTAGAAGAAGAAGAAGAAGAAGAAGAAGAAGAAGAAGAAGGGAAGGTTTCAACGTGTTTGGTGCATTAGAGTGGTTTTGGTTCTATTTTCTGCTTGGGTGCACTAGTTTTGTTTTGGAAAAAAAAGGTTTTCTAGGTCTAATTTGGGTTACTAGGTTTGCAGGTCACAGATTACTAGGTCTGGATCATCATTTCAACACCTTATTTACATTTATGTTATTTAAGTGAAATAAGGACATTTACTTAATATATAAATGTAAATAAGGAAATACCTCCCATTTAGATTAAGAAATATAAAAAAATTAAAATTTCAAAGAATAAAAATCTAGATTTTGAGTTTTAGTTCAAAATATTAAATTTTGAAAAATTTTAAAAATAATAGTTTCTCAAAATGGTCATTTTGGGTTTCCAAATATTCATTAAAAATCACTTTTTTATGTAAAATTACAAGAGGAACAATTACTAGAATTTTTATTTTTTTTTTCAAATAATGCATATTTCATATAACCCTCTAAAGGAGGTGCCCCATACTTAGAATTTTTTTTTTAATTTTGACAAACTGAACTTTATTTGTGGAATTAAGCTAAACAATAATATATATCAAATTAAATTCTTTTAATAAGTTGAGAAAGAAATAGTTTAAGTCTATTTGAGATAATCTCAAGTTCATATCAAAACTATCTAGTTGTATTTTATAATGAGTCTATGTTACTTATTAATGGTGGGATCATTATAGTTAGTGAGCTTACTACCAAATAGGAGGACATCTAAGGTTGGGCTAGCAATGACATGATGACTAAAGGAAGCTAGGTGGCAATCGTGGAAAAAAGAAGGAGATAGTGAGAGATTGAGAGGAAAAGAGAGAACATTTAGAGAAAGAGAGGAAGGAAGCCTAAAAAAATATGGAGAGGGAGATGTGGGATTTTATCCTATATTTTAGGTATAGAATAAGTTCGAACAAAGTTAATTTTAGCCATTGATTTAGCATAAATTCAAAAGGGAGAGTTGAAAGATTAATATGGTGTGGTGTAAGTATGATAACCCAAAAGTAAACCTAATTCTTACCACTTATCCTTCATAAAAATTATTTTCCTTTTAAATCACAGCCACTCATCCCCTATTTCTTCATTTTTTTGTCTTCCTTTTTCCTCAATAATTCTTTAATGGTTTAATAATTTAAACTTAAAAATAAGTTCCTAAAATTTATAAGTTTGTGAATAAAATTATTTACTACAACCAGTACAAATACTTTACAAATATTTCACTCTCAAATTCTAAATGTTTCCGATTTAGTAAAAGAAATATCATAAAAACCATTCAAGGAGAATTTTGGATAACATATTAATTAAATACATAAAATTATATAAATATTATTCAATAAGATTTAAATATCTAGACTTTATTATGACATAAGATGAAGATAATTAGTAATTTTGATATTCACATATTTATTTTTTTGGTAATTACGAAAGTAGAAAACAAGTTTAAAAATAAAAGGATTAAATTATACACCTTAGAACTTTAAATTTATAGAAATTACTCAAAAAGAGGCTAGAATATTACAATATCACCCTTTTCAAAGTAAATTGGTGGTGTTATATTTTTAGATATCAGTTAAGTCTAAAACTAACATGTAAACTTTTTATATTTTCTGGTGAGACACTTGAAAAGCCTTTGGATAATAGTTATATAGAAAACCACCATCTTAAATTTTTATGGCTTCCTGTAACCTTATAAATTTCATGAATTTAGATGTCAATTAAGTTAAAAATCGATGTTTTAATTTTTTTTAATAATTTTAAAAATGCTATCGCATTTAAATAAACATTAGTTATACTTATGGCCTATCATGTTAAGTTTTCTAATATTTTCAAAAATATCATTTCATTAAAATAGACGTTAGTGATAATGTTAACTAACATCTATTTGCTATTTTGTAGTAATATCTTAATATTTCTTTTAAGTTTAAAAAAACTAACTTGTTATACTTTCATAGGCATGGGTTGCTATGGTTTATATAATACTAAAGAGGTACTTCTAGATCAATGAAGCATTTACTTGATTTTGCCCTTGAGTAAATGAAATGAGAATAAACACTTGTTGAAACATAGCATTTAGTTTTGATATGCTTTCACAAGTGTAGTTTGGTATACTTTGTAGACATCATCTTTAAAAACCAAAATCAACTTGTTAGGCTCATAGGCTTAAGTTTGGATTTTGCCCATACCTATGGACTTCGGCAAAAATTTATAAATGGGCTTAAAATTATATAGGTTAAGATTTGAGCTTTAACTTTAAGCCATTACATCTCATAGGCTTGGGCCTAGTTAGCCCATGAATAGGTCCAATATCAAGATATTTTTTTGCTAACCCAACTAATTAGGATACAACTTTAACCCCCTCACCCCCATTTTTTTTATTCCTTACTAGCATTTATTACTTCACAAATGTGAGAGGTAGGGTGAGAGGAAGTATGGAACACCTACTAAAATATAGTTTATATATATTTATATGTATGTGCGTGCGCACATGTGTAGAATTAAAGAAAAATAACAACCCTCAAGCTTAAAGGTTAAGACTTAAAGGAGATCTCATTATACATGGCTAGTTTATCTTTATTAGATATAATGGCAAAGTTAAGACTTAAAGGTTAGTGGAGGTGAATAGTTGTGTGTAGCAAGAGGTAAAAAGAAAAAAAAACCTAACATATTATTAATATATATATATATATATATATATATATATATATATATATATATATATATATATATAGATAGATAACATTTTAATAAAAGTCATAAAATTCAATAAAAGTTGTATGCAATTGTTATAACAAGAAAGAAAAGATAATACATTTCTATCAACTAATTTTATATACTCTAAATTACCAAAAAAATTATGCCCTAAAACCAAATTAAAAATGTGTGTTATAGCTCATTTATTGAATCATATGTTATATATACAATCTTATGCAATTTTTTAAACATATGCTTAGATAAGATGTAGATAATTGAGTAATATGATTATTTTAGTGAAATTTGTGATTTTTTTTGTGAGAAGTGAAATTCATGATTTATTTGTGAGAGTTAGGTACCTAAATTACAACTCAAAATCATGATTTTGTTTAGACATGTAATATTAAATGATATTTTAATTTTTAATCCTTTAAATAAAATACAACAATCATAATTTATTATTTTTATTCTCAAATCATACTTCTCATTAACATGTCATACTAGATAATGATAATTTTAATAACTTTACGTTTTTGGTAAATAGATGGAGCCTAAACCTTAAAAAAAAAAAAGCCTAACCGAAGTGTAGGGATTCCAATAATATCAACAAAAAGCAAACTACTCAAAACAGCCAGGAGATATTGAATAACTTGTAAGCCGAACTCTTGATTAAGACTCTAGGATGTTAACCAATCAGAGCAACCATTCCCTTCTCTGTAAGAATGCACAACAGTCATTTGCCAATCTTCTTAAGTAAAGATCGACGTCGAGATAATAGAAAACTATACTTTTTGAGTTTAAGGTCCTCACTGGAGAGATATTCAACCAATTGTTTTGAATCAGATTTCAAAACAATCTGCTTGGGGCCAAGTTCCTATGCCAGAGAAAGACTACGGAAAGCTCCCTAGAATAAAGCTATTATAGAGGAGCAAGCCCCTAGATTTCTAAAGAGGCCACTAACCCAACCACCGGAACAATTCCAAATTAACCCTCCACGACCGGCAACGCTAGGATTACATTTCGAAGACCCCATCATTGTTGACTTTACATCAAACAGTTGAGGGACTTTTCCAGCATACATGTACTTGCATTTTTTTAAGAGAATGGCCATTAATCATTGCACTTGGCGCTGCCACCTTCAGTTTTGATACATATCTAAAAATAAAGCCAACTGGATCAACAAGCTTTTTATGATTAGAATCAAACACAGTAGAGTTTGGCCACCTTTGAGTCCACCAACATGTTAGGCTCAATACATTAGTCTAGTCCAGTCGATTGTTTGCTCCCAAACATTCTGTCATGTTCATCTCAAACCAATGATCGCTATTCAGCCTAAAAAACTTTTCGCGTTTCCTTCTGTCAACTAATCTCCTCCAAACTAGCTTGATATCAGCACTGTCTCTCATTGCATGAAAAGTATCTTCTACAGTTAAGAAGCACCGAGTGTATGTAGCAGCTCCCAAGCCCTGTGATTTCCTGATCTGATTTGTTTTTAATCCATTGTGACAGCACATCCATGGAAAGAGACGCACTTTTTCTGGAACATTAAGCTTCCATAAATGCTTCCACAAAACCTCATCCTGTTCCCTATCTTCCTGACGTAAACTTAGATATGCTAACTTCGCTATAAACTCACCACTTACACTGTCGTTCTTAAGTATACTATCTTCTCCTAAGTCTTGGCTTGGAGTAGGAGTTGCCACAATCTGAAGAATCTTACTTCTGGAAGCCATTGCCGTAGAAACTAAAAGTCACACTCCTTGATTATTTAAGCAATCTGCCACCTGAAGGTCTTTTTGCCCTTTTGGAATATCCCTTGCTACTATATTAACGAGTGGATCTTCTCCCGCCGAAGTATCATGCCAGAAAAATGTATTTCTAACATTATTTATTTGGTGAAAGGAATTACGGATAACTATGTTCCAAACCTTATTAAGATGCTTCCATAAATTCAAATTAGAATTGAGAACACTACATCTACTCTCCAATCATGGTTTCTCATGTATTTACCTTTCATCACGGGAACCTATAAATGTTTTTTGCAGTCGTTAAATGCCAAACCAACCTCATGATATATGTTTCATTCATGAGTTTGAGATTAGGAAACGCTAAACCTCTTCGAGATTTTGATTGGCATTAAACATTCCAAGAAATTGTATGAAGTTTTCTCTCATGAAGATCATGATTCCAAACAAAACATCGCTGTAATTTTTCAATTTCTTCCAGAGTAACATTTGGGATTATTATTGATTTTATGGTGCCGGTGGGAATAGGTTTTACCACCAATCTAGCCAGAACCACTCTACTTATCATGGAAAGATAATTTCTTTTTCGGCCTGCCAACTTGTCCGGCACCTTCCTAACTAAATGAGAATAGGCATTTCTTGTCACGCGTTTATGAATAATTGGAACTCAATATCACTAGTAGCTAAAAAACCAAAACTTGTTAGAATTGCTTCCTTTAAATCGTTCTTCACATTAATGGAGAAAAATACTAGATTTATTATGGTGCACTTTTTCACTTTCTGGCTAGGCATCTTGGAAAATTTACTCAAACAGTCCATCATTGTATCTATTTGTTGGATTGAGGTTTGACCACAAAGAAACAAGTCATCTACAAACAATAAGTGGGATATAAAAGTCCCACTCTTTCCGGCTCTTAAAGGTTTCCACCACTTTTTCTCTACAACCTTGCATATGATACGTGAAAGCTTGTCTCTATAAAGAACAAACAAATATGGTGATAAGGGATCCTCTTGTTTAAGACCCCTGGAAGGATTGAAGTTGCCTGTCTTTCTTTTACTCCAAAAACATTAAAAATTGTAGCGGAAACTCACTTCATAATCATATTGACCATAGATAACTCCATGAAAATTTGACTCAAAATTTCCTCAACAAAATCCCAATTTTGACAGTCATATACTTTCTCCAAATCCACTTTCGTAGCAAAGAAACTTGTCTCACCTCTCATCTTCCTTATAGAGTGGAACATTTCTTAAGCTATAATGGTATTATCTTATATTAGCCTCCTTGAAACAAAACTATCTTGGAATAAAGAAATAAGGTGAGGAAAGTAATGTTTGAGCCTATTAACTAAAATTTTTTTTATGCATTTGTAAGCAAGGTTACATAAAGAGATAAGCCTGAATTGATTGATGAACTCCAGTTTATCCAATTTAGGGACAAGGTAAATAAGTGTATTGTTAGCTCTTCTAAGATCACTTCCTTCAAAGATATTCTTCATAAAATCAAAGACCCCTTTACCCATAATATTCTAGTTTTCAAGAAAATGGCAGGAAAATCATCCGCATCCGAGGCTTTCAAAGTTCCAATAGGAAAAATAAACCTCTTGACTTCATCAAAAGTCAACTAGCGCATAAGAGACTATTTGAGTAGGAGACAACATAGGATATGATATGACAATAGTAGCCAGGATTCTCCTTTCCAAATCATCATTAAAGAAATTCTTATAAAAGTTACAAATTAATTCTCTACACTTGACTTATCTTCAACCACTTCTCAAATGATCACGAAACCTATGGATATAATTTCTATTCTTTTGAACCATAATTTTAGTATGGTAATACTTGGTATTTCTATCACCATGCAGAACCTAGGCTGCTTTGGAACTTTGATATCATTTAAATCTCTTATAATCATCCACGCATTGGAAATATTGTTACTAATTCTATGCATATCATTCCATAAGAAGGTCTTCAAGTTTGGGTTGTAATTTACATAAATAAAAGTAAGAAACTAACTATTAAGCACATCCACACTTATCTTGCAATGTATATATAGGAAATTTTCTTCCATAACTTCTAGGAAAATCTTATAACTCTTTTAAGCCACCCAAATACCACTAGAAAAATCATCTAACTTTAATAACTAATTACTTTAAATAAATATGAGTCTAATTATACAAATGAGGGAGACATATTAAAAAACAAAGTTTAAATAACAAAGATACAAAAAAGTGATTGCAGGCACATGCCTACACTCACCACTATATAGGTCCACTTATGGTTGGAAATAAACAAGAGGTTGCTTACTCATTGGATACTATTAAAAAAGTCGCCATAGTATCCATTAACAAGTCATGATGTGATATTAGCATGTTTTGTATCTAGTAAGTTTGAAGCAAGTATATTGCTAATATCAAATTTTATGTTCCCACCTTTTTATTATAGAAAAATGTCTTTATTGTATTTTAATCATAGGTTTCTGATTATTATCACATTAATAGGAAACCATGGTTGCTTATGACAATAAATAATCTCTTCAACTAGCTAATGCTTTTTTCCTTAAAGATATAATTTCAATCTTCCATTTACTTTACATTAAGATAACTTTTTGTTAATCTAGTTTGTTGATTAGGAGGTGGTTTTAACTATATTTTTCTAGTTTTCATTTACGTAAGTTAGACCACAAATGTGAGAAGAAGGATGAGAGAAAGTATGGAATAACCACTAAGGTAGAATTCTATAATACATATGATTAAAGAAAAATAGTATGCTTTATTTTTAGTTATAGTTACTCTACATTGTTTCTTATGATGAAATAAATATATAAGACCTACCTATGTGATATAACTGAATATTTTCTCGTGCTAAGACTTTGTATTTAAAATTCCTTTCAAAAAGTACACAGTCCAACTTATGATACTATTAGTTGATACTTTGGTTATAATTTTAATATACACCTAATTCTTTTTTGATCTTTGAATGAAATAAGCAAGTTTATATGGCATGATTTCTTGTCATGACTTAACCTAATCATGATCCGTGTGGATCTTGATACTCGGATTCCACAAACCTTAACATTTTTTGCTTTTTTTATCCAATGGGAGTTTTCAAATTTCTAAAGGAACTTAAAATTTATTTAAATTTTTTTTTATAGAAAAACAGATAGAGTCTCTCCTGTTTTTGAACATTTCCTAAGGGTCACACATTCTAAAATACAAAACTTGTTTATTTTCTAGATACGACAAAAATCAACAAACATACAATATTGTATAGTTTCACACTTAAACACATACAATCAATTCAATACATCATATAATCCATCAAATCTCTATAATGAATATTGATTCTAGTTCCAACTATTAGATCCTTTAGCAAGGCGACCTTGATTCTATATAGATATTACAAGACTTGAATCTTAACCTAAAAATATTGGAAATAAAATAGAGTGAGTTATGAGAACTTAGTATATATTTCCAATTACATTGCAAGGTATTAGTTATATATTTATAAATATGCATATCATATGTTAACTATGTGTTAAACTTGTAAATGTTGGCAAACCCGTTTTTCCTTGGAGTTCTAGAATATACCAAACTAAACTTCAAGTTAGGAATTTACCTACACATAACATCAATTCTATATCTCATATCAGAAATTACAACAAGCTCAACTGCTTACTAGTATACAATATCTCTATCAACTCATACCTAACCCATTCCAGGTAGTTAATTCATTCACAAATAGCCAAGAAGGTCGGACCACAACCAGCTCAAGATAATCACATTAAGTCCTTAAAATCAAGTCAAACAGTAATATTCAATCACAGATAAATTTTTAATATTGCATCATATTTAACTTTATTTGAATAATCACTAAACATTCAAATGGCTGTTAAGTTTAACCAAAAGTCATTTGTCAGGGATTTTCCCATTCAGTTTTACATTATTGCCTTGTCACATTTCTTTTTCAAATGCCATTAAATACACAAGTCATAATTTGATATTTCTACTATCACAGGGCAATATCAAATCACATTACAATGTATAATATAACCACACTGCCATGTTTTCTTGCATGGTCATAGCAAGTTATTCTTGTTACAACTAGTTATGAAAGGATAATGACTCCACCACGCTTTCACTATGCAACTCTAATTTACTTAACAAATAATTACCATTTTATCACTAACATTAGTATTGTATCATCCATACATATCTATAAAGATAAGATAGTGATGAACCATATTCTATAATTATGCCTTTAAGGATTCTCAAGAGAGTGAATAAGTAATTCATGCTACTTATAAAAGAGATTATATGTACACCACATGAACTAAATACTCTTAAAATATTGGTTTAAGGTAGACATATACTCACTTGATGAGACGCGTTCACAATAGGAGTTCAGAATGGTTCATTTCATTCTTCTTTTATCTTTCTAGTTCACCATTCATAATAATATTATAAATACAACAATACTATTTATTTTTCCTCTCAAGCATTATAGGTCTAAGTTTCAAATCTTAATGTAATTATATTTCTTATTATCAACTTCTTGTATTTCTTAACATAAGCTTATATAGTCAAACACCATAATTTTTAAATAATTATTTGGATTAACTTCAAATATCAAAATATTAACCTTTATGAAATAATTACACTCTATGTACAGTAAAATGACATTCTCACACCTTAGATGATTAATTTTATTAGTATTAAGTCAATTATCCAAATAAGATGATAAAAATGAGATTTTTTGGATTGAGCATGAAATAATCAAAATATTAAAATCTTACATTGTAAAAATACCATATTCATATCGTTTTAGAATTTTACAACATAAAAATCATATTTTTCTTATATATTATCATATACATCAAAATACTTGTAAGAATGGCTTTTTCTAATATATATATTATTGAAAACATTATCATACAATACTCTAAAAATACTTGAGTCTCATCACGCTAATATCCCTTAACATAAAATTTCATATTTAAGAGGTATCATCATGCATGGGTTTCCTAAGATATATAGTCACCATAACAACTATTATCATAGGACACTTTAAAATGATTCTACTTGTGGTAGCTAAATAATTTATAGCATAAAATTGATATTTTTGTTCTTAAACATCATCACACATTTCAAATAACTAAAAATGGGTTTTTTTTCTTGATCTTAGCTCAAACAACCAACACCAATAAAATCAATGGTGTAATAAATTTCAATCATGTTATTTTAGTATTCTATCATATAAAAATTTCATTTTTCAAAGATATAATCATTTTTCTCAATATATATATGTGGATTTTTATTGGATTTAATTTCAAATATGTAAAAATGTTAAATTTTTATGATCTATATAAGCCCACTGTCATTGGATGGAGCCAACGGTAGCTCATTGACATCGAAAACCACCTTTTGGAAAACATAGCAACTAAGTTTAGAATCCTATTGTCATCAGTGTTGTAGATCAAGACCTCCATAACTCCTTAAGTTTGCTACAACTGGAAACGAGCATGCCGAAGGGTTTAGAAATATGCAATGGTTGATGATTGACAGTGACAATAGCTCGAGTAAGAATCTCCTCCCTAATTGAAAAAAATCACCAAATTAAGCCAGCTTGTGGTGACAACTTTGCCGCGACGTGCAATAATTAGTAGAGCATGGTGACATGATGGCACACGGCTCAAACATTAGACAGAGGAGTGAAATGAAGAAAGAAGAAAAAGATGAGGGAAAGAGAGAGAAAGAGTGAAGCTAGAAATGGAGAGAGAAAAAGAAATCTAAAAATAAAAGAGAGAGAACTAAAATAAAAGGAGAGAAAAAGGAAGTTTCTGGAAAAAAAGAAGAAAGAGGAAAAATAAAATGGGCAACTATGGACTTTGATTCAATGCATCTCACCCATTATGAGTTTACTGCTTTACATAATCTCAGCCCTTCCAATTCATTTGACTAAATCTCAGCCATTAAATTGTTTTAAAACTTATTTATGTAAAACTGATTTTACTTTAAGATCTTAATTCACTTATTTTCAATCTTCCTTTAATATATATATATATATATATATATATATATATATATATATATATATATATATATATATGTATGTATAATTATAATAACTTGATAAATTTGAAAATTCTAAAATGAATATTTTTATTTCCTATAATTTCAAAAATAATTTATATAATACAAGCACATTATTCCATGAATCTTACACTCATAATCTCTAAATATTATTTCTTAAATTGTAAAAACTTTCACAATTTTTAGAAAAATTTTCCAAATATAAACAAATTATTTCTTAAATTCTTGCATCTATAATTTGTAAAATTATTTTCAATTTGTAGGAAATTCCTTATAAAATCATTTCAACTAAAATCAATAATGGCCGTATATAAAAATAAATAAATAAATTTTAAATATTATCATAAATATAATTTTTAATGCTATAGGATTACGAAAAATAATTTTAAAACTAAATATTAATTGAATAATAGATAATTCTTCACAAGCATCAAAACTTAAAATTTTAACTTAGGATATTACATCTCTTATCTTGGATTGTCGTATATTTTGTTTTTCCATAAAATAAACTATCATGAAATATTATCACAATGTAAGTGTTTAAAAAAGTTAATCCCATAAGATTGAGAGCCCTTGTAAGGGAAATGGTACTTTATTATTATTATTTTGCACAATTCCATTATATAATGAAGTTTAACCATTAAATTAATTCCTAAAAAAATCTAATGATAAAAAGCAATCTTTTAAGGAAAGTGTTCATATACATCATTGTATGTGTTTAGCTTAACTTTCTTGTAAAAGAGAGAAATCATTACTCTCAAACTTAGAAGTTTCTTATTCTACAAGGAAAGATAAATAAATAAATATGCAACACAATGTGTGTGTGTGTGTGTGTGTGTGGTACTCCCCTTATGCAGCATATCAACCTTTGATTTAATTCTATGTATATACAAGACATAATTTTTTCATACCCTTAATTACTTAAAGTTTGTATAGTCTTCTTACTAATCACAAGAAACGGTAGATTATATGGATACTCCTCAAAGCGCACATGGTCAATGTTGTATGATCATCATACTTTACAATTGAACCCAAATAATTATGAGAGAGTTTGTCACATTCTAAGAAAAAGGTTTAATAACTCAATCTTATAAGCTTTTGTAAATATTTTATTCAATGAAAATTCTATGATATAAATATCAATTTTGTTATATGTCATATGACATAAAGATCTAAGCTATCAATTTATTATTCACAAAATTTGTGTCATTCATTGAAGGCAACCTATAACTTGAAGAAGTTTTTTATTTGGTTCAATTTTTTTTATTTTTATTCGGGTTAGATATCCACCTATACATCTTTGGTGATCATTTAAGGCAATTAATTTCAACAATGTTGTTTAGCTTTTTAACTTTTCTCTATTGTTAAGGTGCTATGATTTGTATTTTTTATTTGTGAATAATATGATTCTTCAAGTTCAAATAAAAAATAACTTTGTATCGCAATAAGAAATACATAATGTAATAAATAAAATGTACAATTATTATAAAAATATTATTTACTTCTATTTTAATATATTTTTCACATGTGCAAAAATTGATATTCTTTAAATCAAACTCATTTAAGCTTAGAACTTTTAAAACAAGTGACATTTGATATTTCTTAAAAATTAGTTTTCCAATATATCCAGCGTTTGATTTATAAATTTGTATATATCTAGTAATTCAATTACTCTTACTGTTACAAAAAAAGAAAAAATCATACTCATTTCAATTATTTTAACAATTCCCTGTTTTAGTGTCAATGTAAACTAACAGATAGGAAGATGCCATGTCATTAAAAATATAAGAGTAATAAATTTTTTTATTGATAATGATAGAATTTCAATTATTTTTTAATAATATGATAACATATGGGTGAAAAATAATCTAAAATTAATTTAAGTTAATAGTGAATTAAATAAAAATATTTATTTTAATCACATAAGAATTAATTTAAGTTAATAGTGAATTAAATAAAAATATTTATTTTAATCACATAAGATTACTTTTAAATTAAGGTAATTGTAAATGTATATATTCATAAGCTTTTTTCTTAAAAAATTGTAATTTTTTTAGAGGATATTGAAAAAATTTTAGAGTCCTCAACTTTTTTGTTGGGTCACCAATATAGCTATTCATGCCATAAAATTTTATAAGGAATTTGCAACATTTTAGGAAAAAGTTGCATCCTAAATTTTAAACACTTGCAAAACTTAATGAATAAATTACAAATTTTTTGAATAGGTCATAACATTACAATAAAATCATGCAACTTCTTTAAATATGTATTGAAGCAAAACCTATTTTAATTATTGATTCACATAATAATAATTACACTTGCTGAAGGTCCCTGTCTTAAAATTTGACCTTTGTTTCTTTGGTCGGAAACTTTTTAAAAGAAATAGAAATGGACACATGTTATTTATTGATAGAATTAGATGATTTTCTATACTATACAATAAAAATACATCAATACCCTTCAAACCTCCTTTATTCGAAGTTTTAGTTTATATATTGCTTATGTACCTCCTCATCCTCTTGCCCCCTATATTTTTTAGAGAATGAAGTTTATGGGTCCATTTATTGAAAGAGTGTTGGTTAATTTAGAGGACCTTGATTACTATTCTTATTTGTGGCTTTATCCATAACTTATATTTATTTCTAATTCCTCTAATTTATTTTTAATGGATTTTTCATCTGGTAAAATAAATGAGTATTTCTATTAATTATCTGCTAATAATCACTATCTAGTTAGGTCTTAATCTATTGGGTTTTTGTTGGGTATTTCAAATTCTACCCCCTTAAATAAAATTCATCCCTAAATTTTTATTAATTGTTAATGGCTTGTGTAAAATCTTTAGGCAATTTTATCCAATAGTTTGGGATATTTTTCTGTCATTTATGCTTTTAATTTTCAAGTTGTTTCTTATTCATCATGTCTTTCCTAAATTATTTTGACCGTATCGATTTCTTTAGATCTTAGCTTCCTAACTTGTTTATTTATTATCATAACTAATTGTTTTACATAGGTTAGCTTTTGATCTAACTCTACATGCCTTTCCTTTAACATGTAGGATTCATCAAAGATATACTTTCATAACATGAGTACATGAAAAATAGGATATATCACTTTCATGTTGTCCAATAAATCTAACTAATATGCCACCTTGCTAATTCTCTTTGTTATTAGATAAGGTCCAACATACCTTAGTATTAACTTTTTCTTTCTTACCAAAATGTATTGCTCCTTTCATAGGTGATACTTTAAGAAATACACACTCTTGGAACTCCAATTCTTGTTTGCATGAATTGGTATAAGGCTTTTGCCCTTCCTAAGTTGTACTCATCCTTTCTTTAATAATTTGGACCCTTTTCATTGCATTTTCTACTAGATTTACTCTAATCATATTTGCCTTTGCTGGCTTTACTAGGTCTACTTTAATCATATTTGCCTCTGCTAGCTTAAACCATGTTATTGGTAATTTATACTTTCAACCATACAACTTTTCAAATGGAACCAATTGAATGCTCATTTGATAATTATTGCTATAAGCAAACTCTATTAAAGGCAAATACTTGTCCTAACTTCCTTTAGAATCAATTATATAAGCTCTAAGCATATCCCTTTATGTCTAAATGGTCTTTTCTAATTATTAACTTATTTATGGGTGAAATATTATGATAGATCATAAGTGCATTCCCAATGCTTCTTGAAATAACTACCATAAATGGGTTGAGAATTACATGCCATGATTAGAGATTATCATAACTAGTACACCATGTAATGGTATAATTCTATCAAAGAAAATCCAAGGATATTAAGATGCTGAGAACATTGCCTTTACTAGCAAGAAATGTGTTATCTTTGTTAAATGATCCACTGTTACCTATATAGAATCATAACCTTGTGTAATATCCCTAATTTAAATATAAAATTATATAAATTTTGAGAGTTATAGATAAATTATTTATTAGGTTAACATTAATTTTAAATTTATTTTTTCAAATTAAAAGTTCTGGGATATTGAAATAATACTTATGAAAATATTTGAAGTTTATATATATATATATATGTGTGTGTGTGTGTGTGTGTACGCGCGCGCGCGCGTGTGGCCATTATTAATTTAAGATTAGGTTAAAATGATTTTTATGAAGGAATTTCTTACAAGGTGAAAATGTTTTAGTGATTGTGGGCATAAGACTTTATAAAATAAATCATTGCATTTAATAAATTTTTTTTGAGATTTGTTGAAGTTTGAAATAAACTTATTTAAAAAATGATCATTATTGATTTGAGGCATGTTTAAATATAATTTATGGAGGATTTTCTTATAGATTGAAAATAGTAATTAAGAGTATAAAATTTTATGAATTAATTGTTAGTATTTGATAAATTTATTTTTAAGAATTGAGAGATAAAAATATTTATTTTACTAATTTTAAATTTATTAGATTATTTCAAACATATATAAATTTTGGGGGAGGATTGAAAATAATTAAAAATTATCATGATGAAAATAAGGTTTTGTAAATCAATGGCTAGGATTTAATAAAAAGAAAGTGGGTAATTAAGAGAAGTGGCTAAGATTTTAGGTGTAAGGTTAGATAGTAAACTTCTACGACATGGAACAAAAACCCTTGGCTGGTTGTTTTTTCATTTTTTATATTTTCCTTCTTTCCTAAAGGTTCACAATTTCTCTCTCTCAGGTTCATATCTTCTTTCTTGATTTCCTTTCTCTTTTCTACTACTATTCGCTTGTTCCTCTTTTCTTCCCATCCTAACTCTCCTCCTTTTACTTCGTCGCACCTTACGCACCACTGCAAGTTCGTGTGTGGCTTTTCTTCAGTATGCCAGCTGTTGAGCAGGAGGAGAGCTACAAATCACGATGGTGACAAGCGCGGTGTCCTCTTTCCTTCTAACTTGTTTTTCTTCATTTCAACTATAAAATGGCTTTTATGATAACTTTGCTTCACTGTGGTTTTCCTTTTTCCTCTTTTCTGGCTGCGCATAGCTTATAGCTATTGAGGAGTTGCTAGTTATGGTGAATCACAGCTAAAACAAGGCTTTGGTTCTCACCTCCTTTCGCCAGAGTTTTGACATCTTTCTACTGCCATTGAGCTCCAGCCGGCCACTTTGTAATGTTTTAAATTTTAAGTTCTATCATTTGAACCTCTAAATTCTGAAGCTGTAGAAACGAATGGCATGTTTAAGTTAGCTTGGTATGTGAATTGCAAGTTGAAAGGTGTTAAGTGTAACTGTAATCGAAATTTTGAAGGAAAGGAAGCAATAGGAAAGGAATTAATTTTCTTAAATATTATAGATGATTAGAAGAGGTTAGAAAATCCTAGAAATGAGACTTGTCTAAATTTAACAGTCTAGGAATTTTCAGATAGTCAGGTAACCCTATGGACTATATTGTAAAGTATAAAATAAAGTGTGGGTTAAAGTGTAAATAATCAAGAATGTGAGGTCTAGTATGTAATTCCATAAAGTGTGACCAATAGACACTTGACAAGTGTCATTTTTATTAGGAAATTCTAAGAATAGCCTTACTAATTAGTGAGAAAGGAATAAAATGCCCTTAATAATTCAAGAAATAACCAAAATACCCTTGAATTGTCATGAAAGTTCTTCCTCCTTCTCCATTCTTCTCCAAAACTGTAGATGACTCCATGAAAGCGAGCTTGAACATGTGAGAGAGAGAAAGAAGGGAGAGAAATTTTTGTTGGCCTTTTTCACCTAAAAATCTTGAGAATTAGGACGTGGTGTAGAAGACAAAATTGTTCCTCTCATTAAGTTCTATCATATGGTGTGTTTAGATTGAAGAAATCTCAAATTTGATCAAGTTTAGTAAACTTCAAGTTGAAAATTTCAAGTTGCTCTAAGAGATAAATTTGTTCTCCTTTCAAAGCTCTTTAAGGTATTTTTTTTAGTTTCTTAAAATTATGATGTTTGTGTGATCAAAGGCAGGTTGACTATGGGGTTTGGATGATTTAAGTATGTCTAATGATGTTTTGGATGTTGTTATGTTGATGTATGGCTTTGGTTTGGTGTAAAAATAACAAAAAATTATGATGTACGAATTAGGGTTTTAGAGGCCTAATGGTGTATGTATGTGTATGGCGTGTTTTGCTTGAAATTTGGCTAAATTAATAAAATTAAAATGATTTTTGTGAATTATAGAGCCTATGGAAGGTGAAATTTTGAATTATGAAAGCTTATGTAGAAACCTCACTTTGAAGTCTCAAAATCGTGAGAAGGGAAAAAGAAGGAGGAAAGGAGTTTTAACTATTTAATTGTGTTTTGGAAGGTTTAGAATGATGAGAAAGAATGATGGTGTTCTACTGGTTGCTATAATGTGTATTTATGTGGAGAATAAGCTAAAAATTTGTAGAGGAATTGTTAAGTGAGGGCAAAGGAATCATCATCATTGGAAGTTTTTAAAAGGTAACTAACTTTATCTTTAAGCTTTATTTCCTATTTATATGCTTTTTCTATATCTTGTGTCATTATATGGAATGTGTATAAAATTACTGTGTGTGGTACCTATGGCCCAAATACCTTGGGAAAATAGTGAAATGTTGTATGTGAGGCATATGGCCCGAGTACCCCGAGAAGATAGTGAAATTGCTGTGTATGAGACCTATGTACGATTATTTGTGATGGCCATCTAGATATCTATATGAATCTTTGAATGGGCTTGATGATTGCTGTGTGCGGTGCATGTTTCCTATAATAGTATTAGATGATAATGGTATGAAATAATGTGTTAAATGATTAATTAATTAATTTTGAAATGTATGTTTTATCGGCTTAAGGATCTGGAATGGCTTAATGTATTTTTCTTGCACTAGCTAGCTACTGGGAAACTTTATTTTTTATGCTTTATTTTTCTTGCACTAGCTAACTATTGAGAAACTTTGTTTCTTATGCTTTTATATTATTTACTAACCATTTCAGATGATACTTCCAAAAACCCTCCTAGCAAGGATTGAACATGAATGAATTTGTTTATATATTGAGAATGTATATTATGTATGTTTTGTAAACTTGAATTATTGTATGATCATGTAAACTTTTCCTATGTTGTATAAGATATAAGAATTTGATGTATTGTGAGCTAGTTTGGAATAGAAGGCATTTAGTATGCAATATGTGTGAAGTTGGAAATGACCAAATGAATAGTAATTGATCAAATGAACAGTAGTCTCGTAGGGCAGTGAGCTGGGTCTGTTTACATGAATTTTTTACTAGGTTATGGTGCTCTAAAAATTATGATAAAATTCAGGGATGAACCTTACATAATCAATGTACTTTGTGCCAGAATTCAGCCCAAAATGAACTCATTTGTTATAGGAAATTGTTACACGTTTTAGATTGTTCTGTTCCCGTCATAGTGTTGAGTATCAGTTGTATCTTGGCATTTTGAGGGAGTAAATGGATGAGTTTATGTTTGAAAATTTTATGGCAAGTATTTAACATATTTAACAAGTTCCATACTAAATTTGAGCTTAATTGAAGATGATTTATGACCTGAACCAAGGGCCTACTTTTGGTGCCGTGAATTCTGGACAGAACTGAAACGAGTTTACTTTGCTGTAAATTTTAAGGGATCAAATGATGTCAATTTTTTACAAGATGAAGTCAATGAGTAGAGGGTTCATGGGAACAAATTTCGTGATTTTTGGAGTTCTAGAAAGTAGTTCTTCACATTTTTTAAATTGGACTAACAATTTTGGAAATGTACAAAAAATTTCAAAAACTCAAAATTTGTAATATTTCATTTCTCAGAATCCTAATTAGGCTCTAAAAGGTCTAATTATAGAGTAATTACCTATTTGATAATGGATTAAGATATTAATAAGTAAGGGAGTTATACACCCCAAGATAAGGTAAGTTATTCTATGTATTTAAACCCTTACATTTTTATTGATCTAAATTGAACCTAGGAAAAATCCATTTCTAGTGTTTTGAAAAAAAGATATATACGAAAATTATAATATTTTATGTCATGAAATATTTGAATATAATGATTGAAGTGAAAATAAAATAATTATTCTATTATTATAGTTGATTCATGTCTGATTTAGGGATATTCATATTCATACATATTTAACATAAAAATATAATTTTATGTTGTAAGAAGATGATGAAATGATAAGCTATATTGTTATGCTAGCAGTATTTCTAAATTGGTAGATCTATGCTAGAGTAATTGTGAACTATGCTAGAGTAATAATATTGGATATTATGATTTGTGATAAAAGAGATGATACCAAAAGTTGAATGAAAAATTCTCAGTCAATAATTGCGAAGGATATAAGATTGATCCGAGAACCAAATAAGAAATTCTCAGTGAGTTGTTCAAAAAAGTGTAAACTTGATCTTGAAATAAAAAGGTACTTACATATATGTTTACTATAACTAAGTGTGTGATTTAATGTAGTATTAGAACTTTGCTTGTGATCAAGTGTTATTATTGGACATGATTGTAAAGAAATAATATGACTATGATGATTTGTTTATATTTTGGCCTTAAGGGCTGTTTGTAGTTATGTTGACTATCGGAATGGGTAGTGTGTATTGTGATGATGATGTTATGCATTATTAGATAGTTGTATCTTTCATGAGTCTTGTGCAAGAGAACTCCCATTCTAAGATTTGATTTCATAAGTTTCAGAATGTTAGGAAATGAGTTTGTTAATAATTCTAATTTATTACTTATTTAACCTATGAATTATTATATGCAAAATTGAATTCCCACAAGATAATAGTAGATATATGCTTATTAAGTTCTTGTAATTCACTCTTTTAATTTTCAATGTCTTCAAGTTAAGACTTGAGCTTATTGCATTCATGGAGAAATAAAGACTGCCTGAATTACAAGATTTAATAGTTGAGATAGCATTAATATAGAGATTTATGATGTGTTGGATTGTTGTATATGCATAAATTTAAGTCTATGTGGTATTGTGTGTTTGTTTAATACTGTCATATTTGAAAAATGAACAAGTTCTGTATTTTAAGGCGTGTAGAAATCGATAACAAGCTTTATGCCAGTCATGGTCAGGAAGGATCATAACACCTTGACTAGTTCTTAACAATTCAATAATAAAGTCCATCATTATGCTCTCCTACTTCCATTTAGGAATATAGGTCTTTCGCTAGTCTTGTTAGAGAGTGGTATTCCACTTTATCTTGCTGACAAGTCAAACACTTGATCATGTACTTAGTTATATTTTTTTTTCATTCCTTCCCATTAGCAAACACTTTACAAGTCTTGATACATCTTGGTTGCTCTAATATGTATTGTGTAGGATAATTCATGTGCTTTTCTTAGGATTTCCTTCCTCATCGATCAAAAACCCATAATTTCTTATTTTTTATTATATTTTAATAATTGGTACTTAAATAGGTTTCCTTCTTTGTCATTATTTTCTTTTTCAATAAAGCATGCTTGGAGTCCTTCAGTTGTTTTACTTTGCTTTACTCCACTATCATAGATTGTATTGTTACACTGCCTACTTTTCTAGTGATTCCTTCCTTTGTACACTTACTGTTTTTCTTAAAGCTTTTTAACTTAAAACATTTGCTATGACATTAGCCTTTTTAGGATGATAATGGTTTAATGACCCACTATCGATCGTAACCGATATGGATCTTGTTATCAATTTCTACAAACCTTAATTAATTTTTTGCTCTTTTTAATTAACAAGAGTTTTCAAATTCTAGGAAAACTTAAATTTTATTTTAAGATTTTTTTTGTGAAAACAAATAAAATCTCTCCTGTCTTCAAACACTTCTTAAGGATCACATGTTTTAAAATACAAAACCTATATTATCTAGATATGATAGGATCATCATACACGCAATACAATACAATTTCAGACTTATGCACCTATAATCTATTCAATACATGAAACAATCTAATAATTCTATGTTTGGGATGCTAATCCTAAATCCAATTATCAAATCTTTTAGTTCAGGAGGTCTTTGATTCTCCATGAATGCTAATATAAAAATATTAAATTAGAATAAAGTGAGTTCCATGAACTCAGTGAGTATATAACTACTACTAACTCTTAAGTGATCAACTTAGGTAAATAAAAAAAATAGCAATTCAATTTCTAAATTCTTAAAATATATGAAACCATATCCTATAATGAAGACTCATGTGCACATGACTAAAATTCTATTTTATGTAGCATAATTATAGGAGTCTCAATTTCCTATTAGAATTCAATATCATGTACTATCCATTCTGGGTAGGCATCATACACAAACAGCCATTAAAGCTCAAATACCAACAGATCATCACAATCACATTATCAGTACAAGTCAATCACAAATAGTCATATGATATCACATATTCAAATACAATAAACATACTTATGGTTACTCTATGGTATCAAAGTCAATTTTATACCTTTCTCAACTGTTAATCAAGAATTTCTTGTCTGATTCTTGAATTAATTTCATATCTATTTCATGTAATTTATCAGAAATTCATCATCCAGTTTTCATATTATTTCTTTATCACTGATTGCAATATTCAAAATCATTACCCTAACATAGTTCCTTACTTTCCAATGCCTCGAAAGGCTAAATTCATAATGTAGCAATATGCTAGATTTTCACTTTATTCATATCACTAAATCAATGCAAGCCCACATAAATAACTATTCAACAATCACGGCAATCTAAGTTTATATCACATTCACAATATGATTTATCACAACTCTATTACAATTAATTGATTAATAACTAATACAGTACTGTGCTTTTGCTGCGCACTCTGATCCAATAATATCATTTCAATATGCTACAAACCTAAATTTACATGTACATATAACTATATTTATACAAAAATATAATATTGGTACTAATAATAAGGAAATCACAATTTATAATATTTAAAATATTTTTTAATAAAATATTAAGAAATGATGAGATATATATTCATTTGATAATGTTGATCCATTCGTGGACAATTTGAAGCATCTATATTTAACTGTCTCTCACTTTTTTCTATTTGCAATCTATAAGGATGATTTGTGAATAAATATGCATTCCTTCCAATTATCTCAATTTCATCTTATATCATAATATATATTAATTTAGATCATTAACTCCTCTCTAAAGAATAAGAAAGAAATCATTCTTGTATCAAAATGTGAATATTCCTAAATTTAATCATATAGTTGAAACATTAAAACTTAATACTAAAAAAAATATCTACTTACTCTCTACTATTATTCTATTTCAATACCACTTATATTTTAGAATACTAACCAGTAGAAATTAAAATGTCATTTTATTAACATTTTTGAATCAAACTCACATAAATCGAATGGTGAATAGTTACTAACTAGGGAGACCCCATGTTCATGTTCTAATCAAATTCCTTTATCATTTTACAATATAAAATTTTATTTTTATAAGTTTCATTAATTACTCAACTAATACGAGTAAAATATAGAAATTTTCTATGTTAACCCCCCTATCATGTAAAATCTTTAAATGCAACACTCTAATAATATTGCAATCATATTCCTCAAGTCGTTATTAGCTATTCAAAATTTATATATGAACCAGATTTCTTGAATTCACTTTATTATTTCAAAGTACTCGAACTTTTCTTTCTCTTCCCATTTTATCTATCAATCTTAGTACATAAAAAGAATATACTATTATCAATTATCTTTCTTCTGATAATTGTGATTCCAAGTCTTAATCGTACTGTATTAGAGATCATACACTACAACTTTATATGTTTCTATACTATTATCAATTATCTTTCTTCTGATAATTGTGATTCCAAGTCTTAATCGTACTGTATTAGAGATCATACACTACAACTTTATATGTTTCTAAGCTTTAGATAGGAGATCAGAAATAACATGGAAATAAAAATTTTAAATCATAGAAATATAGCTCTAATATAGCTTACTACAGATAACACCGGAAACAAAATTTTTAGGAAGCACAAAAATAACAGTACCCCATTTCACCATCAAACGCAGTCATGATTCACAACGATCTTTGTGCTTTTGTTGCGGTGAAGCCGGGGAACAGTAGCTTGCTGAAAGTTCCATAGCCTATTCGTGTAACTCCTTGAACGACAGCCAACCGCGAGCTCTAGTTCATCCAGCTCGTCGTTCGTGAAGTCGCTGCGTTCCGCCATCGTTCACGGTAGCAGAAAGGGAAAAAGACAGCAGCAGCAACAACCACGACTAGCGATCTGGTGGCTCAGCAGAAGGAGACAACCTCGAGCGGCGAAGCGAAAGAGGGAGGGCAGGGAAAAGGTGACGGAAGAAGAGAGAAAGGTGTTGCTGGCTGGCTAGTCTCCGATAGAAATGGCGGTAGGAGAGGAGAGTGCCAAGAAAAATGTAGAAAAAGCTGATCTTTTCTGTGCTGCTGGACTGCGCTCGAGAAAAAGGAAAAATTTTGAAAAGAGAGAGAGAGAGAGAGAAGAGAGCTGCACGTGTGTGATGAGAGAAGCTGCTGGAGTTTCTTCTGATTATTATCTTCTTTTTTTTTTTTGAGAGAGTGTATTGTTCAACTGAAAAAATGGGAGGCTTTCGGAACTATTTTAGGAGAGAGAGAGCAACCAAATTAGAGAGGCAAATAAAAGAAACAGAGAGGCGGTGATAGATAAATAAATAAAATAAAATAAAAGAGCTTTGAATTTTATCCTATGGTTCACGCTCCCTGTGAACTCAATTCCCACAGAAATCCCAACCGTCCGTTACTTTTAAAAGAAAGGAACTTACTTCTACAAAACTAACTTTATTCAAAATTTCAACTTTATCCTCTTCAACTTATAAGAAATTTCCTATAAAATTATTTTAATCTTGCATTTTAAATCAAAGCCAATCAATCTAGCCATTCTCATAAACCCCCTTTATTTCTTATAAGATTTATTTTAATCAAAACTCACATAAAAATTAATATAAAAAAATAAGTATAGTTCAGGCATTATTATCAATATTATTTTAATATCTCCAAATCCTTTAAAAGAAAACTACTTTATAGAGATCAAAATTTAACCATATTAATACTAATATAGAAATAGATAATCACAATTATTAAAATTTATAAAACTTGTACATACTAAATTAGTGTATGACAAATGGACAAAATAATCATAGTTTTTTACAAATTCCATTCATCTTCATTGTCATAGATGTAAGTCCTTGTGCTTGTAGATGCACTTCAAACTCTTGTAATCTACATAAATCTTACAAGTTGTTCCGTAGAGATAATTTCTCCAAAATTTTAAAACAAACACCACAAATTCCATTTCTAAGTCATAAGTTAGGTAGTTCCTTTCATACTTCTTTAGTTGCATTGATGCATAAGAGATAACATTTCTATATTACATCAACATACATCTTAATCCAACTCTTGATGCATATTAATACACCATATAACCCTTGGTTCCATTTGGTAAGGTTAATAGAGGTGCAAACATTAGACATTCCTTTAACTTCTGAAAACCTTTTTTACTTTCATCACTCCACACAAACTTAGCTCCTTTATATGCTAACTTAGTGAAGGACGATGTAATCCTTGATAAATCCTTCATGAACTTTTAGTAATCTAGCCAATCCAAGAAAACTTCATATCTCTATCATTATAAAAAATCTTAGCCATTTAGCTCAATCTTTTAAGGATTTATTTGGATTCCTATCCAGGATTTACATTTCAAAAAATTAGCATACAATTATACTCTTGCAAGGTTTGCAAAGTAATCCATAGATGTTGGGCATTCCTCTCTTCACTCTTTAAATATACCAAAATATCATCAACAAACACTATGATTAACTTGTCTAAAATGGCTTAACCATTTTATTCATTAGGTCCATGAATGCTACTGACATGTTTATTAACCTAAAAAACATCACTAAAAAATTTGTAATGCTCATAGCGAGTATGAAATTTCATTTTTGAAATATTTTCTTTTCAAATTTTTAGTTAGTAATATCTAAATCACAAATTAATCTTTAAAAAGTATCATGCACCTTTAAATTGATCAAACAAGTCATCTACTTGCAGTAAAGAATATCAGTTCTTGATAATGACCTTATTCAATTGTCAATAATTGGCGCATAACTGCATTGATTTGCCCTTCTTCTTGACAAATAGCACAAATGTTCCTTATATTAATATGCTAGGTTTTATAAAACCTTTTTCTGCCTAATCTTGCAATTACTCCATTTACTCTTTTAATTCTAAAGGCTATATGGAGGAATTGATATTGGATTAGTTTCAAGAATCATATTAATTGTAAACTTAATCTTTCATTTAAGTGGAAGTCATGGTAACTTTTTTGAAAAGAAAATCTTGCAATTCGTTCACCATTAAAGCCTTGCTAACTTTTAGCTCCTTTACATTTACTTTACTTATAGTGGTTGTTTATACCATATATCCTTATTGAGTTTCCTAACTTTTGTATAAGAGATAAAAATAGGTATATCCACTCTCTTTTCCCTTTGAATCACTCATGTCACTTCTTCTTTTGGATAATATTTTACCATTTTAAGGTAATAATCGACAAAGAATAATATACAAAGAACTAATTCGTTCCTAAGATAACATTATAGTCCACTATATCTAGCATTGCCATATTAACCTTAGTTAAATAATTATCTAAGCTAGTGTCACATTCTTTAACTTTATGAGTTACCACTATAGCTTTTCCTACTAAAGTACTAACTATCATAACATCATCTAACTCTTCCTTAGTTTTTAAAATTTTACTTGCTAAGTCATAGGATAAGAATAATGTGTAGTTCCAAAATCAAATAAAACTCTTGTATAAAGGTTTTCAACCCATAAGTTACCTATTGTAATAACATTAAGGCTTGTGCCTTTTGTCTTAGGTTCTAGTTGTTTTCCTTCTTCTATATTTTCTTACTCCTTTAACTGCATTGGTAATGATCTTGTTAAGGTAATTATTTAATTATTTTAAGTACTAGGTGTGATAATGTTTCTATACTATGTTGCTATTCAATCCCTTGCTCTACTTCTTATTTATGGGCACTTGAAACATAATTTGCATGGTCCAATATCATTCATATTACATTGGATGTAAAAAAATGGTCTGTTGGGTGGGTTGGTACTAAATATGTTTGAATTAGAAGGTTCATTGGTCTAAAAGTAAAACTAGATTTTAACAATTTTTTAGCTTTTAAATCATTTTCCTATTAGATCATTTCCTCCTTGCCCTTTTACTGCTACTTCTACCATCAAATCTTGGTTTTTTCTTCTAGAATTTGCTTTTCTTTCACATCTCTCTTTAGATTGTAATTTAGCTTTGATTACCAGATTTAATACTTCTTTGTAGGTGATGTTATCAATAACATTCACTGATTATAATGATAATCTTGGAGTTTGTGTGGAAATTGATTCATTATTGCCTTTTTAATAGGTATAAAATATCTAGCATATCACTAAAGTCATGTAAATTAGGCATCATATGAGATATAGTCATTATCCTTTGGTTTAATTGCTTAAATTCTTAAATGTTAGCATCTTTGAGACTTACAGGTAAGAATCAATCTAGTAACTCCTCTTAAATCTATTCCTATCTGATTGGATTTTCAACTTCAAATCTTAACTCAATATTTTAGTTGTACAATTGATGTGTTGCATTTCCTAATTGATAGCTAGCTAACTCTACCATTATAGCCATGCTAGACCCTAACATCTTATAGATCTTTTTGATTTAATTAAGGAGTAGATAAAGGTCAACTAATAGATCAACACCATCATAATTTGGGGTTTTAATTTTAGGAATTTGTGATAGTTATAACCTATCTTATTGGGGTGTAAGAAGAGGAGATAATTGTCTATTTTTCCTACTTATTTTTATTTTAATTTCTTTAGGCTAGCACTCTTTTCTAGGGTTTGTTGTAAAATAGCATCCCAAGCTAGGACTATGGGTTCTTCTTTGTCATTCTTATTTTCATTAATATTGGAGTTTGCAAATTCTTTATGTTTAGACATACTTAGGTTTGCCCTAGTTCTTATTCTAACCGATTCCTATAAAATAACTTAATCAAAAAATAGAATTACTTTTCAAAATAAAAGATACATGGCACTTTAGATGGTTCTGCTAAGATCATCAGTAATGGTTAGCACTATACTACTTTATCTTGACTTATTATGGTTTAGAGTTCTATAGTTCCTCAAATTATGCTTTTGAATCCTATAATTTACACTAACCAATGTTCCACCATTACTATAGTTTACCTAAACCATGCTTTGATACACACCACGTCATGACCTATTTTTGAACCATTATGATTGGTGTAAAGATATCAATCAAACATTTTTACAAACTTTTCTTAACAAAACTATTTTATAAAACTTACTATTTTTTTAAAAAAAATGCTATATGTAGAAATTTAAAGTTTGGAATTTTAATTATTTTTTTATAATTATTTATGTAAGTTTCCAAACCTCCATTCAAAGAACATTATGAATTTTTTCATAAATAACATTTTAGAAATACTTTTATTAGTGGAAAATAATATTATAAATAGAGCCTTTACTAAAAAAATGGACATATTTACAAAAAAACTACTTTTTGTAAAAGTAATATAATAATTAATATCCACTAGATAGAAATATTGAGAACCTTTTCCTTTAAAAAGATTGGGAAAAAATATTTATAAAACTATTTAAAGTCATTTACTTGAAAATTTCTTAAGAAAACAAATATCTTTCTATTTTCTTTTCAAAGAAGTATATTTTTAAAATAATGGTTTAAATCATAAAAAAATTACAATAGAATAAAACCAAGTTAGAAAAACTTAAAAAATCAATAAAATACTTTAAAGATAATATACTTTCTTAAAAATATTTACAAGTCAGATTTCCTTTCTTTAAAATCAATAATATATTACTTTTGAATACTATTTTATAATAGAGAATAACTCCTAAATAAGGTTTTCAAAACTCAAAGGTATATAAAATGATTTTCTATGATCGAAACACCTTTTAATTAAAATGCCTTAGATATTGGAAAACCATTTTCCTTTTCTCCTTTTCCTTTGAAAAATTGTGGGCTAACTTGGCATATATCACAAAAATCATTCTTTTTGTAAAAATCATATGATAATTAGAATAATACCAAAGGTCATGCATATACATAGATATGCAAAATTATGCAAATAAATTAATTATACAAAAAGTTATTTTAGTCATGTAGAAACCTAATTGTCAGAGTTTCCAAATGATTATAAAATATGTAGAGAGAAAAGTCATAAATATACAAAGTAAGGTTTCAAAAATGTGACAATTATCATCCAAACTAGTTACTAGTAGTATCCATGTCAAAATTAAAGTCATGAGAATTAGGGTCCTCAGAGGCTAGGGAGTATGGTAATAGCTCATTGGGAGCTATTGTTAGTAAGTGGCTATTGATGTTACAAAAGCTACAACAGTAGTGGCGTTTATGGCATGATTAGTCAAGAACTAAAGTATATTAAAATAAAACTCAATAGTGAGGTTGATATAAGCTGGAAATGAAGATCAAGGCTACATGGAAATCTATGTCTAATGCATGTTCATCTTCTTGTATAGGGTCTAAAACTCTTGGATCTAAACTCATGGCTTATACCTAAGCCTCAAGCTATACACACATGTGATCTATGTCCATAACAAAGTGAACTTAAGCCTATACCATGCAAACATGGTCTTATAAAGGTGCCACCAAATGTTGAAGATCTTAGAGGGTGCTATATGGATTCAAAATATTTGAAAAGTATAATCGCAAGTATAGTGAGCAATTTAATTTATTTACTTAGGGAACTAATTTTTTAGTTAGTTTTCACTAAAAAAAATCAAATATGTACAAGAAATATATCAAAATATTTTCTTACCAAAAAAGCTTTACCTATATATTTCACATTTATTAATTTTATTTGCTACATTTATAAAATTTTTACATTAAGCATATGATTCAATCATATACATATCATAAAATAATTAAACACTCAAAATGGCAAAGAGATGAAAAAGGTTACTTACTTATTACTTTAGAACCAATCTTATACCATGTGTATCCTAACTTGGTTCCTTTGGGCTAAACTTATTACATATGTCATTTTGTGTGACTCAAAATATCGGGCATTGAGGGAATCTCCTGTTATCTTTAAAGGTTTCATAATCATATATGGTCATTACCATATTGTCCCACATCACACATAACATTCAAGCAAATAATATCACATACAAAATTCAAGCTTCATTTTCACATATTATAAAATAGGTGAGGTCAAAATATCATTCTTTGTCATAAACACCATAGGAACAATATAATCATATTAGTCATAAGTGAAGTAACCCTATTCATGCAAGATCATTTATTATATGTCACATGCAAGAGTTTATCTACTTTATTTCAATTTCATAAGCAAAATTCACAAGTACTCTTGCATGAATACTACATAATTCATGCACTAAGAATACACCATGCTCACAATTTTATCATGAAAACCATGGAGCACCTTTCATGATTTCACAAACATTTCCATATTATATTATATATCACTAGTGCATAGACAATTCATAAGCTACTTCACAATATACATTATGTATCAAGAGCAACACATGCTCATGATTTTTGACTTAAAAACTATATTTATTTCAAATTTCCACATATATCGTTTCCATATTAAGCATAGTTTTTAAGTATTAATTCTACATAATTTTATGCTTAAAATAAAGTAAATATGTTGTTGAAAATAAGCATATACCTCACAATTTTTCATAGTTTCATAGCCAAAACTATAAATAACTTGGATTTTCCAAGTTCTAATTTTCTTAAACTCAAGTATATTTAAACTTATATTTTACTCACTATCTTACTAAGTGAGAAAACTATTTTTGCTTACTAATTCAAGCATGATTACATGTTGTCTAGTAGTGCAAAAATTGCACAAATTCATCCCATATTAATCATTAAATACTCATACATTCAAGCATAAACATTCCTTAAGTTTCTACATAACTTTATACTTTAAATCAAACTTTTGTAGTGAATTCTAGAATTTTCTAGCATTGAAAAAGAGACATTAAAGGTCATATTTTAACAATTTTTGCTTAAAACATTTTGCACAAGCAGCCAACACACTTTATTGGAAAACCACTTTGAAGGAAATAACTTTTCAACTTTGAAAATATTATTTTAGTTTTTTTTTTTCAACATAAAATGTGAACTTCAAGGCTTGGTATGAAAAGAGTTTGATATAAATTATGCTAACATTTCGAAATGGTTTAGAAGCAAGTGTAACAAGTTTTTGCCTTAAAAATAGAATTTTTCTCAAAAAATAGGCATAAAACCTAAATGCTTCTAGTAGAGTGTTAAACATGATTTTTGCTTGAAAATTTTGATGTAACCATCATATAATATTCCTATTAAGGTTTTAAACATTGTGAACCTGGTGTTAGCATAAGAATTAAAACTTTGCTATTAATTTATACATAGAACCCAAAAGCATTATTTACTTTTCAAACAAGATTTTTGCTTCTATTTTTATGTAAAACCTTGTTTCAAAAGTTAAGTATTCAAGTTGTAAAAATGGAATGGTCATTTTCAAATCATTTTTCAAAAATCTCATTTTTACTTTCTTTGCAAATCTTTTCTCAAAGAAGCATTTTGTCTTCTTTCTTATTCAAGAAAACATTTCTAACACTTTATCTTTTTAAATCAAGAAAATTAATTTCCAAAACAAAAGATGCCTTTGACACCAAAACTTTTTTTCAAAGCTTCATCCTTTTCAAATCATAAGATTTTCATTAAAAACATAGAATAACTTTAAAGCCAAACTTTTTTAGAGATTCATCTTTTTGAACCAAGAATTGTTCCAAAAATCACAACATTTGCAAAATTGTTCTTTTTCTAAAAAAAATGAAATTCAAAGCATCAATTTCAAACTATCACTTTCAAGATCATATCTTCAAGTTTTTAGAAAACATTTTTTCAAGTAAATCTACCATGAATATCATCACATCAACATAGCACCAATTAAAACACACACACACACACACACATCTTATAATAAAGATTTTCTTAAAAGAAAACCAAGAAAAAAATAGTTAGATTTCTACTCACTCTTGTTAAACTTTACTTGCTTTCTTTGGGCACCTATGAATTCAAATTCCATTAACCAAGAATAACATGAAATTCACAAGATAATTCTTAAAAAAATTATAAAAGAGAAATGAAATTAAGAGATAGTTGTCCTTTTACCTTTTCTCCAAAGATTTAATGGCTTTTTCCATGAAATTTCAACAAAAACCTAAGATTTCTCTAGGAAATTCTAAGAATTTACAAGTATCTTTCAAGAATTCTCTTAGAAAAGTATAAAGAAGAGGTAAGAAGTTCCCAAGAACTCATTCTCACTCTTTTTCTCTCACAAGCCATAGGCTTTCTCTTAAATTTGGTGCGAAGAGAATTTGAAAAACTTACCGTTATTTATAGCAAAACACTAAACCTCTTATGTCAATATTCTTGGATAAGATTACATTATCATCAAGGCTTCTTATTGGTCATGGTTTATCCTTCAATTTAAGGGATACATTTTTAAAAAATTCTCACTAAATCTTAAAGAATATTTCACATTCAATGCTAATATTCCCTTATTAAATGCTTCCATGTGATAGCACTTAATGCATTCTTATCTTTACTGATGACATGGCTTACATTTCTTTAGACAAGTCACTCTTTGTAAAAAAATAATGTATAAAAAATTTAAATCACATGTTTATTAACATGTGTTTATATGCCATAATTAAATAATGCTTCTTAATCCACATAACTACTTCTAATTTTTTAATAAATATTGTGCTAAAACTTATTTATTTGCTTAAATAATTATGATAAAAAATCATAATTCAAGTGCTAAAATACTTTCATTAATTTCTATAACAAAGTCACCATTTACTTGAATTAATAGTGCTAATTAAGCTCAGTTAGTGCTATACTATTTTCTTTGCTACTTTACTTAACACTCACCTTTTCCTTAATATAACAATAACTAGGATTTTAGACAAAAATATCTCAACCTCGAATCTTGAATGCTTCTAAAAGTATTCTAATTCCTCTAATTTACTTATAATGGATTTTTCATGCATAAAAAATATATAGGTATTTCTACTAATTGCCAACTAATAATCACTATCTAATTAAGTCTTAATCCATTAGGTTTATGTCAAGTATCACATTTACTAAAAGGAAAGACTATTTGATTTTGTAGGAAGAATTTACTATTTTTACATAAAAAAGTTTGTAATTTATTTAGAGTAAAGAGCTATTGTAGATATAAAGTGTTTTCAAGTTGAAAATATTTGGTAGGAACTAAGCCTTTTTGTTTGCAATTAAGATTAGCAATTGCATCAAATAAGGAAATAGTTTCAATCTCATACTTATTTTTTATACCTAATTTGATAAGAGTATGGCATTTCTAGATAGGTGTCTTAGTGATAATTTTTAAAAACTTATTTTCAACTAATTTTTCTTTCTCTTTAATTTGCTTTCTTTTTTCTTAGATTTGAGAGAAGTAAGTTATGATACTCTAATTGAACCATACTATTTTAAGAAGATTTATTTTGGATTATAAATCCTATAATGTTACAAGCTTAGAACTTTCTAATTTAAATCTTTTAAAAACATTTTAAAGTTGTAAGTAGTTGCTATAAGAGGTTTCAATAAGGGTAACAATTTGTCTAAGATTTATTTGAATTTTTGGAGATAATCTTTCTTTTGGTCATTATCAGGAAAAGAACTGATAACTTTAAAAAGAAGATCTTGCTCTTTAGTAAGCATGTTTATCTCCTTTCCTAATGATGATTATTTTATTTTTAAAAAAGTTTCATCATCATGTGATAACTTATTTACTTCTTAAACTTAATTAACTTTAATTAAGAATTATTTTATTTTAGATAAATCTTTAATAATTAAGTTACTTATTTCATTAAGAATACTTTTATCAAGTTTAAGATTCATAATTTTCCTATTTAGCCTACAATATTTGGCTATATGACCCAATTTATTACACTGGAAACAAATTAGTTTTATATCTTGATTTTATGTAAGGGTAGATTGAGGTTTTCTCCTATGTAGATGCTTTCTTTATACTTTGGAGAATTTGGTCACTTAAGCTTAGCTTGTTGCTAGGCCTTTCTTCTGTGTTTTGGTTTAAAGGTTTTTTAGGCAGATAAACCTGAATTACTCATAAAAGTGGCTAATTCTCGCTTATTTTAGGATTTTTTTCCTTGCTTAATTGCCTTTGAATTTTATTATCTTGGAAAATTTTAAGGACTACCTTTTGAATATAACTTACTAATTATCCATAAGTAAGTTGTTTATGCAAAATTTTAAGGACTACCTTTTTCTTCTATGTTAATTTTTTTTAGGTTTTGAAAGAGTTAGTTGTTTTGGCTTAACTTATTGCTTAACCTTTCTTTTGTGTTCTAGCTTGAAAGTTTTTAGGCAGATAAATCTAAATTGTTCATAAAAGTGGCTAATTCTTGCTTATTTAAAAATTTTTCCTTTGCAAATTACTTTTGAATTTTATTATCTTAGTAGATTTTAAGGGTACTAATTGAACATAACTTACTAATTATATAAAAGTAAACTACTCATAAGGAATTATGCCATTGAATTGGTTTCTAATTTTCTCCCTAGCTTTACCTCCCAAGGGATCTAGGAAGACTTGCAAGGAATTTCTCTTTCCAAAAAGGTTAGTTTTAGTCATATATGAAGTTGATCCTATTAAAGAAGCTTATACAACCTAAAATCAACACTTAAGATTTGAAAATAATTTGACTAATTTGTCTTTCCATAGGTTGGTGCCTTTTATAAAGTGTTTGGTGATGGTATAAATAATGGTATTTATAGCATTAGGAATTAGTTATCCATCAAGTCCTGTAATCATAAATCCTTAAGGATCAATTATTCTAAAATTTGAACCTTTTCACCTTTAATGAGATGCTCATCCCACCATCCTTTGAGTTAGTAAGTAAAGCCAACAACTAAAATGTGAACAACTATAGAGTTATCACATACATATGTTGTTTGATAGGTAGTATTAACTATGGTCATTTGTTAAAAGTTATTGAGAATTCCATATTCAAATTTATTATCTATATTCCATTCATAGATATTATTCCCATTATAGGAATTTTCAATTTAGAGCTTTTCTTTTATGATTTATTCAAGAAAGCTAGCTTTAAGGTAGTATAAGTTTTCAAGTACTTTCTAGTGACCTTCCTTTTTGATAGCTTCTACTTTGGATTCATGGCCATCTAGTAAAGATATTTCAAAAGCTTTATCCAAAACCTAAATTTTATTAATACAAGATTTGGTTAATGGAGAGATCTCTAAGACCAAGATTTTCCTTATTGTTTTTATCTATTCTAGCTATTTTAGGGTCTTAGGATAGGTTCATTTGTTTTGGCATCTATCCTAGTGCATCCTATATGCATGTTTTTTTTTGTATTTTTCTATATATTTTATAGTAGCTTTACCTAAAAGAAGAGTAATGCTTCCATCTTTTAGTTTTATACCTACAACTTTTTCAACAATCTTGATCACATAATCGAACTTGTTGAAAAAGGAATGATTTGTAAACTTATAAATCTTTCTATATTGAAAAGTAGACATTTACCAATTGTCAATTTCTTAGTTAATTTCTTGAAAGTTAATTCCTTCTTTGAAATGGATTTGGAATCATTTTGAAATTTGAAAAAAGATTTTGAATAAGGGGATAAGTATGAAAAATGAGTAGAAAGAGATTTAAACAAAGAATTTGAAAATAAATTTTCTCCTATCTAATATGGATGCTTTCAAATTCAATTAAGATGTAAATATAAATAATATATATTTGTAATATAAATTAAATATTAGTGTCTCAATATGAATTATTAATTATGGATAATTTAGCCCCATTTTATCATAACATGAGAGTACATGTGATAGAGCAACCCTGAACTTAACCTCAAAAATGGGATTATGCCTCTTTATGAACTTATACTTAATAGTATGCCATTACTTTTCAAAATTTCACTCATACTAAAATGTTAAAATATAATCCATGATAGCAAATATAATTAATTTATATTACCATCCTTAACTCCCATTTGTCTTTGATACCAAAATTAAGGAGTCCTTAACAAAGTGAGGAAAGAAAAAAAGTAAGCAATGCAGACAAATTGCTAATATAAGTAATGCAATGCAAAATGTAATATATATACATGTACATATATACATGGGACCCATCAAGTAAAAGGAGGTTTTTTATGTGAAGATGAGAGTATTAAATTGTAGCCATCAAATCTATCACCAAAGAGTTAGAATTAAAACATAAAGTCATCAGACTTTTTTTAAGTTATCATATGGCCTTTTTAAGTTATCACATGACCTTTCATTATGTTTTAATCATAGCTATTAATCAAAGATTTGATGACCACAATTCACCCCTTTAATCTCTCATGTAAAAACACTTCTCTCACTTGATATATCCCCTCTCCATATACCCTAAATCCTACTTATATATGGGCATATATTAAATGAGAAGAGTTTTATGTTAGAGTGAAAAGAGTGAATAATGGTTATCAGATCTAGTATTGAAAAATTAGGATTAAAATATAAAGTCATGTGATTTTTTGTAAATGATCACATAACCTTTTTAAGTGATTGTATGACTTTCAATTATGTTAATCTTAGCCATCAATACAAGATTTAATAATCATGATTCACTCATCTTATTTCTTATATAAAACACTCTTTTTATTTGATATGTCCCTTGCATATATAAAATGTGTAAAATGTAGTGTATATATATATATATATATCAATATGTTAACATATTCTTTAATAATGTCAAATGATGAATTTAAGAGGCAATTTCAATATGTAGAAATTAGAAAATTATATTATTTTTAAGTGCATACTTCATTAGTGAATGGTTAATTTGAGCTTTTAGTATTACAATTTGTAAGCCACTGATTTTATAAGTATATAAATTTAATGGTTGTGGATGATTACAAAAAATTAACAGAATTGGTAAATATTTCATTTTTTTAAGTTTAAAACTTTCATCAAATTACAACTATTTCCCCTTTCATTGTTCTCTCTTTCTCTCTTGGTATCTCTTACTATCCACAATTATATTTTTTCGATATAGTGTTTTATCTTTAACGTTTGGATGATGCCATTATTTTTAAGCCAATTGAATTTGTACCCAACAGTTGGAATTTTTAGCCTTCCATTATTGAAAGTTTTTCAAGCATCATTGAGGTACAAGTGAAAGTTGTTGTATGAATTAGAATTCACATTAGTACAAACAAAAAAAAGCTTGATAAAATCTCTTTTCATTATTCTAAAGCACATTTCCTATTAAGAACTTACTCAAGTCTTCAAGAAAATAAACAAATATGGATCTAGATTTGTGGAAATTGGAAGAATAGATTTAGATTTCCACAAATATGGATCTAGATCTGAGAAAGGATTGTAAGATGGGGGAGAAAGAAAGAGAGAGAAATAATTAAGATGTTATGATGTTTAGATCCAGACTCTTACTCTCTTTCATTGATTCCAATGATTACTTAGATGATATTATGAAGAAAATTAAAATAAATGTGTTTGCAAATACAAGAATTGCTTTGAGAAGTTAAAAATGTAATCTTTTTATTTTAGGTGTGGTTTTGTTTTTAATTTCCCAATAATTGTTTGTATTAGTCTACAATCTCTTATGATATGTTTAGGAGTTAAGAAAGGAAGGAAAAAGAAGATAATATGAGAGAATGGAGGGGAGGGGAAGGGAGGAGAATGGAAGGTTAAGTCATAACTTTCTTTCTCTTTGTTTAAATGTCCAAAATTATATAATGAAAGATAACAAAGGGTTAAACCAAAATATATAACTAACTAATATGTAATTTTACAATTTTACCCATTTAAAAAATTAATTAAGATAAAATTATTAATTTCATTCTTAAAATTATAAAATACTAACAAAATGGTCTGTAAATTATATTAAATAGCCAATTTCATCACTAAACAATAGTTCATACAAACAAATTCATCCCTTTATATAGATATTTAGGGATGAAAATATCTATGTGAATTTGTATGGAAGAATGACATTCTATACGGACTATTACTTAAAGATGAAATTAACTATTTGATATAATTTAAGAATCATTTTATTAGCACTTTACAATTTTAAGGATAAAAATAATAATTTTGTCATTAATTTATTATGATTAAAAAACATTTTCAAAAAAACATGTTTTGCCAAATTTATTATATAAAATATTTGTTCTTTATAAAAAATTCTCTATGAAAAATGATATAGTAAGTCAATATATAATAATGTTATAATCATTACTAAAAATGTTTAAGAAAAAATTATCATGAATTAACCTAATTTGACTCTTATTTAACAATGTTAAAAATGACTTAACTCATATTCACCATAAAACTAATATGTATAAATCAAAATAAGGATGAATGTATATAGATAAATAAATATGGATCATAATTGTTAAGTCTAATTATTATCAAAAATAAAAAAGATAATTTTATATTTTTATTAGAAATTTTTTTCACAATCTTGATATACATTTTTTACAAGTTAGATACCTTTTGAAAAATGTAAATAATATTTTTTATTTTAATGAAAATAATAATGATGAAATACAAAAAATTATACATATAAGTTAAAGAATAAAATAGGATTAAAATAGTAAATTAAATAGATAACCTTTCAAATCCTCCCAATTTAGAGAAATACAAATATTGAAGGGTAGAAAATTTTAGAAAGTTAGTCATAAACTCTCGTGTCCTTCTCTCCTTAAGCAGGAAAAGGATAGCACACAACTAAATTTCTCTCCTTTCCCTTCATTTCTCTCTATCCAAACAAATCATTAGTGATAATTGTGAAGGTTGAGAAAGTGTAACATTTTCTGCATAATTTCCAAAATTTGGAGGACCGATGGGTAGAAGTTGTTTTCAAACCGTGTTAGGGGTTAAGTGTTCGTTTGTCAAAGAGAATATATCCAGTATGGGCTCGGAATGAAGTAAAATGATCTGAGTAAATTTCATATAAAATGGATGAAGGAGGGATGATGTAGCAATGGGCATTGAAACTGGAGAAAGTTTATGGATTAGTCATATTTTTAGCCAGTGTTTGCTTGAATTTGTGAGATTTCGATCATCGCCAAAATTGCTCCAAAATAGCAAATTGCTCTCGCTCTTCCTTTCTTTTCCTAATTCTGATCTATTTTTTCCTCACCAATTTTGCTTGTGCTGTTATAGTTCGATTTTCGATTTTGAAAACTTCTGCCCCATCAAAGTTCACTAGAAATGAGGAAGACGATAGCTCATTTTTAGAACAATGGGTTGATTCCGAAGAACAATTTTGCCAGTGAAATCTCTCTGATTCATTATTAGTGATGGAAGTTTGTTGGCATTGAAACACACTGATTATAGGGCTTGATTTTTTAATTTATTAAATTTTGGGCAAAATTAAAATTAAATGAAAATTAAATAAAAAATTATTAATTATAGATGTCTTAATGTAATGAGGTGTTATCCATAGTAAGATCTAACATTTGCTACTGAAGTGAGGATTTTATTTTTAATGATATGACTAAAATAAATTTTTCGATAGATAAAGTAGGTATAATGTTAAGAGCAATGCTTCTACGTTATTTAATTATATCATTGCAATTAATTATTTTTAATAATATTGTTAAAATATAATTCTTTAAGCATTAAAAATATGAATATGATGTTAAAGTGCCACGCTTCTATGTTACTTTAATTATATTATTAAAAGTAATTATTTTCAATGGAATAATTAAAATACAAATTTTGAGAGATAAAAGTGGATATTTTGTGAAGGGCAATGTTTTTATATTATTTTAATCATATCATTAAAAATAATTATGTCTAAAATAATTTTATTTTTTTAATTTGTGCACCTTAAAATTATCCCCTAAATTCATCACCGCACATTATTAAATAATACATCAACATATTATTTATTGTAATTTTATAATTACTTTATTCAGGATCATATTAAGCAAAAAATTTACATTAAAAATAAAGTACAACAAATATTTCTTAATACAAAGAGATTAAATTACGCATAAATTAAGTAATTAAAAAGGTTAAGACTGCATTTATTAAAAAAAGTCAAGATTTAATATTTGTAATTATGTGTATCACATTTTTTAAATTAATAAAAAATGTATATAATTTTCATTAAATTTAATTTTTAAGATAGTTATATTTTACACATTTTTTTAAAAAAAATACAATCAGCCTTCAGAATTTAAAGATAATATAAGATAGAAGCTAACAATAAAAATAAAATCATTAGTTAAAAGACAATGTGGATCCGTAGTGTAAATATAAAAGTGTGCTATAGCCTTTAGGTTGCCGAGCTGCCCTTGGCAGTAGCTAAATAATGTTCTTGAAATATTAAATATCATTCTTGACTTGCACCCAATAGTTTAAACACTTCTAGTTGAATTAGGCCTTCACATGAATACGAGGCTTACACTTAATTTTATAAAGCATCTACATTCCTTTCATGCAATCTTTTCTCATGCATAATTAAACTTCAACACAAGGTTTTAAATAGCACTTATACGTTACTTCATGTCATAACCACTTGCCTAGTATGCTAGTGGTATCCATGACCAGCGTTTATTCACCCTAAATTCTTTAATAGGATCCTTGTTAAATTTAAGTATCATTAACATGTTTTAAGAATTAGTTATTCTATGAGCACATATATTTGTTGGTTCACATGTGAATTCATTTGAGAAAAAAAAATTCACCTTGTGTATTTTTCTGCTTCTTGATAATGCAAAATGGAGGGAGACATTGATGTGAACAAGTATTTATATATTGTTATGAGATCCATAACAATATATAAACAGCAGGAAAAAAGTCTATAAAATTTTCGAAAAGATTTAGTAACAATATAATTAATTCTAATTTTTAAAAAATGCTTAAAAATGAGAAAAGAAGAAAAACTATATTACTACCTGATTTTTTGCAATAATATTTTTGTAATGGCAATTACTTTTTTATTAAAAAAGTATTATGCAAGAATTATCTTCGTTGCAAAATATAGAAATTTAGCATCAAAGTAAAAAGAAATTGCATCAAAGGTTTTTGCCATGACTTTGCAACAAATATATTTTTGTTGCAAAATTATCTTTTTCTTATAGCATATATAAGCATCAAATTAGAGTATGATTTTGTTGTAGGAATTTATGGTAGATTTGTATCTTATTATGATCTCTTCCAAACTTTTTACTGATATGTTGCAAGATTTTTATATCATTGCACTTACGATGTTTATATAGGTGTTGCAGTTATTTTTGACAAAAAATTGAATGATTCTGTTACAGAATTTTCAACAATAAATAATTATATTTTAACTAAATTTACTTGCAACTTTTTGAAAAAGAATTGCGACTTTTTTACGAAATGTTGTAAAGTTTTTATAATAATTGCAAGTTGCAAATTTTTTAAAAGAGTTGAATTGTTAAAAAAAAAAATAGTATGGGTTTTAAATAAATGTTATCACATTAAAAAATTTTATTACAATCAAACTTAGTCACATCATTTTTTTACAAAGTTGCAATTTAAATCTTTTATGATTAAGTTGTAAATATAACATCTTGCAATATTTTAGGGAAAGACTTGAAATATTTTATGTTATAATATTTTAACATGATATTTTATTAGCTGTCAAATAATGAAATTTAAGGAGTTTGCTTACTACTTTCCTATCAAAAAACACTCTAAAAATGAATGAGATTTGGGGCAACATTTGAGATGGCCCAAGTTACTTCTAATGTCCAACCCTAAATCCATTTATAAGCCTGCCTCTATCTTAAAAACATGTGAAATTCCTTACTTCATATCTTAATCTTATCTCAAAACTTGAAAAAGCCTTAATTTCTTTCTCCAACCCTTTTCCTCCAACTCGTCTTCCATTAACATCTATAATCACCATCACTCCATCCAGCCACCACCATTGTCAACAATGTCAAAATAGCCAACCACCATTGCTTCTTACCTAATGCTAGTCAATCCATGTGTTGTCCAACCTTAAGTTCCCTTTAATACCATCCATAACCAAAAAAAGCTTAGGCATTGAGATCACACTCCACAAGTGCAAGTATGAAGACTTATTAACCATTCTTAAGTTCACTAGCTTTTTGGTTCCTATCACTTCTCCATTTTCTACCAATGTCAATGCTCTACAAGTTTTTTATTTATAAATCAACCAGTATTTTTTAAGAACCTCATCTAATTTATTTGTTGTAATTTTTTTCCTTTAGTTTTAGCCCCTCATTTATTTATAAGAAGAAAGCGAGGTTCATTTGCTTCTCTTTTGTAGATGGTTTTCCTCATTTTCTATTTTGCCTTAAGAAATGGTTTGATTGTTCTAATTCTTAGGAATTTTGATATTGGAATGTTGAGATTACTTTAATTTGTACATCAATTGTTTGGTTTTTTTTCTTCTTACCATTAAATATCCTAGGAACTCAAGCTTTTAATAATAGCTCAATTTTCAAAGATGGTGAATTACTAGTTATATTGTAAAATTCTATTTTGATTCATTGATTTCATATCTTTCTTAGTTTTACATTACATGAACTAATGTTTTCTTTATTTAATTTTTTTTGTGAATCAATGAGTTTATTAATTCAAACATTTATTTGCACAAAAGATATTCTTTTGTTGCTATTACTTCAATGATTATATTTTTATGATTTTTTTATATATGATTCAGAGTATTTAAAGAAGCATTTGAGTATGCTAGGGAATGACAAAGCCATGGATGGAATAAACTTCAACCAAGTTTGGTGAGACATCTACTGATATATATATAAGATTTTTTTTATTTAATTAATTCTAACTACAAAAATGTTGGTTTCATCCTTTTAGGTACATGGATCAAATACATAGTTTGGCTATTTTAGATAAACTCTTTCTTTGTTAAAATCTTAATGTAAGTGGTCATTTCTAAAAGCTAATCTAATTTTAACTTCTTAATATTCTTTTGCTTTAATGTGGGCATTAATGCCAATTAAGTTCATTCTTTTGTTTTTCACAGATGTTTATGAGTGGGAACATAGGATTACTTTCCAATAAAAGTTGCCTTGTAAGTGTTCTTATCTCATAAGAATTTGTTCTTTCCTTGCCTTTTAGTGTTGTTAATAAATTATTTTTCTTTAAAATTTTGTAAGGGATATTGAGGAAATTAAATCTTGATTATGAAAAGTACATATATCTTTGAATAAATTATATTAATATATTGCTTGTAAAAATTACAATTTATACTTTTCCCCTTACTTACTTGTTCATGCTCTATATACTTATGGATTAGTTGTGTAAGGAATTTAGTAACTATGATTGATGCTTAATGGTGTAAGTGCTAGAAGTTTACTAAAAAATAGGAACAGAAAATCTTATAGGAAGGAATGTAAATTCATTTATGACATATGTAATTTAGATGGGCACTTTTAGGGATTAAGAGCATCATTTTACATAGAGCTAACTTACCAACATTGGATTTGTATTTCATAGGTGTTCATTGCACTTATCTTTGGGCTTGGGTCTCATTTATTGTGTCAAGCCATTATTTTTTTTATCTTGTTTACCATTTTATTATTACATCCTATAAATTTACCCTAGCCAAAGTTTTAAAGCATGGTTATTATTAATCTTTGCTTATTACTTCAAGTTGCTTGTATTTATGGGCTTAGTGTCAAGTAGAAAAAACCATGCATTGCAAAAGTTAACCTATGATAGCACCTTGAGTGTTTAGTGAACTAAATGTTATTTTTTTCTTTAACCATTATTCTTGTCTATAATATTATTTACTTTCTTCTTAACTAGGGGAGAATAATAAGTTTACGTGTGTGAGACCAAATGTAATTAAACTCTCATGGCACCTTTTGTTATCGTCTTGTTTTGGCTATCTCAAATATACTTTTTCTAGGATTGTATCATAATTTGTTAAAGTTTTAGCCTTAAATTCCTCTTTTATGTCCTACTAATTACTTATTTTATGAAGGCTATTATTACTTTTGCAAAACAAAAGCTTCTTAGTTTAATCTATTAGGTTTTGATGTAACTTTACAAATTGAATCTTTTTCTTAAACTATAAGAAGAAGTAGAATTAGGTATGTATAACTTCTCATGTCCTCTTCTTATTTCTTTTCCTTCTTGCTTCTACTACCATACCTTATTATTACTTCTTTTCCTTAAAAAAATAATCTTCATTTTAGGAATCACTCTAAATGAGCTATTGATAAGAATGAGAAAAATTTTAGTAATAGGAAGTTATTGATGCCTCATTAAGGTTTTTCTCTACACATGGGTTAGTAAGTCTAAAATTTGAGTTCATATTAAATTAAATTGAGTTTTTCTATACTTGGAGTTAGTGATTTATATTTTACAGCTGACATCCAAAATTATGAAGAAGAAAAGATAGGTAAAACTTGAAAAAAAAATCCTTTACTTTTATTTATCTTCATTTTCCTTTCTTTCCCTCTTTTTTTAATCAGATAAGGATATTGTTGGTAAAACCATTTCATATAGATTTCTCTCGTTGTCAAATCTTTAGGAATGTCTTGGTATCTCTTTTTTGGCATTGGACTTATTATAAACATATAACGTACTAGGATTTTTGTGTAAATAGATAGATATTGTATTCCTATTTCTATCAATTGTGGAATATATATTCTAAATAAGTTAAAGCACTAATTCTATCTTTTCCACCTATTATGGACTTATTTTAAGATTGCATCATCGATGTTGTCTTTCTTATTCTCTTCTATAAGTATGTATGATATATCATCTAATCCAATGGAAAGAAAATTATTGAAGTTAATTACATTGAAGGTTTTAGAGATAAATGGTGGAGCAATCAGGATTTCTATTAAACTAAAAGGCTGGAGGTATTTGTCACAAAATTTTGTGTAGTTCTAGTGTGTTTACTTGTGATCATTTCACTTTTTCCTTGTCTTTTAGGTCAATAATAAGAAATTTTTTGGTAGTAATTTATTTTGCCTAAATCAAAGAGAGGTCATTAATACCATAATGAATGGATATGATGTTTTTGTCTTAATGCTAACTAGTGTAGCATAGAGTTTAACCTATCAAGTAATATACTTTTTATAGGAGATTTTGAGTTATGACTTTTATCACTTTTCATTGAAGTAAAGTCATAAAAGCTTCATTTTCAAGTTCTAATAAGGAATATATCTTTTTTATTTCTAGTATTAAATTTTGTTCCTCCTATGTGTGGTGTAACATCCCGAATTTTCAATTCTATTATTTGAATCTCTAATTCTAAGGTCGTAGAAACGAAGAGCACGTTTGAGTTAGCTTGGTAGGTGAATCTTAAGTTGAAAGGAATTAAGTGTAAGGGTAAATGAAATTTTGAAGGAAAAAGGATAGTAGGGAAAAGAATTTATTTCCATAAGCAGTATAAATGATCAGAGGAGGTTAGAAAACCCTAAAAAGGGGAGTTATCTAAGTCTGACAGTGTAAGGAATTTTAAACAGACAGAGACCCTATGGACTAAATTGCAAAAGTGCAGAATCGGGTGTGGTTAAAGTGAAATAATTAAGGGTTTGGGATCTAATATGAATAACCAAGAGTTTTGGGGTGCAATATATGATTTTTATTAGTGTGACCAATGGATTTATGACAAGTGTCATTGTTAGAAAAATATTGGCAAGAATAGCCTTACTTTTGGTGAAAAAAATGACTAAATTACCTTTGAGAATTGTCAAAATGGCAAGAATAGCCTTACTTTTAGTGAAAAAAATGACTAAATTACCCTTGAGAATTGTCAAAATGGCAAGAATGCCCCTAGAAGCTTCATGAAAAGTCTTCCCTCTTCTCCATTCTCCAAAAAGCTGCAGAAAATCCCCCATGAAAGCAAGCTGGACGTGTGAGAGAGAGAAGGAAGAGAGAGAAAGTTTCTTTTGAGTTTTTCACCCAAAAATAGTGAGATCTAAGCTTAGTGGTAGAAGGGAAAGTTACTCCTCTCATCAAGCTCTATCTATTGGTGTCCTTAGAGTGAAGAAAAGCTCAAGTTTGATTAAGTTTAGGGAGCTCCAAGTGAGGATTTTCAAGTTGTTGCAAGAGGTAAAATTGTTCTCCTCTAAGAGCTCTTTAATGTACTCTTCTTAGTTTCTTGAAATCTTGAGGTTGGTGTGGTTAAGGGTGATTGAACATGGAGTTTAGGATGATTTGAATATGTTTAATGGTGTTTTAGATGTTGTTATGATGATTTATAGCTTTGGTTTGGTGTAAAAATAGCAAGAAACATGATGTACACATTTGGGTTTTAGAGGCATAATGGTGCATGTGTAGTGTTGGCATGATATGTTTAGAACTTAGCTAAATTGATGAAGTTAAATTAGTTTTTATGAATTTATGAAGCTTATGGAAGATGGAACTTTGAGTTGTGAAGGTGTTGGTGTGCATTTTCCCTTTTGAGAAGCTAAAACTATAGATATGAAAAAGAAGGAAGGAAGGAGTTATAGCTGTTTAATGTGTTTTCGGAGGATCAGTGAAGTACACGGGGTAGAACACGGCCCGTGTTGTAACCCGTGTTCTTCGTCGAAGCTGATCAGAGTGCTACACGGGGTGCAACACTCCCCGTGTTTACCTCAAGACTGAAAGGCAGTAAGGTACACGGGGTGGAACACGGCCCGTGTTCACCCCCGTGTTCTTTGTCGAGTAGCCCAGAAGTGAACCAGTAAGGAACACGGCCCTGAACACGGGGTAGGGGACCCCCGTGTTCTTTGTTAAGTGAACTTTTGGCTTGGTTTCTTCACGTTTTGCATGGTTTTGCCTTTGGATCCTTTTCTAATGTTCTTATGTGTCATTTCAAGACTTGAAAGCAAAGTGTAGAGCATCTAAGTATGCATTTAATTAAGTGGGGAAAGTAAAGAATACATGAGGTTTAGGGAAAGTGATGATGTTCTAATAAGAAATTATGATGTGTATTTGTATAGACTAAAGAGTGACAACTTGCAAAGGCGAGAGGAAGTGTAGAGGAGTTTTTGGTGAGAGCAAAGGGAACATCACATTGGAAGTTTGTAAAGGTAGCTAGCTTTATCCTTAAGCTCTGTTTTCTATTTACATGATTTGCGGTATACTTTGCCATTGTATGGAATGAGTATGGGATTGTTATGGAATGTGTATGAGATTATTATGGAATGTGTATGTGATTGTTATGGAATGTGTATGAGATTGTTATGGAATGTGTATGAGATTGTTATGGAATGTGTATGAGATTGTTTGTGCACAACCCGGGAAGACAGTGTGATACTGTGTTTGGCCTATGGCTTGGGATCCTCGGGGATAATAGTGCATTTGTTGTGTGTGGTACCTATGGCCAGGGACCTCGGGAAGACAGTGTGATACTGTGTTAGGCCTTTGGCTCGGGACTCCGGGAAGACAGCGTGATGCTGTGTGAGGCCTAGGTACGATTGTTTGTGATAAGTCCTTGAATGGGCTTGATGATTGTTGTGGATTGCTATGTGTGATGCACATTTCCTACAATGGTACGGATTGAGATGATAAAGATATGACAAATGATTAATTATTTTTTTGAAACGTATGTTTTACTTGCTTAAGGATCTGGAATGGCTCAATATATTTTTACAGTGATGACTAGCTATTGGGAAACTCTGTTTCTCATGTTTCTTTTTGTATTATTACTAACCGTTCCAGGTGATGCTTCCAAAGGCTCTCATGACAGAGGACAGTGATATTTTGAAGTTGTATATATAAAAAAAAGAAATGTATAGTTGTGATATTGTAAATGATGGATGTACGTTTTGTAAGTTGAACTTGTTGTATAATTACATCACCCCTTGCCTATATTATTTGAGGTGCAAAATATTTGTGGTATTGTGAGTTAGCCTAGAGTGGAAGGCAAATTAGTATGTGTTAATTATCTATTAAATAAGGAATAAGGCGTAGATAAGTAAGGGTGTTACATGTGGCAATGTTTAATTATAGGTTTCATATTTAGATTCACATATTTTTTATGAATTAAGATATCTTCTACACCAAATGGCTTTCCTATCTCACATTTGTAGATTAATCCCCATATTACTTGTAAGGTATTTTAAGATTTTACAATTTAAGGTCATATAACTTTACATTGTGTTGTTTTTTAGCTCTTCACTTTCATTTGTCTAGGTATAACATTAGTAGTTTCCCCTCTTATGTCCTTTATTCAAGATCAAACTATGCATGTAAAACTAGTTTTGTCATTGGTATGCTTTCATCCTTCAATATTTGTTTTCTTATAAATAATTATTTACATTTATCTTTTTATTTTCTATTCATGCAAATATATATGCTACTTGCTTGAGTGCAAATATGGATTGGTGTAAACAATAGGAAATTCTTAAAGAATTTAATTTTAATTGTTGTAAATATAAGTTATTATCTATGATGCTAGAAAAGGTTGCCAAATGAGTTTACTTACTAACGGCTATTTCACTTAAGGGAAAATTGTTCATTAATAGTAATTTTTTTTTACATTCTTGAAGGCATCTAGTTCAAGATAAAGAAATGACATTTGAAATTTTGAAAAAGGGTTTTATTTAAATTTTTAAAATTCACTATATATATCTGCAAACTAAATTGAATGGATTAAACCATGAAAAGTTCCAAATTTTATGAGGAAATCAAGATTCAATAAAAAAATTGTAAATTTAACAATTTTCTTATTTTTCTACAATATTGTTGAACAATCACCACTTACATTGTTTTATAGTTATCAATCTATTAAAGAAGGTTTGCTTTTAGCTCCTAAAACTAAACTTTACTTTTCTTAAGAAAACTCCTTGTCATTGTAAATGGAAATGATTTAAAAATTGATGATATTCAAACCGATTATGAGTTATTCTACATGAACTAGTTAAATATAGATAGGAAATATTAGGATTCAAGTCCATCAAGCTAACATGAATGTGTAAGAAATTCTTCTTCATGGTCCTTTATTTAATTCAAATGCCTTGTATTTCTATTTGGTTTGATTTCATTGTCACCCTTTATAAATCATCCATGATTTAATTTGTACCTAGCTATTAGCTATTTGAAAATACTCTTTAAGATGATTCAATTCTTGTATTAATTTGTTTTCTTTTTTGTCCTTTCTTCTAGAAAACATATTTGTGGACTACAAAAGTGATACTTTTCTTCAAACTTTGGAGAGATTAAATGTTTATGGGTTACTTGCAAGAATTATAATTAACAAGGAGCCAAAAAGGGCATGATTTTAGACTAGATTACTAGATTGCAGCTTTCAAAATTTCTTGAGCTTGTTTAATATTTCATGAATTTTGTTTATATGTTAATTAATTTTATATATTTACTTGAAGGCTTTGTATATTGAAATAGATATTCCTAAATACTTATGTTTTAGCTTTAACTACTACAATAATAGACGTCATTAAAAAGAATGTTATATAAGTTGTTAGTCTTGTCAACCATACCTATGGTTAGTATTTTATATTAAGTGAATATCAACCTCTTACTAAACTTTTATCTAATGAATAATAATTTATTTTGAATATTGCTAGTATTTTGTTATCCTAAGACAAAGAAATGTTTAGAGGATATTGACAAATTTATTAAGGAAAAGCATTTTGATGAATGTGGGTTATCTATTATCTTTCACAAATGGATGGAGAAAAAGCTACTAGAAAGTTATAAAATGTCTTTTTAATTGGTACTTAAAAGTTGTTTAGCACATTTAAAGATTTGATGTGATGAATAAGTTATGTTTTCTTCCTTATCTATTATATCTCTTTATTTTCTTTTACTTTTTAACATGATAACATGTATATGCATAATCTAGCTATGTTTTGTTCAAATTTATGATTTTGCATTATATTTATAAAGCTTAGATTTTAGCTCGTGCTAATTAAAGGAAATGGGTAACCAAAATGCAAAACTCCATTTCTTTGTTTCCAATGTTGAATTATTGTGTGATGATAACTCCTCAAATCCTTATAAGAATTTTCCAGTAGTATCTTGATATTTCCTAATGGATGAAACTACCTACCTACTTGATATTTCCATTTCAAGGCCAAAACATGCCACTGCCTTTTTTGAGAGCTAGGATTATAGATTGCTTAACATTGCACCTATAACTACTTTCTATAGCATTATGTTTACTTAACTTAAAGGAACATCTGAGTTACTAAATAATTAGCTCAAGAGTAGAGCTAATCTATCAAAAATAAAAAATACATTAATATACCATACATGACATAAAATATTATCTTAAATAATTATTTTGTTACTTCATTAATGAAGTTAAAGAACATTTTAAAACAAGGTGCATATAATAGCAAAAAAGGCTAACTCACCTTTGCATAGCCAAAGTATTACTTCAATAACAAGAAACTTGACAAAAATACAACTATTGCTTTAGGAAGTGTAACAACCACAAAGTGAAGGTGAAATAAATGGGGAAAATTAATTATATTAGAAATTTAGGTTTTATGTTTACCATGATTTCTAGCCATATGATTTCTTGTACAATGTTGTTTTGCCATCATGAATGGGATTGGAATCCACTTCATCCATGCCAAATTAAATGATATTAAATAGGATAAAGGACCATATTAAATAATATTAAAACTTGTAGGATGAAATTAAGGGAGAATTTTAAATAGAAACCAAATTGATATAAAATTCATTTTTAAGGGCTAAAATGAGTGTTTACTTATGATGATGATAATAATAAATTAATATATATGTACATAATTATATTATATAAAAAACTTGGTCAATCTAATAATAAGAAGTGCCTTATAGATTTGTTAGTTGGGGTTTAATTCTAGCTAATGCCATTTTGTCTACTAATTTTTCATAAAGGTTAGCTTCAAATTTGTGGATTAGGTAATATAGTCATGTAAGTTTTTAAATTCTTTTTAATTTTTGCTAGCTTAATTTGGCTAATTGCTAAAATGGGTTTTGGACATGGCCGAACTCATTATGATACTTCCTTATTAGAATGCATTTGAACTTTTTGTAACTTAATCCAAAAGTTGAACTACATATGATTAAGCTAAACCTATAGTAGTGATAAAAGGAGAAAATACTAAAATTTATCAACATTGAAAATACTTAATATAGTAATAGGTAAGGGATGTCACGAAAGAGAGGTTATTCAATTTTTAAGGGAAAATTTAAATAAATAAATAAATGATAATTACTATTAGCAATGATGAATCCATAAAGATTGATACAACATAGGAATAAGAAAATCCAAGTAAGATAATTTAAATATCAAATAATTAAATCTAATTTCCTAAATCACCCTTACATCTTAATTACAATTTTTTATATCCTAAATCACAAATTTAGAATGAAAACATCATATACAAAGGTGATAAAACAAAGAAAATTATTGATATTTTTTGTCATAACCCAATTTTCAGATATCATGATCGGTGTAAAGACACCTAACTAGTATTAATATACTAACAAGTTGTCCTTATGAGCCTCTAAGATACTTTTAACTCATCTACTTTCTTAACTTTACTAAAGATATAAATGAGCATTGGTAAAAGATAATACTACTTGCACGCGAATAAGAAAGGTTAAAACATAATTTATATATACTAAAGATATTTATATAAAAGTGTAAAATTTTTCAAAAATATAACTTTATACATAAATTCTTTCAAAAGGAAGAACCTTTAATTGGGACCAGTCTATTTCTATTCATTGTTTTTCTTAGGGTTTGATTCTATAGATGAGAAAGAAAGAGAAATTGACATATTTCCTAAGCTAGAGTTACTACCTATACCTTCCAATGAATGGATTTGTTGAATAAGATTGACTTAGAAAGGGTTAAACTTAATTTATTTTTCTAAGATTTACAGTATAATCTACGCAAGGATTTACTATAAATATTTAGAGATTATAACAAAATATTATCTGGAAGGTTCCCTAAGATGAAAGGAAGGTCCTTGCATAGGTGTTAGTTATCCTTATGGGATCCATGCTTTGAATTTGCAAATAAAATACAATGGAAAGAGCATGAGTATTGAAAAATTTAGTGAGTGACTAGTTTTTCTCTTTTTTTTAAAGGGTTTTTGCCATAAAAGACTATACATATAATAGTGCATAATAATTAATTTAAGCTCTTTTTTATGTGTAATATTTGGTAACAAATTGATTAATTTGTCACTCTTAAAGTTTGTTAAAGAGAATAACTATAATTGATATACAGGTTCCACCTTATATCTTTAGTCTAACCTTATCTCCTGCCAATTTAAGGATAAGGCCACCACCTTATCCCTTTAATCTTTATCACGTCTCTTCTTCTCTATGAAGAATACATATCTTCCCCCATATGGTATATTTAGGATAAACAATGATAAGATATTAGTAAGAAGATTTAAAGCTAAGCTATCCTGCACACTTTTCAATTAGTAAGACAAACTTCTTGGATAAGCTTCTTTAAGTTAGGCAACAAGTATATTAGATATTAGGAAAACAAGTTTAAATCTTCTATAAATAGCTTTATACACTAAAAAATTAAAAGTTGAATAGTTAATGATATTACATATCTTTAGAGAAATCTCTTGAGCTTCATCTGCCTTTAAATGCTTTCTAAAAATTCTTGAGCTTGAACTTGCATATTTACTCTAAGAAAGTGTTATGTGATTGATGTAAACCTTTTTAAAGAGATTATAAGGAGAACCTTCATTGATCATTATGAAATCTTAATAGAAATTGGTTAGATCTTATAAATCTAGGTGGAACTAAAATCCTAGTGCTAATAGGTTAAATCTCGTAAAGCTATGTAGTGTGTGAAATCCTAGTATTGATTAGGTGGATTTTGTAAAGCTAGGTAAAGATTGAAATCTTAGTGGAGATTAGGGTAAATCTTGCAAAACTAGATGTTGTAATTGATTGAAAAATTAATGAATACCTTAAACAAAACTTGGTAGCTTGAGAAAAGTGGAGTTAACCTAAAAGACATTTCTTTTGGATCTAACCACTATAAAAATCTCTAGTGATATCTCTTCTTTCCTACACTTTTACTTTCTAAGTACTTTATATTTAATTGCTTGCATTTAATTACTTGCTCTTTTGTGATCTTGTGATTCTATTTTGCAAATCATTTTAAACTTGAATTTGTTGCACAATATTATTCTTAATACCTTACAATGCTATCCAAATTTTGATATTGCATATTTTGAAACATTATTTTATTAATTGATCTTAATTCAATCTGACAAAAGCACTAATTGATTATAAGGTAATTGATTACATTGATTTAAACTTATGGGAGCTTTGCTTGATGATATAATGCTTGTATGCTTCAAATATGCAAATGTATCAAGGTTAACATTATTTCTTTATACTTTAACTTTGTGAACTTGATTTGCTTGAAGCTATTGTTTGAAATAATTTTGAAATCTCATGATCAGCTTGCTTGCTTATTTGGTGTATTTGTACTTTAATCTTGTAACCTTCTTACACTTGACAATATTGTGTAAAATTTTCTTTTGATTGCATGGCTAATCACTTAGAATTGATTTGAATCTTTAGTTATTGTTCTAATATTGTGAAAGTATTTTATATATTTTTGAAATAACATATTTATCATAGTTTGGAAGGAGGTTTTCAAGAAAATAATAAATTTGTTATTTCTAGTCAAATTGTTTTTAAAACTAATTTATCCCTTTGTGGCTTATTTTATGGAAGATATTATTGGATATTGTAAGATATCATATGAATATTTTAAAAGATTTTCTCCCTTTAAGAGGAGCAAAACCATGGTTATCATCTTGTGAAAGGAAGGTAAAGATTTGTTAAATTAACATAAAAGCCTTTGTGTTCTTTTATAAATAGGTGGAGAAGTTGATGAGTTTTTACACCAAAATACAAGTGAGAAAATAACAAAAAGAGAAAAAGAGAGAAAGAAAGAAGGTGAGCCATGAAATTTTGGCTAAAGAGAGAATGAGAAAGATTGAGATCATTTTTCATCTTTCTTCATCTTCCTTTGGAGCTTCTTAGTAGGATCTTGAAAGATCTTTGTAAGTTCTTAAGTTATGATTAGAAATTGTTAATGGTAAGTCTAGTAAATCCTTGGAGAAGAGCTAACAGGATCATTACCTCTTCATTTTAATAATTCTTTTAGAATTCTCTTCATTTACTTTTTATTGTTCTTGGATGATGAAGCTTGAATCCATAGGTGTGTAAAGAAATCAAAGCAAGCTCAACAAACATGAGTGGAAATTTACCTATTTTCTTCCTAGTTTTCCTCTAAGAAGATCTGTATATATGATGTATGTTATGTTTGAATAATGATATGTTGAAACCATAATGTTCATGGTGGATTTTGTAGTTTTCATAAAACATAAAAATAGACTTTTGAAGATAGTAATCTTAAAGGATGACAATATGATTTCTATGTTAGGAAAGAAAAAGTCTTTAAAAAAGTTATCATCTTTGGAAATATTCTTAAATAAGAAAAAATAGATCTTTTTAAAAGAATTGTTTTTGAGCCATTTTCCTTACAATAGCCATATGGATTAATGGAAAAATTTTCTTAAGAACAAACAAAACATGTTTTTAAAAGGTAATTTTCTTAAAAGATGAAGTCTTGTCACAACCCACTTTAATTGTGACCAGTATAGATCTGATTATGATTGGCATGGATCCCGTTATTAGTTTTCACAAGCCTTAACAAATTTTTTTTACTCTTTTTACTTAATGGAAATTTTCAAATTACAAGGGGACTTTAAAAATTTATTTTTTAAGATTTTTGAGAAAAGGGAATAAAGTCCCTATGTCTTAGGACACTTCCTGAGGGTCATACACCCTAAAATATAAAACTCGTATTATCCAAATACAACAAAATCAACAGATGCACAATACAATCCAGATTCTGAGTTATTCACATATAATCAATACAATACACATCATCATCCTATGAATCTTTATAATAATTATTAATTCCAATCCTAACTGTCAAATCTCTTGGCAAGGCGGTCTTGAGTCTCCATGGATGCAATAAGCTCATATATACTCACTTTAACCTGAAAAATATTTAAAATACAATAGAATGAGTTGCAAGAACTCAATAAGTATATAACCACTACTATCCTGTAGGTGATTAATATATATTAAAAGTAATAGCAAACCATTTTTTTTAAATATATGAAGCCATATTGAAATGGAGATTTACCTGCACATGACTTAAACCTTATTTCTTATAGCACAATCATAGAAGTTCTAACTTCATATCCGAATTCAAAATCATATACTACCTATTCCAGATAGGCATCACACATAGATAGCCGTTAAGGCTTAAATACAAATAGATTGTCACAATCACATCATTAGTACAAGTTAATCACAAATAGTCACATGATGTCATATATTCAAATATAGTAAATATGCATATAATTACTTTATGGTATCAAGTTCAATTTTAAGCTTTTCTCAACTATTTGCCAATTCGTTGAGAATTTCTCATCCGACTCTCGAATTAATCTTATATTCTTCTCAATTGTTAGTCGGGAATTTCCCATCCAGCTTTCATATCAATTCTATATTCTTCATAATGATTTATTGGAAATTCTCCGTCTGGCTTTCACACTGTTCAACAACATTCATAATTTCCCAACATTTTATAAAACTCAATTTACGACATAGTAAATTCGCTAAAGCTTTACTCTAGTCCCATCACTAGTTTCAATACAAGCCTGCATAGACAACTACGGATAAACAAAGCATATAACACAATCACAACATGATTATTGCTATCCTATCAAAGTCAATCAATCTATAGCTAGTAATGACATGGCCATGCTTTCGCTATGTACTCTAATCCATTATCATTCATCAACAACCAATTATTCTTATATCTCAGAACTGATTTCATATAATGACTATGAAATCTATATTACTAATACGAAAAATACAATTAAATTATTTCATGTTAAAATAAAATTAATGGTGAGATATATACTCATCTGTTAGTGCCGATCCACTTTTGGAAGTTTGGAAGTATCCACAGTCATCTTTTTCATATTTTCCTCCTATAATTATCATTTACAAAGATAAATTATAACTATATGAACATTATTTTCTTCTTCTATATTACAAGTCCATAGCTTAATTACAATATAATAATATTTTGTGCTGCTTGTTTCCTGATGTTAACTGGGGATCACCAATATAATAATTAGCTTCTCACACTAAAATATCAAATTTAACCAAAAAAATTTTTAAATGCTCTAATAATATGGTATTTTAAAGCCTCATAATGTTATTCTCTCAATACTAGACCAAATATCTAAAATAAGCTTTAATCAACTTTCTGAAGAATTTCTTAAATTAATCTTAAATATCTCACTCTAGTAATTTTACCGTAAAATTCTATAAAAAAAATTACATCTTTCCCGTATACCATCATGTATCTTAATATTCTCGAAGATGGGTTTCTTGAATAACTATTAAATCAACAGAAATATTAAACTTTCTAGTATATATATTTTCACCTATTCCCGAATGCATGGCTAGAGTTTGCAGGTGCCGGAATCGCACCTCACCGCCAGCAAAATGAGTGTCCCCTACTGTTCCACATCAATACAAAACTCCAGTTTCACATACGGTTCTGCTGCTTCTCCTTCACAAGCACCAATTGCGGCCACCTAATAGTAGCTCCGTTCAGTTGTATAGCTGCCATCCACAGCGTTTCCCGCCATCGTTCATAGCTCCATCTCCGTGATTGCAACTCAAGATGAACGGGAGCTACAGTAGTTCGTGTTAAGGGTCTAGCCGTGATACTTAGGAGAGAAGACAGCGGCAGCAACAGTTCTGCACGGCTGCAACGATACTCAAGAATGCTGTGAGTGAAGGAAGACAGGAAAAAGAGGGAGAGCAGAAACAAAACCCTAAAGAGACAGAAGAGGTAACGTAGGGAGGAAGAGGGAGTTGCGGGAGGGAGAGAGAGCAAGCTGACCAATTTTTAAGAGGAGTGACCAACAACATAATAAAAAACTGGCCAAATAAAACAAAAATACGAAAGAGGAAGACGAGAGGAGCAGATGGAAGATAAGGGAAGAGGCGGTGCAGGTTCAGAAAAAGAAGCTGTAGCAACGTAAAGGAAAGAAACCCCCCTAAAATTCTGGAGCTATTGTCCGAAAAAAAAAAAATGAGGAGAGAGGCAGTGGTATCAAATAAGGGGAAAAATAAAAATAAAATATGCTACTGGAACTCGTACATAGAAGCAGCCAGAACCGAAAAGAAATTTAAAGGAAAGTTGGCAAGATTTTGAAGAGAGAATGAGGACCACACGTGAGGTAGAGAAGAAAGAGAGTACGGCTAGCTTTTTGAAAAAAAAAAAAAAAAGACAAGGCACGAGGAATGTTGTTCAAAAATTGGAGAAAAAACTGATGTTTTGCTGACTTTCCCCTTTTTATTAAAGAAAAAGAGAAAAAAATATATATTTCACCTATCCTACAACCCATTTTTATAAGGTTTATTTAACTTAAAATCTCAATTATCATTTCACTTTCATAATTTCAGAAATAATTTATTAATTACTAACAATTTATTTCATAAAAAATTATGTCCATATTTATTTTCAACTTGTAAGAGAAATTTTCATAAAAATATTCAAAGGATTCTCTAACTAATATTGACCACTTAAAATTAAGTTTATTTCAAATTTTACATTTTTCAATAAAATATTTTAATAATACTTTAAATGGATAAAATCTTGATATTCACATTTTATAAAGTCAATTTTATTTAAAACCTCAAAATTTCAAACCTTAATAATTTTCAAGAATAATTTATTAAATAAATATTTTAACCATAATTATTAAAATATCTTTAATTTTTATAAAAAAATTCTTTATAAAAATAAATTCAACTATTCTTAAGTTGATAATGACCATATAAAAGAATAAATAAATTTTGAATATTATCGCAAGAATCATTTCCAATAGTCAAGGCCTTTAATATGAAAAATAATTAAAAATCAAATATTAACTGAATAGGTACTTAATTATCCATAAATAGCCAAAAATTATAAAACTTGAAATTTTATTTGGGATATTACAAGTCTTAACCAGTCTTATACTTGGAAGATTTACAAACATCCAATCTTGAAAACTTTTCCTGAAAAGGGGCAAAAAATGATATTAGGAAAAATGTGATTTGAAAAGATTTTCTTTACAAGATTTTTTTTAAAAAAGAGATGTTAGCAACATCTTTTGTTTTAAAAAGTTGTCCTTATAGCATTCTTGGTTCAAAAAAATGGAAAAGTTTGATTTTCTTATGATTGGAAAAGGCCAAAGATTATTAAAAGTTTACATTAAAAATAAAAAGATAAATTGAGTTATAAAAAGGTTTTGTAAAAGAAAAGAGAAAAGATTTCTTGATAATACTATGTTTGCATAATATTGAATCCTAAAAAGAGTTTTCTCAAAAAAATAGGAAACAAAATGTATTTTGGAAAGGTTGTGATTTTTGGAAACATTGTTGATGAATTTTTGGAAAATTTTGGCTTTCAAAGACATCCTATTTTTCAAAAAAACTTATGATTTTGAAAGATGAGTTTTTGAAAGTGATTTTTTTTAAAGAATGTGTTTTGAAAAGGTTTTGATATTAGAAACATATTTTGTCAAGTGACTTTCTTTTCATTGAAAAGATAAAGTTTTGGAAAGATTTTCTTTAAGAAAGAAAGAAGGTAAATGATACTTTGAAAAAGGATTTGCAAATAATTTTTTTTAAAAAAAAAGAGGTTTTAGAAAATAATTTGAAGAGGGCCATTCAATTTTTTCAAATCTTGGATGGCACCTTTTGAACATAATTTTATTTAAAAATGATAGCAAATGTTTTGTTAGAAAACATGTTTGATGCTCATGGTTTTCACTATGAGACTAAAGGGAAAGTTTTGATTTTTATCAAAAAATCAAGTCTACAATGTTTTAAATACTATTAAGTATAATATATAATGATTAGATCAAAGTTCTCAAGTGAAAATCATGTTAAAAACCTACTAAAAGCTTTCAGGTTTCATGCTCATTTCTTGAGAAAAATTCATTTTTTAAGGAAAAATATGTTACACTTATTTCTAAACACTTGATTAATGTTACATCACTTCATCAAGTTTTTGAAGAGAAAATACTTCTTATTTAGAGCTTATGGCTTATGGGTTTACGCTATATGGATAGAATAAAAATGTTATTTTTAGAATAAAGTTTGTCTCCTATTAAAAGTGATTATTGTATAAAATGTTTTGGTTTGTTTGTATAAATTATTTTGAGCAAGAAAATGAAGGAAATATGACATCTAATATCATTATTTCAAAGATAAAATTTTTTGGAAGAATCTTACAAAGTTGATTTTAAAGTTGATATATCAAAGAAAAACTTTGTTTCTAACAAAGATAAAGACTAAATTTTGTTTAGAAAAGCATGGATGGCTTTTAGGTTCATCATGGGAACCAATGACAAGATTGTTTTTTTAAACTAAAATTAAATATATTATATTTTTAACCTATTATTATTACTACATAATTGTTACATCGAAGTTTTAAAGCAAAAATCAAATTGAAACACACTTTGGAAGTTTTCAAATTTTTGTTTTTTCAAGGAGATACATTTTATTTTTCTTAAAAAAAACTTGTTACATTATATTCCAAACTTAATTCAAGATGTTAGTATACATTTATACTAAGATTTTTTAAGTAGAAACATTTAGAAAAAGTGAGCAAAAGCTCATGGATTTAATACTATCAAACAACACAAAATTTTTTATTTTCAATTTTGATTTGATTATTTACAAAGTGATTTTCAAGAAAGTTGTTTGAGAAAATGATGTAACATATTTTGGGTGTGAAAAATATTTGAAAATTGATGTTTTAAATTTTTGCTTCATCACTAGAAAATTTGGGAAAAACTTCATGAAACTTGCATATGAAAATATAATTTCAAAGTTAAATGTCTTTTTTAAGGTGTTTTAATTGCATGATATGTTAGTAACTTATGCAACTTGTTTTGAGCTTGAAAAATGTTGAAAAAATAACTTTAACATCTCTATTTTAGATCTAGATATTCTTCTTAAAAAATTCAATAAGGATTTTCAAGTATAGGTTGCTTAGTAAAAACTAAGAATTATGCTTGAATATGCATAAAATTTTAATGTGAATATATGATGAAATTATGCAATTTTTCTACTACTATGCTAATAGTGCCTAAATTAGTGAGATAAAATAGTTTTTTTTTACTTACTAAAACAGTGCGCAAAGCATAGGCTTTGATTATATACAAGTAGGAAACATTTAGCTTGGAAAAATCTCTCTCTTGGGTTCTTTGATAAAGAACTAAGATATATTGTGATGTTCTCTAATATTTATTACTTGATTATAATACAAAAATGTATGGAATTAGTGACTTAAGATTATGAAAATACTTGCAAGAACGCAAGTTATTCTCCATGGCTTTCATAGAAAACCCATAAGCCATGTAGTGCTCCTTAATACATGTGAATATTGTGAAATTATTTATGAAAGCATCAATGAATATTTATGAAAGGGTACCTATGAGTGATGATTGTGAAATTTAAATAGAGTTGATGAACTCTTGTATATAAAATAAGATGAATGATCTAACATGTAGATGTGAAAATGTGAACAATTCTCAATAAGGTCACATGAAATGTGACAAGGTAAATATAAATACTTCTTGTTAGATTATATATTATGATTATGATTACATCATTTGATTATCATGGCAAAGGATGACATTTTAAGTTAATCCTATTTTATGATATAAGAAATCAAGCTAGAATAACTATATGAAATTATGGCTTACATGCCTATATGAGTTAATGGCTTAAATGCATATGTGATGACGTGATATGATTATATGAGATTATATTTTATGATGCCTTCTTAGATAGTATGGAGATTTGAACTAGCGCTTATGACTTTTGAGTCACATGAAAAGATGAATGGAGTAGGGTATAGTTAGAATAAGATTAGGAAAAGCATGATAGGGGTAGTTCAATTCAAAAATGTGATTGACTTATTACTTGGTCTAAATTTCTATAAGCATAGCAAAATAGAAGTGATAAATGTAAAATGTATAGAAAAGCTTTATGGTAAAGAGAAATTTTGGATATATATCTTATATATACTTGATTTTCTTGACTATATCCTATTAGAAATTTAGTGATAGCCACTCATTGAGTAATTAAATTAGTTTTATATTTTTTTAGATATCGACCCTATTGAGATCATTAATGTTTAATGGCATTTGTATTACTTTATCTATAGTTGGTATCAATAGGAGCTTTATTCTGCTAAAGGACCTAGCCACCTTGATTTTGATAGCATAATTGACAAGTAGTTTAGTAGAAAGTTGTTATAATAGTCTATTTTAAAATTTATTAATAATTTTTTAACTTTCTACAAGTTTTGGAACTCTGATAATTAGGTTATTGAATGACCTATATATCTTTTTGAATAATCAATGTGCAAATGCATAAATGATGCATAAGTAAGTGCATAGTTTTAATGGAACACATTTTTTATTTTGATTAACTATTGGTTTTATAAAAAAGAATGGTTTTTGTATAGTAATATGGTCAATACAATTTATCTTTATGAGTTATTAAGTTTTTGTTATGAGTTCTTGATGAAAAGCTTAGTAGATCCCTGGAGGAAAGGTAAAATGATCACTACCTCTTGGTTTTAATTACTTTTCATAATTCCTTTAGAATTCTCTTGACTTACTTCATATTGTTCTTGGATAATAGAACTTGAATCCATAGGTGTGTAAAGAAATTAAAGCAAGCTCAACAAAGGTGAGTGGAAATCTACCTATATTTTTGTAGGTTTTCTTTTAAGAAGATATATGTATAAGATGTATGTTGTGTTTGAATGATGATATGTTGAAACCATGATGTTCATGGTGGATTTGTTAGTTTTCATAAAACATAAAGATAGACTTTTGAAGATAGCAATCTTAAAGGATGACAATATAATTTTGATGTTTGGAAAGAAAAGTTTTTAAAAAGTTGTCACCTTTGGAAATATTCTTAAATAAGAAAAGATAGATATTTTCAAAAGACTTATTTTTAAGCCATTTTCCTTACAAAAGTCTTATAGATTGATGGTTTTCCTTAAGAAGAAATAAAACTTGTTTTTAAAAAGTGATTTTTCTGAAAAGATGAAGTCTTGATTGATCTTATGTTTGAAGAGTCTGCAAAGATGTAATCTTGAAATTTTTTCCTAAAAAGGGGAAACATAAAGATATTAGGAAAAATGTCATTTTGAAAAGGTTTTCTTAAAAAGAAAGTTTTTTGAAAAAGATATTAGCAACATTTTTTGTTTTGAAAAGTTATCATTATAGCATTCTTGGTTTGCAATGATAGAAAAGTTTGTTTTTTTTCTTATGGTTGAAAAAGGTTAAAGATTTTGAAAAGTTTTCTTTGAAAATAAGGAAACAAATGGAATTCTAAAAAGGCTTTGTAAAAAAAAGGAAAAGATTTCTCGATGATATTATGTTTGCATAAGATTAAATCTTTAAAAGAGTTTTCTTTAAAAAGAGGAAATAGAAAGTACTTTGGAAATATTATGATTTTTAGAAACATTCTTGATGAATCTTTAAAGAAGTTTGGTTTTCAATGTTATGCTTTGTTTCTAAAAAAACCCTTAATTTTGAAATATGAGTTTTTGAAAGAGATTTCTTAAAAAAATGTGTTTTAAAAAGGTTTTGATGTTTGAAACATTTGTTGGCAAGTGACTTTCTTTGAACTGAAAAGATAATATTTTGGAAAGATATTTTGGAAAAAGAAAAGAGGTAAAATGCTTCTTTGAAAAAGGATTTACAAAGAAATTAAAAAAAGGAGGTTTTTCATAATGATTTAAAAAATCATGTTCCATTTTTTTATATCTTGGATGGTTAATTTTTAAACATTGTTTTATTTAAAAATGAAAGCAAAATTTTCATTAGAACTATAAGACTAAGGGTAAAGTTTTGATTTTTTTTTAATCACAAAATTAAGTCTACAATGTTTTAAATCATAATGGGGATATTATATGATGATAACATTAAAGTATTTAGGAAAAAATCATGTTAAAAACCTACTACAAGCTTTCGAGCTTTATTCCTATTTTTTGTAAAAAATTCTTTTTTAATGAAAAAATGTGTCACACTTGTTTCTAAATTGTTGATTAATGTTACAACACTTTTATATCAAGTTCTTGAAGCAAAAATACTTCAAATTTAGAGCATATAGTGCATAGGTTTATGCTATATGGACAAGGCAAAAATATTATTTTTAGAATAAAGTTTATCTCCTAGAAAATGTAATTGTTAGGTAAAATATTTTAGTTGTTTGTATAAAATGTATTGAGCAAGAAAATGAAGAAAATATGACATTTAGTGTCATTATTCTTGAAATACCTATGGTAACCCAAGAGATTAAGAATAATATAATACAAATTAGAGAATGTTAATTAATTGGCAAATCAATAGAAGTGCCCATTTGTTTTTATTGGATGAAAAGTCTATTTGAAAATAAATAAAGAAGTTGCAAATTTTCAAAAACATTCAAAATCCATAGATGATAGTATCTTGAAGCAACTTAGGATTTTTACCTAAAAGTATCCTATGAAGACCTAAGAAGTCAAATTTTGTGAAAATTTGGCAAAATTTTGGTGAAATGCATGGTTACTATCACGACTTGATCTTAATCGTGATCAACGTGGAACCTATTACCAGTCTCCACAAGTCTTAACAATTTTTACTCTTTTTACATGACAATAGTTTTCAAATTCTAAGGAAACTTAAATATTTATTTTAAAATTCTATGAATAAATGAATAGAGTCTGTCTTATTTTTGGATACTTTCCAAAAGCCACACGCCTTATAGTATTAAAACCTATGTCATTTTCAAATACGATAACATTAAAAACATAGTATAATGCAATTTTAAACTTATGAACAAATAAACAATTCAATGATCGAATATTGAATTAATATCATTTTTATTTCTAAATTTAGTTCTAATTCAAAATGAACCCCAACTATCAAATCTTTCATTTTAGGCAATCTTTGATTCTCCATAGATGCTACATAGGCTCAATTCTTAACCTGAAAATATTAGGAATTAAATAAAGTGAGTTATGAAAACTTAGTGAGCATATATCTATCATTATTTTGCAAGTGATCAATTATATATAATAATCATAAATTAATTATATTAGCGAACCCATTTTTATTGGATCTTTGTAATGTGTACAATCAGTTTCATATTGGAATTTCACCTATAAATAACTAGATTTTGTATCTTGCATCACAAAAGATCATAAACTCAACCAATCATTCACCACCCATTCTAGGTAATCAACATATTTATAATTAGCTATTAAGGCTAAAATACAAACAAATCATTATAATCACATTAAGCCTTTGCAATTATGACAAATAGTGATATCCAATCACACATATAGTTATAATAAACATGTATGTGGCCACTTTTTTTACACTAACTATTCACCAAGAATTTCTTGTCCAGCTTCACATCATTGTTCCATCATTATTCATAGTTTTTGATGCCATTATTGGCATGATCCATAATTAATAAACATAGGAGAGTTCAACTCCCATATCACAGTTGATTATAACATTGCAATACAAGTCACCACTTCATCATTCAACAATATCAAGCACATAGATATCACCATACTCAAACATGACCTATCAATGGTTAGAAATAAACATTATCATACTTTCGCTGCACACTCTAATCTAATAACATTCTCTCAATATACTATAGAATTAAATTTACATTTGCATATGAATATGTTTATACAGAAATATAGAATCGATACTAATAATAAGAAAAACACAATTTACAATATTTAAATTATATTTTAATTAGATAAAAATTTGATGGTGAGATATATACTTACATAGTAACATTGGTCCACCCTTGGAAGTTCTAGAGCATTCAATTTTACCTTTTCAACCTTTAATCCTATTTCATAATTTACAATAATAAATTAAAATAAAAAATATTGATATCACTCCTTTTTCTAAGCTCATTACCTCATATTCTATTCTTGATATACTTATATTTTACAATCCAAATCATACCTCACTTATCCTTGAAATTTGATACATGAATCCATGATTCTTTATAATATACAATTATTTATAACTATATTGTAGCTCTATTATTTTCTCTTTAAGTTGGTTATAGAATCAAAAACATATCATCACATGGAGATTCAATTCAACCTCATACAGATAGATATCATAAGATTTAATGCTATTTGAGGTATCTATCTTCCTTACAATACTAGTTGATATTATTACTTCTCATATATATAAAATTATCATAATAGTGTTCTAACTAAATCATTTAATAATTCCCACTTTCTTAGATTATTAACTCTATTTCGATAAAACTATCAAACCAAATATTTGAATTTTTAATCTATAGAAACCACATTGTTTCATATCACTACATATTTGTTTCTTTAAAGAATAAACTTAATATTAACATAAGGAAGTTCATTATACTATTCTTGCACTTCATATTTTGATTTAACTTCATATCATCACCAATCTTAATATATATTACTTTAAAAATACTATCACTATAATAATTTACTATCTTATAGCATAAAATTTATATGTATCTATTTATTTTCATGTGTATCCTCATATATCTCTATCATCTATAAAAATAAATTTTTTGAATCAACCTTAAATACCTATTGACATTAAGAGTTACTACTCTAAATTCCTTGAACTTATTCTAACAAATTTCCAATTCCTTGTATTTTCTCCAAACATGAATGTGAACCAAAACTAAAATTTAATCAACCATCAACTTAAGTTAAGAATTAGTTATTCCATTTGTTGGAAATCAAAACTAGACTTAAACCCTTAACCAAGATGTAACTAAACTAAAGTAAGGATCTTCTGTTTATTTGAAAGAACGAATTATAGGCATATGGAGTATTCTTTTAGGCATTCCCGTAACCATGGTTTTTGATGCGCAAACAACGCTTAAATAAGCTCTACAAATTCAAGACACCAATTTGAAACACAACGAAAGTGTGGGACTTACACTCAGCTGGCTTGGAGCTCCAATAAAATGCAAAGGAAGCTCCCAAATTGCAGATAAAAAAGGACGACAGAGTTACTGCCAACCTCGAGTTGCGGCATGAGAACCGGCACAGCTGACGAATTCCAACTCCCCTGCACAATGCTGCTTGAAGCTTCCCCTTCCTAGCACGACTTGTGATCACGGGACAGGAGCTCATGAACAAACAACAACGCACGACACCATACTCCAGCAGACACGCACTGAGGAAAACCCGTCAACAGAAACAGCCCCGTAACCGAGAAAAGGAGCAGAACGGGAGAGAGTGTGCGCTATTGTGCTGTTTTTTAAAACAGCTGGAGAAATAAAAGGAGGACGGTAGCTGTGAGTCGGTGAAAGAAATGTAGAAGCCGCCAAGAAATTTTTATATGAAGAGAGAGACGCTGACATTAAGAAAAATATAATAGGGTACAGTAGCAGGAATTTTCAAAAAAGAAAGGATACCACATTTTTTTTTTAAGGGAGAGTGTCGACTTTAAGGAAAAGAGGAGAGATCTTTAAAAATGAGCTACGAGATATAATCATAGGATTCTCACCCCTTTAAGCTCACTTCCATCATATAATCTCCACCCTTGATCTTAACTCCAATACATCTTAGCCATTTACTTATTTCATGGAACAAATTTTATTTAAAATCTCATTTCAAGTATTTTTAATTTTTTTAATACATAAGCATGAATGAATAAATATTTATAATAATCTGATAGATTTTAAAAAGTCATAAAATGGATATTTTCACTTCCTACAATTTCCAAAAATAATTTACCAAACAATTAATTTCATTAATCTTCATGCTCAAAATTGCAAAAATTATTTTTAACTCATAATAAAATCCTTATATAAAATACAAATAAATGATTTCATAAATCCTCACCCACATAATCATTAAACTTATTGCTCAACTCATAAAAAATTTCTTATAAAAATCATTTTAATCTAATCTCATGTCGATAATGACCATATATAAATAATTTTTAAATATTATTATAGTTATCATTTTTAATATTCTAGAACCTTTAATATGAAAAATAAATTTAACATCAAATATTAGTTGGATAAATAAATAGTTATCTACAATTATTAACGTTTATAAAGTTTTAAATTTTAGCTTAGAATATTACAGTTACAATAAAAAAACCAAAAATGGAAGTGTTTGAATTTTGAAATCAATAGTAAAGCTAACTAAGAAGTGACTAGTAGCTATGTAAAATATTTTTTGTGATTAACAAGCTATAAAAAGCTTAAAAAATGAGATTCTTGAAAAAATGTTTAATTCTTTCCTTAATAAATGAAAAGAAAAATAACTTAATTTAATTAATGAAGAAAATAGTAGAACATTCACTGAGTGTTACTTGATCAAGTGTAATTAGCATTATGTATTCAAGTATTTGGAAATATTACTAAGAATATTCAAAGGAGAATTTTAGTGTGAGAATTAAGGATTTTAAATTACCTCATAAAGGGAAATTATTGTGAATATTAGTAGAATTTATAGAAAAAATGATTAGATTTCAAGGATTTTCTTCAGCATTATTTAAGAATGATATATTAAAAAGTTAGAAACAATTTGGTTGCAATAATTAAAAGGAGGATGTTGGTATTAGGATTATGATTTTTAATTATCGAATAGTTAAGGAAATAGGATTGCTAGAAGCATTTTCTAATTATTTAATTACGAAATGATGATCCAAATTAGGATAAATGTTATTTTAATGAGATATAGAATCACATATCGAATTTGAAAGGAGAAGCCATCACCTATAAGAAGAAGAAAATTGAAGCCATGTGAGTATATTAAATAGAGAATAATGCCCTAAGATATTGTGGATTTTATTAGAGATATTATTAGATAATATGAGATAATGTAGGATATTGGAAGTTACTAACCTATGTTCTTGAGGATTATGTAAGCCTATTTTCCAAAGCTAGTTAGAGTAGTCATCATTAGGAGAATTTCAAAAAGATTGTGTTCCTAATTAAAAAGCAAAACCTTGGAGCTAGTGCAAGCTAAAAGAGGGAGATGAAATGTTACTATAAATAGGTAGGAAAGATGATGAAACTTTAATACCAAATCAAGAAAAAGAAAAGGTGATATTGAGAAAGAGAGAAAAGAGTCATGGTTTTATGACCAAGTGAGGAGAAAAAAGTGCATTTTCAAATTTGTCCATCTTTTCTTAGTAAGACCTTGAGAAATATTGGAGGATTCATGGAGTTTTTGCTTAATTTTCTCTAAAAGAAGCACTTGATTTTGGAAGAAGGTAAAAGAGATATTTTAACTTGATAGTTTCAATTTTTCTTTTATGGTTCTTGATTAAGAATTCCATACCAATTGATTTTTATTCATTGCTATGGAAAAGTTAATTAATATTAGGATTTTAAAGGATTTCACATTGAAAGATGATTAATGTTTTATTAATCATTATAGTAAATATTTTACGACAATTGTAGTTTCTTATAAGACAGACTATCCAATAGTTAGTGTAAAGTTAAAAGCATCTATCCTAATTAAGTTATTAATGTGAAATATTTGCCAAATATCATTTTTTTAAAATAAGTTTTTGGCTTCCCTGCCAGAATATTTACAATCAAAATTAAATAAACTCAACATCTCATGTAAAAATATATATTTTAAGCTAAAAACTTTGCAAGGTCATATCTTTGCACTTAGTTATCCTTTTAACTCAAATTTTATATTGATTTCATGTAACTTTTTGAAATCTATCCATTTATGCCCTTTGGGTTTTATCTTTCCTAAATTTATGAAAATGGCTATTTTCATGGATTTTTTTTTCATTTTTCTTCATCTTTTATCATTATTCAGCCATTTTGATTTCAATGGCAATATTTTATCAAATATATAATAAGAACTTAATGCTCATATACAACTTTAGAAGTTATACAAGGGAAATACAAACAAAAATATCCTAAAAAATCTAAGTGAAAAATCACAATAATGAAAAAGATAAAGATTTGAGAGAAATAGAAGCAAGGAAAGGTGCCTCTTATGTTTGCTTTGTGTTTAATATTAGTTGAAGGAGTACTCGTAGGTCACTAACATGTGGTAGAGGATGGAGGAACATATAGAGTTTTGCAAAGAGAGCTAAATGAATGAAGATTAAGCTTGAGAAAAATCTGAAGGAGAGTGCAAGTGATAATGAGGAAAAGAATAAAATGTGCTTTATTTATAGTGCAAAAATATCACTATGTCAAATGTTCTTATTAGACTTCAATACCTTTAGACTACAATTATTTCCAAAATTGATGTCTTAAGTTCTTTTTTATTTTCTTAACAACCTGTAAATGCTATACATTTCAACATTGATTACGTAAAAAATTGATACCTTATATTTTTTATTAATTTCAAAAATTTCACAACATCTAAATAGACTTTGGTTAATTCTAAAACTAATATTGCTTAACAACCTTCAAATATAATACATTATAATGATAGTTAAGCAAAAAGATTAACATTTTAACTTTTCTCATAAGTTCAAAAATGTCACTGTATTCAAATAAGTATTAATTAATTCTAAAGTCGATGTATTAAATTTCCTTATTTTTCTCAGCACTCTCTAAATGTTATATATTATAATGTTAGTTAAGTAAAAAAAAAATATCATCTTAAGTTTCTTAACAAATATGAAAATGTCACCATGTCTAAATAGACATTAGTTAATTTTAAAATTAATGTCTTAAGTTTTATCATTTTCCTAGCATATTTCAAATGTCACACCTTATAACATTAGTTAAATAAAAAAACCATCATCTTAAGTTTCTTAGAAATTTCAAAAATGTCACTACATCAAAATTGATGTTAGTTTTATTTTATATTGACATTTATCTACCGATGTAGAATTGTAATTATGTAGTATTGATTTGGTAATGAAGTCTTGAATTTGTAAAGAGGAAAGTGATTTTCAAGTAACAAACTAATCATATGAATGGAAATCTTCCTCTTTTCTTCTTGATTTTCTCTTAAGAAATTCACATACATGCTCATATATAATGTATATTGTGTGTGGATAATGATATGTTAGAACCATTTTGATCATGGTGGATTTGGTTGAAAAGAATCCTTTCTTTAAGTAAAAGAATGAACTTTTCAAGATAATAACCTTAAAGATGACATTATGATTTCTATATTTGAAAAGAAAAGAAATTGCTTTAAATTATCCTATACATATAAAATTTCTTAATAAATAAATTATGTAAAATAAATAATTTTATTGATTTTGATAATGTAAGTACAATCTCTAACTCTAATTCTTGAAAAAGAATAAAATATTTTGATTTTTCTCTTTCATGGATTCAGATTAAAGGCTTTAGGAAACTTGACCTCAAATTGGATGATAGATGCTTTATTTTGATTGAAGGCTTTAAAAAAGCTTAATCTCAAATCTAATAGTTGAATTTGACTTTGAACAAGGGCTTTGATGAAGCTTGGTCTTAAATTGAAGATTGAATCTTAATTTTAAGGGAGGGTTATAAGGAACCTTGATCTGCAATCGAAGGTTGAATATTCATGGAGGCTTAAGCTTCAAAAGATTCACAAACTTGTAATTCAGGTTGAAATCTTCAATTAAGAATGAATATTCTTCATAGACGTTAGAGATTTCGATTAGTTTGATCTTTACCAATAAAACTTTAAAAGAGCTTTATATCTCTTCTTTTGATGACTTGTTGTTATCAATGGCATAAATGAGCTTTCTTTTTATAGAGCTGCTAAGAATAGCTTAAAGATAAGCATATTTAATTTTTAGTATTTATCACTTTTAAATTTATTAAAAGTGCAATTTTCTTATTAGTTGGGTTAATGCACTATGACATATGTGACTTTTTATTCCTTAACCGATGTCATTAATATATAGGCTTATTTTAATTGGTTGACCTATGTCATTGCACATGATGCAATTTAATGGGTTACATAAGAGATTTTTGTGGGCCTACTTAATTTACACATGGGATTTTTAAGCTTTAATAAATAATTTTTTTATTAGCTATAATTTATGAGATGAATATCAAATAGACTAATTTTAGTCATCTACAAATAGAATGATCTTGAGCATCAATCTAAAGAGAGTTCTGTTTTCCTCAAGAGTTATTTATGAACTTGAACACAATTTCATGTGAGTGATTAAGTTTTGATTATATATATATATTATATAGGATAACTTCAAATCATTGTTTGCATAACTAATGTAAGTAAACTATTACCATTCCATAACCATGCATGTTTGTATGTATATCTATGCATGCATGACTTTATGAGACATAATGCATATCTATTCACCTGATAATTTTATCACACTTTTTTTTATCCTTTGCAAAAGTTAAAATCATCTAATAATAGTTGAGTTTGAGTGAAACTCTTCTGCATCATATTTGTTCTCTAACTTTAATCTTTTTGAATTTAAAAAATATTATTTTGAAATCTTGAACTTTAAGTTCTTTTGAAACTCTAATATCTTGACATCATGACTATAAATAGAGAACTTGTTCTTTTTCTTCTTCACATTATAAAAACCTTTAAGTATGATGTCAACTTTGACCTTACACCCTCCCTTCTTTATTTATTTTTCTTTTTCTTATTGGTACCATTTTGGTATCACTTTGAAGTAAATTATTATATACAAGAATTACTCTAATATGTTATATATGTCTCATGGCTAATAATTCTTTTTCTTCTTGATTCTTTGGCATCTTATTATAATTATTTGAAACATTCACAATGAGCTTTTATGTCTTTAGCTTCTGAATTCATTAGTGGATAAGGAAGGAGTCTGTTGTGTGATTGCATTACTAGTGAAACCTTGATATATAGGTATTGGATTGAATTGATCTTTCCTTCTTTTGTTGAAAAAAAATATTAAATCTTGATGGGTTAATGTTATCATGATGGTGTTGTTATCTTCTTTAGTGAATTTCTTTTCTCTTTTATGTGGCTTATTTTGTGTAATTTATGTTGTCTTATTTTGAATGTAGTTAGTAACAAGATTGATTATTCTTTTCACTTTGTAGCTTTGGATTTGAAATTGTAACTTTATTTTACTTTGCTTTATTGGTTTCTTTTAGTATATTATTGTGACTTTTTCTGTTTCCTTTGAATATTATTTTACTTTCTTGTTTATTGCTCCTTTATTATTATCTTGATTACCTTTTTTTCTTTTTTGCATGCAATCTTTAAAATGACAATTTTCATAGTGAGGCTTCATATGATGCTAGTACTTTGCTTTCCACTCACAAAAAACTTCACATCTAATAAGTAACTTTTCATATTTGAATAGGGTATGTGAATTGGCTAAATATGTTTGAGTAGAAGCATGATATTTTAATCACCAAATGGGATATATATCATTAATGTGGTCTATCTGATTTGGATGTATTTCATTGTTATCTTGATCATCCATTGCAAATATCCATTTCTTAGTTTTGTACTAATTTCTAAAAAAGTAGTGTCCCACGTTTTGTTTTTTCCATCATACGTGCTACTTGTTTTTATTGTTTGATTATATATGAGTAGATTTCCACTTTCTTATAAGTACATAATGTTAATCATGTCACTACTTTAATTTATATTACTTTATTTTCTTTATTTCTTATATATATAATGCAAAGCAAGTATTGCTTTTCACTTTAAAGGTAGGCCTTTATATATTTGGCTTCTTTGTTTGATCTTAGCATGTTGGTTGTGTACTATGTTGTTTAATGTTATGGATATTACACATAGCTTCTTCCAATTTTAGTTTTTATCTTATACCATTTTTCAAATATTGATGAGGCATTTTTCCTTTACTTAAAGTTATTTGTCAACATTGTCTCCTTTTTTTATAGAATAAATAAATTTTATTTCTTGCCATGTTGCATAATAGTCATAATCTTTTCTTGCATAATTTTAGAGTACATAAAAAGTGAACTTGATAAAAATAATCTCATTGCCTACATCTTTTGTAGTTTTTCTTTTCGATATGAAGATAGCTTATTTCAAAGATAATTCCTTACACTTCAAGGAGCCCTATATGATAATTTTGACTTATCTTCATGATCTTATAGAAGAAGGGACAACTTTGCCTATTTATGAACTAATTATTAATCCTTATGGCCTTTGTTCCATGGATCTTGCACCTATACAAAGTTTCATATGCTGGAGTACTTTATCTTTTCATATACTTTTCACTCTTGATCTAACATAAATTTTCATTCAAAAGGTAGTCTTACTTCAATATTTGCTTTATTTAGAGATAGGCCATTATAAGAGCATTCTTTTGTTGTATAACCATATTTATAAGAAAGAATCTAATTGGAGGAATCTAACCCAATTATTCATCAAACCTTTCTATATTGATGATTACTGGAAATGGCTTGAAGACATTTTAAGTCACAAAAAGTCAAGGTTAGAGTATATGATTGTGACACCCTAATAAAGCAAGAAAATTTGATAAAAAATTTTGAATAGAAACCACCTTAATAGAAATTCGATAACATAGTTAGGTAAAGTATGGATAAACCATAAAGATAGTATGGAGGTTCATCTAGCTAAATTTTTTGTATAAATTATATTAGACATTAGTATGAGTCAAAATATCATAAAAAGCCTAACATTGAGTTTGGAAAAATTATATGAAGACCCAATAGAAAATTAGGGGCTTGGGTAGCCCAAAATCAGCTCAAGTAGTCCGAAAATCTAAAGATTAGGCTCGAAATTAAAATAAATAATTTTATCTTGCTTGGATGAACTTAGCCTAACTTTTCTAGGCTCAAATATGATTTTGGAGCCAAAAAATAAGGCCTAGCATGCCCAATGTTACAAGAAAAACTTATAACATTTTGGGGGAAAAAAGTAAAAGATTAGGAGCATTTGTTAGCCTTTATTTCTAGAAGTTATTAATTGGCTAAATTTTATTAGATTGTGAAAATTATTTTCTAAATTAAGCCTAGAAAACCATGGCCCATGTGTTGCTCCATCATCATCATAAAAAATTTTATAAAAAAAGAAAATGGGGTAATTTGTGAGGAAAATTTTAGGATATATATATATATATATATATATATAAGGCTTTAAAATTAAAACTGCATACTTTCCTACTCCTTTTCCTAGCCCAAATCATGACTTCCCAAGGTTCCCTTTACTAGAGCTTTCAACTTTTAATAATCTCTAAGAGACTTTTGAAGAGATTTTATTTACTATTTGTAAAGTAACTTAGGTTTCCCTTCCTTCACTTCAAGTATTTATGGAAATCTTTCCTTTAAAATATCTAAAATTTGGTTCATTTAGTAAGGCCATTCTTTTGCTATTCTAGGAAGTTTTTGGAAGCTAAAGAGTTAAGAAGTTAAGGTAGGTGGCAACTATCCTTTATTCTATTGAATTCTTTGATGAAAGATGAAAAAAAACTTAATGATTTTTGCCATTATAGATGTAAATTGAATTATGATGTTGAATGATTTGACTTTGATATTGTATAAATGTTAATATAAGGATATGATTTTGATATTATGGTATTAAGATGAGTAGGAGATGATTCATTAAGTTTTTCCTTAGGAAAAGACCATAAAAAATGTAGAAACAAAATTCTATTAGGAAAGTTTAATAATATGTTTCTATTTCTCCTTGGAATTAGAGGTTAGAGCCTATTTAAATTTCAATTTTTGGTATGATTATGTTACAAATAGTGCTAGAATAGGTGTGAAATTTTTTTTGAAATTTTTGAAAAATTTTAGAGTTATGAGGGCTGTAATGTCCGAAAATTTTTAATTTTATCATCTGAATCTCTAAATTCTAAGGTCATAGAAACAAAGAGCACATTTAAATTAACTTGGTAGGTGAATCTTAAATTAAAAGGAATTAAGTGTAAGTGTAATCGAAATTTTGAAGGAAAAAAAAGGGAGCAATAGAAAATGAATTATTTTTCCTAAATACTATAGATGATCAGAAGAGGTTAAAAAATCTTAGAAATAGGATTTGTCTAAGTCTAATAGTCTGTGAATTTTCAAACAGTCAGGTAACCCTATGGACTATATTGCAAAGTACAAAATGAAGTATGGGTTAAAGTATAAATAATTAAGAATTTGGAGTCTAGTATGTAATTCCATAAAGTGTGACCAATAGACACATGACAAGTGTCATTATTAGATGAAAATGGCAAGAATAGCCTTAATAATTGGTGAGAAAGGATCAAAATACCCTTGAAGTTTCATGAAAACTCTTCCTCCTTCTCCTTCCTTCTCCAAAGCCGTGGAAGACTCCATGAAAGAAACTTAAAACCGTGAGCTAGAGAGAAGGAAGAGAGAGAAAATTCCTTTTGACTTTTTCACCTAAAAATAGTGAGATTTAGGCTTAGGTGTAGAAGACAAAGTTACTCCTCTTATCAAGCTCTATCACATGGTGTATTTAGATTGAAGAAATCTCTAAAGTTGATCAAGTTTGGTGAGCTCCAAGTGGGGATTTTCAAGTTGCTCCAAGAGGTAAAAATGTTATCTTCTAAAAGTTTTTTAATGTACTCTTTTTAGTTTCTTGAAATTTTAATATTGGTGTGGTCAAAGGAGGTTGAGCATGGAGTTTTGGATGATTTGAGCATGTCTAATGATGTTTTGGATGTTGTTATGTTGATCTATGGTTTTGATTTGGTGTAAAAATAATAAGAAATCATGATGTACAAATTAGGATTTTAGAGGCATAATAGTGTATGTATGGATTTGGCATGATTTGTTCGAAATTTAGCTAAATTGATGAAATTAGAATGATTCTTATGAATTATGAAACCTATGAAAGATGAAATTTTGAATTATGAAAGTTTATGTAAAAATTCCCTTTTGAAAAGCCAAAATCGTGAGCATGGGAAAGGAAGGAGGGAAGGAGTTTTAACCATTTAATTGTATTTTTGGAAGTTTGAAATAATGTATTACAATGAAATTTGGGAGGTATTGGAATGTACATTAAAAATTTGGACAGTTCCTTCATGGTTTAGTGTATGTGGAGGAAGTGAAGAATTCATGAAGTTTAAGAAAAATGATGGTGTTCTAATAAGAATTATGATGTGTATTTATGTAGAGCAAGAAAAGTGGCAAGTTGGAAAGGCAAAGGGATTGTAGAGAAATTTCTAAGTGAGGGCAAAGGAATCATCCCTATTGGAAGCTTTTAAAAGGTAGCTAGCTTTATCCTTAAGCTCTGTTTTCCATTTATATGTTTTCTATATTTTATGCCATTGTATGAAATGTGTATAAAATTGTTGTGTACGCATCCCGGGAAGATAGTAAAATACTTTGTATGAGGCCTATGACCCGAGTTCCCTGGGATGATAATGAAATTGTTATGTGCGGTACCTACGGCCTGAGTGCTGTGTGCATGAGGCCTAGGTATGATTGTCTGTGATAGCTATCCTGACTGTGATGCATGTTTCTTACAATGGTATGGAATGGTGTAATAAATGATTATTTGATTTTGGAAACGTATGATTTATTTGCTTAAAGATCTGGAATGGCTTAATATGTTTTTCTTGCAATAGCTAGCTACAGGAAAAATTTATTTCTTATGTTTCTATATTGTTTACTAACCATTCTAGGTGATGCTTCCAAAGGCCCTCTTAACAAGAAAGAATAATGTTTTAAAGTTGCCTTAGAATGTTCATAAAGTTTGTGATGTTAGTATGTATTGGATATATGTTTTGTAAGTTGAAATTTCTGTATAATTATATTACCCTTGCCTATGTTGTATGAAATACATGAATTTGATGTATTATGAACTAGTTTGGATAGGTTAGCTTTTAATATGCAATGGGTGTGAAGTTAGAAAATGACCAAATGAATAGTAAATGACCAAATGAACAGTGAACTCGTAGGGCAGTAAGCTGAGTATGTTTGCAGGGATTTTTGGCTGAGTTATGATGAACTAAAAATTATGAGAAAATTCATTAGTGAACTTCATTTATGTATCATCCATTGTGCGAAAATTTAACTTAAAATAAGATCATTTGCTATGGGAAATTATTACACATTTTGGACTGCCCTGTTCCCGTCACAGTGCTAAATGCAAATTGTAACTTAGTATTCCGAAGGAGTAAATGGATGAGTTATGATTTGAAAAATTTATGGTAAGTATTTAACATGTTTATCAAGTCCCATACCAAATTTGAGCTTATTCGGAGTTGATTTACCACTTGAACTAAGGGCTTACTTTTACAGTTGTAAATTCTGGATAGAAATAGAACAGGAACATTTTGCTGTGAATATTGAAAGGTCAAATGACGTCTAAATTATGTCAAATTTTTACAGGATGAATCCAACACGTGAAAAGTTTATAGGACTAAATTCATGATTTTTGGAGTTCTGCAAAGTAGTTTTTCATATTTTTGAAGTTGGTCCAATAATTCTGGAAATGAGCAAAAAATTTTTGAAACTCATAATCTCTAATATTTTTGTTTCACAGAATCTTAAATTAGCTTCAAAAAGAACTAATTGTACAATAATTACCTATTTAATGAAGATTAAAGTGTTAATAAGTAAGAGAGTTACAAGGGCTCCATTTGTATCAATAGAAAGTACATTCCACAAAATATAGTTATAAAATATTAAAATGGAGGAAAGTGTTTTACTTATTTAGTATTAAATATAAAGAATTTAAGGAAAGCAACTTCCTCTATTTCAAAAAAGAATTTGCTTTTCTTTATTTTCAAGTTTATAAGCATCATGTTTTTTAGTCATTAATATAAATAGTATATCATTCATTCATTAATATATACATATATATATATATATATATATATATATATATATATATATATATGTAAATGATATTTTTCTATAGAATATATTTTTTGATGAAACAAACAGAGTCAAAATGTGCATTTGAATAAACTTTGGTTACAATAACTTAAAATGAAATTTTGGATTATATATGCTATTGTTTGGTGCTGTTAATGTCATAATTTGATTAAAAAAATTAAAGCAATTGATGTTATTTGATTATTAATATATTAGTAACCTTGCATAGAAATTTGATAGTAATTAGAATTGATTTGGATACTTAGAAGGCCTCTTTTCTACAATAACTCAAAAACTACCCAGAATTAGAAATTCTAAGTTTTTAGCTCTATTTGAACAATACCAATGTGATAATTTTAAGAAATAATTGAAATTTCTCATTAGTTAACATGTTATGGATGTTGAATCAAAATTTAGTAATAATTGGAAGTGGTTTAAATATTGAAAATAGGGTTTTATTAAGATTTTTGACATGTTGTCTTATTTTGAAATCCTTTGTTTTGGTACTGAGTGAACTATACTTAAGAGTTAGTAAATTGTAGAAAAATTAATGATTGGTGTTTATTAATGTATTAGAAATATTAAATAAAGTTTTAATGAAAATTTGATATGATTTGGAAGGTAAAAAGGCTCTAAACCATGAAGAAGTCATGTCATTCAACATGATTAGTGTTTAATACATTCTATTGAAAGTGTTGCAAGCAATTGAACTTTGTATTGCAAGGATGACACTTAAGTTATAAATTACTAGCCTTTCAAAAGAATTAAGTATTATTATTATCTTGGATGGAATGGTTGAATATAAATATTAACTTAGGATATAATGTCGTGTGATGATAAATTGTGAATATGTATAAAAATGGCTAGATTTTATAGCATAGTTAGTATCTTAACCATACCTTATGAATTTAAAATGATTCATTGATACTATAGCTAGTATCATAACATTAGTTAACATGAATTTGATTTATAGGAGAAGTTATTCATCCTTTAGAGAGAATGAGAGGAGCAATAAAGGTTAGAGAGATAAAGTTGGTGACTTAATGCCTAAGGTGGGGGGATAAGGCTGGACTAAAGATATAAGGATAAACTTATATACTAACTATTGTCATTCTTTAGAGTAATTTTTCTATACAGTATACAGAAAAGTTATAACAGATACTACAGAGTTAAATTAAATAATTATTTATTTTATATTATTATATACATATGTTTTTAATCTATTATAGTGACAAGTCCCTAGAAAAGGAGAAAAGTAATCAATTATTGAGTATTTTAATACTCAAAAAGCTAAATCCTAAGCCAAATCCTTTTGTCATTAATCTTATTCTATCAAACTATTCAAAGGAGGCATATTTAATAGTTTTAGTTTTGTCAATGTGTTAGATCTTTTGTCTTCCTCACCCATTGAATCTGATCTTGAGCAAGATTCTGAATAGAAATATGATAGGTTTAAATAGGAGTTTCTCTACTTATAGCATTGTATATAAACTTTTTTTTTAAAAAAACTTTAGTACTTTTATGTAAATCTTTTTATATTTATAAATTATATTTTAAATTTTCAATTACATTTGCAATTAATTCTACTTTCTATAAATGCTTATTTTTATCTTCATAAAAATTAATATAGAGAAAAAAATATCTTAAAAACTTATAGGGACAACTGGTTAGTAAATCGATACTAGTTAGGCATCTTTATGTTAGTTAGAATACTCAAGAGTTAGCTCATGACAATGATGTCCTGTTCACTTCCTTATTCATGTATTATCACGGTCCATCCATTATTCAAACTTTATGCTAATTCTAGAGCCTAATTTCTAATGCTTTTTTTATAATGAAGTTATCCCTATTGCTACTAAGTTATAGAGTGCTTATGGCATGAGCCCTTTTGTTTATGGTATTATAACAAATATCAAGCATATCCCTTTTGCTATTAAGTTACAAAGTGCTTACAACATGAGCCCCTTTATCTATAGTAGCTGCAAATATCCATCCCTTATTTTCTACAAATTTTGCCAACAAGTAGGTGATCACTATTAGGTAACCTTATAGTTTAATCAAGAGCCTAAATTTTAAGATTCAAGGCTAGAAAAGATTGTTAATGGCAATAATAACTTTCATCATTTTGCCTCATCAAAATTCACTTTCATTACCCTATTGATTTTTACAAACTTCTATAGTTATGCATATCATGACTGACTTCTATCACCCTACCTCATTGAGGTTCAATCTCATCATTCTATTGATCATTATTGATTTCTATCACTCTGTCGTATCAAGATGCACTTTCATCACTATGCTAATTGTAACTAATTTTTGTGCTTGTATATATTAAGATTGCCTTTAGGAACATGTCCATTGAGGAAGACTTTATGACTACTTTCTTGACATAAATGCCATTTAAAATGAAAACCTAATTTGTAAAGTTATTTGATCAATTCATGGATTATACTCTTAGTAAGACACATCTATTTTATACTTGGTGTAAGAAAGAGTTAATTCTTATGCTATGTAAACTTGCATCCGATACATTCATCCAATTGAAGTTTATCCCTCTATTATGAAGACCTCATATTCAAAGGCATTCCTCCATGTGCCATGAAGACATTCTAGACCTTACCTCTAAAGACATTCAATAACTCATATTTAAAGACATTCAAGATCTTGCCTTTGGAGACATTCAACACCTTGCATCTGAAGATGTTTATGATCTTGGCTCTAGTGACATTTAACACTTTAGCATTTAAAGACATTCAAGATATCACATCTGAAGACATTCATGTTCTTATATTTGAAGATGTTCAGAACATCACATCTAAAGATGTTCAAGATGTCATATATGAAGACATTTAAGATTTGACCTTTAGAGATTTTCAAGACATCATATTTGAAGATGTTCAAGACTTCACATCTAAAGACATTCGTAATTTCGCCTTTGGAGATGTTTAACCATATGCTAGGAAATCTCCACATTTGATGCCTTTCATCATATTTAATTTTCCTTTTTCTAGTGACACATAAATCCACATGTCTTCCTTGCATATTTCACACATTATATATTGCAAGCCTTCCTTTTGGCAATAAATTAATTTTTTTTAAAATATAAGAAAAAGTATCATTATTTATAACATCAATTATAGGTTTTCATTCTTAAACATGCATCTATATTAAGGGTAAAAGGAAAATTCACAATAAGTGAACACATTGAATCTTCACAATAAAAAAAAATATAACTTATCAAACTTGTGAACGTATTAAATTTGGAATATGAAATCCTGTTTGTAATTTCATATTCAATTATTATTATACAAGAACATTTTTATTTAGTTATTTATGTGAGTGCATTTAGTAATTTACTAAGTTGCTTATGTACTTAATAGAGGATTAAGTCAAACATAGTTTGGTTTTAATTTGGCTATCCATAGTTTATAGTCATATAGGCTATAAGCAATACATTTATTTAGACTTTAATTTAGTTGTTTTCAATTTATATTCATATGGGTTAGGAGTATTACATAAGAGATTTTTTTTAGAAGTTGTACACAATTTATGCTTTTTGGGTTATGAGTATTACATAATAGATTTTTTTAAAGAAAATTGTACATAGCATATACTCTTGTAGGCTACGAGTATTATGCGATTTATCCTCACACAATTAACAATATGATGTAGCTATTTTTATGCATAGAAATGCTTTAAGAATTTTCCATTGATCAGACCAATCCTTAATCCTTTTTGGTTGACCAACTTATATATGTCATCGATGTAAACTTCTTAAACTAAATATAAGCTATCCTTTTTTGAAAGAAACTTGTTATTGATTTTATAAGTGGTGATGATAGATCTTCAAACATCCAAGACTAAATACTTGATTTAAAAGAAGCATAGCCTCACCTTTTTATAAAATGCTTTGAGCTTAACAACACTTTAAGCATTATTATGCTTCTAGTATCATTAAGCACTTCTAACTCATTAAGCCTTAAATGTGTTTTCTTTTTGCTCAAGAGACCCACTTGAATTACTATTCTTAGTAATGAGATTTACCTTTCAAATGGTAGTATTACTTTAACCTTATCTATGAGTAAATACAATGCTACTTAAATAGATTTTCAATATATGGTTCTGTATAACCATAATGCTTCTCTATTTCTTTCATGTCAATTCTCTTTGATTTATGCATAACTTTCTTTAATAAACTATAAAGGATTTTATTGAAAGCTTCAACCAACCCATTAGTGAGTGTATTATACATTGATGAACTATATTAGTTGAAATAATACTTCTTATAAAGTTTATCCACATATTTGTTATGGAACTCCTTCCTATTGTTAATGATAATGTACCTTAGCACTTTATATCAAAATATGATGTTTTCATGGGTGAGATTTACAATCATTTCTTTCTTAACTTCTTTGAATACTTCTACCTTAGCCTATTTTGAGAAGCAATAAGTTATAGCTAGAATATATGAGTGGCCTTCAGGAAACTTTGGTATGATTGGACTAACTACATCAAGATCCTATGCATCAAAAGGCCATAAAGAATTTTTAGATGCAATGGTTTCAATGGTTGGTGAATGAGGTTTGTATGGAATTGACAAGCTTCACACCTATTAGTGAAGTTAATGCAATCTTTTACTATGGTAAGCTAGAAAAAAATAGCCCATTCTTTTAATTCAAAAATGTAACTTAGGTCTAAAGTAATGAATGCCACAGACTCTAAAGTGAACTTTTTCTAAGGCACTTTTTACTTCATCTTCCTTAAGATAATGTAGGAATACACTTTCAAATGACAATTAGTAGAGAATATTTTTGTAGAATATGAATTGAGAAGCTTAATGATGGATTTTAGTTATATGTTGAGGATTATCTAATAATTTGTTATGTTCAAGGTAATCAATCAAAGGTTCATGCTAATCCTTTTTCTTAATTTCAAAGATAAAGACATAATATACAATTTCCTTACAATCTTAAGCCTTATTATCAAAAGTAAGAGTGACTACCATCTTTGACATATAGGCACTTTTACTTTGACATTCATATGCACTAATATTAAAGCCAAATAAGCTAAGGCATTAACCTACATATTTTTTCTTCAAGGTATATAGGCTATTTCATTATGATTGAATTATCTAAAAAGTTAGGTAGCATATTTGCAATTGTTAGTGTTTATGCCCTAAAACTAATCATATTAATGATTGTAAATTTAAATCATGTTATTTTAATGGCAATTCTAATTATCATATTTATATATATTATTTATGTAATATATTTAATTGTGATAATAACCTTAGAATAATTGTATTCTTAAATGTCCCTAGTCATATATCATTGTGGATTGGGTTGCTTTGATATGTTAAGACTAGCATGTATAGTGACTAATATGAGATATTAAGTCTGCACATAAGTACAAGTTAGAGAACTTGTATACTAGACTGACCTACCCTAAGAACACTACATGGATCGTTATATGAGTGTCATGAGTGATTCTTAATGATCATTATTAATATAATCTTTTAACTTGAGATCTCCAAGGTTCCCTACATGTGAGTTTCATATTTTGATACTATTATATATCACACATGATTGAGTAAATGTAATGGTAGTTATTGGATATGTTACATATCATGTGGAGGGATTTGTGAGATTAAGATAGAATTTTTCCCTCCTATATAATAAAAGTAACATTTGTGGGCTCCTTGATTAAGTAAAGCTGATAAAATGCATGGCCATGCTCAAATGAATTAACACGGGATGCCAATTTCATTTACTTCAATTAATTTACTTAGGAATTAAGAAATGTTTGGATTGGGCTATACGAAAATGACACGGTCCATGTCTCGTGCTCAATCTAGATGTCTAAGATAAAAAGACATAGATAATGATCACGCATAAATGTTCAGTCGAATCACTGACTTTCTCATTACTTAGGTAGCAATGATGTGTTGCTAAACACTACTCATTATTTATGATCATTAATGTGATTTATGATAATTGCCAATGTAATGAGAGCCTGTAAGGTCGCACACTTGGAGCCTAGTGGATTTGGAATTGATGGACTAAATTGTTTGGCTATTTAGGAATTCTATGTTATTATTATAATGCCCAATAATAAGTTTATAATTATACATAGATCAAAGTCTAATTGGTTAGGATTTTCTATGCATCTATTTAAATAGGCTTGATAGGTAATAATAGATTATTATTCACTTATCCCAAAGCATAGAAAAACCCTAGTACTTTTCCTTGACCATAACTCCTGAAGAGGTGTAGCTAGCACTACAAGGCTAAGGAGAAGAATTTCAACCAGTGTTTGTATGGATGTTCATTGGTGATCTGCTGGTTCGTGTGGATATCTCAGATTCTTTAGCTGAAAGGAAGTCGAAGAGGCGATCAACGAACGAGTTTTTGAATCATCAAAAAGGTATTGAACGAATCTTTATTATAATATAATGTTTTACATTGATCCATTGGCTGGGATCGGTTAATTTCACTGCGCTTATTTAGCTCCCGATCCCAACAGTAGTATGATAAGAGATTAGGCTTCTTCACTTCCTAAATAGATAAGAATTGATTAATTATCAACTTGGAATCTCTAAACACTTTGACCTCATGATTTTCATCTCTAAAACCATTTTGAGTCATATATTTTAAGATAGGTATTTAGTAAAATTGTTTAAGCGACATTTGGTCAAGCTAAAGTGTACAACAGAATGTCTCCTTCTTGGTTTCTTAAAATAACCCCAACACTTGCTTTTAAAATTCTTACTTTACCATAAAAGAACATTTTCCATAAAGTTGGAAGCTCCATAAGCATTATATCTTCATTTAGGAGTTAATCAAATAATTATCAATTATTAGAGATCAGATGATCATCTAGGAAGTCTATTAGCATTTAGCCTTTCATTGCTTTTTAAGGAATGTATGCAATGCTAAATTCTTGAAGAAGTAATGCCTACATGACCATTTAACAACATGAGATTAGATATGATGTACTTCAAAAGATTAACTTGAGACACCAACCTAACTATATAAGCTTATAAATAATATCTAAGCTTTTAGGTTGCAAACATTAAAGCTAAACATGTCTTTTCTATTAAAGTATAATTTAACTCAACACCTTTTAGAGTCCTATATAGATAGTATAAGGCATTCTTTTTCCTTGATCATTTGCTTGAACAAGTAAAACTCCAAGTGAATGCTCTTATGTAGCAATATAAAGGATAAGTGATTGATTAGGTACAAGTGGCTGTAGGGTCGGTGGTTTGACTAGATAAGTTTTAATGCTTTCTAATGCATTTTAACAAGTATTATCCCATTTAAATGGAATATTCCTTTTCATGAGCCAGTTAAAGTGTGATACCCTAAATAGAACAAGAAAGTCTAAAAAGGAATTTTGATTAAGAACCCCCTAACAAAAACTCAATAAGGTAATCAAGTAAAGTTTAGGTAAATTGTAAAGACATTTTAAGGCAAGTCTCCTTAGAATTTTTGTAGAAATTATATTAGACACTAGTGTAGGTCAAAATATAATTAAAAATCCAACACTAAGTTTAACAAAATTATATAAAGGCTTAATAGGAAATTAAAGGCCTAAGTAGCTTAAAAACCTAAATATTGGATCTAAAATCAAAATAAATTTTCTTAGTTCATTTGGGTTAATTTGGCTTAACTTTTTTGAGCTCAAATTCGATTTTAGAAATAAGAACAAAAATAAGGCCTAAATAAAGTCCAATCTTATGAAGGAAGCCAATGGTAATTTAATGAATAAGTTAAAAACTAGAGGTAATTATTAGTGCTTCTTTCTAGATATTGTATTTGGATAAATTTAAGTGGATTTGAGCAAAATATCTTCTAATTCCAACCTTAAGTAATCATGTAGCATGTGCTAAAATCATCACCAAATTTTTACAAAAAAAAGATAATAAAATGGATGGCATATGAAAGAAGCTTGAATTAGGGTTTATCCAAAGTTTTTTATGTCATTTTGAGACAAATTTTTTCTTTATCTTCAACCCAAAACCTTGTCTTCTCCTAGGGTTTCTTTAGTAAGGCTTTCAATTTTCTAATAATTCTCAAGAGGTTCTCTAAGTGGTTCTATCTAATTTTTACAAGGTAACCTAGGTTTTCATTCTTCTTTTTTAAGTTTTTATCAAAATTTCCTTTTTAAGATTCCTAAAACTTAGTTTATTTTACTAAAGTTGCTCTTTTTCTACTTTAAGAGGTTTTTGGGAAATTAGAGAATAAAAAATTTGAGGCATGAGTGGCAACTATTCCTTATTCCCTTGAGCTTTCTCGTGAAAGATGAAAAATATAATGATACATACTACCATAGGTACTAAGTTCAATTGTGGTGCTGTATGGTTAGATTTTGATATTCTATAAATGTTAATGTGATGACATGATATTGCTATTTTAGTTCCAAGATTGGTAGGAGAAGATTCATTAATTTTTTCTTAAGAGATGACAATAGAATTATATTGAGTTTAGAAACAAAATAGTTAAAGGAAGACAATAGTATGCTTTTTGTTACTATTTGGAATCAAGGATTAGGAATTGGCAAAAATTCAATTTTTAGTATATTAATGTTACAAATAGTGTTAGGATAGGTGTAGGAAAAGTTAAGAATTTTTGAAAAAATCTTAGAGTTATGAAAAGTGAATTTTTATGGACTTTGGTTACAAGAGCTCAAAATATAATTCTAAATTTTATGTTCTAAAGTTTAGTGCTGTTTATGCAAGAATTTGATTGAAAAAAATTAAATTTATTAATTTTCTTTGATTATTAACATATTATTAAGCTTATAGAAAATTTTGGTAGCTATTGAAATTGATTTGGATTCCAAAAAGGCTCTTTTTCCATAATAACTCTAAAACTACTCAAATTTGGCAACTTTATGTTTTTAGTTTGTATGAATAGTATCAATATGATGTTATTATGAAATAATTGAAGTTTTTATCATTTAACATGTTATGGATGTTTTATAAAAATTTGGTGATGATTGGAAATGATTTGAATTTTGAAACAGACTTTTATTATAATTACTCATATGTTACCCTATTTTAAAATTTATGATTTTAGTATTGAGTGAACAGTGTCCAAGGATAAGAAAATTGTAAGAAGATTAATGTTTAATAATTTATAATATGTTAGAAGCATTAAATAAAATTTTAGCAAAATTTTAAATTAATTTAGGAGTTTTAAAGGCACCAAATTGTGGCATACTATCTAGCAAGCTAATTATTTGATACTTATTATTAAGAAATGTTACAAGCACTTGCAATTTTTGATATATTTGATGATGATTGAGCTATGATAGATAGTTGTTCAAGAGAACAAAAGGTGTTTATTATCTTGAATGAAAAGGTTACATATTAACCTTGGACTTGATAATATGTGATAATGAAATTAAATATATGAGAATAGCATTTTGTGTTAACAATACTCTTATGGCATAATTGGTATATTGACCATACCTAATGAAATGAACAATTGATGCACAAGGTTAGTGATAAATGCACAATTGTACTTAAATTTTATGTGTTTCATCACTGATTTACTGAGTATCTTGTGCAAAATTGATTGAAAAGGATACTTAGATGCTCGATATTTTGTTTTCAGGTTTTGGAGTGACACATTTGAGCATTAAAAAAGGATCCGGAGTTAAAATCGTACGAATTGTGGAGAATCGAAGCAAAGTTGCTCACTTGGCAAAGAACATGAGGTATGGGAACCCCGTGTGGATGGCCGTGTATCTGTCTGGATTGCTTCGAAGCTTCACTGACCTACTCAAAGAAGAACACGGGGTTAAACACGGGCTGTGTCATACCCCGTGTACCATACTACCCTTCACTTCGAAGGTAAACACGGGGAGTGTCATACCTCATGTATCATGCTGCTTAACCTTCGCAGAAGAACACAGGGTACAACATGGGCCATGTCATACCCCGTGTATCATGCTGACCAGCCTTCGCAGAGAAACACGAGGTAGAACACGGGCCGTGTCACACCTCGTGTACATTACCATATAAGTTTTGTGCGAAAAATCAGAAAGGAGAGAAGGAGAACCGAAAATTAGAAAAGGGGAGCTGTGAGTAGAAACCCTAGGAGAGACCCAAAGTCACCAAGGGCAACTACTAACATCAGATTCGAGCAAAGGATTGAAGATTTAAGCAAGGAATTTATAGAGCTTCATGATTTGTTTGAATTCCCTCTCTATTTTCTGGTTTTCTGCTAATTGTGTAATGACTTCACACTAAACCCTAGTGCTCAGCTAGGGGTAAACTTGTTCATGGATTTATGGATTTAATTTTTATATAATCTAGCTTGATTTACTATTAATTTATGATTTGATTATGCTGTTTTGTATTTCAACAGTTCAATACTTTCGGAATATTGAATTTGTGTGATAGATTAGTTAATTCTAGGTTGGAATGACCAATTAATTAATCGGACCTTGCATGATCATTGGGAATATCGATTAGACTTAGGAATTAAGCTAATTGGATTCTTTTGCATAGGATGAAATATCTAACAATGGATTCTAAAGCAATGTTAATGCAACCTAGATGAGTGATTACTAGAGAAATTATGGGCACTTAATCTTTTGATTAGTAGTTAGTAGCCTTGCAATGAGGTATAGCTTATATTTGGTAATCTAGCAATCTAAATTAACAGTAAACCAAGTTAGAGGATTATCTTCATTCCATAATGAAATGTACAAGGGAACCCTAAAACTAAGTACGCTTTTACCTTGTTTTAATTAAATCTTTTTTATAACTAAGCTCTGTTTTGTATTTTACCTTTAATTCATAATATTAATCGGTACACCTGGATAATTTACCTCGAAATTCAATTAGTATTCAACATTCAATCCCTGTGGAGACGATATCTTTTATACTATAACTCGACTAAACTTGTGCACTTGTGGGATCACGTTAAGTTTTTGGCGCTGTTGTCGGGGATTGCAACTGGTTAATATTAACAGAAAGTTTTGAGTGAATTAGACTAGGCAATTCATTTTCTTTTAGTTCTTAATTCATCTTATTCTGATTATCTTATTTTTATAGCATTTCTTTCTTACTTTGTTCTGTTCGAGTATTACCTACTCTTTTTGCAGAAAATCTTTGTATATACAAAGGAGAAGTCTTGAAGGAATTCTTGACTTAGACCCAGAGATTGAAAGAGCTCTGCTTAGGAGAAGGAGAGAGCAAAAATTAGTAGATATCCAAGAAGCAATTGACATTGAACTAGTGATTGAAGACATGGATAACAGATCTCTTAGAGAATTTGTAGCACCCGACGCCACTGGGCTTCAATCCAGTATAAGAAGGCCTGCTGTTGAGGCTAACAACTTCGAATTGAAGCTAGCTCTTTTATCTATGGTGCAGCAAAATCAGTTTGGTGGATTACTAATGGAGGATCCAAACCTCCATATTCAGATTTTCTTATAGTACTGTGATACAATCAAGATCAATGGTGTAGCAGTGGATTCTATCAATATTAGACTCTTCCCATTCTCTTTGAGGGATAGAGCAAGGGCTTGGTTGCACTCTTTACTAGCAGGGTCTATCACTACATGGGAAGAGCTACTGAGGGCTTTTCTATCACGATATTTTCCTCCAAGCAAGACTGCTCAATTAAGGAATGAAATTACCACATTTTCTCAGAGAGAAGGGGAATATCTATTTGATGCTTGGGACAGATATAAGGAACTGTTGAGGTTGTGTCCACATCATGGGTTAGAGAAATGGCTAGTTCTTCATACTTTCTATAATGGTTTGAATTACAATACTAAGCTTACTGTGGATGCTGTTGCTGGAGGTGCCTTGATGAACAAAAGGTTAGATGAAGCATATGATTTGATTGAGGATATGGCTTTGAACCACTACCAATGGTCAAATGAGAGGGGATCTTCAAGGAAAGCTCCAGGTAAGTATGAATTGGACGCTTTTAATCATTTGTCAGCTAAGGTAGATGCACTAGGAAGTCTAGGTAGTAAAGTAGATGCACTTATGACTAAGTTTGATAAATTTCAAGTTAATAGTGTAAATGCAACAAGTGCTACTGACCTTTCTTGTGAGATTTATGGTTTGACAGGTCATATGGCAACTGAGTGTACATTGGGGTAGGATTTTATTGAGCAAGTGAACTATGTGCATAACAGTGGGTATGGACAGAAGAATCCGAACGAACCATTTGGAAACACCTACAATCCATCATGGAGGAACCACCCAAACCTATCCTACAAGCCTAACCAGCCGTACAATACTCAAAACACTCACAATAGACCACCACCACCACCACCTGGTTTTCAAAACCAAAGACCCTACAACCCACCAGCTCAAACCTCTTCCACTGCTAAGTTAGAAAGCCTCTTGGAGAAATTTCTCATTTCCCAAGAAAAAACTAATGAAGAGTTTAGGCAACATGGTAAAGCCATGGAGGATTCCATTAGGCAACTGTCCTCCAAAGTGGATTCATTGGCCACACATGGAAAAATGCTGGAAACCCAAATAGCTCAACAAGCTTCTGCTTCTTCCTCTAGAGCTTTTGGTTAACTCCCTGCTCAACCTGAATCAAATCCTAGGGAGCATTGTAAGGCAATCACTCCTAGGAGTGGGAGGCTATTGAAGGTTCCAAATGCTACCCAAGAAGGTGAAGAAGAGATAGTTGAGGGAGAAGTGCAGAAAGAAAGCCAAAAGGCTTCAATTCCTAATGATGCTGAAGTGAAATAAGGGGAATTAACTGAAAATCCAAAGTATGTCCCTCCAGAACCATACAAACTGCCTATCCTTTATCCTTAAAGACTAGCAAAGGCTAAACTTGATAAGCAGTTTGGAAAGTTCTTGGAAGTATTGAAGAAGTTGTATATTAATATTCCCTTCACTAATGCTCTTTCACAAATGTCGTCATATGCAAAGTTCTTGAAGGACATTCTTTCAAACAAAAGGAAGCTAGAGGAGCATGAGACTATAGCCCTAACGGAGGAGTGTAGTGCTATCATCCAAAATAAACTACCTCCTAAGCTAAAGGACCCAGGCGGCTTCTCCATTCCTTGTGTGATTGGAAATGTTCCTATTAACCGAGCATTGTGTGACTTGGGAGCAAGTGTGAGCCTCATGCCACTGTCGGTTGCAAAGAGACTGAATATAGAAGAAATGAAGCCCACCACAGTTTCACTTCAACTAGCTGACTGTTCAGTGAAATACCCAGTAGGTATACTTGAGGATATACCTATCAAGGTTGGTAAGTTCTTCATTCCTATTGATTTTGTTGTGCTTGAAATGGAAGAGGATTCATAAATCCCTATCATTTTGGGTAGACCCTTTTGAGCCATTGCGGGTGCTTTAATTGATGTAAAAAATGGAAGACTTTCATTATCTATTGAGGATGAAAAGGTTGAATTTAAATTTGAATGAATCAATTAAATTACCTGTTTGTGAAGATTCAATATGCAGGATTGATGTGGTAGACAAAGCTGTGAAAGAAACCCTTCTAATAAGGTGCCTTTAAGATCCACTTGAAGCATATCTAGTCACAAATGGAATTCTTGACAATGAGGAGACTGCTGCATATGCAGAGTTTTTGGAAGCAAGCCCACCACTTCCCCTCCCTGCAGCAATTGAATCATTGGAAGTGGAGTCTAACAATACCATCACTGAGGAAAACACACCACCTAAGGTAGAATTGAAACCTCTCCCATCTACCCTCAGGTATGAGTTTCTAGGACCCCACTCCACTTATCTTGTGATAGTAAATGCAAATCTAACTGCTCTTGAAATAGAAAAATTACTTAGGCAGCTTAGATCTCATAGAAAAGCTTTAGGGTACACCATTTCTGATTTGAAAGGGATTAGTCCTTCAATATGCATGCATAGGATATTGATGGAGGAAGATAGTAAGCCCTCTATTGAACATCAAAGAAGGTTGAACCCAAATATGAAAGAAGTTGTAAAAAAGGAAATAGTGAAGTTGCTAGATGCTGGGGTAATTTACCCAATTTCAGATAGTCAGTGGGTTAGTCCGGTTCATGTTGTTCCTAAGAAAGAGGGATTAACTGTGGTAAAAAATGAAAATAATGAGTTAATTCCTACTAGGATTGTCATGGGTTGGAGGATGTGTATAGATTATAGGAAATTGAACAAGGCAACCCGAAAAGACCATTTCCCTCTTCCCTTCATAGATCAAACTTTGGAAAGGCTAGCTAAGCATTCACATTTCTATTATTTGGATGGTTATTCTAGTTTCTTCCAAATTCCTATACATCCAAATGATCAGGAAAAGATCACTTTTACATGTCCTTATGGCACTTTTGCATATAGAAGGATACCTTTTGGTTTGTGTAATGCTCCTGCTACATTTCAACATTGTATGATGGCTATCTTCTTTGATTTTATTGAAAACATCATGGAAGTTTTTATAAATGATTTTTCTATATATGGTACTTCCTTTGATAACTGTTTGACTAATTTATCTCAAGTGTTGCAGGGATGTGAGGAGGTAAATTTGGTACTCAATTGGGAGGAATGCCATTTTATGGTAAGAGAAGGGATTGTCCTTGACCATCAAGTATCCGAGCATGGTATTGAGGTAGACAAGGCTAAAGTGGACATCATAGAGAAATTGCCTCCCCTAACTTCTGTAAAGGGAGTGAGGAGTTTTCTGGGACACGCCGGTTTCTACGGACGCTTCATCAAAGATTTCTCTAAAATTGCCAAACCCTTAACTAACTTGCTTGCTAAAGATGTTGCGTTTGATTTTAATCAAGATTGTTTGGATGCATTTTGCAGGTTGAAGAAAGCCTTGATTTCTGCCCCAATCATGCAAGCACCGGATTGGAATCTACCATTTGAGGTGATATGCGATGCTAGCGACTATGCAATAGGAGCGGTACTTGGACAAAGGAAGGATAGGAAAGTTCATGCCATATACTATGCCAGCAAGACTTTGGATGAGGCTCAACTGAACTACGCCACAACTGAAAAGGAACTTTTTGCGGTAGTTTATGCAGTTGACAAGTTTCGATCCTATTTGGTGGATTCCAAGGTGATAGTCTTTACGGATCATGCAGCAATCCGATACCTTTTGAGCAAAAAGGAAGCTAAACCTCGTCTAATCAGGATTCTTTTATTACAAGAATTCGATTTAGAAATTCGAGATAAGAAGGGTACCAAGAATGTGGTGGCTGATCACCTTTCAAGGTTGAAGCAAGAGTTAAGAGATGAGGAAGATAAAGAGATGCCAATAAACGATTCCCTTCCAGATAATTATTTGTTGGCTGTCTCTTCTTCAGCTATCCCATGGTTTGCAGACTATGTAAATTACATAGTGAGTGGTGCTTTGCCTCCGGATGCGGGGTATCAGTAGAAAAAGAAGTTTTTAACAGAGGTGAAACATTACTTTTGGGATGAATCTCTTCTCTATAGAAGATGTGCTGATGGCCTATTTAGAAGGTGTGTGCCTGAGAAAGAAATTGCTAGCATTCTGTTCCATTGTCACTCCTCCCCATGTGGAGGACACTTCGGCACTTCAAGAACAGCTGCGAAGATTGCCCAGGCGGGTTTTTATTGGCCAACCCTATTCAAGGATGTTCACCACTATGTCACTTCATGTGACTAATGCCAAAGAGTTGGTAATATATCAAAAAGGCATGAGATGCCTTTGAATAACATTTTGGAAGTTGAAATATTTGATGTCTGGGGAATTGATTTCATGGGACCATTCCCACCTTCTTGCAGCAACAAATACATACTTGTGGCGGTTGATTATGTTTTCAAATAGGTTGAAACAATTGCCACTCGAACTTGTGATGCCAAGGTTGTAGTTCGATTCTTCAAGAAGATATTATTTCCTAGGTTTGAGATACCTAGGGTCGTTATCAGTGATGGAAGGTCTCACTTTATTGCCCATCAATTTCAATTGCTCTTGAAAGGATATGGAGTAACCCATAAGATCTCTACTCCATATCACTCTCAAACCAGTGGGCAAGTGGAGCTTTCAAATAGAGAAATCAAGAGCATATTGGAGAAGACTGTGTCTAGATCAAGGAGGAATTGGGCACTTAAATTGGATGACACTTTATGGGCCTACAGGACCGCTTTTAAGACTCCAATTGGAATGACACCATTTAGGCTTATCTATGGGAAGCACAGTCATCTACCAGTAGAGATTGAACACAAGGCGTATTGGGCAATCAAGTTGCTCAATTTTGATTTGCAATCTGCTGGGGAGAAGAGAAAGCTTCAACTTCTTAAGCTTGAAGAACTGAGAAATGAACCCTACGACAATGCCAAGATATATAAAGAACGAACAAAGGCTTGGCATGACAAGTGCATTCTCAGAAAGGAGTTCCACGAAGGAGACCTGGTGTTGCTGTTCAGTTCCAGATTTAAGCTTTTCCCAGGGAAGCTCAAGACAAGGTGGACTGGACCATATCTTGTGAGAAAGGTGTATCCATTTGGAGTTGTGAAAATTTGGAGTGAAAGCACCGGCAATTTCAAAGTTAATGGCCAGAGATTGAAGCATTATGTTGCCAGGCAACCAATAATGGTAACTCCAGGATGATTGAAACAGGGGTCGAGCTTATGACCTTAAACAAGCGCTTCTTGGTAGGCAACCCAAGCTTATTTTTCTATTTTTCTTGCTTTTAAATCTTAGTATTCCCATTTTTATTTTGAGTTTCTGAGTAGTTTGAGGTATATAACTCATTAGTTGTTAATTTAAGATGTTCATTTTTGTACTTGGTCTCTGTCTCTGGGGTAAATTAGGCATATATGCATGTCTGTTGTTCATTTTCTTGCACAGAAGGTTCAAAACACAATCCAATGAGATACACGGTGTACAACACGGGCCGTGTCATAACCCGTGTACCTCACTGTCTGGCCAATATAAAAGGACTTATGATTTTCACCGCATTCCAGTGAGAAACACGGTGTACAACACGGGGAGTGTATTACCCCGTGTACCTCGCTGAAGCAATGATAAGGATTTTTTAACATGAGCCTTCCAGAGAGAAACACGGGGTACAACACGGGACGTGTTAAACCCCGTGTACTATTGCGAAGTATGTTAGTATCTTTCAGAGAGAAACACGGGGGAGAACACGAGGTATGCCAAACCCCGTGTATGTTTGCAAAACCTAGAACACTCATTCACAGAGAAACACGGTGTACAACATGGGCCGTATTGGACCCCGTGTTCTTGGGCGGATGAGCTTTTAATGGCGAAAACCCCTGATTTTCCTTCATTTTTCTCTTATTTTCTTCGTCCTCCTCCGTGCCCTAGTCTCTCTATCTGCATTTTCGGCCATTGTCTTGCCAAATTACACCGATTAAAGTGCTTTATTTGACTATTTGAAGTGATTTTGTTGCTTGATCTTCAATTTAATCGGTTGAAATTCAACATTTGGATTCCTCTTCTGCTTAAACCAAGAACTTAGGGTTTCTATCTAAAATTCTCAAGGTAAGAACATTTTTCTTGAAATCTTTGGAGTTATTTGCAATTACTTATGTTTATTGAACTTTAATGCATGTTAGAATTTATAGGAATGTTCATATCCTTTGAGGTTTGATGTTTGATTGATTGAATTTGAATCTTTGATTGATTGATTGAAATCTTTGATTGATAGGACTTGAAACCTTTGATTGAGGGACTTATAGGACTTGGAATCTTTAATTGATTGAATTTAAATCCTTTGAGGTTTAGTGATTACTTGACTTATTGCATGATTTACCTTATTGATATGCTCACTTATTTGCATTAATGGAATTAAATTTTGAATTGTACTTCATTTGACATTAGATGGATATTGAAAGTGCTTGCTGAACTTTTGCCCTTGAAATCTGCTGACTGACAAACTCTCAACACTCTTTCTCACATTGTCATTTTCTTTTGCAGATCATGTCAAAGAGATAAAAGATAACTACTAGGAAGATAACCAAGGGTAGTACTTCTAGAGGGACCTTTTCTAGAGGACCAACACCCCTATTTTTAGAGTTCACAGAAGAGGATCATATTCAAGTATTCGATAGACACAAGGACCGGTCGTTTGTGGAAGGCCGATACTTAGATTGGGCTGTTTTGAGAGAGTTCGGCTTAGAAGATGAGATCCGTGAGCTCATAAGTGTAAGTGCTTAGGAGGTATTCTTTCATATTATAGAGCCTACCTATAAAGAGCTTACTCTGGAGTTTCTCAGCACTTTCTACTTAGAGGGTACTTTGGCACTGTCGATTCGGCTAACACAGTGCAGTTTCATCTCGGAGGAGTCACTTATTCCATGAGCGTGACCCATCTCTCAGTGCACTTGGGACTTTATTCTGAAGAATTTGTGACTACTCCTGAGTATCATGATATGCTGATAGGATTGCCCCATGGGACCCAGGAGTGGCGCGTATGGGCTGATATTGCTACCAGGCACACCTATGATCCCACCAAGAGCAAGGCGTCTAGCCTCAGAAGAGTTGCCTGGTGAGTTATCCATTCCATCTTCAGTCACACCTTGAGTGGTCGGGGGCACAGTCATGGGGTCGTGAGCACTGCTGATTTCCTTTTCCTGTATAGCATGATTCAGAAAGTCCCTATTCATATTGGAGGTGCATTCGGACATTTCTTCTCGACTCAAGCATCAGATAGATGAACTGCGAGTATTGCTGCCGGTCCATATATCACCAGACTAGCCAGGCGGCTAGGAATATTTGATCGACCGTATGGATCCCTCACTATAGTATCTCACATGACCCCTCTCTGAAGGGGCATTCTTCTAGCTATGGGGATCTAGCCTGTGCAGTAGCAGCCCCATGAGGAAGAGCATGCTATTCCAAGAGATGATGGTGATCGTGATGCAACTCCTGATATGGGTCCATCATCTTCTACGGGGGGCAGAGTTTCATCCGACGCCTACTTCAGAGACATATTATCTAGTCAGCAGCAGATTCTGGCTAAGCTTCAACTTATCTCTGAGCGTCAAACGAGGATTGAGGGTCTCTATGATGACTTGGACAGGAGATCCAGACACATTGAGAGCATGGCCGAGCCCCTGTTCAAGCTTTTCCACCCCTCTTCTCCAGCTGATCCAGACCTTCCTGCTCAGTAACTTGGATTGTTTATTTTTCCTTTTTACTTATATATTTTTTTCGCTTTTTACTTATTTCTCCTCTCTATTTCTATTTTTCTCGGTCTGTACTTATATTAACTATGCACTTTCATTTCATTTTTATTATTTCTCTTCTATTTTCTTGCACTTTTAATATTCATGTCTGTAATAACTAACAACATATTTTTTCTCAGTAGTGCATCTTTTTCTTTTAGATTACCAATCTCCTCCTTCTCTCCTACTCTGTCTCTACTTCTGGATCTCCCTGAAGTCATGATCTATACTGGACAACCATGCTCCACTTGTCAGGGAAGTTTCAGTCCCCCATCTATTCTCTGTCTCTTTTCCATTTACTTTTCTGTATATTGAGGACAATGTCCAATTTTAAGTGTGAGGGAGCAGCATTTAGATTGTTTTGCAATGTTTTGTACTTGAATCTGCTTGATTGATTTAGAGTACTGAAATTTACTCCAAATTCAATAATATGAAAAAAAATTTAAAAAAATTAAAAAAAAAATTTAGGGCAATCTTTTGAATAAAGTGATATTGGTTCATGCCTTGCTCCTTTAATGATTATCTGGCAACTTAATAAAGAAAATCTGAAGCTTGAAGCTAAGAGTAATGAGAATAATTAATCCTCGTGAGATTTGAGCCTTTTGAGCAATTTTCACATTAGAAATTAAAGCTCATTTTTATCTTCTTGATGGATTATACCATCGCTCTTGTCTTTTTGCTCTAGAACTTGCATTTGCTCTTTTTGAGGCTACATTTTATGTATTTTGCATGTCAAAAATGATGAGGTCATGTTTCTTTACCCATTTTATTTGTTTTGCTTATTTGAATCCTTTTCTTTGATATACCCTAAACCATTTTCAATTGTACCCCTAATTAGCCACTTTGAGCCTTGGACCTTTATTTCTAGCCTAGCTTAACCCATCCCATGTGCATCTAAAGCCACTGCCCAAGTGAACTTGAACCTTAGAGTTTAAGGGAACTTAGACACATTATATGAGTTTGGCTATCACTTAGAGGTCCTTACTTAGTGCTGCTAGTTGGATAAGTTGATTTATAGCTTTGACTATTCTATAAAAAAAAACAAAACAAAAATGGTGTCAAATAAATAATTTGGGAAGAATAAGAGGAAGAAAAGCTTGTTGGGAAATAATAAAAAAAAAAGAAAGGGGAAAGAAGAAAATGTTGTGTTTGCTGATATATATATATATATATATATATATATATGATTTAAAAAAAAAGAAAGGAGAGAATGGGGGTTAAAGCAAAGTAATATGTTAAGCTAAGTAATGGAACTCGACAATGGTCAAACTCAAGACCAATGTGTCTTTTCCTTTCTCTAACTCTATCACTTTTCATCCTTTGACTTTCCTTTCCTCTATCCTCACCATTTTCCCTAATAAAGTCCTCTGATTTGCATGCATTTTACAATATAGTAGTGGAGATTAGAGTTCTTGCAAGCATATGGTAGCATTAAGTCCTGAGCTGATTGATTTGAGAGTATACACAAGCCTTATGTTGAGAGTTTGAGTAAACACTATACCTGTGAGGCTGTTTTCTTTTACTTTTATGCTAAGGATTGACTTATTTAGTTGCTTTATTTTCATTTAGTTGCTTGGCATGACTTGATCCTAATCTCTGCTTCGTTGAATGATTGCCTGATGTATATATCTATATAAAAAAAAAGAAGAAAAGAATAAAAATTGGAGTAGATTTTTTGTTCTCTTACTTCCTTACTCGAGGACGAGCAAGATTCAAGTGTGGGGGAATTGATAAATGCATAATTGTACTTAAATTTTATGTGTTTCATCACTGATTTACTTAGTATCTTGTGCAAAATTGATTGAAAAGGATACTTAGATGCTCGATATTTTGTTTCCAGGTTTTGGAGTGACACATTTGAGCATTAGAAAAGGATCCGGAGTCAAAACCGTGCGAATTGTGGAGAATCGAAGCAAAGTTGCTCACTTGGCAAAGAATACGGGGTATAGGAACCTCGTGTGGATGGCCGTGTATCTGTCTGGATTGCTTCAAAGCTTCACTAAGCTGCTCAGAGAAGAACATGGGGTTAAACACGGGCCGTGTCATACCCCGTGTACCATACTGCCCTTCACTTCGAAGGTAAACACGGGGAGTGTCATACCCCGTGTATCATGCTGCTCAACCTTCGCAGAAAACACAGGGTACAACATGGGCCGTGTCATACCCCGTGTATCATGCTGACCAGCCTTCGCAGAGAAACATGGGGTAGAACACGAGCCATGTCACACCCCGTGTACATTACCATATAAGTTTTTGTGCGAAAAATCAGAAAGGAGAGGAGGAGAACCGAAAATTAGAAAAGGGGAGCCGTGAGTAGAAACCCTAGGAGAGACCCAAAGTCACCAAGGGCAACTGCTAACATCAAATTCGAGCAAAGGATTGAAGATTCAAGCAAGGAATTTGTAGAGCTTCATGATTTATTTGAATTCCCTCTCTATTTTCTGGTTTTCTGCTAATTGTGTAATGACTTCACACTAAACCCTAGTGCTCAACTAGGGGTAAACTTGTTCATGGATTTATGGATTTGATTTTTATATAATCTAGCTTGATTTACTATTGATTTATGATTTGATTATGCTATTTTGTATTTCAACAGTTCAATACTTCTGGAATATTGAATTTGTGTGATAGATTAGTTAATTCTAGGTTGGAATGACCAATTAATTAATTGGACCTTGCATGATCATTGGGAATATCGATTAGACTTAGAAATTAAGCTAATTGGATTCTTTTGCATAGGATGAAATGTCTAAGAATGGATTCTAAAGCAATGTTAATGCAACCTAGATGAGTGATTACTAGAGAAATTCTGGGCACTTGATCTTTTGGTTAGTAGCTAGTAGCCTTGTAATGAGGTATAGCTTATATTTGGTAATCCAGCAATCTAAATTAACAGTAAACCAAGTTAGAGGATTATCTTCATTCCATAATGAAATGTACAAGGGAACCCTAAAGCTAAGTACGCTTTTACCTTGTTTGAATTAAATCTTTTTTATAACTAAGCTCTGTTTTGCATTTTACCTTTAATTCACAATATCAATTGGTACACTTAGATAATTTACCTCGAAATTTGGTTAGTATTCAACATTCAATCCCTGTGGAGATGATATCTTTTATACTATAACTCGACTAAACCTGTGCACTTACGGGATCACGTCAGTCAGCATCTTAACATTACTCTTCCTTAATATGATTTGTAAGGGAAGATATACACCCTTCACAAGGAAGGAGAGTTGTGGTAGGGGTTAGAGGGACAAGGTTGGTGGCCTTGTGCCTAAGGTAGTCAGGGATAAGGTTGGATCGAAGATATAAAGTGAAACTTGTGTATCAACTATAGCCATTCTCTTTAACAAATTTTAAGAATGACAAATTGGTTAATTTGTTTCAAATATTGCACATAATAATTATAATAAATAAATAAGAGATACATTTAGTACATAAAAGCTTTAATCATTTATTATGTACAAATATATATATAATCTATTATGGTGAAAACTCCTTAGAAAAAGGAGAAAAGTAGCTGATCATTGAATATTTTAATATTTACACTCTTTCTATTAAATTTTATTTACAAATATAAAATATAGATGTCATAAAGATGGTTAACACATGTGCTAAAACTTTCATATCACCCTGGGGAACCTCATAGATTATATTTTGTTAGGGAATTCTAAGTTATCCCTAGGAGTTTGGTACCCAAGGTGATGTGATAAAATACAGGCCACTGGATGAAATTATTAAGTCATTATTAAGATTTTTAGTAATTTCATTTAGTGCTCTGTATTTTGCCACACTATCACGAGTACCAAACCCTTAGGAGTAACTTAGCAAGCACCTATTTTGTTATAAACTACATATGTTTGTAGCGGATCTTTGAGTAAATGATACTATAAAGATTAGAAAAATAAATTTTGAGTCCAAGCATTTTGTAGTCAATCCTATTCAATGAACCCATTCACTAGAAGGCATAACCAATAGTTTTGCCTTAGTTAATATGCTAGCTTCTTATTCCTCACCTATGGAATCAAACCTTGAGGAAGATAGTGAATGGAAATAAGATGATTCTAATTGAAAGGTTCTTCTTTTCATAGTATTTGTGTGTAGATTTATATTCTTAAAAATTATGCACTTTTGTATAAATATCTTAGTATAAGTAAATTATATTTTAAGTTTTCTTATATTCTTAATAAAGTTAAAAATGTAGATAAGCTAGAAGTGTTTTAAAGGCTTGTAAGGATAATTGATTAGTATATTAATATTCATCATGTGTCTTTATACTAGTTATGATATTCAAGAATTGAGTTATGATGTAAAAAGTGGACATTTCCTTGCTAAGCAAGTTTCCCTTGAAAGCCTTTTAGCTTGTGGATATCCTTAGTTCTAGCATCTTTACAATAGCATTGATCTTTGATTTATCAATCTTAATCCTACGCTATTGCACAATAAATCTTAGGAATTTTCTAGATGAGACAACAAATGCACATTTAAATGGATTCATCTTTAATTAGTGCTGATAAAGGTATTCAATCACCTTTCTAAGATCTTCTAAGTGTTGAGAATTCTTTTTTAGCTTTACTACCAAGTCATCAATGTAGCATTGAACATTTTTATGAAGCATGTTATCAATGATCTTTTGAATTGCTCTTTGATATTTGGCTCCTACATTCTTCAATCTAAATGGCATAACATTATGGCTATATATTCCTTTAGAATATAAAAAACTGTGAGTTTTTGATTTATTAGTGCTATAAGGATCTGATTATAATTGGAGAATCCATCCATAAATGAAAGAATCTCATGGCTAGTAATAGCATCAATAGTGAGCTCAATAATTAGAAATGCAAAATCATCTTTAGGACATGCTTTATTTAACTCCCAAAAGTTAACATGTGTATTTGCCTATTTTTCTTTCTTACATGGACAATGTTAGAGATCTAAGTTAGATACTTAACCTTTGGAATGAAGTTAACTTCAATTAACTTTAAATTCATTCTCAATTCAAAGGATAAGCTTAGGGTGAAAATGAAGTTATGACTACTTTATAGGCCATGCACCATGCCTCTTAGTAAGTGATGAACTATAATTTTTTTGGTTTAACCCAAGCCTTTCTATATATGACTAAGCAAAGATATCTTGGAACTCTTACAGTAAACTTACATATATTTTTTTCTTTTTTGGTGTAAGATTTACATTCGAGAAATTTGGATGGGGATCATTTTTAGTGCCAAGATTGACTTCCTTCAATTCATCAATGGTAGCCTGAACACCTTCCTCTAATAATGGTGGGGTAGTTTTTTCTTTAACTAGAGGTTTGTCATCATTTGTATCAATTATTGTTATATGATTAATTGAAGTACTTTCAATGTCATCAAAAGTTTCATTTATGGTCACTATAGTTCATTTTTGTCCTTTTAATATTTCATAAGTAGTGAGAACCCATTCTATATGGTACTTCATTCATAAAGGCATAAGACTTTGATGCTTTTTTCCTAAGATAAGTGGTTTCTTTCTCCACCATGTATTCTTCCTCTTTAAAGAAGATGATTTAAAACTCAATCTAAAAAAGACATTTTTTTAGGGTAATCTCTTTAGTTCTTGGTTCTCCAAGTCTATCGAAGATTGATATTTAAAGAGTTAATTCACTAAGGTAGTCAAAAATAGTAGGCCAATGTGAAGTTTTATCAATATAGTTTTTATCATCTTTGATAGTGATATGTTAATTTTCTACTTTTTTTAATGAAATACATAATGGACTTGGTTGCTTCAAACTTAATCCAATTCTTGAGTTTTTAATAGGATAACCTTTTTTCACTAAGTTCTTTTGAGTATTTATAGGACTCTTATCTTCCATTATCTCTAGAGGAAGTTTTCTTAATACATTTGGCTCTCGATTATTGTAGCCCACTTTAACCATTAACTTGTAAGCATTTCGATCAAACCTTTCTTTGGTTTTCTTTGATAGTAATGTAGCATATTCAACAATGTAGCCTTATTTTTATCTTAAGAATCCTTTAAGTAGAGGGTTAATTATACATGGAGTTTCAAGCTCTTAGACCATAATAGTTAAATACTTTAATTCTTTCAACTAAGTATTTTCATTCCTTATGAAAGTAGATTGACCTTTATTTCTTCTAGAGAGTGGAACATAATGAAATACAATAGTACTTTTTATCTTATTTTCATAACCTTTATGAAGACTTGCAATTTTTTTCCTTTTGCTAATCAGCATTTCATCCTTCAGATCTTTCTTGCCAATTTTTATAGGAAGAAAAGTTTCATATGTAAGAGGAGGTTTTTCATCTACTACACTATTCTTAAAGTAAAATTTAGCATCAATAAAGTAAGACTTAGCTTTAGTTAAAAGTTTATATTAAAACTACCTTCCCTACCTTTTCATAATGATAATATCTAAAGCATTGGTAATATGTAGATGGAACAACTCTATATTTATGTAGTTATGGTCTTTTAAGTAAAAAGTTATAAATTATTCTAACATTAATGATATAACACAAAGCACTTAACTCTATTTCATTCATTTAAAGGCTAAGTTGTACTTTTTCGATTGCTTGTTGTCCATAATAGTTGAAAACTTGAATTATTAGTTAGTTATGTGACAATTCATTTGTAAGGATCAAAAGGATTCTTATTATTTTAAAGGGTAAGATGTTGATAGCAAAACCATCATCTATCAAGATATGATTGACCTTTTGCTTATGAGTAAAACTAGTGATAAGAAAAGTATGATTATGACACTTAGAATCAAGAACCAAGTGTGAATGTCTACATATTTATGCATAGGTTACTCACTTCTTGTTCAACTTCACATTTTTCATCATCAACATCTTCCTCACCACTTATTTAGTGGCATGTGGCATACTTCAAATCACGAAATTGTTATGGTATGAAATCAAGCAAAGTGATATTCTTCCAAAGCCTCTTGTTGGCTAGGAAGAAAAGTACCTATTCCATTTTGTTCAACATTTTAAACCTTTTCAGGTTTGCATATATGGATAAATATTGATTTTTCTTGTACATGACTAAGGTCCATCCTTCTTTATCATCTAAGATGAAATCATAATCATACTTGCAAAAGGTTGTAATCATTATTGGAAATTTGGTTAGGTTTCTTATTATGGTTAGCTCAAATACACCAAATTGAATCATTTAGGGAGGAAAATAATTTCTTGGCAAAGATAGAATGATCGTTGTCAAGTTACTTGTTGCATTATCATCATCAAATGTAATATTACATTATCTAGCTAATTTTATGATTTTATCTTTCAAGAAAAAAGAATTTCTCAATTAGGTAGCCAATCAAACAACAATAGTTGCAAAAGTTTAGATCATCCACTTTGTTTACTTTTTTAGGATGTTTCATTTCTAGTAACTTGATTAAATTAGCTTTATTTAATGATTCTAGCATTAATGCCACATCAAACTCAAAGAATGAATATTCTTTGTTCTACCTTTCCTTCAAGGAAGCGTTTCTTCATCTGTTGGGAGCACTAGTAGCTTTATTGTTTTTCTCATTTGCATTGATATTAAGCTTGAATGGTGAAAAAGCTATAGCATAAATTATTTAGTTTTAGGCTTAGAGGATGAAAACTTGCTATTCTTTAGAAACCCTTGCTTTTTCTTTATCTTATCATGAATAAGACACGTTTAACTTGCATTAGCAATAATGTTAAGTTCCATATTGTGTGCTTTTATAGCCAATTCTTTAAATGTTTATGGGTTAATGGCTTAAAGAATATAACTTAGGCTCTAGTCCATCCATTGAATACACATTGCTACTACTGATATTTTAATAGGCAAACCTTGTAATTGATGCTTAAATTCCTCCATCACTAAATGTAATCAATTGTAGGCTTATCATTCCATTAGTGAGTGTAAGTAAGCTTTAGCATGTTAACAATATGATGGGTATTACAGAAGTGACTAAGGAATTCACGCTCAAGCTACTCCTAACTATCAATTAATTTAGGCACTAAGTCAATGTACTAGTTTAAGGCATTTCCTTTAAGAGAACACATCAACTAATTTGTCATAAAGTCCCCATCAATTCTAGCATTATTACAAATTTCAATAAAGTAGAACATGCTACCTGGGATTTTCCTTGCTATTAAATTGCTAAAACTTAAGTGGTTGATAATTCTAAGGTATTTTTAATAGGTCAGTCCTTTAGCTATATACTTTAACATAAGAAAAGGAAGCTTTCCCCCTTTTCAACTTGCTTTCTAATAGCCTTTTTTATGACTTCCTTTAGCTATCTAGCAAGAGCAACATTCTCTAAATTGGATTGCTTAATCTTACTCATCTTTGTTTAGCTCATCTTCAAATGCGTCACCTAAATAATCATATAACTTGAGAGAGTCACTAGCCTTTTGTAAGATGTCAAGGATCTACTTGTCTTTCATAGTTTCTCTATTTTGGATAGATTTCATCACTGCTTAAAGTTTCTTTGCTATAGCCAAGACTTGCTCCTCTATAGAAGTTATATTTATCACCATAACGAGCATTGCAGCTAAACTTGATAATTTAAAAGAGTTAAGAGAGTAATCTTTTGAAAATAATTTCTTCAATTTGGATTTTAGAGTATTTGAATTAAGAAAGATAGTATTAACCTTACTAGGCCTTTTACAAATTGCAATCATTATTGCTAATTCAAAATTTTTAGATAAAGTAGGTTGAGCCTAAACATCATTAAGGATGTTAGCCACCTTTGAGTTTACTCTTGCTACATCTACAGGTGACGTTAATTTTTGTGATGATAAACTTATGAAAATAGGAGTCGAATTTGGTATTGCAATTGTTTAAGCATGCAAATCTATAAGGGCTCTTATTTTTCTTTAAGTCATAAGACCTTGAAAGTTAGAACTCATTGGATTAAGGGGAAGATTCATTCCAAATGAAGTGAACAGTGGGTTGCTGAAGACTTGCTTCTTTGGTACGATTTAAACTTGTTTAGATGAATTAGATTTTCAAATATAAGAGATGAGAGATAGATATTTTCTAACTAGGTCTGCCAAAAATTTTTGCATATAAAATTTCTTAATAAAGAAATTATATAGAATAAATAATTTTATTAATTTTGATGATGTGGGTACAATCTCTAACTTTAATTATTGTAAAAGAATAAAATCCTTTGATTATTTTTTTAAATGGATTCTACTTAAAGGCTTTCATAAGCTTGATCTCAAATCAGATGGTTGATGCTTTATTTCAATTGAAGGCTTTAAGGAAGCTTGATCTCAAATCAAACATTGAATTTGGCTTCGAACATAAAGCTTGTTCACAAATCAAAGGTTCAATCTTGACTTCAAGAGAAGGTTAAAAGGAAGTTTGATCTCCAATTAAAGATTGAATCTTCATGAAGGCTTGAACTTGAGAAAATTCACAAACTTGAAAGTTATGGTTGAAATCTTTAACTAGGAATGAATGTTTTTAATGAAAATTGGAGACTTCAAATAGTTTGATCTTTGCTGATAATGCTTTAGAAGAGCTTCATGTCTCTTCTTCTAATGACTTATTGTTCTTAATGGCACAATTAAACTCTTTATTTATAAGGCTTCTAGGAGGAGTTTAGAGATAAGCTTCTTAATTTTTAGTATTTATCAATTTAAAATTTACTAAAAAGGCAGTTTTCTTATTAGTCAAAATGACACATTGTGACACATAGTGACTTTTTATTCATCGATTAACATCATTAATATATAGGCTTATTTTAATTGGTAAGCTAATGTCATCATGTATATATGGTATAATTTGATTTGTCATTCAAGAAATTTTTGTGTTCCCATTTATTTTTCATATAGGATTTTAAGTTTTAATAAATAGCCTTTTTTGAATGGCTATAATATATGAGGACTTAAATAGACTAATTTTATTTATCTACAAATCCTTATTAACAAAAAAAAATCATGTTTGCTGAAAACTAAATGGATTTTCCTTAAAAAGAAATTAGATATGTTCCTAAATGGAGTTTTAAAAAAATTTGAACCTTGATCGATCTCATGCTTAGAGAATTAATAAAGATTTCATATTGAGATCCTTGTTTTTCTTAAAAAAAAGGAATGTAGAAAAGAAGAGAAGAAAATAAAATAAAATGTATAATAAGGGATTTTCTTCAATAGATGAATATAAAGTGAATGCATATTTTTATTTGAAAAAACAAACAAAATTTTGTAATATGGCAAAGAAAAGCTCACAGGTTCCCTAGAAGATCATGAGCAAATTTTGGGTTTTGAAATCAAGAGTAGCTTATTTGCAACCTAAGTATACATATACTATATGATATTTTCAAGTAAAGATTTTAAGTTAAGATTCTGCAAAAGAAAAATATGGTATGAGTAGTATGAAGTACCCTAGGACAAATTTTTGTTTCTCATAATAAAACTAAGCATTTGGTGTTTTGAAAACTAACTAGAGAAATTACATGATGTTTCTTTAAAAAGTTTGAAAAGTGACTTTGAAAGCTCTTAAGAATTTGATTAAATGCCTTCTACAAAATGTTTTCATGAATATGGAAACCTATCACACTTGTTTCAAATCTTTAAGAATATTATCATGTGAAAGTTTTTAAAACAAAATCAATTCAAGAAAAGAGCATGAAGCTTATGGTTTTTTACTTCAAGAAAACACAAAAATGTTGTTTCTTTTATAAAATTTCTTTCCTATTAAAGTATTTCTTAAGTAAAATTTGTTAGGAAATCCTATACTTATATTTTAGGCACGTAAACAAGAGAAATGTGATATTAAATATCCAATGTTTATAGTTGGAATTTTTTTAATAAAAACCTTTACAAATTGACTTAGAAAAATGGTATTTCAACTATATCATTTTTATTTACTACCAAAGATAAAAATCTTGTTAAAAAGGAATTTAAAATTATTAGGTTCCCTATGTATATTGAAAAGAAAAACTTTCATTTTCATACTAGAATCTAGAATACATTATTTTAAAATTTATTACAAGTATTGCACATATGTTATGCTAAGAGTTTAAAGCAAAAACCCATTTGAAATCTACCTATAAAGCTCTCAAGTTCTATGATTTTAAAGGAAGAATTTTTTTTTCTTATAAAAACTTGTTACATTATATTCCAAACTTATTTTATGAAGTTTATACTTTTATATTAAGGTTTTTAAAGAAAAATCACTTGAAAAAATGGAATAAAATCATTAGTTTTTCTACTTCCAAATAGCACAAGATTTCTATCTTTAAGAATGAGTTAATTAATGTAACATGTTTTGGGATATAAAAATACTTGAACAGTAATGTTTAAACACATCAATTCCTCACTAGAAAAATCTAGAATTCACTCTATAAAATTACAAAAGAAAATGGGGTTTCAATGGTTAAACATATTTCCTTTTCAAACTATTTTGATAAAAGAATGTATGAGTAACTTATATAACATGTTTTGAGCATGAAAATAATTGAGAAATGATCTTTTATATTGACATTTTTCTTTTGAAAAATCTTGAAAATTTTCATAAAGATTTGCATGTTAAAGTGAATTTTCAAAGGGTAAGTGTGCCCCATTCAAGGTGCTTCGGTAATTTGATAAACAAGTGACTATTGTAACTTGCTTTAAACTTGAAAAGTGAACTTTGAACATCAAGTTTCAATTCTGGTAATTTTTGAAAAATAATGGCAAAGTATGATATTTTAATTAGATTTTTCAAATATAGATTGCTTATTAAAACCTAGAAAAAAGGTATATTTGGACACATGAATTTTTTATATGTATACATGGTGGTAAATGGTAGAATTTCCACTTCTATGCTATAGATAATGAAGCTTATATTAGTAAGATAGAAATGCTCTCTTATTTGTTAAATTAATACATAAAGTATGGGCTTTGGTTGTGTACAACTAGGAAGCAAATAAATTTGGAAAAATCAAAGTCATTCTTCATAGTTTGCTATAAAGAAAACTATGTGATATATTTTTGTTCTCAATAAAATTATTACTTGATTTCAAGCATAGGATTGTATGGAATAGTGTTGCAAAGTTTTAGCTAAAAACTGTGAGCATGTTTTGCTCCTAATGCTTAATGTATGTTGTGAAATAACTAATGAATTTGTCTATGCACTAGTGATATATGATGTGATATAAAAGAGTTAATGAAATCTTGCATCAAGGTTTATGAAACTATTAATTTAGAAATATCCTTAAATAAGAATGGATTGTTAATGGGATCATGAAAAATGCTGCACAATTTTCATAATAGAACTATAAGATGGTATACTATTAGTGTATAAATTATGTAACGAGTTATTCTATAAATGCACTAATAAATTTTTATGCGAGGATACTTGTGAATGGTGCTTATGAATTTGAGATAAAGTTGATAAACGTTTGTTTGTGAAATGTGATTTAGTATGTGGAAATAAAAAGCATGAATTCTTCTTATTAAGGCTAACTGAATTATGATAAGGTAAATATGAGTACCTTCTTGCTAATTATATAAATTGTGTTCATATTATTTGATTGCATGGAAAAAGATGATATTTTCACCCTACCTTGTTTTTTAATATGTGAAATTATGGCTTAAATATCATATGTGATTTAATGGCTATAATGCCTATGTAATTTTGTGGCTAAATGCCTATGTGATTTTATGGCTAGAATGCATATGTAATTTTGAGACTTGAATGCCTATGTGACAATATGACATGATTATGTGATTATATGAAACCTTGTAAAGAGTATAGAGATTTTGGCTCAATGCTTATGACTATGCAAAAGGATAAATGGAAGGTGGAATCATTGGAATAAAGTTGTGATATGTGTGGTAAGATTGGTATGGAGTAATAAGGAGGAACCTTGCATACCTTTTTGCCATTTATTTTGATGTTATATAATTTTGATATTCTATGTATATGATTAACATATTGTTTGATTTGTATAAGCATAGCAAACTTAAAAATGTTATAAATAAGACAAATAGGAAAATACTTATTAGTAAGAATATTTTCAATATATATCTTTTACATGTGATCTTCCCAAACTAAAACTAACCAAAATTAGTTTAATAACCATCTCAATAAGTAATCCAACTACTCATTATTTTTATGGATATATTTTTTTCAACTTTGACAATGATTCATATTGAGATTAAGAATGTCTAATGGCATTTGTATAAGATGGCTTTTGGATGGTATAGGATGGAGTTACATATTAAGATTTACATTAAAGAGTTTTTGTTCTTTAGTGGCCTAAATTAAAGTCATTAAGAATGAACCTATGGTGCCTACCTAATTCAATGCTTCCTCAAGTAGCATTTTGGACCAATAGAGTCACCTTTTAGAGTAGCACTCGAGGAGTTCGTACTATAGGTTATGAAGGTTATTAAGTATGAGTTCCTAGTTCCTATCTTTGATTATCTTCCATATGATTCATTTACTTTGTTACCTACTTGGCTAGTTCTACCATTACTACCACCATTTTGCTTTTGTTGATATGCTATCACTAGCAACTCTAGTTGAGCCACCACTTTACTCTTTTGCACTTGAAGAGCTAACTAACCCTAAGTGTGAGGACTCTGTTAGTAGTTAGTCTGCATGATGATTGCTTGATGACATGGTATTTGCATAATTACTCTTTAAACTTTGAAATATTTGTATAATTATTCCAAGATTGGTAGGCTATGTTACACCTAACCACCTTATATAATTATAGTGAGCACTAACTCTATATAAGGTAGAGATGCATATGTATAATTATTTGTGTGATATCATGTGCTAATACTACTTTAACCAAAATATTTTATTTATGAAGCAAACAAAAGATGTGCAATTTTATACAAAAAATGACTTTTCAAAAATCAATTTTAAGAAAAAGGTAACAAAAATGCTTTATTAATCTTTGAGAGTATTTTATTAAGTATCATATTTTCAAAGAAATACTTTGTATACCTTGATTTTTCAAGAAAATACTTTCAAAAATATTTTTAAACTTTGAATGTTTTCTAAATTGAATTTTCCAAGTTTAGAACTAAAATTATTTTGAATTTTTTAAATATATATATATATATATAATATCTAGTTTAGAAAAAGAATTAGAAAGAGATTTTCATTTGTGTACCAAAAACACCTTTAAATTTCTTTAAAAAAATACTTTATTTGTAATTTTGAAATTGTTATGTTTCAACTATTTCCCATAAAAAAAAGAAGAAAGCATTTGTATTATTTAAGAAAAAAAAAGGATATTTTTAAATCATAGAATATACGAGATTATTTTTTGAGTATTTTATCAAAGTTAATGCGATCTCAATAACTCATTTCTAATAAAGAGTATTTTTATCTAATAAAAATAATAATATCCTAAAGATAAGGTTTTGTCTATTAGAAACTTTGTTAAATTTAGAAATGTAAAAGATTGAATCTCACTAGTGTAAGGAAAGATATTTTTCTAATATGTTATAAAAAAATTAAATGAAAATCCTAAAATTGAATTTTATGTTTTCAAAAAAATAAATAAGTTTTAATAGGTTATAATGATTCAAAAATTGTGTGATGAAAATTTCAAAGGTAGAAATTTTAGGAAGAATCTTTTAAAGTTGATATTTGAAAGAAAAACTTTGTTTCTTACAAAGGTGAAGCAAAAATTTTATTTAGAAAAGCATACGTAGATCTCAGGTTCATTATAGGAACTAAGGGCAAGATTTTGATTTTTACACAAAAATTAAGTATATGACATTTTATAACCTATTATGATTATTACACAATCGTTACATCAAATTTTTGAAGAAAAAATCAAATTAAAACACTCCTTGCATGTTTTTAGATTTCTTGTTGTTTTAAGGAGAAACATTCTAATTTTCTTTGAAAAGCTTATTATATTATGTTCCAAACTTAATATGAGATAATAATGTAAATTTATATTATTATTTTTGAAGTAAAATGATTTAGAAAAATGAGTAAAAGATCATGGGTCTGGTACTATCAAACAACACAAAATTTTCAATTTCTAAGTTTGGTTTGATCACCTATGAAGTGATTTTCAAGAAATTTGTTATAGGAAAATGATATAACATATTTTGGATGTGAAAATTTTAAAAAAAATTATGTTTTTAAATAGTTGTTTCATTGTTAGAAAATTTGGGGAAAACTTAACTTGCATATGAAAATGAATTTTTAAAGGTTAAATATGCCTCTTTCAAAGTGTTTTAATAGCTTGATGTATGAGAAACTTATGCAACTTAAATTAAGGTTGAAAATTGTTGAAAAATGAACTTTAATAGCTTGATTTTAGATCATGATATTTCTAGAAAAAATTTGATAGGGTTTGATATTTAAATTAGGATTTTCAAGTATAGGTTACTTGGTAAAACCTAGGAAAAGGTTACACTTGAATACATAAAAATTTGATGTGAATATAACATGAAATTATGCAATTTTTATACTATTGTGCTATGTACTATAATGCCTAAATTAGTAAGATAAAATAGTTTTCTTACATGTTAGAAAAATGCACATAAAATGCACATAGCTTTGATTATATAAAAGTAAGAAATATTTAGCTTGGATAAATCCAAGTTGTCTCTCTTAGGTTCTTTACTAGAGAATGAAGATCTATTGTAATGTTCTCTAAGATTTATTGCTTGATTATAGTACACAAATATATGGAATTAATGGCTTAATGTTGTGAAAGTATTTGCAAGATGGCAAGTGATACTCTATAGTTTTCATAGAAAACCCATAAGCCCTATAGTGCTCATTATAGTACAAATGAATATTGTGAAATTGTTTATGAAAACATTAAAGAATATTTATGCAAGGGTAATTATGAATGATGATTATGAAACTTAAATAGAGTTAATGAATTCTTGTAGATGACATGTGATGAATGATCTAATCTGTGGATATGAAGGCATGAAAGCTTCTTAATAAGGCCACTTGAATTATAATGAGGTAAATATAAATACTTCTTACTAGAATATTTATTTTGATTATGATTACATTATTTGATTGTTCTGGAAAAAGATGGCTTTTTAACCTACCTAATTTTATAATATTAAAAATAAGCCTAGAATGTCTATGTGAACTTGTGGCTTAAATGCCTACATGAGCTAATGGCTTGAATGCCCTATGTGATTTTAAGGCTTGAACACTTATATGACAAAGTGACATGATTATATATGATTATATGTTATGAGATATTGTGAAGAGTGTGTAAATTTGATCTTGTGCCTGTGACTTCCAATTCATATGGAAGGATAAATGGAATGTGGTATAGCCAAAAATAGGTTAGGAAATAAATGTTATGGTTAGTTTGGAGTGACAAGGAGGAATTTTGTATTCCTCCTTGCTATTTATTCTTATATTGCATGATTATATTATTCTATAAATTTGATTGACTTATTACCTAACTAATCTAAATTTTAATAAGCATAGCAAAATAAAGATGATAAATACAAAGTGTATGGAAAATATTTTTGGTAAAGAAATGTTTTGGATATATGTCTTATATATGCTTAATTTTCTTGACTAAAACTCATTAGAAAATTGGTGTGATAACCATCTCTTTAAGTAATTAAATTACTCATAAGACTTGTCATTATATTTTTCAAATATGGACCCTATTAAGATCCTAATGTTTGGTGGCACTTGTATCACTCTATATATGGTTGGTATTAGCACGAGCTTTATTTTGCTAAAGGACTAGACCACCTATGATTCTAGTAGCATAGTTAATAGCTAGTCCAATACATATTTGTCATAATTATTTATTTTAAAATTTATTAATTATGTTTTAACTTTCTACAAGTTTTGGAACTCTAACAATTGGGTTATTGAATGACCCAAGCATCTTTCAAAATAATTAATGTGCTAATGCATAAATAATGCATATTTAAGTGAGTGCATAGTTTTAATGGAACATATTTCTTATTCTAATAAACTATTAGTTTTATGAAATAGAATGATTTTTGTAAGTAATATGGTCCATGTGGTTTTTCAAAGGAAAATTGAGAAAGGAAAGGGTTTTTAATGCCTAAGGCATTTTTATACAAAGATATTGAGATTACAAAAAATGTTTATATACCTTTGAATTTTGAAAACCTTTACTAAATAATGAAGAGTTATTTTCCATTATAAAGTACTTACTTGATTTCAAAAACAAGAAATATAAGTTCTGAAGTATTAAAAAGAAATTATAACATAAGTTATATATGTATTGGTTTTCTAAGTGTTTTATCATAATCAAGGTTTATGAAGTTCAAAGGTGGTCTAATCAGCTCATTTTTATTAAAGATTTTTTCTCATTGTATAAAAATGTTACTTTATCTAAAGACAAGGTTTTATTTGTTAATGACAATATCTATTTGTAGAATTTTAATAGATTGAATCTTATTAGTTTAAGGAAAGATATTTTCTAATTTTTGTTAGAAAAAAGATTTTAGTAAATTTTTTTGAATTTGGAGTTTTTACACAGATGGCATTAGAATAATAGTTAAGGTTGTTACAGTTGGTATTAGAGCAAGTTCCTAGAAGAAAAGGGAAGAAATGCAGCATTTTATCACTAGCATGATCGAAACAACATCCATAGTAGGCTAGGTAATTTCAAAACCTTTTAAATTATGTGCATATAATAGTAAATATTCTATTCTTTAGAATGTTAGATTAACAAGCACATTTATGCTCTTGAAATTTTGATTCCCAAGTAGAAGCTTAAAATAAGACTGTAAGGAGTAAGCATACCCCTTAGTGGGTGGAAATCCTATTGAATGTGTCAAGAAGAATCATTACAGCCTTAACACATGAACTGCCTCAAGATCATAAGAATAGAGAAGGTTCCTTTCCACCATAAGATTATGGACAACACTCCCGCATTGTTTATGAATTCCTAAATGTAAAAGCCTTTGCTATAGTGGGATGGATTATGCAACTAACCCTATCAATTCTTAGATTAGATTGAACAATTCAAGAAAATGGTAGGCTATTTAGAAACCCTGATGATATAGCTATAAAGGTATCAATTAGATAAGCTAGTGCACTATTGGTTATAACATCAAGTGGAATAGCAAAATCTTGCAGTGTTTTCACTCATATAAGGAACCTTTAGAAGTTATTTTATATATAAATTTATTTTACTAAGAATCTAAGAGGCCTGAGCATGAGATTTTAAGCAATTGATGTATAAAGGATGAATAGTTATTGAGTATGAAATTCACTAGGTTATCTTGGTATGCTTAGTACCCTAAACTTATAGAAAGGGCTAAGTAGAACACTTTGTAAAAGAACTTCAAGATTATCTATTTGATAGGATTTACTTAATTAATACCACCACATACCAACAAGTGATGGATAAAGTGTTAAAACTTGAGCTACATTTGCAAGAAAGGTGTTAAATAGGTAAAACTTGAGGAAAGAGGAACATAAAGGTATAAGGAAATAACTTAAGATTTGCTAGAAAGAATTCAACATGAACAAAGATTACACATATTACCTATCACTCTTAGCTAGGACCTAGGTTACTGTTTAAAGGAAAAGAAAGCAACATAAATAACTCAAGAATGCTTGAGCATTATAATGTCAAGTTCTTAATGGCCTTAACATGCAACGTACGCAAGAAACAACAACCAAGTAGGCGTAACCCAAACCTAGGGACATACTTTTGATGTGGGCAATTAGGACATATTGCTTGAAGTTGTCACTCCTCACACATACTACAATTTGGTAAGGCCTTTAAAGTTCATAATGTAACCTCCATGTAATCCTCAATAGCAAAGAATAAGGGAAATAAACATGGAAGCAAAAGAAAAGAAGTAGCTAGCACATTAACAAGGATACTTACCATAGATTAAAAGAAGGCATAGGCCACACTATAGTAGGCATAGGTATAGTTTAAATAGACGCTTACCTTATAAAAGCCTTATTTGATTTTGGTTCCATATATTCATTCATTTCTAAGAAAATATGTTACTTAATTAAATTAGAAAAGGAAACTTTAAAAAAAATCGCAAGTTATTACTCTAGTTAGCATAAGTGGCCTAGCTATCTAAAGGATTGTAGCTAGTCCCATAAAAATTAGTAAGGTCATGTTTCTTACTATATCATTCTTGGAATGGACTAGTTAGTAGCATACCAAGCACATATGAATTGCATGAAGAAAATTATAACACTAAAAGTTAAGGACTCTACTACTATAACATTTTAAGGGGAGTGGATGCTAATGGAAATGAACTTAATTTATTCTTTGTATGCTATGAATTGCATTTGCAAGGGTTGTCGAGCTTGCATGGTAGTTACTACCATTTAAAAACTCTCAAAGTTTCTTAATGACATACTCATTGTTAGAGAATTCCCTGAAGTATTTTTAGAAAAATTACTTGGATTGCCTTTGGACATTGAGATTGAGTTTAATATATAAATGCATCCTAGGATAGAGCTAATCTTAATACCAACCTATCATATAGCACCTATAAAACTAAAGGAATTAAAGGTATAGTTACAAGAATAATTAAATAAGAGGTTTATCTACCTTGCATATTATCATAGGGAACTCCTACCCTCTTTGTAAAGAAAAAAGATGGAGCAATATACCTATGCATTAACTACCAACAATTAAATAAGATTACTTTGAAGAATAAATACCCCTAACCTAGGATTAACGACTTATTTGATTAATTGCAAGGAGCGAGATACTTATCCAAAATAAACTTAAAGTTAGGATACCACTAGTTGGAGGTTTGAAAGGAATATATTCCTAAAATGGCTTTAAATCCATTATAGACATTATAAGTTTTTAGTAATGCCCTTTGGCCTTACTAGTTAGACTTGATGAATAAAATATTTAAGCTATTCTTGGATCAATTTGTGATTGGATTTATTGACAATATTTTAGTATACTTAAAGACAAAAAATGAGCATGCTTAACACTTATGAATATGTTATAAACCTTCAAGGGAGCACAAGTTTTATGTAAAGTTTTCTAAATGTGAATTTTGGGAGATAAAAGTGAACTTCTTAAGGCATATCATTTCTTAGGAAGGAATACAAGTAGACTTATGTAAGATTCAAGTGGTGAAATAGTGGTTGTAACGTATCACTATCATTGAAGTTTGAAGTTTTCTTAATATGGCTAGATACTATTATCGCTTTATTAAAGATTTCTCCTAAATAACAACTATATTAACAAAGTTAACAATAAAGTTGAGTTATACAACTGGATAGAGGAATATAAGAAGAGTTTTGAGAACTTGATGAAATACCTCACTACCATATAAATATTAGTGCTTCCTAATGAATCTAATAAGTACATAATGTATCATAATGCCTCTAAAATAGGTATAGGGTGCATATTAATGGAGAGTTATAGCTTATGCCTCATAACAACTAAAGAAACATTAACAAAATTACCCTACCCACAACTTATAAATGGCAGTAATAATACTAGCCTTAAAAATATGGTGTCCATATTTATATAGAGCAACCTATGATATTTACACTAACCATAAAAGCCTTAAACACATTTTCAAGCAAAAAGAACTTAATCTAAAACAACAATAATAGATAAATTTGATATAAAATTATTACTAATCTATTCATTACCATCCTACAAAAGCTATTATGGTTGTAAATACCTTAAGTAGGAAAATGATAAAGCAAGAGAAAGGAAAGGAAGAAATGACAAACCATGGATGGATTACTCTCATAAAAATAAAATCAATGATCATTAAGGAGATAAAGGCTACACAGAAATAAAACCCTCTATATAAAGAATATGCAAGTAAAATTAGAGAATGATTGAATGATGAATTCTTAAGAGGAAAAGATAGTGAAATATTATACAAGAGGAGATTGTGAGTTCCTAATGAGTGTGTAAATGATCTTTTGACAAAACTCACTAATCTAGCTATACAATGCCTTCAAGGGTTGTAAAGATGTGTCATGACCTTAAGCAGTTTTATTAGGGAATGGATTGAAGAAGAGAGTTGCTATATTCATAGTTAAGTGCCTTGTATGCTAACATATAAAGGCCAAGCATGAAATACTAAGTAGAACTCATTAGTCAATTAAGATAATTGAATAGAAATGAGAATCAACTACAATGTACTTTGTAATAGGACTTTCTTGAACTCAAAAGAAGTATAATTCTATTTAGGTGATCATTGACTAATTAACAAAATCAACACACTTTCTATTAGTCAAGAACACTTATTTCATTTCTCAATATGCACAACTCTTGTTAAACAAGATCATTCTATTACATTAAGCATCTATGACTATTATATCAAATTGAGGGATATAATTTATGGAAAACTTATGGAAGTCATTTTTAGACATTCTATGGACTTAAGTCAAATTTAATACCACCTTTCACCCCTTGGATTAATGGGTAATTTAAGAAAGTGATACAAGTTCTAGAGAATATATGACAATCTTGTGTGATAGAGTTTGAAGATGGATAAGAATGATACCTACTACTAATTGAATTTATTTATAATAATAGTTATCAAGCTAGTACACAAATGACACCCTTCAAAGTCTTGTATGAGAAGAGGTGTAGATCTCTAATAGCATGGTTCTATATGAAGGAAGCAAGGATGATTGATCCTAAATTAATTTAGGAGATGCTAGCAAAAGTGAAATTAATATAAGGCCATTAAAATTTTAGGAAAGGAACTAAGTATATGTAAAAGTATCACCCATGAAAGGAGTAATGCAATTTAGTGAGAAAGGAAAATTGGAATCATAATATATTTAACCTTTTATAATCTTGAAATAAGTTGGGGAAGTAGCTCGCTTGTTAGACCTACCAAAGGGACTTAGTGCAATACACTTTTTTTTTCATGTGTTCATGTTAAGGAATTATATCCCAAACCCATTATAAATTTTTTTCTCCACAAAATTCCTTTACTAGACCAAACATGACATATGAGAAAAAGCTACTATGAATTTTAAACACTTAGGTGTGAAAGCTTTGAACTAAAGAAATGCTGATGATTGAGGTGAAAGGGGAAAGACATGGAAGCTAAGAAGCCACTGTTGGGAATTCGGATTATCACATGCAGCGAAATTTTAAATTTTGATCCGAATTCTACCTAGGATCCATGCAAAAAGCATGAGTCAATGATTAGGGTTTTACCTATTGGGCACTCGTGTTTCTACTAATCAAAACTTGAGAGCGGATGAATCAAACGCCGGCCAGAAGGTACAGCGTCTCTACGGTATCCACACGGAGTGAACAACGACCTCTCACCCTCCACGCGTCTGCTAGGATACGTTTTTCTCTCTAAGAATTAGGATTGGATGTTTTCTGAGTGATTTAGGGTTTATATGGAAGCTTAAAACGTGATTATTAAGTGCTGCCCTCAAGTCCCTTTTTATAGAACTTAGGCAAGCCATAATCCTAGTCCTACTAGGATAATGCTTTCAAAATCCTAATCACACTTAACAACTCATCTTATCCTTATCCTAGAGATAATGGAAAGAGATAAGACTTATTTATTAATTATCTAATATTAGATAATGATATTATCTCATAATATAAATATCTTAATATTAGATAATTGCATATAGTTATCAAATATCAAAATAATATTATCTCATAATATATTTATCTAATATCTGATAAGATAATTACTTGATATTACTTTAATATCAAATAATATCACATAATATATATATATATATATATATATATATAAAACGTGAATTTATTATTCTTAATAATATATATGCACGAAAATAAGTCCAATTAATTAGATATTAATATAATTAAAGTCCAATTAATTATTGTCTTATTCCTACTCCTTTTGTGTGACCCTGTAGGTTCTTACTACGTTGACAATGACTTATTATTGAGCCATAGACAGCGAGCGGTATCTAGCAATACATCACTGCCACTCAAGTAGTAAGAATGTCTGTGATTCGACATCCACCTAATACATGATCAACGTTTTACATCATAACCCTTTTGTAATAATATCCAAATTGAACTGGAGGCATGGAATGTGTCATCTTCGTCAATGTTCAATTTATATTTCTTGATACTGAGTAGACTTAAAATAAATAATTAATATCACATATTAATTCAACTGAGCATGGCCATGCATTTCTAAGTCTCGCTCAATCAAGGGGCCCAAGGATATTTCTCTTTTATACAAGAGTAACAAAATCCCATTTACATCACTCACTTCCCTCTGCATGATTTATGACACACCCAATCAATGCCCTACTTGTCACCTGATTAAAGGTGACATAGGACAATATTAAAGTGAGTAATTCCTCATGTAGGGAACCGTAGTGACTTCAGGTCAAAGGTTTATGCGTAGTTGTGATCATATGAGAATAACTTATGACACGTTTATCCATGCAATATTCTCATAGTGGGTCAGTCCAGTACATTGTTCACTAGCAATGTACTCATGTATTGATTTGATATCACATATCCATGATTCGTAATCATCAGTCACTATACATGCTAGTCTCGATGTATTATTACTATCCTTTTTCATAATAATACTTAACTAGGGGCATTTTAGGAATAGCAAAGCTATTCCAAGGATAATTATTATATTAAGTTATAAATTGCGCATAATAATAATAAAAATAAAATATAATAATTAAATTGCCTAAAATAAAATATAATACATTGTGTATAATTCTAATCATCTTATATGATTGGTTCTAGGACACACACCAACAATCTCCCACTTGGACTAGAGCCAATCACTCATGTATCTAATACCAAGTGACATAGTATGACCATCATGCTTTTTCTGCGCTAAAGGCTTTGTCAGTGGGTCGGCGATATTATCATCTGTTGGTACTTTACATATCTTCACATCTCCTCTATCGATGATTTCTCGAATGAGATGGAAGCGCCTAAGTATATGTTTGGATCGCTGGTGAGATCTGGGTTCCTTGGCTTGTGCAATGGCTCCATTGTTGTCACAATAGAGATCCACTGGGTTTGCAATGCTAGGAACAACGCCAAGTTCAGTAATGAACTTTTTGATCCAAACAGCCTCTTTTGACGCATCAGATGCAGCAATATACTCAGCCTCTGTAGTAGAGTCACCCACTGTTTCCTGCTTTGAACTATTCCAGCATACAGCACCACCATTCAGGCTAAATACATAACCCGATTGCGATCTAAAGTCATCCTTGTCGGATTGGAAACTGGCATCAGTGTAACCTTTTACAACAAGTTTTTCCTCTCCTCCATATATTAAGAATGAATCCTTAGTCCTTCTTAAGTACTTAAGGATATTCTTAACGGCAGTCCAGTGAGGTTCACCTGGATTTGACTGGTACCTGCTCGTCATGCTTAAAGCATACGAGACATCAGGACGAGTACATATCATGGCATACATGATAGATCCAATTGCTGACGCATATGGTATCTTATTCATCCGGTCCTTCTCATCTTGTGTCGAAGGACACTGAGTTTTGGACAAATTTATGCCATGTGACATAGGCAAAAATCCTCTTTTAGATTCTTGCATGTTAAACCATTTTAACACTTTATCTATGTATGTACTCTGACTTAGGCCAAGCAATTTTCTTGATCTATCTCTATAGATCTTAATACCTAATATATAGGCAGCTTCGCCTAAGTCTTTCATCGAGAAACAATTCCTTAACCAAGTCTTTACTGTTTGCAGTGTAGGGATATCATTTCCGATGAGTAGTATGTCATCCACATACAATACAAGAAAAATAATTGTGCTCCCACTAACCTTTTTGTAAACACAAGATTCATCTTCATTTTTGATGAAACCAAATTCTTTGATTGCCTCATCAAAACAAAGATTCCAACTCCGTGAAGCTTGCTTTAATCCATAAATGGATCGTTGTAGCTTACATACCTTTCCAGCAGTTTCAGGAATGACAAAACCCTCGGGCTGTGTCATGTACACATCCTCGAGGAGCTTTCCATTAAGAAAAGCAGTTTTGACATCCATCTGTCAGATTTCGTAATCATAAAAAGCTGCAATAGCAAGCAAAATCCGGATGGATTTAAGCATGGCAACTGGGGAATAGGTCTCATCATAGTCTATACCATGAACTTGCCTATAACCTTTTGCGACTAATCGTCCCTTAAAGGTTTGCACGTTACCATCCATGTCGGTTTTCTTCTTGAAAACCCATTTGCACCCAATGGGTTTTACCCCTTCAGGTGGATCAACCAAAGTCCATACTTGGTTAGTATACATGGAATCCATCTCAGATTTCATGGCCTCAAGCCACTTCTCAGAGTCTGGCCCTTTTATAGCTTCTTGGTAAGTTGTAGGCTCATCTTGATCCATGAGCAAAACATCGCCATTTTGAGTTACAAGAAATCCATATCTCTCGGGCTCATGGCGTATCCTACCAAACTTACGTGGGCCTTGTGTTACTTGAGCTAGTTCCTGACCCACAACATCTTGTGGTCCTTTTCTAGGCTCTATTATAGGTTCAGTGTTACTTTGTGAGTCTCGTACTTCTTCGATTTCTACTTTTCTCCCACAGTTTTTCTTAGAGATAAATTCTCTTTCCAGAAAAACACCAGTTCGTGCGACAAACACTTTGCCTTCAGTAGGATTATAGAAATAGTATCCCTTAGTTTCCTTAGGATACCCCACAAAGTAGCACTTATCCGATTTGGGTCCAAGCTTATCAGAAACTTGACGTTTTACATAGGCCTCGCAACCCCAAATCTTCATAAAAGACAAGCTAGGATGTTTCCCAGTCCATATCTCATATGGAGTCTTTTGAACCGTTTTAGAGGGAACACGGTTGAGCGTAAAAGCAGCTGTCTCTAGAGAATGCCCCCAAAAGGAGATTGGAAGATCTATATGACTCATCATAGATCGTACCATGTCTAACAAGGTACGATTCCTCCTTTCTGAAACACCATTCCATTGTGGCGTTCCAGGTGGAGTGAGTTGTGATACTATATCATACTCCTTTAGATAGTCATCAAATTCTTGGCTTAAGTATTCTCCACCTCGATCTGATCGAAGTGTTTTAATACTTTTACCAAGTTGGTTTTGCACTTCATTCTTGAATTCCTTGAACTTTTCAAAGGATTCTGATTTGTGTTTCATAAGATACACATATCCATATCTACTAAATCATCAGTAAATGTAATGAAGTACTGAAAACCTCCTCTAGCAGGTGAACTAATGGGCCCACATACATCAGTATGTATGAGACCCAATAGATCATTAGCCCTTTCACTGTGTCCAGTGAATGGTGTTTTAGTCATTTTTCCTAGCAAACAAGATTCGCATATTTCATATGATTCAAAATCAAATGAATCCAAGAATCCATCCTTATGAAGCTTGGATATGCGCTTCTCATTTATATGGCCCAAACGACAATGCCAGAGATAGGTTAGGATTTAAATCATTTGATTTAAATCGCTTAGTGTTTATGTTATAGACAGGCATTTCAAGATCAAGAATATAGAGCCCATTGAACATTTGTGCACTGCAGTAAAACATTTCATTTAAATAAACTGAACAACTTTTGTCCTTTATTATAAATGAAAAACCTTTCTTGTCCAAACAAGAAACAGAAATAATATTCCTGCTGATAGCAGGCACAAAATAACAATCCTCTAATTCTATTACTAAACCAGAAGGTAAAGATAGATAATATGTCCCTACAGCTAGCACAGCAACTCTTGCTCCATTGCCAACTCGTAGGTCCACTTCGCCTTTAGCTAGAGTCCTACTCCTTTGTAGTTCCTGCACATTTGTACAAATGTGAGAACCGCATCCGGTATCTAATACCCAAGATGTAGAAGTTGAAACATTAATTTCTATAACATAGATACCTGAAGCGGAAGTCTCACTTCCCTTCTTCTTTTTCAGATCTTCCAGATAGACCTTGCAGTTTCTTTTCCAATGTCCGGTTTAACCGCAATGGAAGCATGTCCCTTCCTTAGCCACACCCCCTTTTGGTTTCAGTGCAGAGGATTTAGACTTGGGCTTGCCTTTGGATTTGGAATCCTTCTTGTTTTTGCCCTTGCCTTTTCCTTTTCCTTTGCCCTTTTGAACCATCATTATGGTATTAGGCTTAGTCTTTTGCAAATTTTGTTCAGCAGTTCTTAACATGCTTAACAATTCTGGCAGTGGTTTGTCAATTTCATTCATGTTGTAATTCATGATAAATTGACCATAACTCTGTGGCAACGATTGCAGAATTAAGTCAGTGGCCAACTCTTGACCTAGTGGTGCACCCAATCTTTCAAGGTTCTCAACATACCCAATCATTTTGAGTACATGAGGCCCAACAGGGTTTCTTTCTGCCAGTTTGCACTGAAACAAGGCTTTTGTCACCTCAAACCTCTCATGCCGAGCTTGGCCTTCATAAAGCTTCTTAAGATGCTCAAGCATGTCATAAGCTTCCATGTTCTCATGTTGCTTCTGAAGCTCAGAGTCCATGGTAGCCAACATGAGACAACCGACATCTAATGCGTCATCATGATGCTTCTTATAAGCATCCTTTTGAGCTCGAGGGGCAGTAGCTTCAGGTTCTTGAGGAACAGGTCCCTCTAGGACATACATTTTACACTCATGTTTGAGGACTATCCTCAAATTCCTGTACCAGTCCAGGAAGTTTGTTCCATTTAGTTTGTCCTTCTCAAGGACCGATCGCAGTGATAAGTTATTTGATGTATTAGCCATTGGTTATCTACGACAGAAATATGCAAAGTAAGTATTAAATTTAAAACATTTAATAAGGTCTTTTATTAAATGTACCTCCCACTATTTCATTCAAATTAATAGCCCTCACTATTAATTCGGAAAGTCATAGTATTTAAGCTTTCTAGTGGGCCAAGATCCATATTTCACCAAGCTTTAAGTTAGCTTTGGCTAATCACTTAAAACTTAGTTATTTAGGTAAGCAACACTTGCCAATTGTATCATATACAACTCTTGGATAGTTGGGTGAACAACATTTGTCCTAGTCCATCTTATGAACTAAAGCCCAACTCTATGCCTCTAGATCTCAATCCTATTGAGATATCCTAGTTAAGTCGGACCCAATATTTGACATTCGGATATCACTATTATCCAGTCGCATCTCACCAAGATAAACGAGGTACCTTGCTTTGGCAAACCTACCTTATGTCGATCGAGGCCTTGATGAGTGCCAAATATTGGAAGGCATCATTAATTATTACTGACTTAATATTTTGGATGAGGGATTTCAACTTAATTATTATCAGATCTCATCATAACTAGCCTATTTATTCATGCAATATATCTAGCATATCTCATATATCATATAAAGTAAATGAATAAAATAGACTACCATATATCATATATCATGCAATGAATAGAACTATCACATAATAGGAACACATTCTATCCCATAATAAATGCATGCTCATCAATATCATCACATAATAAAGAAATCAATATGTCGCATAGTATGGCCCAAAATTCTATTTTCTAATGACATTCCTAACTAACTCCTTAGCTTCTTCTTGTCTTATAGCTCCTTAGCTTCTCCTTGTTCCAAGCAAAGAATACTCCATTGCAATTACAAATTTACAACAGAAACCCCGAGTTACATTCGGGGGGAATTGAGATGAGAAGAGAATATACATCAGAGAAATAGAGGAAGACACGACACGCAGGTCGTATTTTAAAATCCATCCATTAAAAACTCCAAGGGCCATACTATGCAACACATTCATGCATCATATGTAATAATTGCTAAGAAATATATGTAACCAAGATAAAGAGGATGATTGACATATATATATTTCATAACATCTTTATCATAAAAGATCATGTTTTAAAACGGCGCCTTAAGAACAAAAATGATTTTTGAACGCTACGCAGAGTTAGCACGGCGGTCCCGCTAGCCGGTTAGCGGGCGGGGGTCAAGGGGGCAGCACCCCCTTGCCGGGAGGTGTGGGGGGCGGAGCCCCCCGGGCCAAAAATTGAATACATCTGACATTCAAATTTTGATTCATTTTGCCAACAATTGACACACCCCAAGTCGAACAATTCGACTATATGATTGACATTCAAATCATAGTTTAAAATAGGATTTACGTCCTAAACACTTTGAATAATTTTAATCATATCAAAACAGATCCAGCTATATTCAAATAATTTAAAGCATACATATACCTCATAGACCAGATTCAACTTAATCATATTAAACGAATTTAAACAAGTCTTTACAGATTCAGAATTAATCACATCAATTCTATGCTGACTAGGTTATATGCTTTAAATGCAGAGAACATCACATGTTCAGAACAGATTCTACGCATATATGAAGCAGAAAAACGCATGATCATATTCATACAATTAATCTCATCAATTGATAATCTAATTCAAAATTCAATTCATATATATCATATATATATTTACGAAATCAGAATCATACATGAGTAAACATATATCTCATATATATCTAGTTTAAACAGAAACTGATTTGATATTAATTTATCACATAAATATTCATCAAAACGTGTAACTTCTGATTTAAACCGAAACAGATTTGACATGTATTTATCATATAAATATTCATCAAAAACGGTAAAACACATAATCAGAACTATATATTTTTGCAAGAAGCTCTGATACCACTGTAGGGAATTCGGATTATCACATGCAGCGGAATTTTAATCTTTTGATCCAAATTCTACCTAGGATCCATGCAAAAGGCATAAGTCAATAATTAGGGTTTTACCTATTGGGCACTCGTGTTTCTACTGATCAAAACTTGAGAGCGGATGAATCAAACGCCGGCCGGAAGGTACAACGTCTCTACGGTATCCACACGGAGTGAACAACGACCTCTCACACTCCACGCGTCTGCTAGGATGCGTTTTTATCTCTAAGAATTAGGATTGGATGTTTTCTGAGTGATTTAGGGTTTATATGGAAGCTTAAAACGTGATTATTAAGTGCTGCCCTCAAGTCCCTTTTTATAGAACTTAGGCAAGTCATAATCCTAGTCCTACTAGGATAATGCTTCCAAAATCCTAATCACACTTAATAACTCATCTTATCCTTATCCTAGAGATAATGGGAAGAGATAAGACTTATCTATTAATTATCTAATATTAGATAATGATATTATCTCATAATATAAATATCTTAATATTAGATAATTGCATATAGTTATCAAATATCAAAATAATATTATCTCATAATATATTTATCTAATATCTGATAAGATAATTACTTGATATTACTTTAATATCAAATAATATCACATAATATATATATATATATATATATATATATATATAAACGTGAATTTATTATTCTTAATAATATATATGCACGAAAATAAGTCCAATTAATTGGATATTAATATAATTAAAGTCCAATTAATTATTGTCTTATTCCTACTCCTTTTGTGTGACCCTGTAGGTTCTTACTATGTTGACAATGACTTATTATTGAGCCATAGACAGCGAGCGGTATCTAGCAATACATCACTGCCACTCAAGTAGTAAGAATGTCTGTGATTCGACATCCACCTAATACATGATCAACGTTTTACATCATAACCCTTTTGTAATAATATCCAAATTGAACTGGAGGCATGGAATGTGTCATCCTCGTCAATGTTCAATTTATATTTCTTGATACTGAGTAGACTTAAAATAAATAATTAATATCACATATTAATTCAACTGAGCATGGCCATGCATTTCTAAGTCTCACTCAATCAAGGGGCCCAAGGATATTTCTCTTTTATACAAGAGTAACAAAATCCCATTTACATCACTCACTTCCCTCTGCATGATTTATGACACACCCAATCAATGCCCTACTTGTCACCTGATTAAAGGTGACATAGGACAATATTAAAGTGAGTAATTCCTCATGTAGGGAACCGTAGTGACTTCAGGTCAAAGGTTTATGCGTAGTTGTGATCATATGAGAATAACTTATGACACGTTTATCCATGCAATATTCTCATAGTGGGTCAGTCCAGTACATTGTTCACTAGCAATGTACTCATGTATTGACTTGATATCACATATCCATGATTCGTAATCATCAGTCACTATACATGCTAGTCTCGATGTATTATTACTATCCTTTTTCATAATAATACTTGACTAGGGGCATTTTAGGAATAGCAAAGCTATTCCAAGGATAATTATTATATTAAGTTATAAATTGCGCATAATAATAATAAAAATAAAATATAATAATTAAATTGCCTAAAATAAAATATAATACATTGTGTATAACTCTAATCATCTTATATGATTGGTTCTAGGACACACACCAACAGCCACATGGGAAGTGGAAACTAATATAAGATAGAAATACCTAACACAATGCATCTACAACTTGAGGACAAATTCTATTGAAAAGGAAAACTTTATGACACCCCAGTAATAACAAAATTGAAATAATATATATATATATATATATATATATATATATATATATATATATATATATATATATATATATGGTAATTATAGATGAATTGGATTTATCTAATTTAACCATTTAGGAGGTATAGTGCGTACATGAATGCATACATAATTTTTGAAACAGGAAATCAAATAATCAAGAACAATTGTGTCTAAGGGAATATATAAGTAAGGCTGGACCCTATTAGATTAGACCATTTGTAGGCCTAAACTTGCAAAATATAGTAATAAGGGGATACTTATATTTTTCTATTGAACCACTACACATCTTACAATATTTTTGATAAATGCACAAATACACCTAAATTCTATCTGTTTTATCACTCATTTACTTAGTATTTTGTGCAAATTAATTGAAAAAGATACTTAGATGCTCTATATTTTTTTTCAGGTCTTGAAATGACACATATAAGTATTAGAAAAGAATTCGGAAGCAAAACCATTCAAATTGTGAAAAATTGAAGCAAATTTGTTCACTTGACAAAGAACACGGGGTATGGGAACCCTGTGTTCAGGGCCGTGTTTCCTTCTGGATTGCTTCGTGACTTCACTGGACCGCTCAGAGAAGAACACGGGTGTGAACACGGGCCGTGTCACACCCCGTGTATCATACTGCTCTTCAGTTCTGAGGTAACACGGGGAGTGTCATACCCCGTGTAACATGTTGATCTGTCTTCGTTGAAGAACACGAGGTAGAACATGGGCCGTGTACTACCCCGTGTACATTACTGCTTGACACTTCGGAGAAGAACACGAGGCGTGTTGCACAATGTGTTTCGTGCTGCTCAACTTTCGCTGAGAAACACGGGGTACAACACGGGCCGTATTGACCCCCGTATACATCATTAATATAAGTTTTGCGCGAAATTTTGAAATGGGGGGGAGGAGAAACTGAGAATTAACAAGGAGAGCTGCTGGGAGAAGCCCTAGGAGAGATCCAAACTCACCAAGGGGACCTTCTAACACGGATTCAAGCAAGGAATTGAAGAATCAAGCAAGAAATTTGTAGATCTTCATGAATTGTTTGACTTCCCTCTCTGTTTTCTGGTTTTCTTATGATTTTGTAATGTTCTCACACTAAACCTTTGTGCTTAGCTTGGGTGAACTCGTTCATGGAGTTATGGAACTGAATTTTATATAATCTAGCTTGATTTACTGTTGAATTATGATTTGATTATGCTGTTTTGTGCTGGAGCAAACCAATATATTCGGAATATTGGATTTGTGTTATGGATTAATTGATTCTAGGTTGAAATGACCAATTGATTAATCGGATCTTGCATGATCATTGGGAATATCAATTAGACTTAGGAATTAACCTGATTGGATTCTTTTGCACATGATGAAATATCCAAGAATGGATTCTAAGCAAGTTAATGCAACCTAGATTAGTGTTTACTAGAGTAATTCTGGGCACTTAATCTCTTGGTTAGAAGCTAGTAGCCTTGCAATGAGGTATAGCTTAATTTTGGTAATCCAGCAATCATAATTAACAGTAAACCAAGTTAGAGAATTATATTCATTCCATAATGAAATGTACAAGGGATCCTTAAGCTGAGTACGCTTTTATTCCATTGAATCAAACCTTATTTTGATAGCTAAGCTCTGTTTTACAATTTATTCTTGATTCACACTATCAATTGATCCGCCTAGATAATTTTACTTGAGATTTAGTTAGTACTCAACCTACAATCCCTGTGGAGAACGATAATCTTTTATACTATAACTCGACTTAACCCATGCACTTGCAGGATTTTAAGGTCAAGTTTTTGGCGCTGTTGCCGGGGATTGTATCTAGTTGATATTAACAAGAAGTTTTGAGTGAATTAGACTAGGCAATTCATTTTTCTTTTAGTTTTTAATTCATCCTGTTCTGATTTTCTTATTTTTATAATATCTCTTTCTCATCTTGTTTTGTTTGAGTGTTACCTATTCATTTTGCAGAAAATATTTTATATGCGAAGGAGAAGTTTAGACGGAATTCTTGACTTAGATCCAGAAATTGAAAGAACTTTGCATAGGAGAAGAAGAGAGCAAACATCAGTTCACATTCAAGAAGCAATTGGCCCTAAACTAATTATTAAACACATGGATAATAGATCTCTTAGAGAGTTTGCAGCACCCGATGCCATTGGTCTTCAATCCAGTATAAGAAGGCCTGCTGTTGAGGCTAATAACTTTGAATTGAAGCCAGCTTTGTTGTCTATGGTGTAGCAAAACTAGTTCAGTGGATTGCCAATGGAGGATCCTAACCTCCACATCCAGATTTTCCTAGAATACTGTGATACAATAAAGATCAATGGTGTACAAGTGGATGCCATCAAGCTTAGACTCTTCCCATTCTCCTTAAGGGATAGAGCAAGAGCTTGGTTGCACTCTTTACCAGCTGGATCAATTACCACATAGGAAGAGCTACTGAGGGCTTTCCTATCAAGATACTTTCCTCCAAGCAAGACTGCCCAATTGAGGAATGAAATTACTACATTTTCTCAGAGGGAAGGAGAATCCTTGTTTGATGCTTGGGATAGATACAAAGAACTATTAAGGCTGTGTCCACATCATGGATTAGAAAAATGGCTTGTTCTTCATACCTTCTACAATGGTTCGAATTACAACACTAAGCTTACCGTGGATGCTGCTGCTGGATGTGCCTTGATGAATAAAAGGCTAGATGAAGCTTATGAGCTGATTGAAGATATGGCTTTGAACCATTACCAATGGTCAAATGAGAGGGGACCTTCAAGGAAAGCAGTAGGTAAGTATGAATTAGATGCTTTTAATCACTTGTCTGCTAAAGTAGATGCATTAGGAAGCCTAGGTAGCAAGGTAGATGCACTTATGGCTAAGTTTGATAAATTTCATGTTAACAGTGTAAATGCAACAGGTGCTACTGACATTCCTTGTGAGATTTGTGGAATTATAGGGCATATGGCAGCTGAGTGCACATTGGGACAAGATTTTACTAAGCAAATGAACTATGTGAATAACATTGGGTTTGAACAGAAAAAATTCAAGTGAACCATTTGGAAACACCTACAACCCATCATGGAGAAACCACCCAAATTTCTCCTACAAACCCACCCAGCCATACAACACACAAACCACCACCAATAGACCTCCACCTCCTGATTTCCAAAGCCAAAGACCCTATAACCCACCAGCCCAACCCTCCTCTACTGCAAAATTAGAAGGCCTCTTGGAAAAATTTCTCATTTCTCAAGAGAAGACTAATGAAGAATTTAGACAGCATGGTAGACACATGGAAGATTCAATTAGGCAACTGTCTTCCAAGGTAGATTCCTTGGCCACACATGGAAAGATGCTGGAAACTCAAATAGCTTAACTATCTTCTGCATCTTGTTCAAGAGCTTATGGTCAACTCCCTGCTCAACCGGAATCAAATCCTAAGGAGCATTGCAACGCAATAACTCTTAGAAGTGGAAAATTATTGAATGATCTAATTGCCTCTCAAGAAAGTGAAGAAGAGATAAGTGTGGGGAAAGAGCAAAAAGAGGCAAAAAGGCCTCAATTCCTATTGAAGCTGAAGGGGAATTACTAGACAAGTCCAAATATGTCCCTCCGGAACCATACAAACCGCCTATCCCTTATCCTCAAAGATTAGCCAAGGCTAAACTTGATAAGCAGTTTGGAAAGTTCTTGGAAGTTTTGAAGAAGTTATACATCAATATCCCCTTCACTGATGCTCTTTCACAAATGCCTTCATATGCAAAATTTTTGAAGGACATTCTCTCCAACAAGAGGAAGCTAGAGGAGCATGAAATTGTAGCTTTAACTGAGGAGTGTAGTGCCATTATCCAAAATAAGCTACCTCCTAAGTTAAAGGACCCAGACGGCTTCTCCATTCCTTGTGTGATAGGAAATGTCCCTATTGATCGAGCATTGTGTGATTTAGGAGCAAGTGTAAGCCTTATGCCACTGTCGGTTGTGAGGAGATTGAATATTAAGGAGATGAAGCCCACTTCGGTTTCACTTCAACTAGCCGACCATTTAGTCAAATATCCAGTAGGTATTCTTGAGGATATACCTATCAAAGTTGGTAAGTTTTTCATACCAGTTGATTTTATTGTGCTTGAAATGGAAGAGGATTCTCAAATCCCTATCATTTTGGGTAGACCATTTTTAGCAACTGTAGGTGCTTTAATTGATGTCAAAAATGGAAAACTTTCATTATGTATTGGGGATGAAAAAGTTGAATTTAATTTGAATGAATCAATTAAGTTACCTATTTGTAAAGCTTCAATATGCAGGATAGATGTGCTAGACAAAGTTGTAAAAGACAGCTCTCTAATGGGGAACCTTCAAGATCCACTTGAAGCATGTCTAGTAAAAGATGAAATTGCTGAAATTGAGAAGGTTGCTAAATATGTAGAATTTTTGGAGGCAAGCCCACCACTTGATGGCTAGAAATTGAAACGTTATGTTGCTAGGCCACCAGTAATGGAAGCTCCGGACTGATAAAACCAGGGGTCGAGCTTATGACCTTAAACAAGCACTTCTTGGGAGGCAACCCAAGCTTGTCTTTCTATTTTCTTGCTTTTAATTCTTAGTTTTCTACTTTTCAATCTGAGTTTCTGAGTAGTGAGGCATTTAAGTCATGAAGTTTTGATGTAGGATGTTCATTTTTGCATGTGGACTTTGTCTTTGAGGTAAATTAGGCATGAATGCATGTTTGTTGTCTGTTTTCTTGCGCAAAGGACTCAAAACGAAGTCCAGTGAGAAACACGGTGTAAACACGGGCTGTGTACTACCCCGTGTTCCTCACTATCTGGCCAATTTAAAAGAACTTGTGATTTTCATCGCAATCCAGAGAGAAACACGGTGTTGAACATGTACCGTGTACAACCCCGTGTTCCTCACTGTCTGATTAACGTAAACACTTTGTGATTTTCATGGAAGTCCAGAGAGATACACGGTGTTGAACACTGACCGTGTTATACCCCGTGTACCTCACTGGTTGAACCAATGATGAGGACTTTTGATCATGAGCCTTCCAGAGAGAAACACGGGTCAAAACATGGGTAGTGTTTGACCTCGTGTACAATTGCGAGGATTGTTAACATGCTTCGGAGAGAAACATGGGGGAGAACATGGGGTATGTTAGACCCCATGTAAGTTTGCGAAATCCAGAACACTCATCTGCAGAGAAACACGGGGTACTACACGGGACGTGTTTAACCCTGTGTTCCTGTGCGGGGGAGCTTTTAATCGTCAAAAACCCAGATTTTTCCAGATTTCCCCCCCATTTTCTTCTTCTTCCTCGCTGCCTTAACTTCTCTCCTTGCATTTTCGGCCACCATATTGCCGAAATCCACCGATTAAAGTGTTTGATTTGGCCATTTGAAGTTGTTTTGCTGTTTGATTTGCAATTTAATCGGTTGAAAGTTGAGATTTGGATTCTTCTTGTCACTTCAACACGAACTTAGGGTTTTCTTCATCATCTCACGAGGTAAGTGCATTTTCTTTGAAATCTTTAGAGTTTATTGCAATTACTTATGATTATCAACTTCCAATGCATGTTAGAATTCATAGGAATGTTGGAATCCTTGATGATTGATGTTTGATTGGTTGATTGAATGAATTTACATAGCCATTTTCATAGGAATTCACAAGTTTGATAGATTGAACTTGCATCTTTGATGATTGATTGATTGAATTAGACTCTTTGATTGATGGTTTGAGTTTGAATTTCTGCTTTACAAATCTTGAATTGTTTGATTGGTTGAATTTGATGTTCATTGAACTCCAATGCCATTGCTTATGTTTATTGTAACTTTGACTGATCAAACTTGAACCCTTTGATTGCTTGAATTGAAATCCTTTGACGTTTACTGATTGCTTGACCAATTGCCTGCTTTGCCTCATAGTCATGACCACTCAATTGCATTCACGGCATTAACCTTTGATTTGTTTTTCATTTGATATTGGATGATATTAAAAATACATGCTGAACTCTTGCCTTTGAATCTGCTAGCTATCAATCTCTTAATACTTTCTCTCATTTTGTCAATCCCTTTTGCAGATCATGTCTAAAAGGCAAAAGACCACTGCTAGGAAGACTACCAAGGGTAGTACATCTAGAGGGACCCCTTCTAGAGGACCTACACATTTATTCTTGGAGTTTACTGAAGAGGCTCACATTCAAGCCTATGATAGACACAAAGATAAGTCGTTTGTGGAGGGGAGATACTTAGATTGGGCAGTGCTGAGGGAGTTTGGACTAGAGGAGGAAATTCGTGAGCTTATCAGTGTTGGAGCTTAGGAGACTTTCTTTGATATTAGAGAGCCCACCTACAGGGAGCTCACTTTGGAGTTCCTTAGCACCTTTTATTTGGAGCGGTATTTCGGGTCGATTGATTCAGCTGATACCGTTCAGTTCAAACTTGGAGGCGTTGATTACTCTATGAGTGTGACCCAGCTGTCTGTCCGCCTGGGCCTTTATTCAGTAGAGTTTGTGACTATTCCAGAGTACCAGGACATGCTGGTAGGACTGCCACACGGGATCCAAGAGTGGCAGGTTTGGACTGACATAGCTACTGGGCACACATATGATCCCACCAAGGGTAAGGCGTCTAGCCTTAGGAGGGTTGCTTGGAGAGTCCTTCACTCCATTTTCAGTCACACTCTGAGTGGACGGGGGCATAGTCACAGAGTTGTGAGCACCTCTGATATTCTATTCTTATACAGTATGATTGAGAGGGTGCCCATTCACATTGGAGGAGCATTTGCTCATTTCTTCTCAGCCCAGGCCACGGACAGGAGAGTTGCGAGTATAGCTGCCGGCCCGTACATCACTCGACTAGCCAGACGGTTAGGCGTCTTTGACCGGCCGTATGGTTCCCTGACCATAGTATCCTACATGGCACCCCTTCGAAGGGGCATTCTTATAGCTATGGGGATCCAGCCGGTGCAGCAGCAGCAGCCCCACGAGGAGGAGCAGCAGTATATTCCAGGAGATGATCCAGCTCCTGATGTTAGTCCATCTTCTTCTGTCGGGAGCAGAGTACCATCAGAGGCCTATTTCTGAGACATCCTTTCCGGTCAGCAGCAGATTTTAGCTGAGCTCTGACTTATATCCGAGCGTCAGATGAGGATTGAGGGACTCTATGATGACTTGGACAGGCGCTCTAGACACATCAAAAGCATGGTGGAGCCCCTGTTCCACCTTTTCCATCCTTCCTCTCCGGATGACCTGGATCCACCTACTCAGTAGCTTAGATTATTTACTGTTTACTTAGTTATTCTGTTTTCTTTTTTTACTTTGATATACTTTTTATTTCTATTTATATTGGTTTGTACATATATTGACTATGCACTTTCATTTATCCTTTATTATCTTACCTATTTCTCTTTTATTTTCTTGCACTTCTCATATTAATGTCTATAATAACTAACAGTCTATTTTTCTAGTATTGTCTTTTCTTTCTTCTAGATTCCAGCCTTCTCTCTCTCTCTCTCTTTCCTACTCTATCTCTACTTTTGGATCTCCCTGCGGTATACTGGGCCATCATACTCCACATGTCAGGGAAGTTTCAGTCCCCCATCTATACTCTGCCTCTTTTCCCATTTACTCTTGTGTACATTGAGGACAATGTCCAATTTTAAGTATGGGGGAGCTGTGTTTGCAATGTTCTGCACTTGAACTTGCTTGATTGATTTAGAGTACTGAAATTTACTCCAATTTCAATGATATAAAAAAATGTGTAAATAAAAAAAAATATATATATATATATAAATTTAAGGCAATCTTTTGAATAAAGTGATTAGTTCATGCCTTGTTTCTTTAATGAATATTTGGCAACTTGATAAGGAAAATCTAAAGCTTGAAGTTAAGAGTAATGAGTATAATTGACCCTTGTGAGATTTGAGCCTTTTGAGCAATTTTCACATTAGAAATCAAAGCTCATTTTTCTTCTTAAGGGATTATGTCATCACTCTTGACTTTTTGCTCTAGAACTTGCATTTACTCTTTTTAAGGCTACATTTTATGTATTTTGCATGTCAAAAATGATAAGGCTATGTTTCTTTACCCTTTTTATTTGTTTGGCTTATTTGAATCCTTTTCTTTGATTTACCCTAAACTTTTTAGCTTTGCCCCTAGTTAGCCACTTTGAGCCTTGGACCCTTATTTCTAGCCTAGCCATACCATGTACATCCAAAGCCATTGCCCAAGTAAACTTGAACCTTAGAGTTTGAGGGAACTTAGACACATTATATGAGTTTGGCTATTTTAGAGGTCCTTACTTAGTGCTACTAGTTAGATAAGTTGATTTATAACTTTGGCTGTAAAAAAAACAACAACAATCAAACAAATAATAAAAAAAAATAAAGCAAAAAAAAATATCATAAAAATAAATGGTGTCAAATAAATAATTTGGGGAAGAAGAAAAGGAAGAAAAGCTTGTTGGGAATAAAAAAAATGTGTGATGTGTTTGCTGATTAATTTGTATAAAAAGAAAAAAAATTAATGATGAAAATCAAAAGGAGAAGAATGGAGGTTGAAGCAAGGGTTGATGCAAAATATTATGTTAAGCTGAGTATTGGAACTCCACAATGGTCAAATTCATTACCAATGTATCTTTTTCCTTCAAACTCAAGGTTCTATCACTTTTCACCCCATGATGTTCCTTTCCCTTATCCTTACCCTTTTTCCCTAATAAAGTCCTCTGATTTGCATGCATTTTACATTATAGTAGTGGAGATTAGAGTTTGTACAAGCATATGGTAGCATTAAGTCATGAGCTGATTGACTTGAGAGTAAACACAAGCCTTGTTTTGAGAGTGAGAGTAAACACTTTACCTGTGAGGCTATTCTCTTTTGCTTCTATGCTGAGGATTGACTTGTTTAGTTGCTTTATTTTCATTTAGTTGCTTGGCATGACTTGATCCTAATCTTTGATTTGTTGAATGATTGCCTGATTATATAAAAAAAAGAGAAAAAGAGAAGAAAAAGAAGAGAATAAAAATTGGAGTAGATTTTCTTGTTCTTTTACTTCCTTACTCGAGGACGAGCAAGATTCAAGTGTGGGGGAATTGATAAATGCACGAATACACCTAAATTCTATGTGTTTTATCACTCATTTACTTAGTATTTTGTGCAAATTGATTGAAAAAGATACTTAGATGCTCTATATTTTATTTTCAGGTCTTGAAATGACACATATGAGCATTAGAAAAGAATCCGGAAGCAAAACCATTCAAATTGTGAAAAATTGAAGCAAATTTGTTCACTTGACAAAGAACACGGGGTATGGGAACCCCGTGTTCAGGGCCGTATTTCCTTCTGGATTGCTTCGTGACTTCACTGGACCACTCAGAGAAGAACACAGGTGTGAACACGGGCCGTGTCACACCCCGTGTATCATACTGCTCTTCAGTTCTGAGGTAACACGAGGAGTGTCATACCCCGTGTAACATGCTGATCTGTCTTCGTTGAAGAACACGGGGTAGAACATGGGCCGTGTACTACCCCGTGTACATTACTGCTTGACATTTCGGAGAAGAACACGAGGCGTGTTGCACAATGTGTTTCGTGCTGCTCAACTTTCGCTGAGAAACATGGGGTACAACACAAGCCGTATTGACCCTCGTGTACATCATTAATATAAGTTTTGCGCGAAATTTTGAAATGGGGGGAGGAGAAACTGAGAATTAACAAGGAGAGCTGCTGGGAGAAGCCCTAGGAGAGATCCAAACTCACCAAGGGGACCTTCTAACACGGATTCAAGCAAGGAATTGAAGAATCAAGCAAGAAATTTGTAAATCTTCATGAATTGTTTGACTTCCCTCTCTGTTTTCTAGTTTTCTTATGATTTTGTAATGTTCTCACACTAAACCTTTGTGCTTAGCTTAGGTGAACTCGTTCATGGAGTTATGGAACTGAATTTTATATAATCTAGCTTGATTTACTGTTGAATTATGATTTGATTATGCTGTTTTGTGCTGGAGCAAACCAATATATCCGGAATATTGGATTTGTGTTATGGATTAATTGATTCTAGGTTGAAATGACCAATTGATTAATCGGATCTTGCATGATCATTGGGAATATCAATTAGACTTAGGAATTAACCTGATTGGATTCTTTTGCACATGATGAAATATCCAAGAATGGATTCTAAGCAAGTTAATGCAACCTAGATTAGTGATTACTAGAGTAATTCTGGGCACTTAATCTCTTGGTTAGAAGCTAGTAGCCTTGCAATGAGGTATAGCTTAATTTTGGTAATCCAGCAATCATAATTAACAGTAAACCAAGTTAGAGAATTATATTCATTCCATAATGAAATGTACAAGGGATCCTTAAGCTGAGTACGCTTTTTTTCCATTGAATCAAACCTTATTTTGATAGCTAAGCTCTGTTTTACAATTTATTCTTGATTCACACTATCAATTGATCCGCCTAGATAATTTTACTTGAGATTTAGTTAGTACTCAACTTACAATCCCTGTGGAGAATGATAATCTTTTATACTATAACTCGACTTAACCCGTGCACTTGCGGGATTTTAAGGTCAATTTTAACCATAACTTTCAATAAGAACATCATATTTTGAAAATTTTAAAGGATTTAAAAAGAGTACATTCAAAGATTCAATCCATAAAAATTTCAAAATTTAATTCTCAATTCTTTAATGTCAATATTTTTTTTGAAGTTATGGAAAATTTTGGGTAAAGTGATGCTAACCTACCTTCAATATTTAAGGCATAACATTTTATTGGAGGGTTTGATTGAGGCATAATTTATAGCTATAAAAAGAGGATATATAGGGATAATTAAGGTGAAAATTTCAAGTAGTGGGCCTTAGTAAATTAAAAGTTATCAAATTCTTTCCAAGACACTATAATACAAGATAAGTAAAGGTGGAGTTTGGGTCATTTCTTGAGAAATTTACTAGAAACAAGTTAAGCCCATTGGTGGAAGGCCTAATCTAGTATGAAAGCTATATTAAGGAAAATAAAAAGAACAAACTTTATGTCTAAGAAGGAGCTCACTCAACACCTAAAGTAGAGGTGGCCAAATAGGACCTTTCTTATACCTTACATTTGAACTATATTGCATTTAAGGGGAGCAAGGCTTGTAAAGTAAACTAAAGGACATCATGATAGCCTTATAGTCAATAAAGGCTTAATAAGGAAAAGGTGTAATGATGTCCTAAAGTTAGAGAGCTAATGCATGAAAAGCAAATTAAGAGGGAGGTAATAGATGAAATATAAAGATATGGTAATAATGGTTTAAGGGTAGAAGTAAATTTTCATTCCATTCCCTTTCATTTCACATGCCATACACATTTGCAAATTATTGCTAAAAAAACTTTCCTTCTTCCTTCTCTTAAAGTAAGTAAACCACCTTAAGGCCAAGAGGGAAGAGTCTAAGCTAAATCTAAAGTAAAGATTACCTTAATACATATATTTTTCTTTAAGGTTTTAAAAGGGAATTGATATAACTGTAAGATTTTTGTTATCAAGGTTATCCTTCAAGGGTTTCACTAATACCTTTCTTAAAATTTCATGTTCTTCTCTTGTTTTTTTCCCTAAATCACCTAAATGGATGAGGATAGTTTACTAAGAAAAAAGGAAAAATGAAGTGCATGAATTTAACCCTAGCCAAAAATGTAAGGATGATTGAATATTTTGGCTCAAAAGTTAAAGAGATTTTAGATAAAGAAGTAAAACAAAGGTAAAAAAAAAAAGAGAAAAATGCAAGAAAAACCCCTTAGGAATTCCAAGCATTCTCACAACTACCATAGAAAATTAAAAGGAATGGAAATTTGGTGGTCATTGGATAAAAAATTGAAATTTTTGAGGAAAATTATAGGAAATGGCTTGTTCATCCTCCTATTTCATAATCCTATATCCAACTTATGAAAATTTAAAAGTAAATGTTGATTAAGACAGTATTCTTAGAGATATGAAAAAGAGGAATGTTGAGTAATAGATTATAGCATTGGAATTTTGAGAGAAAGGGGGAGGTGGGTTTGGTACCCTTCATAGACTCTTTTTACATTTGTTATAAAAATTCTACAAATTTTCTAATAATAGTTCAAGTAAAACAAGGATGAAGAATAAGCTTCAAATTTGAGTAAAATAAATGATTTGTTATGTATGCTCATTAATTAATTTCTTGTAATGTTGAGTTTTAGTTGGTTTGTATAACTAAGAAGTATGGATGGTAAAGGTATGTATGATAAGATCATACCCTTGCATTACTTAGAAAATAGAGTAATCACTCTATTGGTATGTAGTATAAAAAATACAAGATATTAAGGAAAGATCCCTAAAGGGACCTCTTGTAATATTCTAAAATAGGATAAGAAAATTTATATGGTAGTTTTTTTAGAAAATACCCTATGTGAGGTGAAAATTCTAAATAGGAAATTTTATTAGAAATTACTTGAATTAGAAAATCTAGTAAGAAAATTAAATGAAATTTTAAAAAAATGTAAAGATAATTTGGATGTGAGCCTAACTAGGTTTTTTATGAAAATTTTATTAGGTATCAAAATAAATTAAAATCTAATTAAAAACTTAACAATAAGTTTAGAAAGGCTTGCATAAGAATTTACAGGAATATCAATGCCCAAATACATCAAAAAGTGAGAAATTAAGCCAAAAATTTAATAGATTAATTTAAAACTTTTAGGCTAACTTAAATCAAAATTTCTAGGCCTAAAATGTATATAAAAAGGTCAGAAATGAAGGCTTGAATTAAAAGCCTAAAACCTAGGAGCAAAAATGTAAAAAGAGGAAAATTAGGAGTAATTTACAATAAATTCTATTTATCCTTTTAAGTGGCTTATTTTTATTAATATTTAGGGTAATAATTTTATCATTATCTAGGGCCATTTGAAGACCAGCCACTTATCCAACATTTTTTTAAAAACTAATAAATAATAATTAGAAAATTGAGGATTTTTAATTAGAGTTTATATACATATATATATATATGAGGGCTGGCCATTTTGAAGAAAAAATTCTACTTCTTTGGTTAGCCAAAACCATGGAGAGAAGAAAGGAATTAAGGGAGAAGGCAAGTCTTCATCCATCATAAAAAGGTAAGCAAAGATTCTCTTTTATTTTTTAAATTATCTCATGAGAGATGATGATGATGTTGTTAAGTTCTACTTCCTTAGATATCATTATAATATGATGGTGTAAGGTCCTATTTCTAAAACCATCCAAATGTTAATATAATAGCCTAATCTTGGTATATTAATGTTAAGAATTTAAGCAAAAGGATTCATAAAATTTGCTTAGGAAGATGAAGATAAAAATTTGTTGAAATGAAAGCAAATCTATCATGACCCATCTTGTTCGTGACAGCCATAGATTCCGTTACTAATTTTCACAAGCCTTAATAATTTTCACTCTTTCTATCTAATAGAAATTTCTAAATTCTAGGAGAACTTAAAATTTTTCTTTAAATTTTTTTACAGAAAAATGAGTAGAATCTCCCCTATTTTTTTATACTTCCCAAGAGCCACACACCCTATAATACAAAACTTGTATTATCTAAATACAACAAGATCACATTTGTACACACTCCAATACAATTTTGGACTTATACACACATAAAAGATTCATCACATCAAAGGTTGAATCCATGAGAACTCTATTTCTATTCATGATCCTAATCCAACTATCAAAACTCATTAGCAAGGCAATCTTGAATCTCCATAAATGCATGAAGTTCAAGTATGCTCACTTTAACCTAAAAACATTAAAAATGCAATAGAGTGAGTTAAAAGAACTCAGTAAGCATATATCCTCCACTAAGTTGTGAGAGTTTAAATTTTACACATGGTAATCATAGGTTAAGCATGTGATTAATTAAAACTATTAACAAACCTATTTCCTAGTATTTTGAAACCTACAAAATCAAATCTTGGAATGAGAGTTCTCTTATACAAGACTCATGAAAGGTACAACTTATCCAAAAATACACAATGTCATTGTCATAGCATGCACTACCATCTCAAGTAGACAATATAATCACAAATAATTCTTAAGGCTAGGATACAAATAGATCATTATAGTCACATCATGTATTTATATACATGTCAAACAATGACATCGAATAACAAGCAAAGTTCTAATATCATTTCTAATCCCACATTCAATTATAGTAACCATATATGTAATCGTCCTTTTTGTTTCCAGAGCAGGGCTATACTTTTCTCAATCACTTGCTAGGAATTTTCCATTTAGCTTTTAAATTAATCTTATATTCTTCATAACTGTCAGTCGAAAATTTTCCATCCGACTTTTGGTACTATTTATTCGTCATAAACCATAATATCCAATGTCATTGCTCTAATACAATTCTTAAATTTTCCCAATGCCTCATAAGGCTCAATTCTCAATGTAGTCAATTCACTAGAGCTTCACTCTATCCATATTATCAGATCCAATGCAAGCTCTTATAGATAATTGTTTGACAATTATGGACAACTAAAGCATATAACACAATTACACTATGATCTAGTGCAATTCTATCACAATCAATCAATTAATAACTAACATTGACTTAACCATGCTTTCACTGTCACTTTGATCCATTAACCTTTATTCAAATTCCATCAATAATCTTAACTACTATTATCAACCTTTCTAAGTATAAGCAATCATATTCACACAAACAAATAATTATACTTATATCATGAATGACCATTCCCTGCTAGTCATGTTTGATTATGAGAGAAATTCAATCCTAAATTATCAATAGGAAGAATACAATTCACAATATTTAAATTATCTTTTTATTTAAATAAAAATAGTAGTGAGATATATACTCATTTGTTAACACTGATTCATCCTTGGAAGTCCCGAAGCGTCCACTTTTATCGTTTCATCCTTTAGTCTTATTTCATAATTTACAATAATAAATTAAACCATAAATATAGATATCGTTCATTTCCTTTCCAAGCTCACTTCTTGTTCTATTCTTGATATATTTTTATTTAACAAACTGAATCATACCTTACTTATCTCTATAACATATGTTCTATTCTTGATATATTTTTATTTAACAAATCGAATCATACCTTACTTATCTCTATAACATATGATTAATTATAATTGTTTTGTAATTGCTACTTTCTCTTAATCTAGTCATAGAAATCCATAATTATACTAATAATATAGAGATCCCAACTTAAAGCCTCTATAATTTGATAACAAGAAATTATATTCCCTTATAATATCCAAATGAAATACTCTTAAAAGGGTTCATCTCATTCTATTCTTATCATGGTATTTTTAACACTTTAATTCCTTAATTTTCATAAATATAAATTCTTTATATGAAACTTATTCAACCATAATAAAAAGGATTTTAAGCTATTAAATGTTCACCTTTTTCTACAAAATTTCTAGCAAAATAAATAATGACTGGAGCATTGTGGTTGATTATCTCACTAGAAGTTAGAGGAAGGAAATGCAATGGCAGCAAGAGATAGGGAGAAGTGGTAGAAATAGAAAGAAGGAGAAGGAATGAGAAAGAAAGGGAGGCTATATATTCCAAAAATGAGAGGGAGAGAGTGCTAAAAAGAAAAAAAAAAGTAAAGAAGCAATAACCAGCTAAGAGAAAGAGAGATAGAGGCTAATGAAAAATGAGAAAAGCTGTTGGAAAATGACCCAAATTGCTGGAAATTGCACATCATACATGCACAGCGGAATAAAATTTTTGCACGATTTCCACCAAGGATCCATGCGAATTTAGAACGCCATAGATTAGGGATTAGGGTTTATACCTTTTGATAAAAAATCTTCTGACCGCTACAGCAAGTCCGATCTGCTTCCAAATCACGAACCGGAATGGAAACCAGTAAATCAGATCACCAGTACAACGTTTATGTGGCTGCACCTCTGTGGTATCCACACGAACCCGTGAATCACCGATGAATATTCGCTACACACACCGGTTGGAATTGATCTCCTTACACCTCGTAGTGCTAGCTACGCCTCTTCAGGGATTTTGGTCAAGGAGAGGTGCTAGGGTTTTCTATGCTTTTGCTTGGGTGCGTAAATGATAATAGTAATCCTATTATTACCCAATAAGCCTATTTAAATAGGTGCATAGAAAAACCTAACCTATTTGGGCTTTATTCCATGTATAATTATAGGCTTAATATTGGGCCTTATAATTATAACATGAATTCCCAAATATTAAGCCCAAACAATTTGGTCTATTAATTCTAAATTCACTAGGCTCTAAGTGTGCGACCCTACAGGCTCTCATTACGTTGGCAATGATCATTAATCATATTAATGATCATAAACAATGATTGGTGTCTAGCAACACATCATTGTTACCCAAGTAATGTGAAAGTCGGTGATTTGACTAAACTTTTACACGTGATCATCACTTATGTCCTTTTGTCTTATACATCTAGATTGAGCACGAGACATGGACCGTGTCATTCCCGTATAGCCCAATCTTAAGGTTTCTTAATTCTAAGTAAGCTGACTGAAACAAATGTAATCGACATCTCATGTCAATTCATCTGAGCATGGCCATGCATTTTCTCAACTTTACTTAATCAAGGGGCCCATAGACGTTACTCCTGTTATATAGGAGGGACAAATCCCATCTTGATCACACAAACCCCTCCGCATGATATGTGACATATTCAATATCTACCCTTGCATTCACTTAACCATCAGTGACATAGAATAGTATCAAAATATGAAACTCACATGTAGGGAACCTTGGTGATCTCAGGTCAAAGGACCATATTAATAATGATCACTAAGAACCACTTATGACACTCATATAACGATCCATGTAGTGTTCTTAATATAGGTCGGTCCAGTATACAAGTTCTCTAACTTGCACTCATGTGTAAACTTAATATCCCATATAAGTCTTCACACATGCTAGTCTTAACATATCAAAGCAACCTAATCGATAATGATATATGACTAGGGACATCTAAGAATACAATTATTCTAAGGTTATTATTATAATTGAATATATTACATAGACAATATATATAAATATAATAATTGAAATTGCCATTAAAATAACATGATTCAAAATTACAATCACCAATATGATTGGCTTTAGGGCATATACACTAACACAAATAAAATATATTATGGAGAGAGGTTGTGGATGTTGTACTGAAAAGAGACAAAGACTATTGTTAACTAGAATTCTTTTTGGCAACAAAAAGTAAGGGACCAAATATATATTAAAAAAATAAAAATATAATGTGCTAGAGAAAGAGAACCGAGAATGAAAATAAAATATAGGAGAAGAGAGAAAGCAGTCAGGCATGATAAAACAAGGAAGAAGCTACAAGTTTTGTTCCTATGTGTTATAGTGCATAGTGATCTCATACTCCCTTTTAATCTTGACCATTATTTCTTAATACAATAGATCCTAACTCCTCATTAAAAAAAACCCATCTTCATAAAACTTAATTTTACTTAAAATTCCAACCCAATTATTTTCACCTCCTAACAATATATATATATATATATATATATATATATATATATATATATATATATATATATATATATATATATATATATATATATATATATATATATATATATATATATATTAATAAATTTAAAATATTCCAACATAATTATTTTAATCTTTCATGATTCTCAAAAATAATTTATCACATGTTAATAATAAATTTCATAAATCTATATACCCATAATTACTATTTTCTTCTTATAAGAAAATTCTCATAAAATATTTAAATAATCCTAAATCAATAATCAATAATGGCCATTAAAAATATAAATAATTTATTCCATAAATTTTTGCATTCATAAATAATATAGTTATTTTTAACTTATGGAAGATTTCTTGTAAAATTATTTTAATTTGATCTTGAATCAATAATTGCCATAAATATATTTCAAACACTATCATCAATATTACTTTAATATTCCAAAATGATTTAATCTAAAAAATAAATTTAAACTAATATTATTTACAAATCTCGAAACTTATATAACTTCATGTTTAAACTGAGGATATTACAAAATCTTTTAAGTGCATTTGAATAAGTGTTTCAGTCACTCTATGTATTTAGAGGTTATAAATTTTTAAAATCTCAATCCCTAGCATGTCAAGGTTATAATTAGTGTTAGGATGATTGTAGAAAAAATTGAAAATTTTTAGAAATTTTTATATGCATGAAAAACTAATCTATAGATAGAATATTCAAGTCTATCAACCCCAGAATCCTATTCTATTAGGTCTTGAATTTGAAATTATTTGAAGCATCAAATGATTGAGAAAAATTATGAAAATTTCTAGATATAATATTAAGGATGTTAATAAGCTTGTCAAAATATGGTGATGAATGAAGTTGATTTGGTTAGTCAAATGATAGTTTTATTTTTACAACTCCAATGTTATCTAAATTTGGGAATTCTAAGTTGATACCTTTAGTGCATTAGCAAGGCCACAAAATTTATTGTAAAATAATTGAATTATTCTTTTTCCAATATGTTAAGAATATCTTAGCAAAGTTTAGAACCAATTGATTTTCATTTAAATAATGAAAAGTGGCTTAAATTGCAAGTATTCACCAGTTATCCTATTTTGGAAGCCTTGTCTTATTACTGTGTGAACAATAAATAAGGCTACAAGACTTATGAAATGAATGATGTTTCATGCTTATTAATGTATTAGAAATATAAAATAAAATTTTGGTAAATTGTAGAATTCTTTTGGAGCTTCTAGGGCTCCAATCAATAATATGAACCCTTAATTTCTAACAAGTAGGATGTTGTAAAACTTTTAGAAAAATATTGTAAAAATTGGTCAAAGTTTGAAAAAGCCATTCCTATGGCTAAGAAATGTTATTCTTGATAGGATGGTGAAAACTAATATTGATATCAATGCTTTAAAAGATAAGGATGAATATGAGAAAATGACAAATTACATAAAACATCTATGGCATGGTTGGTATTTGGCCATACATGTAGAATAAATTTAATGGTCGATGTTTTAATATCCTATTACTATTTATTATGAAATGTGAGGAGGAGATGTAACATCATTCATAGAGAAGGAAAGGCATGTTAGAAGTGGAGGAATAAGGTTAGTGGCCTTAGGCCTTGGGTGATAGGGATAAGGTTGGATTGAATAAATTTAATGGTTAGTATTTGGCCAAATGTAAGGAGGAGACATAACATCATTCATAGAAAAGGAGAGGCATGTTAGTAGTGGAAGAAAAAGGTTAGTAGCTTTAAGCCTATGGTGGTGGGAGATAAGGTTAAATGAAACTGATATGCCTACTATTTCTATTTTCTATAATAACATACACTAATGATAAATATAAGAAAACTTCTTCATAAAACACTAAATAATAATTACACATGAACAAAAAGTTAAATTTTTATAATAAAAATATTTCTAAATAAGGTGATGAGTAGTCATTTACTAGGTATATTTTACACTCATTCTTTTGTTAATTTAAATTATAAGTACTAATCATGGATCCAATGGTGCAAATTGATATTTATATAGGGATCTTCCAGTCTCCCTATGGTATGCATGAGATATTATTCCAATATAAAGTATAGTTTACTTTTGTAAATATAAGAATAGATTATGAAATAATACTTAAAAAAATCGACTCAAAGTTTAATCCTATTATAATACATCCATTTTATCGGATACTTCCACTTGAAAGATCTATTGGTGATGAAGTTTTATCTTCTTCTATAGAAACAGATCCAGAGAAATGGAACCCCGATGAATCTAACTAAGAGTCAATGTTGTCTAATGTGTTATGTAAATTATGTTTTCATATGGACAATCTTTAGATGTATGTATGTATTAATCTTCAAAACTTTTAGTATATATAGTTTTGTATTTTGAGTCTTAACATCTATGTCCTTTGATAATATTAGTTTAATGAAGATATCATAATACTATAAAGGCTTATAAACATATCTATTTGGTATGTTAGTACTAATTAGATATTTTTACGCCAGTCATGATAGTTATAAGATGGGTTATGACACCTCTTAAGTACCCTTCCTTAATCCCTTAAATTTGGTTGATTTGTGCCTATAGTGATAAATGTGAATGTGGATAAACTGTATAAAGTTAGAAAGAATGTGAAGATATTATGAATTATAAAAAAATGCTAAGTGATAAACTAATTAAGCACTTCCACATTGTATTGATATTAAATTATGAAATTATATGAATGTATGAGTTTGAGCATTTTCTCTCTCTCTCTCTCTCTCTCTCTCTCTCTCTATATATATATATATATATATATATATATATATATATATATATATATATATATATATATTCATCTAAACTTATCTCATACCAAGAGGTTTAGGGATACTTAAGTGTAAACATAAAAAAAAGGAAAAAATCTTTTGAATAAATAAGTTTGAGTATTTCCACATTTTGAGAATGAAACATATGAATCATGTAAAAATGTGAAATTAAGCATTTCCATATTTTATATGAAATGTATGAACATGATAAATTGAGAATTTCTTTATGATTATTTGAATGATAAAAAGAATGACTCTCATATTTGAATAATATGACCACTTGATGAGATTGTTAAAAAATTTATAATTTTATGAAATGTGGAAACACATAAAAATCCAAAACCTGTGAAATGAGAAACCACTTAGGGTGACATAAGTATTTGGAAGATGAGCTAGAATATTATATACTTGTATTCCTATAAGAGTTAAGAGTATGCGCTATATAAATCAATAGCGAGACAAATAAGGCTAAACTTGGAGAAATAAGGTAAGGCAAGATAGATATAGTTGGATTAAGGATATAAGGAGAATGTAGTGTCCATAAAGAACTTCATGAGCGTCTTATGGAATTGCTTGTGTTTGCTATAAATTTATTTACAACTCATCTTATGTTTTTCATAATGACATATCTTTGATAATATTACTTTTCTTATGCTTTTCTTGGAATATGATAGTTATTATAAGCATAATGTATGCATGTTGGTCATTGTGGCACTTTTTGTATGCATGACTTAACATGATTATTCCAAAACCTATCAGAAGGGGCTATGTAATTCATAAAAGTGCCAAAAGCTACACCTTTGAATAATTATAAGAATTATTCAAGATTCATCTCACTAAATTTGTTTAAACCTACTCCATTTAAATGTTTTTCTTTTTAAGTACAGAAACACAACGCTATGATGTCGATGTACAAGGATATGGAGGTGATCACAGTATTTTATCCATATAGGACCATCAATATAGTCTTCCATTATAAATTATTCATGGACCTTCTAGAATGTACTTTGATGATATTGTTGACATGAATATGTTATTGGCCTCGAAATCTCCTGGCTAGTTAAGAATGGCTGCTTTAACCTATTACTCCATTAGGACATAGGAATTTATTGACTTTTGATAATAGTAACCATAGTAGTTAGGGCTAGGACTTTTAATAAAATGATAGGCATGACCATCTTTAAATGACTATATATGGATACCATTTCTATACTCGACTTATTATATTATATGCCTAGCATGAGCTATCACATATATTTTGTCACAAGGTACTTTAAAAAAAATCATCACATATTTTGATAATCATTAGATAAATAAATCAATAAGCACCATTAGATTAGTGAATAAAGGTTAAAGTTGTTATATATACATAGACAATATATATATAAGTATATATGAGAAATTAGAAGGCATTAATTTTGCTTTCACTAATATATATATACATACATACATACATACATACATACATAGACAAAAAATATACATATACATAGGCAAAAAAAAATATAAAGCTTTTCTTTAGGATTGCTACAACCATCAAATTATAATGTGCCTATTTTTTTCCTCTTGTAGTTTTTAATGATCTAGACATATGCTAATATTTAACAATGCAAATCTTAAGGTATTACCTAATATCATATCCAAATAGTATAAAATTAATGTATTGAAAAATGTGACTTCTATCTTGATCAAGCTATTATGTATTGCATTTGATGAATATGGGATTAGATATTATAATGCAAATTTGAACATATCTTTCCATTTGATTTATGATGTATATGTATTTTAGGATTGGAGTATTGTGTTTCATTTGTGTTTTCTATATATATTTAAGATTAGAAGTAGTATGATAACAAGTAATCTAAGAACCTACACAAAATGGAGATAGTGTTCAGAGAGGAATGGGTTTTTTTTCTCTTTTTTAATGAAGGGGAGGTCATATAATGTCGATTATTTAATAAAACTATTGTGATATATAAGCCATTCTAAGTCAAGTGTTAAAAGAAATCCACATTGAATATTGCTTTCCAACAATAGTTACTTGGTAGCAGTAGACATCTTTAAATTAATAACAGACGTCTTACCTAATTGAGTTCTATATCCCATAAAGAAATAACAACAATTTAATTGATAGAGAAATTGACATTATTTTATTATTTCGTGTCAAATATATAACTAATGTCATAATATATTTATAATGATGCTTTATAAGTCATTGGTTGAAAACTAACATTTAAGTAATTAAATACCCAACATCTATCAATGATTCTATTATAGTGGGCTTATGGTTTGACTTCTTACTTGCCATATTTATTTAATTAAATAAATCATACTTAGGTTAATATACTAGCCTATTTAATAAATATTTCTAGCTTATTTAATTTTAAGCTCAACTTATTAGTTTATTAGACCTATTTATTTAACTAGTATTTTTGTTCTATTTTAATACCATTAAATTGATGAGAAGTTTTTTATTCTCTAATTATAATACTTGTGATTAATCCCATTTAATAGGCAATATTATCGATTTATTATGTGATTCACAAGTATTAAAATTTTTTTTTTCAATTTCTAAAACATTGAAAATGACAAAACCTAACAATTAGCCTTAATTTATTGAATGAGACTAAGGATATGTGTTATAATTTGAGCATTTGAGAATTTATATAACAAAGGTGCTATATGCACCAAAAATAAGATTTAAAATTGAGTTTTAAATTTTTTATATTTATTAAATTAAATTTTATAAATTTGCTTTACCGTTTGATATTCAATTATAGCTGATAATTGCAATTAAAACCCAATTTGAGATCTCATTTTCAGTATATATATCATTATTATTGCTATAAATTGATTGACACAATTCTATAATAATTGTCACTTATTTATCACTTTACTTTTTTCTTCTTAATTCATATATCAATCTTCTCAAATTTTTAAAATTAATGAGTGTGATGAATTTATATTATTATATATTTCCATTTGCAATAAATTATACCCACTAATAAACTCAGTGATATTTTATTTTGATTTCAAAACACTATCAATTTGTCAACAGGATATATGCGTGTCTCACTTAAAATGTGTAAAAGAAAATAAAAAGATGATTGATGCAAAGTGTGCGAACATTTTCCTAAAGACATGCTTGTCAAAAATAATAATATTTTTTATTTTTTAATCAAATTATTAATTATTTCATTCCCTTCTCCCCACAGGGACAAACCAAACTATCATAACTTTTTTTTTTATTTCTTTAACCGCTACAATTGTTTATTTTTTAAATCAAATCCGGATAAATTAAGACAATAAAAAAGGACATACAGATAAATTTCCAAGCGTTTGGTTGTTTGTTCACACTGCCATAGCCATCAAAACCCAGCACCCGTGATTTACCTTGGGAAAAATCAAAAGGTGAAACTAGCAGTCACAAATTTTTTGCCGACAATTCCGATTTATGTTACATGCATAACAGTATAGTTGTATTTCCAATAACGATATACGAAATACTGACACATTTTACGTTTTCATACATTCATATTCACATTATGTTATTGCACTTGTATAAAACATAGGACACAAACAGTATTTCATATGTCACTAGCAACTCAAACAACTGAACTTATATTTAACATTAGAAATATCACCATTTATTATCATCCAACAAATAAACTCACAAAAATAGATAAATTCAAATAGCAGGATCAAGGACCATTGTGTTTCGATTCGATCGAGTGCAGTATGGGTTCAACATGGAGTGGTACTTTCTTGTTCATAGTGAGTCCATAATTTTCACTCATATCAATGTCATCAGTAGATCTAATAGTGCTAGGAAGCTTCCAATCAAAACAAAAAAGAAGATTGGCAAGCACATACTCCACAGCAGCCAAACCAAATGCCTTTCCAGGACATCCTCGTCTTCCAGAGCCAAATGGGATAAATTCAAAGTTCTGAGCTTTCAAATCTCTCTGGAATGAACTCTTCAGGATTGTCCCAATATTTAGGGTCTCTCTGGATGGCCCATCCATTTATAAATGTTGCTGTGTTTGGAGGAATAGCGTACCCTCTAAAGTTCACACTGCATGTTGTTACATGAGGAGCCGAAAGAGGAGCTGGTGGATGCAATCTAAGAATTTCTTTGACCACACATTTCAAGTAGCTCATTTCATTCACATCATCTTCATCCACTTTTGATTTGTTCCCTACAACTCTTCTCACTTCTGCTTGAGCTTTCTTCATTATTCTTGGATTCTTCAGTAACTCTGTCATGGCCCATTCCAAAGCTGTCGAGGCAGTGTCACTCCCACCCAGAAACATGTCCTGAAATATTAAAATTAAAAATTGGAGATAAATATATATATTTTTTGATTGTGTTAGGCCCGCAGAGATATCATTTTTTGTCATCTTATATGTTGATTAAATGGATGATAATGATCCCTTCAATTATTCTATTTTATTAATATGAAAAATGATTTTCGCACATTTCATTTCTTAAACCAACACTCGCAATTATCGACAAACGTGGGTCTCGCAGAGTGTGACTTCCACATTTTGAGAGTAATTATGAGTTTTGATACAAAAGTAACGTTACTGTAATAATTTCGACTGGATAATATTTAAATTTTAACAAAACGATATTTTTGTTCTCTAATATTTATTAGAGTTTATTGAGAGCTTCAATTTCAATCTTGCAACTCAAATTGTATTTTAATCAAACTTGCTCTATGACGTGAAAAAATGCAAAATAACTTACTGGCACCCCACATGGCATATTAAGTCACATTTTATACTTTTATAGGAAAAAGACATTTTGGTTTTATTGAAGTATTAATTTTATCCTAAAGTTTTATTTGAACCGAGTTTATCCTTTCACTTCCAAAAAATGTGATCATTTTCTTTGTAATGTAACAATAAAATGTCACCATAATATGATGACTTTTATTGTGATTAGTCAATATAAATATTAAATAAATTCAAATAATAACTTGAAAAATTCCAAAGGCATTTATATTTTTTAAATATCTTGTTCATTATAATAGTTCCCATAAATTCATAACAAGCACGTATATTTTCAAATTTTAGTTATATTTATTTAAATTGATTGCTATTAGTAAATTTACTATATATGTGTCTACTATTTCCATTTCCTTCTAAAAAACAACAAACTCAATAGGCTTGAAATAAAAGAATTAGTTCTGTATAATTTTGAATGTTTAAAATAAAAGATTTTACAACTGTCTAATTGATGTAACTTCAAAGTTTATATATTTAATCAACAGCAGCAAATGTACTTAATATTTTCGGAATTCAAATATCGGTGCATAGTGTCGGTATGTTTAGCAATTTTCAATTCAATAAATACTCCTACCTACAATATGTAGAAGTTTAACTTAAAAGGTAAATTCGGTTATACAACTTAAAAGATAAGATTAAAATTTCAATAAAATTAGAAGATCAAAAATGTTTTTTTATTATAAGAATATAAAAATGTAATTTATGTACCCCATGTAAAATTTCAAATTAGATGTCATCTAAGTTTTTTCATTAAAAAACTTAATAATATTAGGCTATTTAATAATACACATTTTCAAAAAAATTAGAAAGTAAATTTATTTCAAATAAAAGTTTTGAAATAAGATTTGAACTCTAGTTATAGTAAGCCACCAAAAATGCATTTTTTTTCCACCTTAAACTTTTGAGAGCCTTGTGAGAAAGTTGTTATATAACAAAGCTTGTATTTTCTCATAAATTGATAGAAAATAATACCAATGAACGATAGAGTCATTGAAAGACAAACCACTAAGATCGCTTTGATGTCATTCTGGTTGAGCTTAAGGTCAAGCACACCACTTCCTTGAAGTTGGAGGAGAATATCCACAAAGTCTTTCTTCTTTTGCTCTAAATATTGAGTATTGCGTCTCTTATGTTCTGCAATTACCTGATCAAGAAAAGTATCCAATTCTTTAGAAGTGGCTTTGAATTGTTGAACTAAACCAGTGACAGAATCAACCCATCCCAACGAAGGAAAAAAATCTCCTACACAGAAAGTTAGAATCTGAGCCATAGCCTTCCTTGCTAACTCTCCAAACTTACTGTCACTACCTTTTGTATTATACTTCTTCCCATAAAAACATCTGCAAACTATATTATTGGAGGCTGCCATCAGTTTCTCACTCAGGTTTACAGAGCCCCTGTTAATACTACTTTCGCGCATTTCGTTGACCAAATCTTGGCCTTCTTCTTCTCTTACGAACTTGAATGATTGCACACTTTTTGTGCTAAGAAGTTCAAGAACACAGATCTTCCTCTTCCGCTTCCAGTCTTCGCCGTAGTTTCCGAAACCAATGTCATTACCTCCATATAGAATGATTTTGACGGCCTTGTTCTGCGGCCGGTTTGCGAAAGCCAGGTTGTGGGTTTTCATTATCTCTTTGGCCAGATCTGGACATGAAACCGCCAGAGTTGGAGACTGTCCCAGTTGCAACCACATCAGAGGGCCGTATTTCTGCGACAGGGTTCGGAAAGAGTGGTGTGGAAGTTTGCCTATTTGGTGCAGATTCCCTATGAAGGGTAGTTGTGGTGGGGATGGAGGCAACTCTGGTTTCTTGCTTCTTCTTTTGAAGCTAAAAACTAGGAGGATGCTGACGAAGAATATGAAAGATAAGAGAAAGGAAGGGAGGAATGTGGCATTCGACTCGGAGGAAAGGTGTTTGAGACCCATTCCCATTCTTCATTCTACCATGGATAGATTGATTTAAGATATATATAGACCGCATGATCATCTGAGTTTGACATAATTTGGCCCATGTCAATAAATAACAAATAATTATATTGTGTCTATGTATGTATACACACAAATGAGGAAACATTATGAAAGTTATACCAATTAAACTTATTTTATGTCCCAATTTTGTTTTGGATTTAGTAATTGAATTACAAATAATTATTTTATTCACGTTAATTATGAAGTTTCGGAAAATTTTGAACAGCAATGAAGATACAACCAAATAGTTAAAATTTATACAACAAAAAAATAGTTAAAAGTTTCCTATATTTAAAAATTATGTTTTAATTCAATTTTAGTGTTTTTATGGGGTAGTGGCTACACACACACAATTAATAATTTCATGCCTAAAATTGTAATATATTGACAAAATAGTTTCTAAATTATATAAAATTACAAATTCATCCTTGAATGATAAGTCATAAATACAATTTCATCCTTTAATACAAAAAAATTTTGCTCTTGAATAATATGACTAAAGAATGAAATTATTTATAAATACTATTATTCAAGAGTGAAGTTGTAATTTTATATAATTTAAATATCAATTTGTTAAAGTCTTACAATTTTAGAAATGAAATTGTCAATTTTATCTATATGTTTATAGGTGTGTTAGCAACCTCTAGCATAAAAGCCACACTAAAAATTTAAAAATATTGAAATAATAAATAGGATGGAAGTCAATTTTCTACTACCAACAATTACTTTAATTAATAAATACATTTATTATAGAGATGAAAAAGAATAAATGGAATTGACTTAACTATTCTAAATTTATACTTTTTTCATTAAAATAACTTAAATTAAGGCTAGCAATAAGCAAAGTTGAACTAAGTTAGTCTTAGCTCGAGCTTAACTCACTTTAAATTTGTTTGACTCATGACTCGACTAAATTTCAGCTTAGGCTAATTTTTTCAACTTAAGACTAACTTGAATTGAGCTCACAAATTAAAAACTTACATAGATCAAGAATATAAAATACATGATTTTAGATAATAGATAGCATACATGTATTTACTATAATGAAATATAAATTAATTGATGAATAAAGGTTTAATCTTCCCCACCTTCTCTATGAGTTTGCAATTAATGAGGCACTAGAATTCACTAAGTATTTTGTGATTATGATTAGAGCGTAGAGTGGCTAGGGGGAGTTAACATGATTAAATATAAAACCCTACTAGGTCACCTATTAAAAACTCAGTTGTTTAAAGGTCTATTCTTACTATAGAGCACATCAGCCCACTAAACATTTTTAGTCCATAAAAAGTGATCACAAAAAAGCTGGACCTAAAATTATAACTCTAGGGTCAAACTCAATCCATTTTAAATGAAACAAAATAAAAGGCCTAATTAATAGTAGTCTATTAAAATATTTTTACACTCTCCTACTTGAACAATATTAATTGTAATGAATTTATTTTATAAAGCATTTTATTTTGAAAAATGACTTTTGGATTAAGGATTAATTTTAAATACATATGACCGTAATTTTAAAAATACACCACTCTAGAAGTAAATGCTTGAAAATTTGACTAAACTTATATAACCAATGATACAAAATCGTGGTAGCAATTACATTATATATTAATGTCAGACCTTTTATGGTTACAAAATATTATGAACTCCACATACTTAGTCACTGATATGATAGTTAAGCATGAAAGATGGCATTAAAATTATGATCAAATCATGCTTATGTTTCATGTTAGTGCTCGATGATTTCTCGAATAAATTCACACAAGACAAGAAATTAACTGGCAACATACAAAGTTAGATCATCTCACAAATCTCAAAATGGTGTCAATTTTGAGATGAATAATTAAGCTTAGGAACAACGACTAACACCAAGTCTTAGCCCTCACAAAAATTATAACAATATTAGCACATTACAATCAAATAATGCATACATCAACAAGATAACATAAATTTGTAATCAATGTAGCAACAAGTATATGTGAAGATATAAGAAAGGAATATATCAAAAATTACATAAAAGACAGTCATAAAATAAAAACAACTCTCGTTAACCAAAGATATCAAAAGAACCTACAATTCCCATGTTCTCAACATGCTTTTGAAAAATTATAGGCCTAAGTCCTTTACTCATGGGATCCACCAACATAGCATCTATATGAATATGCTCTATTATTATGTCCTTTTTTTTCACAAGATCTTTGATTGTGAGATATTTCAACTCCAAATGCTTAGATCTACTAGAACTTTTATTATTTTTGGTGAAGAAAATCACAACACTATTGTCACAGTAAATTTTCAGTGGTCTAGTAATAGAATCAATAATCTATAATCTTGAAATGAAAATTTTCAACCAAATAGCTTATGAAGTAGCATTGTAACAAGCAATGAATTCTATTTGCATGGTGAAAGAAGTTGTCAATGTCTACTTAGCACTTTTCTAGGATATAGCACATCTAGCCATCATTAAGATATAACTTGAAGCAAATTTCATATCATTAGAGTATCTAGCAAAGTCTTAGTCTGAATACCTAATTACTTCCAGGTTATCAACATTTCTATAAACAAGCATATAATTCTTAATTTTCTGCAAATATCTCATAACTTTCTTAGTAGCACACTAATGATCTCTTCTAGGATTAGACAATTACTTGTCAAGAACACTAACTATAAAATCAAATCTAGTCTAGTGCAAATTTAAGCAGACATTAAACTTCCTATAGCACTTGCATAAGAAATATTTTGCATTGACTATTTCTCTATCTCATTTGTGAGGAACTGTTTGTTACTAAACTTATTACCTTTTACAAGTAGAACATCTCTGGCTTTATAGTTTTGCATTTCAAATCTTTCAAGAATCCTATCAATGTATGCTCTTTGAGACATTCCCAATAAGTTACAAGTTTTGTCCCTATGAATATGAATACCTAAAACAAATTATGCCTCACCAAGATCCTTCATGTCAAAAGCTTTAAACAACATTTATTTGATATCATGTAGCAAAGTTAAACTGTAGCTCGCTAATAAAATATCATCAACATATAAGACGAGAAAATGAAGCTACTCCCACTAACCTTGAAATAAATAAATTGGTCAACTTTATTTCTATGAAATCCATAGATGTAATAAACTCATCAAACTTCAAATACCATTACCAGGATGCTTGTTTCAAACTATATATTAATTTTTGCAGTTTGCACACTAGATGCTTAGATCCATTTATTTGAAAACTCTCAGGTTATTTCATGTATACATCTTCTATAAATTCACCATTTAGAAAAGTTATTTTAACACCCATTTCATGAAACTCTAAATTAAAATGTGCAACAAAGCCATAATAATCTTGAATAAGTCTTTAGAAGATACTGATGAGAAGTCTCAAAGTAGTCAATTTTCTCTCTTTGAGTGAAACCTTTAACTACTAATCTTGCTTTAAATTATTTAGTTCTACCACTTGAATCTTTCTTAATTTTGTACACCTATTTGCAGCCAAATTCTTGATAATTTTATAGAAGATCAACAAGTTCCCATACTTTATTTTTTTATCATAAATTGAATTTCCTCATGCATAGCATTCACCCATAAATTATATTGTTGATTGTTCATTACTTGATTGTATGTAGTTGGATTAATAATATCCTTAATGTTATATTCACTCTCATTAAGATAGGCATAATAATCATTTTAAATTGTTGTCTTCCTTTGTTTAATTGACTTACTAATTAGGATCTATTCTACAAGTTGAACAGGTTGATAATTCTTAGTAGGAACAACTACAACAAGTTTTATAATTTGGTCACGCTTTATATTTTGATCATTTTATATCTCAACATAAACAGATGGAGGTACAATAGTCTGACTAGGTAAAACTAGGGGAATGGTAATGGAAGTTAGCTCATTTTGTGTTGCAAGGTGCCCTAGATTTGGTGATAAATTACTAACATCAAGCTCAAGAAATTTTGTAGTCATGGACTAAACTATTTTTGAACCTCTTGTAAGGTAATAGAACTTGTATCCTTTTGCACGATTTGGATAGCCTATAAAGTAATAACAAACGGATTTTTGATCAAGTTTCTTCACTGATGGATCATAAATTTTCACTTTAGAAGGACAATCCCAAACTTAAAAATAATTAAGGCTAGTTTTTTATCGATCCAAAGTTCAAAAGGTATTTTAGGTATTGACTTGTTATGAACACAATTAAAGATGTACAAAGCAGTTTTAATGGCCTTACCCTAAAGAAATTTAGATAAATTTGTTCCACTTATCATGCTCCTTATCATGTTTTTAAAAGTTCAATTGCGCCTTTCAATTGTGCCATTTTGCTTAGGATTATCAAGCATGGTATATTGTGGAATAATTCCACAATCTTGTAAAAACCTAGCAAATGGTCCCATATGTTGCCCAGACACATTTTGTTTACTATAATATTCACCTCCCTGGTCAAATCTCACAATTTTGATGACTTTTCCTAATTGTTTTTCAATCTCAATTTTGAAAACTTTAAATTTCTCAAATACATCAGATTTTTCTTTTTTCAAATAAAGATAACTATATCAAGAAAAGTCATCAATGAATGTGACAAAATAACGACAACCACAAATAATGGAAGAGTATGGTCCAGATGTATCAATATGAACTATCTCTAAAAGATTAGAACTATGAGTAACACCTTTCTTCTTGGTCTTGGTTAACTTGCCCCTAATACAAGTCACACATATTTCCATATCATCAAATTTTAAGAAAGGAAGAATATTTTCTTTAATTAACCTACCCACCCGTTCCTAGATATATGTCCCAATCTCTTATGTCATAACATTGATAATATTTCCTTAATTTTAGGCCTTTTTTAAACCACATTTTCAACATTCAAAGAAGCATAAAGACTATTAGAAGCTAATAATATCCTATATAAACCATTATCAAGAATACCAAAACCAATGGACTCAAAGTGCAATAAAATACTAACTTTTCCATTTTCAAAAATAAATCTGTATCTAAATTTATCTAAAAGAGAAATTGAAATCAAATTACATTTAAAACTAGCAATATAAAAGATATTATTCAATCTAATTTCAATCGAGTTTTCTAAACGTAAAATAATATCTCCTATACATTCAACTACAACTTCAAGATCATTTCCTACTCTAAGCTTAAACTCTCCCACACTTGGTTTCTTCTTGCTTAAGAACCCTTGCAAGATAATTACAACATGAGTTGTGGAACCACTATTAAACCACCAAGAATCTATATAGATATTAACTAAATTTGATTTAAAGCAAGCTAAGGATAGGAGTTTACCATTCTCATTACCTTGTTTCTTTTCTAACTAAGACTTGAACCTATAGCAATCATTCCTTTTATAACCTTTCTTATGATAATGATAGCACTCTACATTCTTATGAATGGAACCTATAAGACATCCCACTTATGGTTTATGACTAACATTATTATTATCATGCCTCTAGGCCTCTTGAGATTTAGAAGAATTATTCCTTGGAACATGTGATTTAGGTTTCTTTTTCTTATTGGTTGGGTTCTTGGTGGGTAAGGATTTTGATTAGGTCAAAAAACTCACTTCATTCTTTTCTCAACAACACATTTAGTGATTAATTCATTAATGGTCCAGGGTGTGTTCAAGGCATTATAAGCTATTTTAATTTGGCTAAATTCTAGAGGTAAGGAATTCAAGGCATATGGGATAAGAAAAATGTTTGACAATTCAATTTTTAAATTCTTCAGTTGAGTTTATAAATGAACCATCTTGATAATAAACTCTCTTATGCCACCAGTGTTGTCATACTTCATGGTTATCAATTTCTTCATCAAGCATTCAGATTCAACATTATCAAATACTTGGTATCTTTGCCCTATAACATCCATAAAGTCTTGAGCCTTAGTTGTATATACTAATCCATCCAGTAGATGTTTAGGAACAAATCTCTTGATTGCGATAAGACTAAACTTATTAGATCTCTCCCATTTTACATAATAGTCTTTTTATTCTTAAGTACTTTCAGGAGTGAATGTTAGCAGTTTGGGCTCATGTACGGCTAAATCAAGATCTATAATACTAAGAGTAAAGTTTATATCTTACTTCCATCTTTTATAATTTGTACCATATAATAATTCAAAGGTTGCAGTGTTATTGTTCACTGCAAAAGAGATTATAAAAGAATAATTAGAAATATAATATGTTAGTTCTAAGCATTTTAAATTTATCAATAAGCATATTTAGGATTATATAAAATATCACTAAATTCTCCTCTTTAAGCAGAGAATGTAGCATGTAAAAGATTCTCTTAAAATTGAAGTCAACTAGGATAATATATATTATTATTACAAAATTACCCTTTTTGGATAAGTAAAATTTATAATAATAAAATAAATCCAAAATTAATATTTTTTTAATAAATTAATTTCTAATTTATCATACAATAACCCCTTTAGGCAGGTTATTATATGAAATAATTAAAAATATATAGGCTCACTTCTAATTACAATACATATTTAACCCTTTAAGTAGATAATTATGTAAAATAATTAAAAATTAATCTCATATATATTTATCCTCGAAGGCTTATAAATTAAAATAAATAATTTCAACTTGTTGACAATTATTCATTTCAACCCATAAATCTCACAAAAGAATCAGGATATTTAAATCAAGCCTAAAATTAAAAAATAAAATATGGCCAATCATTAAGGGGTGTTAAATAATATGCATCAATACCGATTATAAAAAAAAATTATGCATTAAAACACAATCTCAATATATATATTTGGTACAAATTAAAAAAAATAAATTTTCTTAATTTTCTCCTAATTTTTTTAAGAGAGTGTAAATTTTGGGATTACAATTTTTTGGGGAGAATGAAATATAATATATAAATATGAAAAATATATTATTATTTTAAAAAATTATAATTTTGTTACTATAAGGGTATTTTTTAATTAAAATACATATATAATAAATATTTATTAAGAAATAAAAAATAATGTGAAAATGAAAAAAAGAATTATGCGTGTACCACGATGACGCATGGGTCCCACCACCACAGAATTAGTTGCATCTTTAAGTAAACACGTGTCAATGCATCTTTAGCCAAAGATGCAAGTAAAAGCCCTTTATGGGCAGCTAAAAGAAAAAAAATATATTAATAATTTACACTACATAACGACAAATGCAATTCAAAGAAAAAGACAATTCTAATAGGGCATTCAAGATTGATAATCAGCAGTGATACAGAGGTCAACAGCAGAGTATTTTTCTCGCATCAAACGCAGCAATTTTCAAGCAGCAAAAAAGAAAAATCCAAACATAGAAGAGGGAAAAAAAAAAAAAAATAATATATATATATATATATATATATAGTACTATATTTTGTACATCAATAGCACACTTAATGTAAATAACAAATCAAATAAAAAACACAATATTTAAAATCAAAGCCATGCAATTTGCAATATCCTCGTAACAATTTCATAAGAATAGAAGATAATAATTTTTTAATTAAACAATCATTCAAAAATAATTATGTAAATAATAGATTAGATAAAACTAATCAATAAAATAAAAGATAATTTAAATCAATTTAATAATAATCATAAAATTAAAATAGAAGAAAATAATCATTTAAAATATAGATTACAAAAGAGATATATATTTTAATTCTTAATCTATTATAAGTGGCTCTAATAACAAATATTAGCCAAAATTGATCATACAGGATAAAAACTTACATAGATTAAAA